>OZ017742.1:45172515-46372515 GCA_963969285.1 Odontomyia ornata
GGTTTTTGGTTTTTGGTTTTTGGTTTTTGGTTTTTGGTTTTTGGTTTTTGGTTTTTGGTTTTTGGTTTTTGGTTTTTGGTTTTTGGTTTTTGTTTTTTGGTTTTATGTGTTTGGTTTTTGGTTTTTGGTTTTTGGTTTTTGGTGTTTGGTTTTTGGTTTTTGGTTTTTGGTTTTTGGTTTTTGGTTTTTGGTTTTTGGTTTTTGGTTTTTGGTTTTTGGATTTTGGTTGTTGGTTTTTGGTTTTTGGTTTTTGGTTTTTGGTTTTTGGTTTTTGGTTTTTGGTTTTTGGTTTTTGGTTTTTGGATTTTGGTTGTTGGTTTTTGGTTTTTGGTTTTTGGTTTTCGGTTTTTGGTTTTTGGTTTTTGGTTTTTGGTTTTTGGTTTTTGGGTTTTTGGTTTTTGGTTTTTGGTTTTTGGTTTTTGGTTTTTGGTTTTTGGTTTTTGGTTTTTGGTTTTTGGTTTTTGGTTTTGGTTTTTGGTTTTTGGTTTTTGGTTTTTGGTTTTTGGTTTTTGGTTTTTGGTTTTTGGATTTTGGTTGTTGGTTTTTGGTTTTTTGTTTTTGGTTTTTGATTTTTGGTTTTTGGTTTTTGGTTTTTAGTTTTTGGTTTTTGGTTTTTGGTTTTTGGTTTCGGGTTTTTGGTTTTTGATTTTTGGTTTTTGGTTTTTGGTTTTTGGTTTTTGGTTTTTGGTTTTTGGTTTTTGGTTTTTGGTTTTTGTTTTTTGGTTTTTGGTGTTTGGTTTTTGGTTTTTGGTTTTTGGTTTTTGGTTTTTGGTTTTTGGTTTTTGGTTTTTGGTTTTTGGTTTTTGGTTTTTGGTTTTTGGTTTTTGGTTTTTGGTTTTTGGTTTTTGGTTTTTGGTTTTTGGATTTTGGTTGTTGGTTTTTGGTTTTTTGTTTTTGGTTTTTGATTTTTGGTTTTTGGTTTTTGGTTTTTAGTTTTTGGTTTTTGGTTTTTGGTTTTTGGTTTCGGGTTTTTGGTTTTTGATTCTTGGTTTTTGGTTTTTGGTTTTTGGGTTTTATTGATTTTTTGGTTTTTGGTTTTTGGTTTTTGGTTTTTGGTTTTTGGTTTTTGGTTTTTAGTTTTTGGTTTTTGGTTTTTGGTTTTTGGTTTTTGGTTTTTGGTTTTTGGTTTTTGGTTTTTGGTTTTTGGTTTTTGGTTTTTGGTTTTTGGTTTTTGGTTTTTGGTTTTTGTTTTTTGGTTTTATGTGTTTGGTTTTTGGTTTTTGGTTTTTGGTTTTTGGTGTTTGGTTTTTGGTTTTTGGTTTTTGGTTTTTGGTTTTTGGTTTTTGGTTTTTGGTTTTTGGTTTTTGGTTTTTGGATTTTGGTTGTTGGTTTTTGGTTTTTGGTTTTTGGTTTTTGGTTTTTGGTTTTTGGTTTTTGGTTTTTGGTTTTTGGTTTTTGGATTTTGGTTGTTGGTTTTTGGTTTTTGGTTTTTGGTTTTCGGTTTTTGGTTTTTGGTTTTTGGTTTTTGGTTTTTGGATTTTGGTTGTTGGTTTTTGGTTTTTGGTTTTTGGTTTTTGGTTTTTGGTTTTTGGTTTTTGGTTTTTAGTTTTTGGTTTTTGGTTTTTGGTTTTTGGTTTCGGGTTTTTGGTTTTTGATTTTTGGTTTTTGGTTTTTGCTTTTTGGGTTTTATTGATTTTTTGGTTTTTTGTTTTTGGTTTTTGGTTTTTGGTTTTTGTTTGGTTTTTGGTTTTTGGTTTTTGGTTTTTGGGTTTTGGTTTTTGGTATTTGGTTTTTGGTTTTTTGGTTTTTGGTTTTTGGTTTTTGGTTTATGGTTTTTGGGTTTTGGTTTTTGGTATTTGGTTTTTAGTTTTTGGTTTTTGGTTTTTGGTTTTTGGTTTTTGGTTTATGGCTTTTGGGTTTTGGTTTTTGGTATTTGGTTTTTAGTTTTTGGTTTTGGTTTTTGGTTTTTGGTTTTTTGGTTTTTTGGTTTTTGTCTTTGGTCTTTGGTTTTTGATTTTTGGTTTTTGGTTTTTGGTTTTTAGTTTTCTGTTTTTTGGTTTTTTTATTTTTGGTTTTTGGTTTTTGGTTTTTGGTTTTTGGTTTTTTGGTTTTTGGATTTTGGTTTTTAGTTTTTGGTTTTTGGTTTTTGGGTTTATGGTTTTTGGTTTTTCTTTTTTGGTTTTTGGTTTTTGGTTTTTGGTTTTTTGTTTTTGGTTCTTGGTTTTTGGGTTTTTTGGTTTTCTGGTTTTTTGGTTTTTGCTTTTTGGTTTTTGGTTTTTGGTTTGTGGTTTTTGGTTTTTATGGTCTTTGGTTTTTGGTTTTTGTTGGACATAAAAACTGATAAGAAACACGAATAATTTAGACATTGTCATTCAGCCTTCAATACCTGGATTGTGCCGTCTCAATTCGATCAGCTTCTCCATTGGAATTGTTCGTCTCGTGAACTCAAATTCGGAGGATATTTTATCTTCTTATCAGTGGCCCGTCGACTTAGAGGAACAAGATTTTAGAGGGGCTGTAACCGTATAAATTCCTGTTCGTGAGCGTCCCAACAATTTGATTTGACCAGTTGTTCCCCTCATTGGCTGTTACCACCTTCGGCGCTTTTCGTGGGTATTGTAGATTTTTATATACTAAGCCAGCCTGGTCATTTATAACTTTTTGTAGATTTATGAATGCGGACAGCACTTATGGCGATCAAAATTCTAATGACTCATTACCTAGAAGTCTAATACAAATCTTTAGCGCAAGATTTTCGAATTTTCGTCAGGAAACTTAAAAATTCGATAAAAAAATTTATTGTATTTCACTTTTAAATTCGCATTGATAAAGTTTTTATTAAATAAATCGTAAGGGATTAATATACGTTACATCAGTTTCATACACATATTTTACAAGTTACAAATTCATATTCTCGGATGAAAATCAATTTTTTGATTCATAAATATCAAATTCAAATTAATATTTACATTTGTGCACATTTTCGGGCACACTTGGGCTAAAAACTGTCACTCAGCTTACATTGCCGTTAGGAAGGTTTTTGGTGTTAAGGTATGGTCACGCTTTTGCTCAGTTTTATTAACTTTCATTATAGTTTAACGACAAAACTGATAAAAGTACATTAACTGCAAACGAAAATTGCCGCATATTATAGATAGCGTTTACTCTGATTCATTCAATTCATATTTAACCAGTTAGGACGCAACTTATTAACCAACCTTTGATGGTATGAGATCACTCACTTAGCGTGAACAAGTCATTACTTAAAAATTCGTTTTCCCCATCCGTAGCAACTGAGCTAATTCGTGTCACTTAAATTGAACCCGAAGTTGCACTTCTGTCAAATCGACTGATAGACGTGAGTAAATATTTTACGCGTCGGGATTTCCGTCGAATTTGATCAAATAATTTCAAATCGAAAGTGTTGATTTCATTTTAATATCGTGTAATACGTGAGGTGAGGTTTAAAGAACATAGTGAAGTGATTAAGTGATAGTGACACTAGTTACAAACATAGAAAACTAATAATGAAGTGCATAGTGTTTTCGTGCGGAAATGATACGAAATGCCGGTTGCCAGGAACATCTTTTCACAGGTAGTTTGGCAATTACTGCTTTATTTTTTGAGTGCGCGTGTATTTTTTGAACATTTTGATTTAATTAGTGTTAATTACGTGCGTTTTTTTGATAATCAGTCAGTACTTCATCCGTTTGTTTACGTGGGCGTGGCTTAATTCTTCGTGCTATTTCCTTCGTGCTCAGCTTACATTCCCGATTAGTTTGTTCCCCAAGAGTCAGTGAAATAGTCAAATGGAAATATTAATGAGGGTTATTGAAATTTTAAAATTTTTTTATTTGGTATTGTATGAAATATTTTGCTTGCTAATTTTCGAAGTTCTGGACGCCGCAAGTAATTTTTAATTTTAATGTTTCTGTACGTTATTAAGTTTCGGATGCAGCAAATAATTTTTCGCTTGGATTTGTTTTTTTGCTAGTAAGTTTTTGTGAAATGATTGATCATCAATATCATCAATATCAGTAATGCAAAAAAAACGAATGTATAGAAATTGGATGCTATTATTGTAGTCTGAAATTTTGTAACATTAAAAACTTGTCAAATTATTTAGCCTCAGCAAAATAAATTGTAAAATATTGATTTTAATGAAACAATCCACATTAAATTTATTAAGTGTTACTGCAATGAAAATGAATGAATTATTGCCCCTACTTTTCGTCATATCTGAACAAATTTGTTTGGTAGTTGTAAATTTATATAAGTATTAGTAAATTAAGGGGAAATTCTGCGAAAAAAGATGTTTATTGTCCTCTCGACAGTCTTGTATCTCTATGCTTGTATTTAATCGCTCCAATTCCCATCGCTTCATATCCATTCGTTCAAATTCTCCCGCGTTGTATTTGATCGCTCCAATTCCTTTCGCTTTGTATGCAATCGCTCCAATTTCCTCCGCTTTCAAGACAATCTGTTCGTTCGAAAAAAAAGACCAACAAGTATTTTTTCTTCCGATGCACTTCGGACTTTATCAGCTCTGATCGCTCCACTCATAAAAAGGACCCAACCATCACTCCGAGGTTCTTCTACACCCTCTATCGACCGGAAATCACGGTTAACGGCGGTCCCGGAGGAATCGAACTTCTGTTCCGTTGAGTCTAACGGGCGTGCAACCATCAGTGGTTGCTAAGTACAATGCACTTACCAGTAGGTGTTAATGCTTTCGGGTACTTTTGGCTTTCCTTTTACTGCGCGACGGATGTCAACTGTGATGTTTGACATTATTTATTGTTTATATTTACCCCCTACGACCGTCTTCACGTCCGGGATTGTTTTTCGCCACCGGTTCTCGCTGAAGAATAATCCACGTATCGTAGCGCGATGTAAGACGCATGGGGGCGAGGAAAATGCGAGTAGTGGAAGGGCTAGAAGGAGGTATTTAACTGATCTTCCGCGGAAATTTTAGTAATGCAAATAGGTCATCCTATGAAGTCTTCAGCAAAACAGTCCTTAACGAGAATTCTTCTCCTAAGTTCAAGTTTAATGTATTGAACGATGATTTAATACGGTTGATTTCATTATCTCTTCCACCATCATTTGCCTTTTGTGTCCCATCCAAATAGAATTCTTATCAACCATTGTTGTCATTATGATTCATTAAGACGTTTAGTGTTTATATTATTCGGGAATTCGCTATCGATGATAAAGATGTTTCATTGGCATTCCATTCTAGGGAACTGTTGGCTTTTAATTTGATAATTGCTAATTTTGTTGCATATGCCGATCAGTATAGACGCAATGTGTGAAACCAGCTGATCCTAATTTATCTTGGGTCTAATAACCAGTGACGTTGAAAAAATATATGCTAAGATAAAAATTTAGCAACAAGCGTTTAAACTAGTGATTGAACAACGAGCATGTAATTTGATTCGCTCTCTTGTTGAGGGGATTATTGAGATGTGGAATATTCTCTTGGCGAATGGAGATGTGGATGTGGGTTATTTAGTGCAAAAGACCTTGCTGGCAGTGACTTCTGACTTTTCGATGTCAAAGGGTCATCCGGAAGCATTTTGATGATAATTTAGATACTTTTCACACGGCGATCCACCCGGAAAAATCGTATCCCCGTCAATATAAAAAACCAAATTTTCTTTTGATTTCACTTATTGATTAATTCCCAACTTGCCCAATGATTTCGGTTTTGTTGAAGCATTTTGTGACGATCTTCATGGTTCAGGGCCAAGGGTTGCGGAAAATCATTCTGCAGTGATTATCTCGACCTTGGTGGTTTATCGTCTTCAACAATCGTATTCGTCTGCATAGCGCTCGATGTCTTTCAAACGGTAGCGTGATCAGCGTGCCAAAAAGTAGTCCTGGAAAAAGGTCGTAGTGGCGAAATCCTTCTAACGAGAGTATTATCCTTTTGTTGTTCTGGTTAGTGCTGACGCTATTGATGTTATTCTTGCTGCAGCTGTTGCTAAAGTGACTCATGCTTAAATTAATATTGTTTGCGAAATTTGATTTGTCAGCTTACCAATCTCGGTGGTTGATTATATATCGCTGATGATAGCGGTGGATGTGGCTGTTTTTGTGCTCCTTAAACCAAGCTACTCTTACAAGCTACATGATTACATTTGCCATCTTATCGTCTAGTCATTGCTTGAAATTTTATACAAAATGAAACTAACAGCGTTGTACTATTTAAGCTAGATGGTGAGTGCGATATGCGAAGTCTTTTCCCACAGGTACTTCAACGTAAAAAGGCTAACGTGAATTTGGTCAAATCACTGGTTCGGTATCCTGAGACTATCATGCTGAGCATGGTTGTAGCAATGAACCTTTGACACAGGTACAGTTCGCACTGCTTGACCCAGCAAATCACATCCTTTCGTGAATTCGGCCAGAAGAATTTCAGTACTACGCGCTTTACAGTGGCGTGCCCGCTGAATTGCGAGGATTGGTGAACAGTGTTGAAAGCTTGGCGGTGGAGCATGGCTTGTAAGTATCTCTTAATAGTACACTCAAATACAATGCAGTACGCTTAGTAGGTACCCACCCCAAATAATGTAACTGGAGGCGGTGGCCCACCAGGAGGTGCAGCAACAGGTAGCAACAGTAGGTACCATATCCTTCTCTATGTATGAAAGCATGTCGGCGAAGATGATGTGTATGTCTGGTGTGTACTCCAACCACGTGTCAGATTGGCCGATGAAGTCCACTTGTCTACTTTGGTGAGGCAAGGCTTTCTCCAACCGTTACGTCAGAGCAAAGATGAGTGGCCGATGATCGTTATAAATAACGAAATGCCTCCACTCTAGAATGCAGTAGAAATATTTGATGGCGGCAATGATTTCCACGATATTGTGGTCGTAGGTGGTTTTCAGAAAGCATCCTCAAGACTATGCCTAGGGGTACCTAAGTGGCGTCATTCTGCTGCTGATCCAAGGCCGCACCTATGACAGAGCTTGTGCGTAGTGCCAACTGGTGTGAAGGTGAAAGAAAAACTACTATAGTTGCCGTAGCGATGCCTTGCTTGCAGCGCTCAAAAGCAGTTTCAGTATCGAGTGTCCAACTGAGTAGTGTTTTATGGGTCTACAACATTTCAGCAGCTCTAAGAGGGGCACTCTTAGCTACGAGTAATCGGCCCGTTTGATAAAATTTGTGATAGCTTGCGTAATGGGAGCTAGGGGTCAAGATGGGATACATGAAAAAAATGACTTTGGTTCGACCGACTTGTCAATTGTTCCAGTTGGCTTTGAGCTTTGCAGCATGCAGCAATGAAAAAAAAACTTATCAAGGAAACGCTGATGATGGTCACGGCTGGTCGATAACACTAAGATATCGTCCTGGTACACTCGGATGAAGTCGAATATCCTCAGCAGGTGGTTGAATGTCCACTGCATCGTTAGGGCTTGTAATAATTTTCGTTTAAAATCGCTCGAGTGAAATCGGAACCGACCTCTCATCGGTTCTAGACGTGAAGTCTTTGGACGTGACAACGAACTGTATCTTACAGGTCAAAAAGTCCGAACACACTTAGTCTACTTCAAGGTGGCTACTGGCTAGCTAGCTAGTTCGGATAGGAATTCGGTCGCAGGTCTTACGCGAGCAGACCAAGTCCGAAACACAATAACTCAGCCACCGGTTTACATGCCCGGTTGAAACACGTCAAAAATACAAGGAAACCTACTTTACTTTATTCCGTATTCCTTCTTATCATCCAGCCAACAAAAAAGCCTAGATTTAATTACGCGTTCCCGAATTTCACTGATGCGGTACCGAAAATATACTACGTTAACTTAACTCCAAAA
Source organism: Odontomyia ornata (assembly GCA_963969285.1). Taxonomy (NCBI): domain Eukaryota; kingdom Metazoa; phylum Arthropoda; class Insecta; order Diptera; family Stratiomyidae; genus Odontomyia; species Odontomyia ornata. Next base: position 45,180,276 of record OZ017742.1, read on the forward strand.
AAACCCTACTCTAATAAAAGCGCAAAGCAAACGATGGCACCGCGTACCGCACGCGACACGAAACTGGCCATCCGCGGATTCCTAGAGCCCTACACTTTCAACGGCATATCCACCGCTCGCCATCACTCCTGCTGAAAGAGAAGGGCAGGCTGGAAAGGAAAGACGTCGTTCTTATTTAACAATTCATTTCGACTTTAATTCCCTTTTTTTTATTTTATCATGAAAATTACAAACATAATGAAATAAAGTATTATTGCTAGCAAGAAAAAAACAGTAGAGCGTATGAATCACCCTATTGATTTAGAAAGTCATAAAATTGAAGCAAGAAAAGTTGTTTCTATAAACACTAAGACCTAGCTTGCATTCAAATTGGATTTCAATAGATATATCCTTCATATGTTGTACTTTTAAAAATGACGACGTTATTCACTTTTCGCTTTTCTGTGTATTTATAAGTGATTTTGTGTGTGTGTGGTGTATGATCCTGGAAGACAAACAGGCGGCGTTGAGGATATCTGCTGCTCATTTTACGTGTAGCGAAATCATCGAATTACGGCGAAAATAATGTACTTGAGGCAGATTCCAGATCTAGACAATCAAGTCCTTTTCGTGACTGCATTTATCTTCATACCAGCGACGAAAAGTCCGCAAGGCTATTCAAAACAATGGGTAAAAGTCCTAACGAAGAGTATTTAGAACTTGGAATCGTAAAGCCTATGGAAATGTGAAGACGACTACCGCCTCCCGAACACAATACGATCCCAGAACGAAATCGGACACTGAGCACTAACGTGGCTGCGAAAATAAAGAGACTGCACAGCCTGAAGGAAGATTCGAAGCTACTAGTCGAAGCAGAAGTTGAATGAGATACTGCAGCTTTAGTTGAATTGCGGAAAGAATTGGCTCCACATATTTGACTTCAATCGAGAAAATATCTAAAGTGAACTCAAGGTGCCGTGCAATGCTGACATTGCCCGGTTGTACATATTTTCTATTTACATTTTGAGCTTTCGCAAATACAATACTTTCCAGTAGCATTCTTTCCATGCAAAGTGACGTCAGATAAATATATATTCGTGAAAATTGTAATATTAATCGATTTTTTACCGATTCGCGTGAGCCGCCGGCAACCAAGTCCAATTTGCGATAGTTTTAGTACTACTTTTGAATAGTCGATGGATATTTGTGATGATCATTTTTTAGGGAAGTTCTTCTTCCTGTTATTTTTATCGCATCTTCTCTTTTTTTCTCATTTAACATTTTGTTTTTCTTTTGTTATGTGAGACAGCTATATTTGTTATCCTTATTCTTTTTTTACAATTTGTTTAGTTGTTAATTGTCTTTTGCAGGTCAAACATTGAAATGATTTCAACCCCAAATGATTAAGCTCACGCTGTGAGAGATGTGAAAATCATTTGAATTTCAATCCACAGATAGAACATTGAAATCTTCGATCATCCACTATATTTTTGGGCTCATTTGAAAAATCGTCTTGCCTGATTGGTGATTCTAAACGGCTCAGCAGCTCCTTCTTTTTTCTGCTATCATACCGATGAGTGTACTTATGAACACATACATTATTGTTGTTGGGGAAAGGTTTTCCACAGATGTCACAAGGAAATAGTTTTAAATCGACATGAGTTCGAAGATGAAGATCAAGTTTCCAAACGGAGCTGAATTGCGTAAAACATTCCGGGCATTGAAAACAGTTTGTGGTGTGCTTATTATCCTTACCGTGGATTTGAAGAGGAACTTGAAGATTACTTTTGATGGAGACGCTACGACCACTAATCCCACATTCATATGGTTTTTTTTTTGTATGAACTCGAATATGTCTTAACAAATTACACGGTATTGGAAAGATTTTTGAGCAGTAATTACAACTGTAGTATTTTTCCCCATCATTTCTTTCCACTTGTTTCACTATGACTTCAGATTTTTCCCCACCACATTTAATATTTCTACAATTTTCACGAGGCTTGTTTGATTCTCTTCGCTCACGAACAGACGTATTCTGAAGAATATTCAAATTTTTATTGGACACAATGAATTACTGCTTAGATTATTTGTTGGCAAATTCATGTCTCTTGGCAAATATTTTAATTGTGTCATGACTTTGTCAGAGGTATATTCCGAATCTTCATCTTGATTGTCATCGATTGACGATAGCTTGTTTGCATGTTCTACAGCTGACTGACGATTCAGACTATTTAATTTGTTGAAAACACAGCTACAGCTTAGACCTGGAAATTTATTGGGTATATCTGTACCTTTTGGACGAACTCGTCGAATGTGCGTTTGAAGATTTCCACATTGTGAGAAGCTCATTGAGCATTTTGGACATTTGAATGACTTCCCATCGGAATGTTGGAGATAATGACGTTATAAACTTGACTTCTGAGTGAACCCCAATGAACATATACTGCACTGAAATGGTTTCACGTCGCTGTGTGTCAATCGATGTATATTTAAGTTACTTGCTTTTGTGTACTTCTTCCCACATAACACACAGCTGAATGGCCTGTACTTTGCTTCTATTTCGTTTAAAAACTGGAAAACGAAATTTTGACAACTTTGGTTCTCCACTCATAATGCAGTTTGAATGGCATGCAAATTACTTACGAGCAAGTTATTGGGTTAACTGGAATTTATACCCGAATTCCACACACCAATATTCCGTTATGCGTTGCGAGGAAGATATTTTAATTTATGTGACTAAAACAGTTTAAAACCTGCACTCGCTTATTTCACTCCGATTAACTCCGGTTTAACATAGATGATAAAACTTACTAACAGTCGGGTAAATGTAATCAGATCAAATAGATCCGGGAGCTAGGCTTTTCAGATTAACCTCTACACTATCACTCCGACACGCACTGTTCGTTTGACATTCCCAGAAGAAACAGACGTACGATGGGAAGTCGTCAAAACTGACGTTAGATGTGAAGCCATATGGTAGCAATATGCTTACGTATTAGTCGACATTGGTGTAGGGCTGATTTATCACAGGTTGCATTGCGTAGGCCAAGTGGCATTCCCACAAATTCGAATAATCTAGAAGGTGCAGTGACTGCTATTTTGCAGATGTCTTCAGGAGCCATTGGAATTTAGCAACAGGCACACTGGACTTCAATGACTGGAAATGCTGAACCACAAGCCTCTTGGATCAGATCATCGGTAATGGGCAATGGGTAGCAGCCTGGGTATATATGGGCTTTGAATCAGCGGTAATCTCCAGCAGCTCGTAAACGGTTACCGTCCTTAGGCTCCACGGCTTCGCGAAGGTTGAATGATCAACAGGAAATAGAACTCGGCTTTCGCTGCATTGAGGTGACGTGATCTTGTGAAGACAAGTGTGCCATGCGTGACTATTTGGTGGTTAAACAGGTAAGTCAGTGATCGAAGCTAACTCATCAGGTCATGGAGGTGTACTTGCGTACTTGGCTATTATTTTCTTGTACAGCTCTTCAACTGTGCCCTCCAAAGTTGATAGTTTCGTGTCTAAACACCAGCGCTATGCACTGGTGGAGCTAAGCCGAGGTCATAACGGCACTGTTATGATCGTCGTGTTCCTCATCTGCTACAACGGTGAGTAATAGAATTCACCGCTTCTGTTGGGTAAGCTATCTTGTCTGCGCTGTGGCAGCGTGCCTGAACAGCAGGCGGTAAGATAGGTGTGTGTGGTCACCGAGACTTGGTTGTGGTATTGATGGCAGGCAAAGCGGTGGTGTGTAAGCTTACCTGCGTGGGACAAGTGTAGAGTAGCCTCATGCACTATGAGCACCCGGAAACTGCACTGCCGATGAACCTGCACAAGAGCCCTTTGATTTTAATAACTATGTGCTCATAAAAAGATGTTACCACTTTGCATATTGGGTTCATTTGTGGGGTATTTGTATTTCTACGCTAAACAAATTTATGACATTGCAATAAATGAAAATCTACATATGCTTTGATCAGTTTCGCCTAAAAATTGCCGCGAAAGTAGGAAATGTTTTTCTTTTAATGATATATGTACTTCACCGTTATTGAATTTTCATGTCCTTGAAATAGGAGCTAGGGAAAAGTAAATTGAATACTTTGACGATAACCAGATCGTTCTATCAATTTCCTCCCTTTATTCAAAATTTATGCGTGAATATACATAAAAAAAAGCAATAACAAAAACATAGCAAACTTTAATTGGATTTGATAAAACAAATCCTATACCCTTTCAACTTGTTTAAATAAAACCATTGGCCACCAAAGCTCATCATCTTACAAAAAAGAATCGAAAAACTGAAAAGAAACAAAACCCCAAATAAATTCCCTGAAACAACAGAAAATTTAAACCAATACTAGAAAACATATTTGTTTGGGCTATGCTATCTGCAAATCAAATCATATTGTTAACATTATTATCTGAACCTTAAGCCTATTACAATGATAATATCATATTGTTTCGCTAAATTTTATGTTTATTAAAAATACTAAGAACGGATAGCGGCAAAGCCATTGCATAAAAAATCAGACTAAGACCATAATGCCAACTTTTGTCATCCTGCCTCATTACAAATTCCTTCAACATAATTTCGAGGCTGAAATCCTTCGTAGAATCCGTAGAGGCAATAAAATACCTTTTCGTGTTATATTTAGGTTTCGTTCGTTTGCCACATTTTCGGGGGGAGAGACATTGTTTGGTGTGGTAGTAACGGCAGGATAACAGAGTCTACAAGAGTTCGAATTCCCTTTCGTTTTATTCCGGCGAATCCGAATCGTGAGTGGCACTCATCTCAAGGTTTTACAGTCATAACACAGGATAGGCAGGAGGGTATAGTGGAGCAATAAGACTGTACCGGATATAATGGTTGATATTGTCTCGGATGCGGTCGTCTCCAATGCTATAGCAACAGCCGAAGGAGCAACATCCAACATCAGGAAATATTTTCATTTGTTTCAATTAACCCTTAGGGTATTCTAACTTTCAGAATAAGATCAAGTCCTTAAATTGTCGGAACGTCAGTATTTTTTATTATGACGTAACGATGATTGTCATTGGAGTTGGAGTAAATTTCAGATGGTGAATGGTATTTACCTACCCATTCTTCTTTGGATGAGATTTTCGTATCTTTAGGGGGTACACAGGATTCAGACATGTCTGTCGGTTGAGAAAGGATATCATTTCGGCTGGGCTGTCTTGTACTGTTTCGGTGTCATATTTTATTTAACATTTTCTTAATCTTGCAGTCTTCTATGAATGATTTGAATATTTTAAATGAATAAAATCTTTAAATGAAATGCAACCCGCAGTGACGGTGAGGAAATACTCCTAAGGGATAATGGTTGTAGCAGTATTTGCTACAAGATATCTATGTAAATGAGGCTATCAGCAAAAACGTTAAAGTGCGTTGCTGGTTGGAATTAGGGAGTGACAAAATTCTCCTTCATTGCTGTCCTAATCATTCACATAACCTCGATACAAAATTCTAATCAAAAACTTTATGAAGCTGATGAATTAACATGAATTAGTATATTAATTTTCCAAATCACATTGCAAATTCTCAAACGATGTGGGAAAACCCTTGAAATTTGCACGCTACGAATTTATACTTTCAACCCCAATGGTGTTTCAATTATAAACCATCTGTATAGATGGACTACTGGCAAGAAATTCTATTCCCCCAAGTTTGACCCTAAGGGTGCAACACTGGCCGTTGAGATACTCTACTGTAAGATTTCTTGATATTGTTCCATGATTTACGTAGTAATGGTAACTGCTTGCTTCCTAGTATACGATTTGTTTCGTTTCAAAACTCATCTTGTCCACACTTTGACACAAATTGTGTTAATCATGAGAAATATTTTTGCCAAAACTTGGTTAATATCGAGGTTATAGCATAGTGTAAAGTAGCTTACATTTCAAAACTAGCTTTATCGGCTCATACTGTCAGTTTATAATTCACCCTATCCATACGATTAAATTAAGATGACTTTTTATCTACTTTATTCTTTATTATTCAATTTGGCAATACTAATAACAAGCAAATTGGCAGAAACCAGGACCAAAGAATTGTTACGTAGAGTAAAAATAGGAAGTGAAGATCAACTTAACCGAACACTTCTTCTTCTTCTTCTACGTAGCTCTACAGCCCCTCTCGGGCCTTCGCTTCCTGCAAAAAGTGCCTCCAACTGTCTCAGTCTATTGACCGCGTCCTCCAATTATGAAATCCGAGAAGCGATGAATTGTCTTCGTCGACCGAGTCAGACCATCGTTTTTTTGTTTCCTCGGTTCCGTCAGTTCTCCCAATGAATATCTTTTTGGGTATTCCTTGTTGGTCCATACAATTCATGTGGCCAGTCCATTACAGTTTCCGCAGTCCTATAATCGTTGAGACCTCCGGCTTGTCAAAAATTTCATACAGCTCATGGTTGTATCGAATTCGCCATTTGTCCCCGTCTAATTTCGCTTCAATTATTCGCCTCAGGACCCATCGCTCAAAGGCTTTCAATATATTTGCGGGTGCTTGGGTTAGGGTCCATGTTTCACACCCAGAGCATAACACAGATCTTATCACAGATTTGTATACTTGGAGCTTTGTTTTCCTGTGTAGGCAGCTGGTCTTCAAGGTCGTCAAAACTGTAAAAAAAAAAAATTATTTTTGAGCCGTATTCTTGGCGTACTTCGTTTCTTTCATTACCGCTTCTCGTTATTTTGGCGCCTACATACACAAATTCGCCCACATTTCTGATATTGTATTCGCCAACTGTGATATTTTGTATATTTGAGGTATTTTTCTTCGACTGTGTCATGAGCTTTGTTCTTTCCTCATTGATTTGTAGTCCTACTAGTTTTGTTTCGCTGTTTGAGTTCCAGGAAGAGTTCTTTGATAGTTGTTAGTGACCCTGACAAAATATTGATGTCGTCCGCATAATTATGTACCTCTTGTATCGACAGGTAGCTTTCTTGTGACATAATTCCAGAGCCAAATTGAATAGCAACGGGGTAGCCCATCTCCCTGCTCCAGTCCAATAATTGAGTCAAAGGCATCGGTGAGTTGGTTATTGATGCGGACTTGGGAGGCCGTCGATGTCATTGTCGTTTTGGTAAAATGGATTTATTTGGCTGGGATACCAAAGCAAAGCATTATTTGGTACAGTACGTTACGATCAATACTGTCGTATGCTTGCATAAAATCAACAAACATTTGGTGTACGCCTATGTTGAACTCCCAGCATTTTTCAAGTACCTGTTTGACTGTGAACAATTGGTGTTTTGTGGATCTACCTGCTCTAAAAATACCTTGATGCTCTCCAATAATACTGTTGGCGTTTGATCCGATCTAATTTTCCAAGATCTTTGAAAAATTTTTTTAAGCCGTACAAAGCCATGATATGCTTCTATAGTTTTCTCACTGTAGCTTGTCACCTTTTTTGTCGATAGGGAATATCATTGATTGGCTCCACTTTTGGTGTTCTTGGTGCCAAATGTACTGGATAATTTTATAGATGGCTTTCTGAACACTGCTACCACCATATTTGATGAGGTCAACAAGAATCTCATCGGTACCTGGCGGTTTATTATTCTTTTGGGTTTTGATTGTGGAAAAAACTTTATCCAGAGATGGTGGGGCTAACAGAAGCTCTCCACAGAAACCTATACACTCGAATGTCCGGGAGCTGTGCCTAGGATTAAAGAGGTTCTTGAAATATGATGCCCATCTTTTCTTAATCTTTGTTTCATCAGCGATAATATTGCCAATGTCATCACGGCAGAGCTTGGTTTTGGGCTTATTATCTCGTTTTAGGCTTTTAACTGCTTTGTATAGTTATCTTGTGTTGTTGTTTGCTAGACTTACATCGATACTTCCTAATAAGTCGTCATAGTATTTTCTACTCTTCTGAGATTTTCACAATATTCCACTTTCGTCCTAGATTTCCTATCTAAATATTGCTTATATGCCTGATCCTTTTTGACTAGTGCACCTTGGCATTCTTCATCAAACCAATCATTTCTTTTGCACCGGGCTGGGTGACCGATTGTTTGCTCTATAGCTTATTACACCGTAAAGCAAAATGCACCGATTACTTAGACTCCTGGAGCTGAAAACACCTTTAAAAACTTAAAGATGATTCAGCGCGGGCAACGTTGATTAACTTTGCGTCGGACACTGCAGCAGGAGCTTGGTTACAGTATAAATTTGAAGAAAATTGAGAGCCACTCACTTTCTTTTCAAAAAACACTCAATGAGACCCACCAGTTTTACAGTGTATATCTTGTCATTTATTCCGCAGTGCATATTTTCAAGCATATGCTCGAAGGTAGATATTCTATCATCTATACGGGTCATAAACCACTTATTTTTGCGTTCAAGCAGAAGTTGAACAAAGCAAAGCCAACGCTGACATCTAAATTATATTAGTAAGTTTACAACCAATATTGAGCATGTGTCCGCTGTCGATAACATACTGGCAGACGCATTGTCTAGGATTGAGATGGTTTCAACGCCAAAGTTTGATTATTCCAGGCTTGTTGTATCTCAAGATACAGACGAAGAATTTATTGGTCTACTAGATTCAGAAAATTGATTGCAATTTTAAAAGGTCAGTGTTCCAGAAACGGACGCGAAAGTGTGTTGTGACGTTTTGACGGGATTCAATAGGTCTACCATCACCTTGCTGTTTAGAAAAACTGTTTTCGAGTTGATACACCATTCGTCGCATCCGGAAAGTCAAGCAATGGTCAACACCATAATTCTACACTATCTCTGGCTGCCCATAAAATCCGACTGTTGAAAACGGGCACAATCATGTTTGCAATGTCAACAGTCAAAAAATATGCGTCATTTTTCAGCGCTAATTTGCAACTTTTCACCATCAAATTGTTTCGAAATATTCACATTGACATAATCTTCTTCTTTTTCTTCGTTGCACTACAGCTGATAAGTCTAAAAAGCATTGAGCCTACATATTTTCCATTATTATCTATGACCTTTTGCCATTTTTTGGGTCGAGCCATTATTTCATCTGTGTAGAACCTCCGTGGTTATCGGCGAAAAGCCTGGCCAAGTGATTTTTACAGTCCCTTTTTGAAGTGAGTTTCTTTTCATTAAGGAAGTTTTGCAGAGCTCAAAACAAATAGTAGTCTGATGGTGCAAGGCCTGTATAAACAATGAATACATCGAAACCTATCAGCCAATTTTTGCCGGGTCATCAAAGCTGTGTGCGGTCTGGCATTGTCATGATGGAAGGCAACGCCCTTTCTATTGATCAATTCTGGCCAGTTTTTTGAATTGCTTGTTGCAATTTGGTTGATTGCTGACAGAACAGAGCCAAATCGAGTGTTTGGCCAGGTTCTATCTTCTCATGATAAGCAATTCCCTTCCAATCCCACCATTCACACAGCATAACCATATTTGGTGTCAATCCTGGCTTTGAAGTCGTTTGTGATGATTCACCTTTTTTCGACCATGATCCTTTTCGAACGAAATTCTCGTATTTTACCCATTTTTTATCGTCCGGAATGAATTCCTTCAAAAATGGCTCGATTTTGTTGCGTTTTATTAGCATTTTGCAAACGGAACTAATATTTTTGTATTAATTCATGCGGCACCCAAACGTCGAGCTTCTTTGTGTATCCAGCCTTACGCAAATCGTTCAAAACTGTTTGGTGATGGATATTCAGTTATTTAGCAACGTCATGGCTGCTTATGTGTCAGTTTTCTTCAATGTTTTGTAAGATTTCATCGAATTTTTCAGTGATTGGTCGACCTGAGCGAGGTGCATCTTTGACATCAAAATTACCAGAACAAAAGCGAGCGAACCATCTCAAGGCTGTGGATTTTGATAAAGTATCTTTACTTTAGACACCACAAATTTTTTCGCAGGCCTTGCGATGCATTCACACCTTGATCGTAGTGATATTGTAAAATATAACGAATTTTTTCAGAATTTTCTCTCATTTTTAATTGAAAACAACTTTTGACACGAACGACGAAAAACAAAACTGGCTATATGAAACGCATGTCATTTTGAGTCAAACTGATTAGTGTTGCCTGATATATGACAAGGACCACCATTTGGTGACAAAAAAAGCCCCATACTTTTTAGACTATCCAATATTTTTATTGATTTGTAGCCCTACTGGTTTTGCTTCGCTGTCGAGTTTCCGGAAGAGCTCTTTGGCAGTTGTTAATGACCGTGACAAAATGTTATGTTATCCGCTATGGCTACAACTTGGCTCGACTTGTATAGTAATGTTACTCGTGTGTCGACAGGTATCTTGCTTATGACGCACTCCAAAGCCAAATTGAATAGCAATTGGGCCAGCCCATCTCTCTGCTTAATTCCGGTATTTGTGTCAAAAGCATCGGTGAGTTGGTTGTCAATGCCATCTATATTAAACTCCCAGCATTTTTCATGTACTTGCTTGACTGTGAACTATTGGTCTTTTGTCGATCTACCTGCTCTAAAACCGCCTTGATACTTCATAATTACATTGGATGAATATCTTTTGGCAGCTCAGTGACCCAGCTGTCCAAGCACATCTGTCAACAAAGTACTGCCACCAGAAGTGACTCAGGCAGTCAGTTGCACCAATAGTAACCAACAAAATCATTCACTTACTTTCACAGACCAATTGTCATGGTCAAATGTAATTTCGCAACCTTCCAAATAAATATAGATTTTTATGTATTACTTGTGTGGTCTTTGATTTCCTCAACATATACGAAGCTAAGAGCTAAGTTGACGACTTCGAGTAAAAAAGAACGCACAAAATCATCGTAATTAATAAAACTACGACATGCATACGAGATGCCGTCTGAAAATGAGGGTTTCGTGGATGCAAACGAAGGCGTACATCAAACTGCGGGAGTCTGCAAAATCACCGATTGTAAGCTTCCATCGTTCTTGCAAGCGCATCCGGCATTAAAGTTTGCGCAAGTGGCAGCCCGATTTTGGGTCGCATCGGATTGTTAGTGATACATTCAAATTCGACAAAGTCATTGGAGCGTTGGAAATGGTCTCACAAGCACAAGTCGTATACATAGTGGAAAACCCCCAAGCTGAAGGTAAATATTTTGCCATTAAAACACGTCTTCTATTCGTTTTTAAACAAAGTGATGAGGAGCAAATTCGCGAGCTACTTCATGGCAACCAGCGACCATCGTTATTTCTCCGCAACATGCGACGCATCGCGAAAAACACAGTGCTGGAGGTGTTCCTAAAATTAATGTGATCGGTACAACTGCCGGTAAAAATGCAATCAATATTACCAGACACCAGTATCATAGCCCTAGACGAACTAGCGACTGCAGGTGACCACATTGCTGAATTCAACAAACCTTAACTACTAAAAGTGAATATGCAAACACCACGAACATATCCGTAGATTTACAATCTCGAGACACTGTGGCAATCGCGATAGTCGCCGCAACTGCAGACATTTATTTGTGGCGGTGACCAATGTTCCTTTCTCCCGGTGGCATTTTGAGCCGGCTAATGCTCAGCCGTGTCTGGGTTCGTAGGAGACAGGTCACCGTCCGTGCTAGCCACCTAATTACTTACTACCACATGGGTAGAAGAAAAGGATTAGGGAAGGGAAAGGAATAGAGAGGACCATCCTGTGAAATGAATAAAAATTAAATTAATTCATTATAAATATATATTCAATAGCAACAAAACATGTATTTATATATACAAATAAAAACTAATTTTCATTTTTAACAAAAAAAAACAAACTTACTCCTTCCTGATTGCTGAGCGCTCTGCAACTGGTAAGAGACTGGAATAAAATTACAGTAATTAAGTAAATTGAATAAAAAAATTAATAACGTTTAAATTGATTCAAAAAAAAATATCTAAATTCGTTTACAAAAAAAATTTACAATGATAAGACGTCACCGCGTGAATATCTTCTAATTTCTATTTTGAATAGTTCGTACATGAACGTTCATCTACAATCTTCAACGTTCTTTTTTAAAAAAAAAAAAGATCCTTGTGCCGCACCAGTCCTTTGTCACCTAAATTGATGACAGCAAGATGCGTCAATTATAGCCGCCAGTACCTGATTTTAGCTTCGAATGAAACTACACCCGAGAACGAAGCACTTAATAATTCGTTTGTTGGGTCTTCGGGGTTTTTAATGTTGCGCAAATTTATAAACAAGTGTCAAGTACCAGCTCGCTCGTACCATGCAACTGGCCATTTAATCCATCGTTTTTCCGATACTGCTCGAGTTCGGGTTGAATTCTGTGGCTCGGATTCCACAGATTACACTATTCCGTATATTCCGTCTTTTCTGTCTTGCAGCAAATTGTCTATTTATCACGCACAAGCGAACAATGATGTTCCACCAGACCACTCCATCTTCGAATCGGTATAGATATCGGTCGCCGTCTGGGGCTCGGTTTGATTTTGACGTTTCACCGATGACGGTAGTCTCGCACACCAACCGAATCCACAACCGTACCCCTACAACACCAGCACGCGTTACTTCTCGCTTCACCTCTCTACACACTTCTAAATTTGTTTCTTCACTTTGCCACCATTTCCGCTACATTTTTTTGTTTATTTCACTTTTTAATTACCAACTCACCCATCGGCGCAGATCCATTGCTCTTGCGACCGCTAATCAATTCTATTGCTCCTGTTCAGGACCAATTTCCACGTCTATTTCCAACCCTGCGAGTCTGTTCACGCTGCTCGTACCCTGCTTTCAACTCCGACACTCCACTCGACTCGTGGCAGCCGCCTAGAGCACCTACTAGCCAACAGCTTCAAAGAACATATGCAATTTCTGCTAGATCTTGTCCGAAAATTCTCCTCTTGCGCAAATCGTTGTCACCGATGCAATAATACCGAGTCCAAATTAACGCACTTCCCACTGCTTGTCCGCTGCACTTGCAAAATCTATTGCATTCCAGTCGCCTACACCAACTGTTTTTTCTTCGTCACGCCAACTTCACACTGAGCGAGAAACTAATTGAATTCGACTTGAGACGATAACCAAAATCCAATCTTTTAAAACTCTAAAAACGCTAACATCGTCTGCTTCAGAAGTCCAGATCCAAACTTTTTCATTTTAGGCAATTGCTCGAAAAACAAAACTTTCACCGCTTGCTGGGATTTTTTTTGATTTTATTTAAATTAAAAACTAAAGAGTATAAATTTATTATAGAAATTAATTAAGTTATAATATTATAATAATAAGATAGCATGTTGTTCGCAACAACACTTTAGCATATGAGATATCGGGTATGCGTGCGGATTTTCATCGGATACAAGTAAAGGGGCGAGGTGAACAATGCTGAACATGCATATCACGGCGCAGCTCGAGAATGAAGCAATTCAACCCTCTCCGCTCTCGTTTTAGAACCAGAGTAAGAAACTGCCAATAGCCATATTTCTTTAAGTCGGGAAACGCAACAAGTCATTCACGGAACAGGCGCTGGTCAGTGGCACGGGAAAAAACCGCCTGCACATTTACGAAAAGGAGACAGAATTAAATTTTCTAGCTGACGCGGGGGTTGGAACTGTCCGTACTTCCTCAAAAGTTCTCCCAAGGATCAAAACTGACAAGCTACAAACTTTGCGCTGCCAACGGCTCAGAAACAAACACGTTTGGGAGAAGCTACTCAAGATGAACCTGGGGCTGCAGCGTACTTTATACTGGAAATTCTGCATGGCAGAAGTATTGCGGCCGATACCAAGTGCAGACTCCCTTCGACATTATTGTCTCTGAGTTGATCTAAAAAATAAGAAACTAGTTAACTCCACAACCCTTTTGGCAGCACCCGGCCAAATTCGCTATTCAAATCAGCTGGCAGTAGCAACAGTGTGCGGGAAAAGCAAGTATCATGAGCTGGTGGGAAAATGTCCTGCACTTACGATCCTAGTAAAAGTTAACGGGAACCGAAATCACGCAGTGCAGCACCACATAGTTACAAAAGCCACCCGGTGTTTGAGCGAGCACGTCGTTTAGCATCGAACAAACTAAAGATCTTCCAGCAGGAATTCAAATACATGCTCAAAAAAGAATTCTGCCATCCATCATCAAGTCCGTCTCCATTCACTTGGCACCAAAAGAAGAGGCTGGTATCCATGTGGTAAATTTCGTCAACTTAATGTGGTCACTCAGCCAGACCGCTATCCACTTCAACACATCGAGGCCATAATGGCAGATGGTGCCAATAAAACAGTGTTTTCAAAACTAGACCTAGTACGTGCGTTCCACCACGTCCCAACTTCGAAAGATAACATACGAAAGACACCGGTGATAGCACCGTTCGCGTTCGCAAAATTTGCAATTATGACTTTCAGCCTTCGAAACGCTCCCCACTCGTTCCAACGTTTCATAGAAGAGGTACTGAAGGGATTGGATTTTTATTGGTGCTACATCAACGATATTTTTATCGCATCACGAACCAGAAGAACATCTAGAACATGTACGAGTGGTCTTGGAGCGGCTTAAAGAGTTTGAAATCGTAATCAACATGACAAAATGGGTTTTCGGGGCCGAAAACATCGAATACCTGGGTCACAAAATAAAAAAAGACGGAATCAGCCCTCCTGAATCTCGCATAGAAGCTATTCGAAGATTTAAGAAACCCGAGAATGTTAGAGAACTGCGAAGATTCCTCGGAACACTTTAAAGGGAACTCCTCGCTATCCATGAGAGCATTAAGCACATTACCTGGATGGCAGAGAATTCGCCATCCAAACGGATTACAAGCACCTGACGTATGTGTTAAAGAAAAAAACCGAAAAACAACACTGCGTCAAAGTCTACAACTAAGCTTTATTTCCGAATACACCAGCAACATTGTTTACTTCCAGGGGGAAAGGAACAGAAAGGCCGATGCATTGTCAAGAATGAGACAATCAGCCTGCCCACGATGATCAACGCTAAGGAATCCATCCGAGAGCAGCAGAAGGACGCAAAGCTTCAAGCACTGTCAAAGGCAAATAAAATCTTAGTAAATTTGTAACGATACTCCATCGGAGATCAGGGAGAAATATTTTGTGACATTAAAACGGAGTTAGTTCAACCATTTGTACCGAGAACATTATGCAGACACATCTTTAAGACATACCATAAACCATTGCATCCCAGCGGACGTGCAACATGCAAAGCATTCCCACGGGAATTCATTTGGTTGAGAATGAACAAGGACATGCATGATTGGGCTCGGTGCTGCGTACTCAGGCAATGCTCCCAAATTGCAAAACACACTGATAAACCAATGCAATCGGTCACCATACCAGACAGCAGATTTCAACACGTACACATTGACATCGCTGGGCCTCCATCTAGGAATTTCAAGTATCACCTGACGATGATGGATCAAACTACAGCAACCGACACAGTAGCATTTTACTCAGGCTGGATATCCCGATTTGGCACGCCACGCGCAGTGACAATGGATCAATTTGAGTCCGCCCTTTTCGAATCTCTTGCAAATCGAATGTGATGCGAAAGAAATCGTACAACCCCCTATCACCCCGCAACGAATGGGATGTTGAATCATTGGCACAGATCTCTTAAAGCCGCTGTAATATGCCACAAGTAGAATCCCGTATGGGTAGACGTACTATCAACCATTCTACTTGAACTACGGAACAGCTACAAAGACGACATCGGGAGATTGAGCGCAGAAATTCTTTACGGAACAACGTTTTCGCTTCCAGGAGAATCCATCGCAGTCGAGAACAATCGCATGAAACCACACACATTCATCGAACACTTCCAGAAACAATGCGAACACTTCGACCAGTGCAAGCGATGCATCATTCTCAGCGTAAGATTTTCCGTAGCAACGGCCTGGAATCGTGCACCCATGTGTTTCTCCGGATTGACGCAAATTGCAAACCTCTCTCACAATCATACTCCGGACAGAATATAATCGTAAACAGGTTACCGCAGGTTGTACATGCAATTGAAGTCAACGAAAAGAGAATTAATGTTTCCACAAAACGCCTAGCGCCGGCATTCCTGGAGGCTATCGCGTACCAGCGAAGAAACACTCCGGTACCGACAAATAACTCAGCAATCGCACCAACTTCACCAGATTCGAAGATTTAGGGAATTCAGTGAACTCCAATCAACTCACCTCCCGAACACATTACTCGAACCTACCTACCAGCATCAGGAGTAAACAAAACAGAGCACGGGCTTCCTCTCCTAGGGGAAGTACTGTGGCAGCTCAGTGACCCAGGTGCGCAAGCATAGCTGTCAACAAAGAACTGACACCAGAGGCGACATAGGCAATTAACTGCAGCAAAAGTGACCAACAAAATCATTCACCCACACAATTTTGCTGAACAATTGTCACGACCAGGTGTAATTTCGCAACCTTCCAAATAAATATAGGCTTTTATATATATTACTTGTGTAGTCTTTGATTTCCTCAACATACACGAGGCCGAACGCTAAAATCCAATACAATATCTTAAAGTTTCAATCTATTTACGAGTACTTGTCCGTCTCCCAATCGATGCGTTTTAGAAAGTCAAAATTATGGCAGGGGTTTACTTGCCACATACTTGTAAATAAACGGTGGCCCAACCATAATGTATGATGTTAATTGTGAGTCACACCTTAACGTCAAGTTTTTTGCCCAACTTAATTTGACATTTCTTTGTTTCAGTATTCGAAAAATTCAACCATGGAGAGGTACACAATTGACCAGCG
Source organism: Odontomyia ornata (assembly GCA_963969285.1). Lineage (NCBI taxonomy): Eukaryota > Metazoa > Arthropoda > Insecta > Diptera > Stratiomyidae > Odontomyia > Odontomyia ornata. The sequence continues at coordinate 45,196,945 of OZ017742.1, forward strand.
CGTTAAGTTTATTGAAGCCTTTTACGAACATGAGCATTCAAATCAAAAAGCATTTCGTGCACTTCGTGATTTGTTTGGTCAGCATAATCGACCAAATGTGTCCACAATTGGGAGAATTGTGAGCAAATTTCAGCAAACCGGGTCTTTAAGAAATGTGAAATCACCTGTGCATGCTGGCTCAGTTCATTCTGCGGAAAACATTGCTGTTGTTCGCAATAGTGTGGGAGAAGAGTCGTCAACCTCGACTCGTTGCCGTGCCCAACAATTGAACATCTCACGAACATCACTGATGCGAATTTTGAATAAAGATTTGAATTTACACGCTCACAAGGCTCAATGAACTCAAGAGCTGAATCCCATTGACTATTTCAAGCGTTGGCAATATGCCGTATGGTTGGTTGAACAGACAGAAGGGAATGGTGACTTTACAACGAAAATCATCTTCAGCGATGAGGCACATTTTCACCTCGGTGGATTCGTTAACAAGCAGAATTGCCGCATTTGGGCAAATGAGAATCCACGAGTGATTGTTGAAAACTCGACGCATCCACAAAGAGTGACTGTTTGATGCAGTTATGGGCTGGCGGCGTCATCGGGCCATACTTCTTCGAAAATGAGGACGGCCAAGCAGTTACCGTGAATGGTGTTCGCTATTGCGAGATGATAGCGGACTTCTTGTGGCCAGAAATTGAGATTATGGACCTGGACAATATGTGGTTCTAACAGGATGGTGCACCTTGCCACTTGCCACACAGCCATCGAAACAATGGCCGTGCTATCTCACATTAAAGCTTTGTTAATTGGCCGCCACGATCATGTGATTTGACACCGATCGACTTCTTTCTCTGGGGATATTTAAAAAGAAAAGTATACGGCAATAAGCCAAGAACATTTCAAGAGCTAAAAGAGGAGGTAATTCAGCACATTACCGACATTGAACCTCAATTATGTCTCAGAGTCATTGAAAATTAATGAAACTCACGTGGTGGTTTGTCAAAGACTAAATTTATTGTCATATGATACAGGTAGGTAGGTACACATAGTTCGTCATAGATGCCGCTAAAAGTATTTAAAATGCATTATTTTGATATTAATCCTAAGATCTCAACTTATCAAAATAATGTAAACTTTGGCACATATGTATGTTATCAGAACGAATAGAATTCAAATCACCAAATATATAGTAATCCATGAAACAATGCTTTAAATACCTAACCTCTGTGCAAAATCGTTATGTTTTACGCTACTTAATCCCTTGGTCAGCAAGTCTGCCGGCATTTCAGATGTTGGCAGATAAACTATCTTAATGAGATTGTTAGCTACCTAAAAATTGCTGATATGGATATTGCTTACAAATATCTACAAATATAGCTATTATAATCTGCTCCTTTTTACATTTTTTTGTATATAGACATGGTTTTAACTTTGACATAACAAAAATTCAATTTTAATAAACAATCATTTACTTTTTCATTCCAAGCCCTGGCTGATTGTTTTAAACCATAAATTGCATGATTTAATTTGAGAACACAATTTTCATTACAATTAAAATCAGGCGGCACTCGTATATAGACATTTTCATGTTGGTAACCATTTAGGAATGTTGTAGTTACATCTAAGTGATTACTTTCAAAGTTAAGTTTGACACTTGAAGCAAATAAAAGTCTTAATGTAGAGTAACGAAGCACTGGTGAGTATGTTTTAGTGTAGTCCACGCCTTCTTTTTGGGAGAAACCTTTTGCAACCAGTCTTGCCCTATACCGCACAGTCTTATCGCTTTCATATTTATTTTTGAATACTCACTTACACTGCACCACTCTATCAGCTTGTTTCCTATTTACAAATGCCAATGCTTGATTGTCGTCGAAAGCCTTCAGTTCATTTGTCATCGCCTGTCTCCACAGTTCCTTATCAGGTCCATCTGAACTTCATCCTCTATGGTAAGACTCTTCTTCGGCCATAGATTGATAAGAATCATCTTCGCAACACTCACAAATGTATGTTGGATCATTTGGATCTGAAACTGGATTTTCTGATAAACTTTCTCATCCTCTATGTTTTCAACATAGTATACTCAACTAGTATCCGGACCCAATCAACCCTCTGGAAGAATCCGAATACAAGCTGAACAGAGAGCCATAAATCTTCGGTAGCAGGTAGGTAGGTAAATGCTGACGCGAGGATTGGCACGAATATAAACATGTGCTTCAATGAGAGATTTCAGGATCACCATATCTCAAAAAATCAATAAATTTGCAGAAAAACAAATTCGTTCCATTCAATCTTTTAGTTTTTTATTAGGATCTGGCAGCACTCCTATGTTCTGAAATGCGTAAAAGAACACGTGCGTCGGAAATTGTATTTGCTTTTTGTTTTATTTCTTCAACGCGCCAGGCCTGGGCTTAGCAGACGTGCCCCGGATCAGCTGACCGGCCCCTGGGAAAATTCAGAAAGAAATGGAAGCTGTGGGTACTAAGTGAATGTACTATGGTTTTCATCGTTCTCTGGATTTTCTTCACAATTATTTGCTATTATCCGAGTTGTGTTTGACGCCGTTTTCTTCATAATAATAACATCTCTGCTTTCAAAATTTTTTTTCAGTTTTTTGGTTATATAATCTGTATCCTTTTAAGTTATCTGGATACCCAACGAAAATCAATTTGTCAGCCTTCTTATTCCATTTTTGTCTCCGTATTTTGGGAGCATGCACCATTGCCTTACTGCCAAAAATTCTGACGTGGCTTGGGTCAGGTTTCTCACATGTCCATCTTTCAAAAGGTATCATTATACCTAAACTGGCGGCTGGCATTCTATTCTTTAAATATACTGCAGTATTAACTACTTCAGCCCAAAAACTTTTGTCAAGGTTCGCTTCAAACAACAAGCATCTTGCCTGTTTAACTACAGATCTGTTGAACCTCACTGAGAGCCCATTCTGCTCCGGAGTGTGAGGATTCGTCTTCTGATGGACTATACCAACTTGTTTCAAGTAACTCTCCACCTCATCCGAACAGAATTCACCTCCATTGTCAGTCCTCAATATTCTTATCTTGTTTCTGGTTTGGTTCTCCACCAAGCCTCGAAATTCTTTGAAATGCTGGAGCACCTGGTTATTTTCCTTCAAGAAGTAGGAAAAAGTCATTCTGCTGACATCACCCGCAAACAGGAGAAAATATTTTGCCTGACCAATTGACTTAGTCTCCATCGGCTCGCATAAATCTGAGTGTACTACATCCACTAGTTTTTCACATTTATGGTTAGCTGATGGGAAAGGAAAACGTGCCTGTTTTCCCTCACAGCACACTCCACAATTCTGTATTTGTATGTCAGCTTTCTTGCTAGAAGAAACTCCTGCTACAGCACCTTCTTTCATTTTCTGCAAGGACTTGCAATTTATATGTCCTAACCTTTTATGCCATGTTAACATCGCCGATAATGAATTCTCGAATTTTTTCGTGTTTAACCTGTACACACCATTTATCAAATTCGCGTTACCAATGAGCTCATTCTCTTGGTTGTATATCAAACAGACATTCTTTTTGAACGCTACTCTATTGCCATTAACTATAAGTTGGATTACGGACAGTAAGTATGTCATGAGATTAGGTATGACAATACATTGGTCACCATCGCATCATACTGAGAACTGTTTACGCATGTCGTTATTTGTGTTTCACCAACACGAACTACAGGCACCGTCGTTTGATTTGCCACTGAGATTTCTTTGTTTTCGTGCACAAGTCGGAGATGGAATAAACAATTTTGATTTGACGTCATGTGTGTGCTTGAACCTGAATGAACGTACCAGTCTTCTGTGCTATAACAGCCTTTGAAAAACGCTGCGCTTGAAAACATTCAATTCATTATTCAATTGTAATGCAGGATACCTATTTTTGTAATGGCCGATTTTCTTGCAATTATAACACTTTATTTGCTTATTGGTGGCTGACATATCATTTGACGTTGACATTTGTTTGCGGTTAGCGTTGCCACTTTTTGGCCGCCGTTGTTAAGTCAAAAATGCAGAGTCTGTACCGGTAGCGCCAATCTACGAAAACATATCAAGTTACTTTGTTTTTATGACGTCAGCGCTAATGGCGATTCCAGAATGTTCTATCGTCATTATCATCGGTGAATACTTGTCTGGGACTCCAGCAAAAAGTAATGACCCAATCCACTGGTCGGTGATTTCGAAACCTGTCCCCTTCAATTTATGTGCTGTCTCGACTATTTGAGATACATACGATGCCATGGGTTCACAGTTATCGAGACGTATTGAAATCAATGTTCTAAGCAAACTTATTTTTTGTTGATATCCCGCGTCATCAAATAACTGTTTCAATTTATTCCACACACCGTCCACTGTAGTCTCACTCTTGATATGCACATATAACGAACGGTCAATAGTCATAACGAGTTTAGCGTTGGCTTTCTTCTTCTCAATTTCACTGATAGTCGCCGGCACATTTTCAATGTCAATACCCTCAAGTAACAAAAAATTGCTTGTTGCGAACGCCCAATCGTCATAATTTTCGCGTCCTTTGAGTTTTGGCACATTTACTAAATACCCCGACTGCGACATTATAACTTCCGCAAAATAAAAATTCTTGATATTTCGTTAAAATGGGATTGGGCACGTAACCTAATGAAACTCGCGTGGTGGTTTGTCAAAGACTAAATTTATTGTCATATGATACAGGCTGGAAGGTACACATAGTTCGTCATAAATGCCGCTAGTAGTATTTAAAATGCATTATTTTGATATCAATCCTAACAAAAATATGGACCATCAGATAGAAGTGTGCCATCGTAGCCGTGGTGAGCATTTGGGCGATATTTTGTTTTACGTGTAATAGCCATAAATTCTTCTATTATAATAATAAATATTAACATAATTCTCTGAAGACTTTTGTTTTATTTACAATTAACATAGTGCGTTTTGGTTGGACCACCCTTTATATCATTAAATTTGTGGAAAATGAAGTTTGCTAGACCAGCTCAAAAACTAACTTTTTGAGTAAAAATGAACCAAAACGGTGAAAAACTGCAATCTCATCAGGGATTCATAGGAACGGTTTCAAAAAAGAGTTTTTCCTCTAATCCTAATCTAATGGAAACTCAAGTTCATATAAAGAAACTATTCGAGTCATGCGGCATCTCACAAAAACTTAAAATTTCATTAAAACTAGCCGATTAGAAATACCGTTGCCAAAAGGTTGCTGCACAAAACTATATCAGCATAGGTACATGCCATGGAATGTCTCAACTTGAACTCGCTCAATCCTTTGTAGGTGCCTTTCCGGGACTATACACGAGCACGAGCACAACCGTGTATGTCCTTATGCAAGTTAACCCGATGGCAAATTAAATTTCCATTTTACCAAGTCAAAATTACGATGACATACATAAATGGAGAGAAGGCGAGCGAATGAGTAAGCGGGCGAGCGACCAAGCCATTCCGACCCGGCGAAGGACGACGCTGAAGATGAAGAACTCGACTTCTAGGCAGGCAAACGGGACAGAAACCTTAGGGCACGTAATTAATTGTTGACATGATTTCGGTATGTTTTCGTACACATATTATGTGGGTATGCTGTCAGGAGCAGACAAATTATAAGATGACCACAGAAACTCCTTTTGTGTGGTTTCTGCGGAGCATACTCGGAGACTCGGAGAGAATGGGAAGTATTTTATTGTGGGTCTGTTTGTGTTTGGAAACATGAAGCTGCTGGTGGATGAGGAAGAATTGATGGTTTCCATAGAGGACAAATAGTTTATGAATTGTTCGTTATGATTGCTCATGGAATTCCCTATTTATGGGTGAAAAAAGGCTTCCAGGCATATTCCCTTTAAAGACGAGTCTAATTGAGTTGGACGTAAACAAATGATGTTCAATTGTTTTGTGCTTTATCATGTCAGGAATAGTGTTCATCATTCAAAGAAAGTTTTATTAAAGTAGATGATAAGGGTAATACTTGGAGAATAAAATATTGTAGGGACAGACTTTATTGTAGGGACAGACTTTTCGATCTTTACCTTTGAAGATAGTCTGCTGTAAATTTACAATAATATTTTGATGTTACACCGAAAAATAAAAATCACAAGAACTCCCAAGAAAAATAATAAAAAGCTTTTCAGAATAAAAATATTTTAAAGAAATAAACAAATAACCTCAGGCATCAGGCGTTTAATGACATTCTCTCTTGATTTCATTTGTTTTATTTGCATTTAATTAAGTATGTATTTTTGAATTGTTGACACATTTGCTTCATTCGTAAATCAATATTTTTAAAAGCCAGCGTATCAAAGCGCAACGAAGCATTTAATCAATACAACTAAATATAAATCAACTGTAACCAGCCAATATTTATTTATTCGAAAAATTGCCAAATGCATTGTAGCCCACTTCTATGAATATTAAGTAGTTTGAGGATTTCAATGGATTCCACTCGCCAGTTGAGAAAAAATCGTCACTCATTCTGAACAGTGAATTAAATAATCGATCACTGTTGGCTGAAAATATATAAAAAATAAATATTTTAATGCATTGAATAAGTGAATGGAATGAATTAAATGCGTACGTGTATAGAAAACAGCGGATGTGTGTATTTTAAATGTTTTCTCAATTGAAAATTGTTGAAAGCAACAATGGGACAAACAAAACGGCAAGCTCAACTCGATTTTTATGAAAAAAATTGTATATAAAGTTGCATTAAACCGACGAATGGCCCATTCATAGTATTTTTACGAGCATTGAAACTGTTTGCGCACTATCTAAGCTTTTGTTAAATGAAATAATTGCGGGTTCTCCAATTATGTGAATACTATTTCTAATGAAGAATGGCGGCACTTAACAGAGGATTACCTGGGTCTCCAACAATCTTTGATGCTATCACAATCCACTCAATAATGCTTTCAATTTACTGAATACATGTACAGAATCACTGGGTATTCTTTATTGGAGGTTCGGGTAGTTCGCGTTTTCACTATTTGCGTTTTCCGGAGTAATTTTATTTTTAGCGGAGTTCACGATTTTACTATTTTACGTTTTTCGGAGCCGATTCATTCGCGACGCACGCCATGCGTTTTCATGCTTGACGGACTTGAACTTTTTCAGAGTCGAGGTCTAAAACCTTTGTCCGTTCAATGGTTTTATTGGATGTTGTTTCCAGCGGTGCTCCAATTCACTCAGAGGGAAAATGAATATTTGGAAGGGAAAGGTGATAAATGGAGATTTCGAAGGGAAAGGTAATAAATGGAGATCATTATTACGGCTTAAACATCCTCCCCGGCTTGACAGGACTAAGAGTCCTTTCAAATACTGTATAAATTCTACTTTGCGCAACATCCGTGATCCTTTGACCGTAACTTAAATTCAATTGATATGGAAATTATAATTATGAACTATAACTACTAGAATTACTATCTATCTATAATTACTTACGACATATTAATAGTGGACTGTATATTATTACGTTGGTAATGGACAAATTTTAATTACAGGGCGGCGATAGAGTCCCGATTTAGTGCGGACATCAATAACGCGAATTACCCCATCTTTCCCAGGATAAGCCTTCTCTACAATACCTTGTGGCCATTACAAAGGAGCAACATTATCGGATTTTAATAACACCACCGTTCCAGATGAAATTGCCTTGCCTGATGAAGTCAACCACTTTGTACGTTGTTGTAATGTTGAAAGACACTCTATTCGCCATCGCTTCCAAAACGATTGCACCAAATGATCGATCATTTGTTTGCGGTCTCTCAAACTGATATTTTCCTCGGAAAAGTTTATCGCCGGTAATGATTTTAATGGAGTAAGCGTCAAAAAATGCGCCGGGGTAAGAGCGAGAGGCTCGACAGGGTCGCAGCTTAATACCGTGAGCGGACGTGAGTTAAGCACCGCCTCTATTTGGATCAATACGGTTTGCATCTCTTCACAAGTCAAAAGCTGATTCCCAACTACTCTATTCAAATGTGTTTTGAGACTATGAATATTTCCTTCCCATATGCCCCCAAAATGCGGAGCCGATGCGGGATTAAATTTCCATTCTATGTGGTTGTCTCGAAGTTCATTAGACAGTCTAGTTTTGTACTCAGCGGAATCTAGCAATTTGTACACGTTATCCAGGTTTGCCTTTGCACCAACAAAATTAGTGCCGCAATCGGAGTACGTTACACCAACCGGACCGCGGCGGGATAAGAACCGTTTAAATACATTTATAAAGGTATCCGTACTCAGATCAGAAGCCATCTCAATGTGTATGGCCTTAGTTACCAGGCAGATGAAAAGACAAATATAAGCCTTTATGCTTTTCACCCCCCGTTTGCGAAAGGGAATAATTGTCAAAGGACCGGCGTAATCGACTCCCGTATGATAGAAGGGTTTAGCTTGGTTAACTCTACACTCCGGTAGATCTGCCATTATGGGATTTTCATATCTAGGATTGGCTTTGAAGCATTGATTACATTCTCGTATCCGTGCTCGTATAATGTTGCGTGCTGTTAGGATCCAATATTTCTACCGAAGCAAAGACATGACAAGATGCGGGACAGCGTGGCAGTATTTTCGATGAACTTGGTCTATGACCAAGTCGACTATATGATCGTGGCCAGGTAAATGACACATTCAGGTTCGACTCCAACATGATGTGGCAGTTTGATTGTTTCTAATAAGTGTAGTTCCAATTCAAATTGTCTCCAAAGCGACACAATATTTTGCGAGGGTATATCGTCCTACCCTTTTTTACCTTCCCAAAGAGATTTGAGAATAAGCTTTGCTAATAAGGTGACAGGAGCGATGAAGCCCATCAAATCCCACAAGCGAGCGATAGCGGAAAGGATTTTGCGTTTCGTGCATTCCCCAGACGAGGCATTTACTGTGAAAGTAAAAACGTCATCAGCTGGAAGCCAGCGTAGGCCTAGAATTTTGAGGTCACTTTCGGGACTGAATTCAACCACGTCCATAACCCGATGAGACGAAGGAATGCTCACCATTACCTGCGGCGAGTTACTTGAGAATTTAACCATCTCAAATCCAGCCGTAGCGAAGAAATTTATTAATTGATTAGACAGCTGCGCACCCTGATCCGCAGAGCAGCAACTGGTGGCCAAGTCGTCCATATAAATATCCTTCTCGGCAACAGCGGCAGCCTCGAGGAACTTTCCTCTCTCCTCTTGTGCTAATTGCCGAATCGTTCTAATTGCTAGGAATGGACTGCAGCACAACCTGAACGGGACACGAGTCATCTCGAACATCTGAATAGGTGATCTATCATCAAATCTATACAAGAGACGCTGAAAACGCTGATCTTTTTCTTCTACAAATATGCGCAGATACATCTGTCAAATATCCGCACTAATTGCGATTGGAAACAAGCGGAAAGTTAACAATATGCTAAACAAATTATTTTGCAAATTGGGACCGGTAAGCAACAAGTCATTTAACGATTTACCCGATGTGGAAGGCATACTAGCGTTTAGTACTATACGCAACTCAGGACTGAACTTGTCTATGCGAACTACAGCGTGGTGCGGAATAACATATTGATGTTCGGAGGCTAAGTCTGAAGCAATACCTATAGGTTTTAAGTAACATTTTTGCAAGTACTCGAAGATCGCCGAGTCGTACTGTTCCCTTGTATCTGGTTTAGCTCGTAACCTACGCTCCAATGATAAGAATTGTCGTTCAGCTCGTTTCATTGAGTCTTCTAACTCTTTCGGGTCCTCTTTGAAAAGTAATGAGACTACAAAGCGCCCGGATGGGTCACGATGCGTAGTATCGCAATATAATTGCTCGCATAGTTGCTCCTCAGGCATGAGCTTGGCCGACTATATGATCGTGGCCAGGTAAATGACACATTCAGGTTCGACGCCAACATGATGTGGCAGTTTGATTGTTTCTAATAAGTGTAGTTTCAATTCAAATTGTCTCCAAAGCGACACAATATTTTGCTAGGGTACATCGTCCCACCCTACTTTACCTTCCCAAAGAGATTTGAGAATAAGCTTTGCTAATAAGGTGACAGGAGCGATGAAGCCCATCAGAAACCACAAGCGAGCGATAGCGGAAAGGATTTTGCGTTTAGTGCATTCCCCAGACGAGGCATTTACTGTGAAAGTAAAAACGTCATCAGCTGGAAGCCAGCGTAGGCCTAGAATTTTGAGGTCACTTTCGGGACTGAATTCAACCACGTCCATAACCCGATGAGACGAAGGAATGCTCTCCATTACTTGCGGCGAGTTACTGGAGAATTTAACCATCTCAAATCCAGCCGTAGCGAAGAAATTTATTAATTGATTAGACAGCTGCGCACCCTGATCCACAGAGCAGCAACTGGTGGCCAAGTAGTCCATATAAATATCCTTCTCGGCAACAGCGGCAGCCTCGAGGAACTTTCCTCTCTCCTCTTGTGCTAATTGCCGAATCGTTCTAATTGCTAGGAATGGACTGCAGCACAACCTGAACGGGACACGAGTCATCTCGAACATCTGAATAGGTGATCTATCATCAAATCTATACAAGAGACGCTGAAAACGCTGATCTTTTTCTTCTACAAATATGCGCAGATACATCTGTCAAATATCCGCACTAATTGCGATTGGAAACAAGCGGAAAGTTAACAATATGCTAAACAAATTATTTTGCAAATTGGGACCGGTAAGCAACAAGTCATTTAACGATTTACCCGATGTGGAAGGCATACTAGCGTTTAGTACTATACGCAACTCAGGACTGGACTTGTCTATGCGAACTACAGCGTGGTGCGGAATAACATATTGATGTTCGGAGGCTAAGTCTGAAGCAATACCTATAGGTTTTAAGTAACATTTTTGCAAGTACTCGAAGATCGCCGAGTCGTACTGTTCCCTTGTATCTGGTTTAGCTCGTAACCTACGCTCCAATGATAAGAATTGTCGTTCAGCTCGTTTCATTGAGTCTTCTAACTCTTTCGGGTCCTCTTTGAAAAGTAATGAGACTACAAAGCGCCCGGATGGGTCACGATGCGTAGTATCGCAATATAATTGCTCGCATAGTTGCTCCTCAGGCATGAGCTTGGCCGCAGTGGAGGAAGGTACATCTACGATTTCCAAAAACTGTGACATACGCGTCTCGAAATTCTCTGTTATTTTAAACGTGTAAACAAAGTTGCAAAGAGGAACAGCTTTACACGGTATATTACCTAGTATTATGTAACCTAGCGATGTTTCTATTGCAATAGGTTCATTCTCATCACGTGAGATACGTTTGGGACGAATTATTCATGCGAAAATGTTCGCACCTAAAATAATATCAATGGGACCTGGCGTAGTATAACTAGCATCGGGTAATACAATGCCATCTAAATATTCGAATGTTCTTGAATCAACCTTTGCGGTGGGCAATTCATTCGTAATGCGTTCGACTACTATAGGTTGGATAGTGAAACGAATCGAGTCATCTATGCGTGACCGAATTGTAAGACACGTTTTGCCTTCAATAGTGTTTTTAATTTCGCCTATTCCCGAAACGTTTTTTTTTTCGGAGGAAAAAGCGGGAGATTTAATCGTTTAAAACATTCAGAAGTTATTAAATCGCGTTGAGATGCGGAGTCGAGTAAGGCGCGTAATACAACAATATTGCCATCTCTATCTACTAAATTACATTGCGCTGTTCCTAGTAGTACGTTCCAAGTATTCGAAGGAGATGGCATTTTATCTCACTCAGTGTAATGCGTCACGAGACACTTATGAACGGGGGGCTGCATAGAAGAAGATGCTTTCGATTCAGTGGATGCGGGGTTGGACATAATAGCCACTGGTGGTTTGCTGCGTTCGACTTCCACTTTGTTTGATGCAGTTTGCAGTTCTGCTGGCGGTATATTTTCACCGAAGTGTAGAAGTGAATGATGCTGTGCGGAACAAGTTTTGCATCTATTTTTCGATTTGCACTGTCGAATAAGATGTAAACTTGACAAACAATTGAAGCAATATTTATTTTTTCTAATAAATTCGTATCGCTTTGTTGGAACTAATCGTTAAAAAAATCCGGACATATATATAAGTGTGAATGATCAGACCTTGAGCAAAAAACACATTTGCTCAGACCCGATTCCGTCTCCTGAACTACAAAGGTTTTCACAATATTTTGCTGGACATTTGCCACTTTCATTGGCTTAGAAACTCTATGTTCAATTGGTGAGTGTTTTGGCCCAGCAGTGGAACTGGGACCTGTCTTGCCAGCACGCTATAAAACTCGAGCTTGACTACGCAGAAATGAGACAAACTCATCGGTGGTTGGTAATTCGGACGCCTTTTCAAGAGATTTCTCCAAATCCTTTAATGCTTCCATGCCTATTTTGAGGGATCCCAAATGGACAAAGATAAAATCTTCCAACGGAATTTTGAGTTGCTTTAAAGCAGATACTAGTGACGCAAAGTTATCAACGAAAGATTCTAAGCTTATTGCATTCACTTCACTGACAGCGGGCAAATTCAATAACTTGTGAATGTAGGTCGTCTCTGGACGCGTTTATCATTATACTTTTTCACCAGGCCATTCCAAATTATTGGATAATTTTCTGTGGTAGGTAAAACTCCAACACTAGTTCGCGCTTTACCTGATAATTGACCCATTAAATATTGAATCTTCTCCCCGTCAGTGAGTTGTTCACTTTCATGAATAGTCGTGCGGAAGGTCTCATAAAATAATGGCCAAGATTCTTGCTCGCCATTGAATGGAACAAGTTCTGACTTCGGCAATCTGCGATTTAGTTGCAGAGGTTTGAATTTAATTCCCTCGCCACCGTTCTTATTCTGGAGTTGATGCTGTTTATATTTAATATGCGTGTACAGCCCATCAAATGACACGATGTGGGAAAAACTAGGCAAAGGGGCGTTAGATACCCCTGTTTGGTACTCATTTCGTGCCTCCAGCATATCCATAAACTCTTTCCTAAGTAGATCTTTACAAAAACAATCCGAAAGAAATTGATCAATTGACTCTTCGGAATTCAGATTGCTAATTGTATCTTGGATGGAAGTCAAAGAGGCGAACATAGTATTTAATTTTTTATTAAAATTTTGAAATTTCCTATCATCATTAATGTCAAAAGGCTGTTCGCCTTCTTTTCCCACCATTTTCAAAATAAATAAACTCAAACTACAAAACTGTTAGATATCACGTTGCGTTGTACCGATGTTAGCGGTATGCGTGTTTAGATAGCGGAAAAAAATGCGTTGTGAGATGCGTTACAATCTTATCAAATCCTAACATATCCGGCTCGACGGACCAAAAATGTTTGCGCACTATCTAAGCTTTTGTTAAATGAAATAATTGTGGGTTTTCCAATTATGTGAATACTATTTCTAAGGAAGAATGGACGGCACTTAACAGAGGATTACCTGGGTCTCCAACAATCTTTGATGCTATCACAATCCACTCAATAATGCTTTCAATTTACTAAACACATGTACAGAATCACTGGGTATTCATTATTGGAGGTTCGGGTAGTTTGCGTTTTCACTATTTGCGATTTCACTATTTGCGTTTTCCGGAGTAATTTTATTTTTAGCGGAGTTCACGATTTTACTATTTTACGTTTTCCAGAGCCATTTATTCGCGACGCACGCCATGCGTTTTCATGCTTGACTGACTTGAACTTTTTCGCAGTCGAGGTCTAAATCCTTTGTCCGTTCAATGGTTTTATTGGATGTTGTTTCCAGCGGTGCTCCAATTCACTCAGAGGGAAAATGAATATTTGGAAGGAAAAGGTAATAAATGGAGATTTCGAAGGGAAAGGTAATAAATGGAGATCATTATTACGGCTTAAACAGTAACCAAGTATTGTGACTTAATAATGAAAATAGTCAAAGCGATTTTCTTAATCGTGCAGATCGTCCCGTAGACCAAGTGTTATTTTTGAATATGATAAAGGTAGTAATAAATTTGATCATGTCTCTACCCAGTTTTGATAGGTATTGATTTTAAGTTACAGTTTGGTGAGCTCAAGCTCTGAAAAATCGAAAAAAAACGTATTACCATCAAGGAAATCGAACTACAGACCTTCAGTTTAAGTGGCCAGAGTTGCACTCCCTTAGTTAATTGAAGATTTAACAACCATGACGAGAGCGCTGGCGTTGATGAGAGGAAGATGAATCTCCTTGCTTGATCGAATTGTCAAACGAGTCGGATGTGTTCTCCGCGTTCGGATTTGCATTGGTTCGGCGTTATTGTCTACGTGTTGCGAGCGAACAAATACAACATACTCGTATATACTTACGCTTCACCACTGAATTAATGAAATAAAATTAAAATTCCCTTATTGACCACAAATATTGATTTAGAATAAAAAACCAAGAGTTTGATGGTAAAAAACGATTTTTTATTCTAAAAACACACACGGATGCATTTCGGACGGTATTGCCGACCATCTTCAGCGCTATGCTGAAGTAGTTGCGAGCAAGTGAACACTACCCATGTACTTGGCTTCGCCAATGAAATAAATCAAGCAAGCACATTCGCCCATTGCTATCGAAGCATATCGTCCAATGATCAAGCATGTTGTATTTGTTTGTTCGCAACATACGTTTTGTTCCCCTTCCCAGTATTGTTGTGTAACTCATTATTTCATTAAATAGTTAGTACTTACTTGTCTCGCGACATAAGTGACTCATAACTATAAAGGCGGCTAATAACTGTAATGGTAGCCCCGGATTAGAACCACGCGTTCCCAATTTCCGCGATTATTTGCAATCCATGTCAAACCACACGACATAACCATAAGTATACCCGGCCTCACGTTATGGTTGCATACTCGATCGATTCGCTATAGTGGAGATCCCGCGTAGAACATTCTTGCCGTGAATATGCATGCCATTTCATTAAAATCATTCACCACAATTATCCAATAGTGATTTAGTCTTCAATCCACAAAAAGCAAATTATTAATCAGAAAAATAATGTAATGTGGAATTAAGTATCTAATGCTTTCTACTCTCCCTCTGCGCCGGCTCGCATTCTTTCCCTTGCCTCGTGTCGTTGTCTGACTACGTGTGTATACGTGGAACAATTTAGAGTGCAGGCAGGCAACGACAGCGATCAAGCACTTAAGTCAGCGATCATATATTGAAGAGAGCGTGGTCAGTTCATTAGGATTCGTCATGGCATTTAAACTCAACCGATTTGACGCAAAAGTCACCAAAGGCTTATAAAGTGGACAACAAGGGGGCTTGAATTAATGTAGAGGGTGAGCGGCATCCAGGGGTTAATACATTTAGGAAAAGTTACTGTTTACCAGTTGCAACAGACAGCCCAACTTAGTCCACAAGATAAAGCTTTTCTGCATTCGAGCGGCTTCGATTTCGCCGCTGTATGGCTTCTGGGTAAGTTGGCGATTCTCTACGTTTTTTTTTCGGTTCGGAGGTGAATGTCATTTACGTACAGAGTGTAGGACTCCCATGCTCGCAAGCAGTTGGACTACTCACTATGCTCATTGCAATCACAAATAGCTCTGTGGTATTTTTTTTCTTCTAAAATCTGCAAAATCGGTTCAATTGTGCATTGCGCAAATACATACAAAATGAAAGGGTGTTTCTCAGCTTATGCGACCGTTACCCAAAAGTTCAAATCAAAGCAGAGAAAATAATAATGAGTTCATGTTGACCCCCGAGAAAATCTTACGTCAAGTTGTGGTTTATAAAAAAATAAAGAAATAATTTTAATCTGTTGTAATTATAGACTGTACCCTACTGAGTCAAGTTGAATTTATTCCCTTCGTGCCATTTAAGAGTCTAAATGGTGGCAACTTTGACGTTAAAAAAGAATCCAAGTTGTTTCAACAAAGCGGTTCGAATTTTCAAGTATTAAGCTTTTCTTCAAAAGAATTATTTGTTAGTGATCAGTTAAACTATTTAATAAAAAGAAGTAATAGGAATTAAAGTTTAATTTTAATAATGATTCAGATACTTAAAAATATGCAGGGATCACCTTTCCAACAACGAGCGCTTGTCGGAGGAGTGGGCGAATACCCTTGGTTTTATTTCAGTATACATTAGTCATAACGTTGTTTGATGCTGTTCAAAGCATTTTTAGTTTGGATTCCATTTTTTGTGAATAAATTAAATGTTGAATTAAGAGATAAACATTCAGTTTTCTCACTCGTTTCTCAAACGGGTATGGGACCCGCCACGTTAGCTGGCTCCTCTTCTTTTGAGCCATCCATCGGGTAAGCTCTCCCACTTTTGTTGCGTTTCAAGGGCTTTCGCCGCAATGTTTGGTTTTCCTCATCAATTTGGAACCTTGATTCAGCTAAGAAGGGTGCGAGGAGGCACTACCACCATCTGGATGCCACACTCTTATATGCAGGCCATGAATTTTCGTGTCGGGGATGAAATCGCCTTGTCTCACGCGCGGTTAATCGGCCATTGTCGTCGCGTTTCTCACGTCAATTTTTTCGGTAAGTTTCCTACCCATTTCTTGCTGAGCTCCAATGTTTCGCTCGCAGATACAGCAGTCTACCACTGCAATCCTGTATGGACATTTAACACCATTCAAACAATGCACAATCTCGTACGATTGCTACGTACCATGACTGAGTGCCAATTCATTTATGGTGCAACCAATAATCTTTTAAAAATGAAAGTCGATTGCAGCACATTCATCACATCTATCAATGGTTTCTACTTCACTAGCATTGGCTGCACTTATTTTTATTTTCTTGGTTTCGAGTTGCTCTCTTTTGTTGATTTTGATGCGTTCATTGGTACATTGGGCTATGTGCATATAATGTGATATTGGAAATAATTTATTGAAAACTTCAATTGTAGACACATGGTGAGGTGTGTAGTCTACAATTGTGGAGTTCCGAGGATTATGAGAAGATTTTTTAGGCACGTAATCCTCTTCAGGAGTACTCTAAATAACATTGATATTTGGTGCTCAGAAATGAAGTCTTTGCTAGCTGCTTCATTATAGAAAGGCACTTTCTTGCCAGCTTCATTCACTTTATCCGAGAATTGCACTTTGGGGGAACTACCGGGAGTTTTAAAAAAATACCCAGAAAACTCACATTTTAATGCCTGCTTAAGCTTTCTGAAAAGAATATTGTAATGAGGGGAAATAAGAAAACCAGGATAAAATATTTGTATACAGTTTTTTTTTATGGTTAGGAGGTGAATGTCATTTGCGCACAGAGTGTGGGACTCTCATGCTCATGCTCCCCTGTCAATCTTGGAATCCAGCCTCAAACCGTTTGACACATGACTTCGGGACAGGTCTCGTTTTGTTATGCCGATGGGTACCTTCAAGCTGACGGATCCATTTTCTAGTGGGAGGGGGGAGGGGAGGAGGAAGTGCCAGTTAAACGATCCCCCCAGCCCCTACACTCCCTTTTATATTTCAGGACTGCCCGAACATAATGTGCCACCTGGTTCCATTTGTCAACCAATCCCAGCATTATTACGACTATATTAACCGGGGTAAGCTCTTCCGTCTCCCTGTAGAGGTCCTATGGCAGCCTGCTCTTTTTTTTACATGCAAAAAACGGGTGTTCCTCTCCTGGCCAATACCGACAATCGGGGGACCGTGACTTACCAATATTGTGCAGGTAAGACTGCCAACACCCATGTCCGCTCAAAAGCTAGGTCAGATAGAAGTCAGTCTCACCATGTCCTTGGTTTAGCCACGATCTCACATCCGGGATGAGGCACAGTCTACCTTCCCATCGTGCAATTCACCCAAGACTGCTGCCAATCGTTGAGTGAGCGCTGTCCTCCTCGTGGACAATCATTTATCTCATGTCCTCGTTTCGATGCCGGTAAATAGTGCGGTGCTCTCTAGCAAAAAGGGCGACAGGTATCACGTCTGCAATAACTCTCACTGCCGAGTCGGAGACTGTTGGATACGAAGATGCAATCCTCAGTGCTCCTTTTCTCTGTACTCGTTGCAATCGTTTTCGGTGTACCTCCTAACTGAGAGCGTTGCCCCATATTTCTGCTCAGTATAATAGCACTGCCCCTATAGCACTTATCAAGAGGCGTCTTCTTGATTGGCTTGGTCCCCCTACGTTGGCCTTAAGTCGACTCACAGCTAATACTCTCAAAGCAGCCTTCTCAGCTGCTGCCTTGATTTGCTCGAAGAAACTCATCTTTGAGTCGATCAGTAGCCCCAGGTACTTCACCGCTGGTTTTGATTCGATTAGTATGTCCCCTATACTGATCATCCCAACTCTAGGAATTCTCTTTTTTGGCAAGATGACCACTTCGGTTTTCTCCAGGGCTAAACTAAGCCCGCGAGCAGTCATCCAGTCTCTCACTCGGCGCATTAGCAAACCTAGCCTAAGTTGCGCTTGTTCAATGGTGCGTCCAGCCACCAGAGCTACAACATCATCCGCATAGCCGACCAAGCGCGACTCATCTGGCATCTCAAGTCTCAGTAGCCCGTCGTAATTCACGTTCCACAGGTCTGGACCAAGGATAGATCCCTGGGCAACACTCGATGTAAACGCCATCTTTTGTAGGCCCTGTATCGTGTCGTAGAGCAGGCTTCGGTCTTTCAGGTAGTCCCTCAAAAGCCGCATTAGATATTCTGGCACTTAAAAAGGATTTTCCAGCGTATCCAGAATATCCACCCATCTAGCGGAGTTGAAGGCGTTCCTGACGTCGAGTGTCACCAACAGGACGTTCCGTTGCTTGGTGCGACTATGTTCCTCTGCCTTGTGGACTGCGCTCACCACATCTGTGATCGCATCAATAGTAGAACGTCCTGCTCTAAAGCCGTAATGCCGAGGATATAGGTCCCCAGCAGCATGAATCGCATCAGTGAGTCTTCCCTTGATGAGTTTCTCTAGCACTTTCCCAGCCGTGTCTAGCATGCATAACGGGCGGTGTACAGACGGCGATCTGGGTTTTCCCTTCCCCTTGCAAATCAGCACGAGCCTTGCTACCTTTCATCGTGCTGGAAAAGTAAGTCAGGACAGTGGTGGTAGACAAGTTGTATCATCCCAGCTGGAAAACCATTTGGACCTGGAGCCTTCTTCGCTTTCTGTGAAAGGTTTGCCTCTCTTAGTTCCTGCTGTGTGAAGAGTGGACACTCGACTGCTGTTTCACCGTGGGCAGTGTCAACACGGAAGGGATGGGCGGGAAATAGTGCCTGCACTATCTCATTTAACTTTTCTCCATCACGTATGCAAGACTTCCTTAGGTTACCAAGCTTCCGCGTAACTAGCATGTAGCCAAGGACCCACGGATCCTTGTTCACATTGTCCACTACATCTTGCCAGCAGTGAGCATTGCTGTTGTGAATCAATTTGCGAAGTCATTTCCTGGCTGACTTATATGCTGCGACCGAGTTGCACGCCTCGTCATGGTTCTTCGCCCATTGAGCCTTACGCCGAAGCTTGTGACACTCCCTTCGCTTTTCAGCGATTTCAGTCAACCACCAGTACACTGGAGGCTTGCCGTGCCGGGGTTTTCGACGGGGCATAGAAGCGATGCAAGCGCTAGTGATGATGCTCATACTCGTGATGATGCTCGATGTACTTCCGGTGTTTGGTACGACAAGCGCCATCCTGGCCGCCATTTCTAGGATTCGTTTTCCACATGAATTTGTTTGAGGCATGCCCCATTTGATTGCTTTAGCGTTGAATTCTCCCCCAACGAGCACGTTGCCGTCTACGTTCGAGACAGTGCCCTCCAGAGCATTTAACTTAGCTTGGAAAGATAATATCGATTCGTTCGGCGTTAGGTAAATACTAAAGAGGGTGGTTCCTGAACACCAAACCCATATGAGACAATCTCCCCCCGACAGCTCTCCACCCTAAAATTATTGTTCCAAACCCAGAAGATAGCAGTACCAGTTTTATCAGGATACCACGATGCCGAACTTTTATCATGGTGTTGTTCACTCAGCAGCAAAAAGTTGGCTTTCATGTCCCTCGCAAACTACTAAAGCAGATTTTGGCCGGTTGAACTGCGGTGTAAGTTTAGCTGCAAGATGCAGGTCATCGAAGTTCTGATTTTGCCTTGGCTAGAGCTTCCTGGAAATCCCAGCATTTGCTTCAACCCAAGGATCAGCATCCTGGCAATAAATTCAGTGTGCCTTCTTCGTACACTCTTTTCTTTTATGTTCCATTTCATCACATCTGTAACAAAGAGAACTTCTATGGGGCTCTTTCCAAACTTGTGCTATGTGTTCATAGCCAAGGCATTTGAAACATAGAAGACGCACTGCTCTTCACCGTATCCTGCAGACAACTCACCCTATTCTTACTTTTCTCTTATTCAGAAATTGTTCGGCGTCATTTTCGGTCAAGTCAATGATGGCCATGCTTTGCCCCCTTTGGTTTTCTGGTGTCAGCTCCGCTTTGACCTAGCCCAAGCTAGGGAACTCCCATTAGATGTCCTCTTCTACCTCGGCCAGATCCGTCACGTTGTCATTTTTTCTTATTTCGATCGTTGCCATCGGCTTGAACGAAGCTATAGTTGCGCTTTTATCGAGGACTTTATTTACTATGTCGCAGAATGCTCCTTTTTGCCGGCCTCGTTGGTCATGTTGGTCACACTGCTTTAAGAGCAGTGTTGATGTCTTCGGGCCCAACATTTTGCCTGAGCTCACGCAGCACCTTCGCGTTGGATCGGCCATCTTGGGGTTTTACGAGTAGTGCCTGCTGCCGAAATCTTTGTCGGGGCTTCTTTATCTCCTGTCTTCTGTCAGATCTTTTTCTTTTTGGGCATCCGTGCGAACGTTATTTTCTGGCACTATTTGAAGGAGTTCCTATGGGGCTTTCTTGCTTAATTTACCAGCAGTATCTGAAAGCCCTGATCTGGCGTTCCGTGCCTACCAAGTGCCTTTTCTTTCCGCCATTCTTTTATTGATGTTTGATGGTGGAGCTATCTGTGCATTCCTTTAAACTTAACCGTCTACGCTTCTTAAGCCTTCTGATCTTTTTCGGCCTTCTGGTCCTCTTTGGCTTTTAACTAGCTCCTCCGGTCTTAGGGATCCTTTACTTCCAGGAGCCCAATCTTTACTGCTTTGTTGATTTTTGGCGAGTCGCATACAGATTGTATTCTTTTTAGAACATCTCGTGATTTTCGGATTAGACTTTCTTCTTCCTGTCAATGGGCGGTAATTGTATTTTGCGATCACCTTTCTTGGGAGAGGTTATCGGCTCCCATTTCCAAGTACAATACTTCCACCACATTTCTGATGGTGGCGATGAAATCACTCAACAGTGCTTAAATTGTCTGGTCAATTATGTCTTTTCCTGTCGTAACCTCTTTGTGGACTTCGAGATGGTTTGTAATTATTTCGGGATTTACGACCCTTGCTTCAGTCGCTTTGGTAGCGTGACGGTAGAATTCTCGATGTTTTATATTTTTCTCCACCACTTGAATATCTGGTGTGTCCTGCAGAATTTCCCACTTCTGCTTTTTAGTACGCTGTGGCATTCGAATCATTTTTTTCAACAATCTCAGTCTGAACAATACTGTCGGTTAATTTCCGTTCTTCGTCCGTCTTCATTGTCACTGTATTCATCGTCATTTATTTAATCGTTTGTATCCGCCCGATGTGCTGTTAACATCATGGCTGCATCCACTGGTTGCGTCGTCATTGTTGTTATTTTTGCATTCGCAAGGGGGTGTTGGGTTGGTTAATTCACGTACCACAGCGTAATCAAGAGCGAACAAGATCGACCTCGACCCTTTCAGAATTGCAATAGCCACTGAAGAAGATAAGAACACAATAATAAAATTGCGCTACATTTTACATCAACGGGCCGTCTGAGAACGCCCAAAAACGCCTGGTACAATGCTACAGCTGCCAGAGATTTGGTCACGTCTCCATGAATTGTATATTCAATTTCAGCTGCGTAGCATGTGGAGGGGAAGTCATCTCAAAAGATTGCCCTCGACAATCCATGGAGAAAGCAGAAACGTCTCTGTTCTATACAATGTGTAAAGTACATGGACACTCCACAAACTTTTCCGCATAACCGGAACTTATACGTCTTTTGGAAAGAGCAACGGAAGCAAACGCCAAACGAGCAGCCCCACCTATATACTCAACACTTCCCAGCCATCAATGAAGCGCCCCAATTCTCATGATCTCGCAGTACCACTTTCCTTCACTTACAGCTCCCACTTCTTGCTCGGGTATGTCTAGGAAAAAAAGAAGTAACCCTTCATTGGGCTTGGGATATCTCCCAGTAAACTCTTTTCGAAGATTCAATCTTTGCTTTCATCGTTTGACTCCATACCCAACCAAGAGAAGCCAATGGCTCTCCTGAACTTCTACTTCAACCTTTCTGTGGGCAAATAGGTTCATTATTCTATCCCTAAATATAAACTCCCTAGTTTTGCATGACAAGAGGCTCTTCATTTTCGACGTAATCAAATCATTTCAACCCGACATCCTCCTCTTGAACGAAACAGTTCTTAAAGTTCATCACAAAGTCCGTGTAGATAATTACATAGTCCTGCCATAAGTTCTGTCACATAATTTCTCACATTGGCATTACCTTTATTTTATGAGTGACATTTCAATATCGGCCAGTTTTATAAACGGCATAATGTTGTTGACAGTTGATGGTCATTTAAAGTTTGTTCGTTAACGTGTGAAGATGGAATGGGGTGAAAATGAAAACCGAATTGCAGTGATTGCACTACATAAGTGTGGAAAATCCGCGAGTGAAATTGTCAAGTTGTTGTGCCCGTCAAAAATAACGCAAAGATTTGTGTATCGTGCGATTCAGAGATATAACAAGATCCAGACTATTGAAGATCGACCTCGTTCTGGACGTCCGCGTGATGTACGTCCTTCTGCTGCCATCAGAGCGGTCGAGAGTCAAATTCGTCGAAATCCGCTTCATAAACATCGAATCATGGCTCGAGAGATGGACATCTCCACCCGAAGTATGTCTCGCATCATAAAATTGGACCTCGGGATGAGTGCCTTTCGACGATCAACGGGACATTTGCTGACTGAGCAGTTGAAGCAAATTAGGAGCACCAGATCGAAAGAGCTCCTTCGGCGGTACGGCAACAACAAACATCGAGAAATTTTATTTACCGATGAAAAAATTTTTAGGGTGGAGGAACATTTCAACCGCCAAAATGATAAGGTGTATGCCCACAGCTCCAGAGAAGCCCGAGAAGTTGCCACTAGGGTACAGCGAGGACATCATCCAGCATCAGTCATGGTATGGTGGGATGTCAGCTACGAAGGGGTCACCGAGCTTCATTTTTGCGAAAAAGGCGTAAAAACTGCAGCGAAAAGTTATCAAACGGACATCCTGGAGGGATGTGTGAAGCCGCTGAACTCTACGCTATTCAACAACCGACATTGGGTTTTCCAGCAAGATTCTGCGCCAGCCCACAAAGCTCGAACCACACAAGCGTGGTTGGAAACCAATATTCCAGAGTTTATAAGGGCTACGGAATGGCCTTCTGGGAGCCCAGATTTGAATCCCCTGGACTACAAACTGTGGGTGGAGTTAGAGTCCATAGTGTGCACGAGACGACACCCAAATATCGAGAGCCTTAAGCGATCTTTGACAGAAGCAGTAGCTAATTTTCCGCTAGAAACAGTGCGTACTGCTATCGATGACTGGCCCAACAGATTAAAGAGCTGTGTAAAGGCTAAAAGCGGCCACTTTGAATAATTTGTTGCTTATTTTACTTCCATTAGTATGCCAAAATAAAATATATTTTCCTTTGTTAAAAACTCTTTTTCATTTATACAAAAATTGCCCATATACGTGTGACAGAACTTATGGCACGACTAAGTATAATGTTTTGCGTAACGATGGTGGTAGAGGCACAGCGATATTATTTAGACGTCCATCAAATCTTTTTCGAGCAAAGTAACTCTTGATGCACACTAGCGACCCTTTGCACCAAAAGCCCCAATGGAACTCCGGCCAAAATCCTTATAGGCTCCCTTAACTTCCCGTGTAGTCTTGTATTCCTTATTCTTTCTGCTCAACCAAATCCTAGCAATAGCATCATCTCACATGACTCATTTCTACTAGGAAGAGACCTCAACGCCAGACTCGAGCACTAGGGCGACTCTACTAATAACATGAATGGAAACTCCCTCTTTGAATGGCTCCACGTGGAGGCCCTTCTACTAGCGTCTGTTGTACATGCAGGTGTCCCAACTTTCCCGAGAAGAAGTTCATTTTTGGACAACTTTTTAATCTCACCTAACCTTCTCTCTGACTCCGCAATTCCTTTTAAATGCTCCTGATTCGCTTCATTATCAGACCACCATGGTCTCTATTTGAATGTATCCCTCAGGGCTCAGATTCCAGTCCCAACTTGTCTTCCACACTATAGACCATATAATTCAATAGAATGGCCAAACTTCAGAAAAGCCCGCAATAAATTTCTTCCAAAACTACCACCGGATAATAAAACTCTCTCAAACACCGGAATTGACACCCATATATCAGCAATATCATCAGCAATAATTGAGTGTCTAGACGAGCATACCCCTTTCCAGAAACCCCGTAGCTCGGTACATGAATGTCTGACTCAGGAGACTCTTCACTTCATAAAAATACGGAAACATATGCCTCAACAGCTAAAGTGCATGTTCCATCGAAGCTATAACCGTTTAAATGAAGAGTATTTGGAGTTTAAAATGGAGATAACAATAATGACCAGTGAAACCTACAAAAGCATCAAATATGAAGATAATAACATTTATAAGCAAAGGCTAAGTGCCATGAGACCTTGTTTTGATGTGTTTAAAATAATAGACTAACTTACTGGGTGCAAGAATTCCAAATACAACATTGAGAATTGCCCAATAGGGCAAGGGAATGAGGCTTTCATGGCTCCTAAAGGTAAGATCAGTGTTTGTGAGGGATACTTCAAGCATCTGTACAGACGCCGCAAGCCTCCTAATACAGCGTTATATAATAGAGCTAATGCGGAAGTTCAGATTTCAACTGAAGGGTATGGAGGATCTTACTTAATCATGTTCTCTTGTTATGATAAAGCTACGGCTCCACGGAATCCAGTTTTTGGGGGCTTTCATCGCGGAAAAGGAAGAAGATATTCCTAGTACCTTAAACAGCAAGCTGTCCCACGGTCCTGAAAGAATCTCCAACAGCGTACATAAAATATGTAGGAAAACCGTCTCCTCCTTTTTGTCCATAATATATAATAATTGTATAAACAACGGCTACTTTCCCCAATCATGGAAAGCCAGCGGACTCATTCCAATTCCAAAATCAAAAAGCGAAGGTAGTATTAACAACTTCCGGACAATCTCTCTACTACCAAATATGGGCAAAATGCTTGAAAGTGTTATCCTGCGTAGCTTCAATGATTTCACCTCTCTATTGATTCCTTATTTTCAGTTTGGATTCAAACGCAAACGATCAACAGACCAAGCTTTGATGCGACTGCATAACAAAGTCACCCGCAATCCACAGAGAAAGGAGTGCACAGCGACCTGTACTCTAGATCTAAAAAAGTATTTGACTCAATATGGATCAATGGGCTCAAGCTCAGGCTAAAAATGTCATCCTGCACGGTCGCAGTCCTCAGAATCCTTTACAGTTTCCTTTCAGATAGAACCTCTCAAATAAAATTAGGGAATCTCATTTCCAATCCTATCGCTATCCACTCCGGGGTCCCCCAAGGCTCAATTCTTGGTGCTGTCCTGTTAAATTTTTCCTTCATCACATCCCACGGCCACACTGCACACTCTGATATAATTATGTATACAGACGATATTCTTCTACTGCCACCCACACCCTTCCTGCCCAGGCTCAAATAATTCTACATCATACAGTGAACGACATAGCTCAGTATCTAAAATACTGGGGAATTGAAATTAATGCTATCAAATTTGAATTGTCTGCTTTCGAAATGCTAGCGGCAAAGGGCATCGTTGTGCAGTACCTCATAGTAGGTACATTCAAGTTCAAATTGAAGGCGAGGTCATTCTCTCAAAGGTAATATCGAATACTTGGGAACCCACTTCAATAATAGGCTTAAAACAAATACACGCGCCAGGAAACTGTAGTCAAAGTAGGTTTGGTTTCAATGCATGAGTCTGTGGCTGCCGGGGTTCCTCAGACAGTACCTGAGGTGATCGCTTCAACAAAGTCGTTGGAGTGGCCTCCGGAGAATATGTGGTATCTGCTGCATCGTGAACCAGTAAAGGTATCGTGGTGGTGTTTGACTCTAGTGGGCTTACTGGCGAGGAACTTGTCATGGTGGAACTATTAGTAGACGGGATGGAGTGCCGTCTGATCTGCACCCCAAACCAAGCGGTGCCTAAGTGTCTTCCATTACATGGATTCTGATTTCACGTGATTGGCAGTTTAGCTAGTCTGTGACAATCCATGATAAGACACGCGCTTTTGGCGGGTCAGAATTCACCCTGGGCTGACAAATTGTACCTGGTCAAAACTCGCGAACGAGAGAGCACTTCTGAATCCTGACTCTTATGGTGCCTCAAGAGAGTAGTCCCTATAATGCGAGGGAAAAGCGTACCATTGGTGACCTTACTTTGGAGAGGGACAGAGGAAATGGAAAGACCGAACTCGAAATTGATATAGCTTATAGTTTTTTTTTCTTGAAAATTATCACATCCATCTTAAATACGATCCAATTTAAATACTTATTTTAATATTTATTCAATTGTACTTTTTTTACATTTCAATTAAAAGTATATTATTTCCTTTTTTTACATCCACGGTGTTTATTTGCTTATATTTATTCATCTGTCTGTATTTTTTTAGAGAGGGGTCTTTTTCTAGTTCGCCACTAATGGCCGCTTTTTTAAGTTTAAAACTAGCTTTTTTCAGTTCCGAATAATAAGATGGCCCAGCTACAAGATGCCATGCAGGCAATGGCTACCAGCATGGAGCAAATGCGGCAGCAATTACAGCAATTGTCGGATTCACCACCTACGCATCCACCACCTCAGGATCCTCCACCTCTGGATCCTCCACCTCTGGACCCATCAACTGGACCCATGCCTGGGGACACCTGGGATCTTTAACCATCCACCCAGCCTGGAGATCTTCCACCATCGGAAGTAGGTCAGATAGTGGCTAGCTGGAAGTTGGTGCTTACTGGCCAGAATGACCCTACGAACATCGGGGCCTTTCTGCAAAAGGTAGAGAACATGGCTTGGTTGAATTTAGGGAAGTATGAGAGCAGTCACACGCTGCGCACAAATGTTATTCACTAGGAGAGCTCTTCGTTGGTTCTAGAGATTTGTGGACACTTTTTCAACGTTTGACTGAGAGACGTTGAGGCATGCAGCAATGCAGGGGTTCGAACCAGTCGAGGGAGACGATACCTTAAAACGGCGGATAAGAAACAGGCACATGACACCGTAGACGATTACTACGAAGCCCTGTGTTGCCTGTTGGAGCGTCTGATAAATTCCATGCTGGAGTCTGAGTTTCTCAGTCTCTCCTGGGAGAAAATCCAGCTGGAGCTGCGAAAGCAACTGGTATTCGCCCCGCACCACAACGTGCATGCGTTCGCACGTCCGCAAAAGCGCTTGAAGCTCTACAACACTCCCAGTGGTCCACACCCCAAAGTAATTGCTCTAGCCGACAAGAGCAACCACAACGACGCTCAGTAGCTGAGCTCAAACCTAACGTTTCTCGTCGACCCGCGCCAGATTGTCTCATTCCATCCCAAATAGGCAGCGTGTCAAAGGCCATTTCTCCATCACCCACACAACTAGACCAACAACATCAAACCGAACTGCACGAACTGGCCCCTAGGTGTTGGAACTGCCGGTAGACAGGACATCACTTTACCGCATGTCAAGCAGAGGCTAACATCTTTTGTGTCCATTGTGAGAAACCAGACACACATACGCCAGATTGTACGAATTGCAAGAAGTCAAAAAACATGCTAGCGAGTGCTCACAACAGCTCGCAGCCCTCGCAACAGACTCAGTAACGGAACGGGTCTCCATCCCGTCTACTAACAGTTCCACCACGACAAGTTCCTCGCCAGTAAAACCACTAGAGTCAAATACTCCACGATACCTTTGCTGGTTCACCATGCAGCAGATGTCACATCTTCTCCGGAGGCTTTGTTGTAGCGACCACCTCAGGTACTGCCTCAAGAGCCCCGGCAGCCACAGACTCGTGTATTGAAACCATACATACTTTCACAGCAAAATGGCGCCCAACGTGGGGCCTGAAAAGCCCGGCTGTATCAACAGTCGTGAGCACAATTAGTGCAATATCCCTTAGAGGTTACCTACCCACCAAAACTCTGGACACCTTGTAGGGTCACCTAGAGACGTTGGACTATGTCGTGCTCACGACTGATGATACAACCGGGCATTTCGGGCCCCACGTTTGGCACCATTTTGTAGTGATGTGGGGTAGATAAATGTCCGTTCAGAACTGCAGCGATGGTCTGCTGCCTCAACGGAAGACGATGTTAAGTTCCGGTGTGATTGGCCTTGTCTGGGGACGCGTGAATGCGCTGGTAGGCTAGCGTTGCGGTGTTGTGGGGCGGGTTCTTTCCACCAGAACAAGGAACCACTACAAAAGAATTTCGCATCCACGAATTTCTGGGGTCAAATAAAGGTCTACCGAAGTCAAAAAGGAGATAATCAACTAAGGGACGGAAATTTCTGAAGCAAAGGACAAACTGGACCTGATGAAGACAGATTCCATCACATAATTCTATAACATAAATTGGCCACTTCTATATTTCTCATTTGATGGGAACATTCGTGCAAATTACGTTTTTATGAGTTTCAAATGGAAAATATATGGCCACGTATACGTTTAGATCTTGGTCCGATTAGGAGGGTGCGAGAGGGCACCACCTCCATCTGGATGCCCAACTCTTATTTGTAGGCCATAACAATTGTCAGTAACGACGTAGTCCTTCTAAGTCCGTCTGTCTTCCTCAAGTCCAGTTTGTCCGTTACGTCAGCAATTTCCGACCCTTAGTTGATTACCTCCTTTTCGACCTCGGTTGACGTTTATTTGACCTCAGAAATTCGTGGATAAGAAATTCTTTTGCTGTGGTTACTTGTGCTGGTGGAAAGAACCTGCCCCACGACACCGCGATACTAGCCTACCAGTGCATTCTCGCATCCCCAGACAAGGCCAATCTAAGCGGATCTTAACATCCTCTTCCGCTGTGGCAGCAGGCCATCACTGCAGTCCTGAAAGGACATTTATCCACCCTACTTCACTACAAATCGCTTAACAAAGCTAAAGCGGCTGCCGCACTTATCTCCTTCCTCCTTTCCTCGAAAGCAGTCTGCCCTAAATATACAGAACACTTGTTAAAACGATCATTGCCTACTCATTTCCCGCTTGGTTAACAATCTCGCTAACAGCAGTCGAAGAAATTCAAATCTTCGAGAGGAAAATATTTAGAAAATACCAATCTAAGTATCGGTGACCCAATAAGATATACTATAAAAATATTGTACCATATAGAGAATCCCGATACTGCATTACACGCTCACAACATGTAAAAAACATCTGAAAAAGTGGTGGGACCATCCTCTTCGAGGTATCCGCGCACTTTTTTAGTTTCTAAATATAAATTATGACTATTGTCTATGCCCTTTTGAAATTTTTGGCAAATACAATCCAAACTCCTACATCTCAATTTTATGCGGTATCCCAATCCAATACATACTGGGGCTAACTTAAACACAAAATGTAGTTCTCGTTGAATGCGAGTAGTATAAGGAAAAAAAAAATCAATAGTTACCAAGCCTAGTGTTACGAACGTTTCAAATCTCGAGCGCACGCCGTCAAAATGGCCGGAGCGCCCATCCTCCCTGGAATCTTCTGGGGAAGAATCAGGAGTATATGCGGCCCGCATGTACAAAGCATATAACATGTAAACAGCAAAAGAAAAACTTTATCCAATACAATTTTAAAAATATTAAAGATATACAGGGTCTGCATAATAAGTAACCGGACTGACCTCAGGAAATTTTTTATTGGCAAAATATGTACAATTTTTCTTCAGAAATCTTCAAAGTAGTCCTCATTGGAGTTAATAACACGCTGATACCGGATTTTCCGATCCCCGGACGCTCCCTGGAAGTCGGCAACCTTGATGCTGTCTAGAGCCCTCGTCGTAGCACGTTGAACGTTTTCCAGAGTCCCGAACCGCGTCCCCTTAAGGTGTCTCTTGATCTTGGGGAACAGAAAGAAGTCCGCTGGTGCCATATCCGGGCTGTAAGAACTCTGGTTCGGTTTGCAGTCGAGCAAGGGTTTCCAAAGCGACAGCATCTCGACGCTCCTTTTGCTCATCAGTCATGTGTTTGGGTACCAGCTTCGCGCAGATCTTCCTCATGCCCAGATCGTTCTTAATAATGTTGTGAACGGTCATCTTATCAATTCCAACCTCATCTGCGATAGCCCGAATGCTCAGACAACGATCACTGTTCAACACATCACGCACTTTTGCACATTTGTGTCCGTGTGACTCGTTGATGGAGGGCCGACGCGCTGTTTGTCATGGACGTCATTGCGGCCCCCCCGGAAATTTTTGTGCCACTAAAACACTTGACTTCTGGACAGAGCAGCCTCACCGTAAGCCTCTTGAATCATTTGAAGAGTTTTCGTGGCCGTTTTCTTGAGTTTGACACAAAATTTAATGCTAACACGTTGCTCGATCGTACGCTCCATTTTCACTCCGACGACGTAACTGAACACGCACTCCGCTCTCGCTCGACGCTATCTCTCCAAGCGCTTGGAGACAACTGCTGCAGCCCGGTTCCCTTTACTTAGACCCCCACCACCACTACAGCACCAGATACCGGTTAGCAGACGCTTTGACGGCGCGGGGCAAGCTCAGTCCGGTTACTTATTATAAAGTCCCTGTATATACATAAGAGCTAAATAAAAATAGATTAGTAGCAGAATTAGGCTAGGCGTAGTTGCAAATTTAATTCAGAGTAGGGATAGGACTAGTCCAGATTTAGATTATGTTTAAGTTTGAACTTATTTATTTATAAAACCTTTCACTTAATTAGCCATCTTCTAATTGATCTGAACGATATAATGTATGTGTGATACCTGTATACATTCTACTGTCAACATTTATTTGACATCTATCTACTGTCAAATGTCACATAATTATTAAGTGCCTACTGTCAACATTCGAAAAAAGTCTCAATAAAGTTTTGCTTACTTACTTACCCTATTTAGAGTAGTAAGTGCTCGAATTGCTTAAGATAATATCTAGAAACTTTCAAAAATGTCCTATATTGGTCAGAACGAATAACGAAATTCATTTATCCTATCTCTGCACTTTTTCCTACGAAAACCACATCCTTCAACCATTAAATAAATCAACATGCTAAGTATATAATCCTGACACCAAAAGTGTTTGTTAAAGCAGGATAATTCTCAACATTACTGTGATATGCGACGAGATATCTCATTAGACGAATAAGTTTCCGCCCAATGCTTTCAATAAAGAGCCGGGAAAGTTTCTGTTGTTTGCCCACCAACAAAGAAATGCCTTCTTGTGAATTGTACTACTGGAGCCATCACACGATGTAACAACCAAATATTGATACTCTCGAATCATCCACTCAATTTCTTTTCCTCCGTCGCGAAGACGAAGAAAGTTGACAAGTCGACTCGACTTCAGCTCTCAAGGGTAGTCAGTCATCTTGAACTTTTTCTAGTCACACTCGCCATTCTTTGCCAGCACGAGTACGAGTATGTAGGGTAGTTTCCTCGATAAAAGCCGTCAAGTAGTATTGTTGCCTAAAGCACTCCTGGGACGAGTACTGCACTGAGAGGAAAAAGTAACAGATTCCCAAACTAAATACAAGACGTCTCCTACACGAGCGTCATTTGCGGAGTTAGAGGATACTCGTATTCCTTGTGCTCCTCGAATAGTTCCCCGCGGTACCCGTTTCGACTTTCATGGTCTCTGTGGTCCTTGTGCCGACTAGTCGGAATGAAAGATTGTCAGTTTGCACTCGTACACTGTTTGCTCACCTCCAATCCTCTTGATGCCGTGTCGGGCCGCAGAAAAAAACCTCTTACAAGGATAAATAATCTTTTCGGGAAACGCAAGTTTACTTGACAAACTAAGACAACAGAACATAATGAACTCTCTGTTAGTTTAAGCCCAAGTCATTTGTTGGATGAACGCCAGAATGGCTGGAGGGTGGGTTTGTATGCAGAGGAGGGGTCGGGCTTTAGTTTTGTCTTACAAGCTACTTTTGCAAATATTAATCAGTTCTCGTGATAATTACAAGCTTTTCATTTTGCTGAATTCTATTTATTAGCTGGTTCTTGCAATCTATAGATGATGTCAGCTTAATTATTGAGATCTGTAGATGCCATTATTTCCATTTTGTCTTGTATGCAATTTTTAGATAGTATACGAAGGAAGGATAAGCAGTTAAATCCGTTTTGCAAACATTAGTAAAGCATTAAATTTCCTATTCACGATTGAATAAAAGCCCGTGTGCGGCTTTTGAGGAGTTGTAGTAACCACGGAAGTTACCGCAGTTGCAGACATTAATTTCAAGCAGAAGGGTGCGTAACCCAGGTTGATATGCCAAAGCAGGCTAGAGCTTATTCGTGTTCCGGGTCATCTGGGGCATCCTCTGCTCATGCTGAGCCGCCCAACATATAAAAACTTAGTATAAAGGAGAAAGGATGGGAGAGGAGAAGGTCATTATATGAAATGAAAAATTTGCTTTTTTTTTTATAAATGGACATGGCCGTTTATTTAAAACAAGAAGAAAAATAAAATAATTTAGTGGAAAAGTAAAGCAAGCAAATTAACCACCTCTTTTTATAAAACCGAAACAATTTCAAATATGTCGCTAAACAAACCAAAGCAAAATTACTACGTACCAAGCGGAAAAAACAAATTCAAAATAGAATGAAAAATAATAATAAATAATAAACTAAATTTAAAGGCCACAAGGCAAGAGCCTTTTTTATCTAGTGCAGGAAGAAATGACAAATTTATGATGGTCGCAGTGTACATAGACGACTTATTATTGGCATTAAATAACAATAAGTGGATTGATGAATTAAAGAAATCGCTAAACAACGATTTTGAAATGAAAGACCTTGGCAAAGTAAAAAACTGTTTAGCAATTGAATTCATTCAAAATTTGAATACAGCGGAAACATACGGAAAAGATCCTGGAGCAATTTAATATGAACGCCAATGGAATTGAGCGAAAAACAAGAAAAAATAAATAAAACCGATATGCGGGAATACGCATATCACAGACTTATTGGCACGTTAATGTATAACTCGGTTACAATACGACCAGATATTTCGTATACAGTCAATTTCTTTACTTAATTTTTTTCAAATTACACTGAAAAACATTGGCAAGCGGCTAAGAGGTTATTGAGATATCTGAAAGGGACAAAAAGGTACGGTATAAGTATCAAAAGACAGAGCACGAGCTATAGGTAAGGACTAGTTGACGCTGACTGGGGTGGAGACGTAAATGATAGGAGGTCATATTCAGGATACGCATCCATGTTATCCGAAGCAGTGATTAGCTGGGAAGCGCGCAAACAGCGCACGGTTGCATTATCAAGTACAGAAGCAGAGTACTTGGCGATATCCGAAGCTACGAAAGAAGCACTATACTTGCGAGGGCTATTAAACGATGTCGGCAAAAAATACGAAAATGTCAAATTATACAATGACAATCAAAGCACAATAAAGCTGGTACAAAAAACCAAACAAAATTCGCCAACAAAACATTGATGTGAGACATCATTTTATAAGAAATCACGCGCAAGGCGGGCGTATCGGATTTGAGTATCTGTTGATAGAATGAATGCCGGCTGAAGTATTAACGAAAAGTGTAAATGGAACAAAACACCAACAAGGCAGTGAATGGGTGAGAGTTGTACAAATTATCGCTGAGTGACGAAAAGTCTTAGCGAGCGTGTGTGGTATTATATTGTGGGGAAGTGTTAGAGAGGCAATATATGCATACACACAAACAGCGCAATAGACGCGCTGGGTACTTGTTTTGATTACGAGGACACTTATAAGAAGTCTTCAGTTTAACGTGAACAGTCCAACTATAACGACCACCAAAATGAATGCAATATTGTCGCGTGTTATGGTTTGCGGCCAATAATTTTAATGCTCCGGGAAAGTGCAAACGCAATGTCTTTTAAATTAAATTAAAAGAGTTTATTTAGTTACTAAAAAATGCACAATCGCTTACTTAACTATTTCACAATTTCAATTTTCACTATTAAAAATCTAACTTCCACTTGTCAATAAATTTCTATCGCAATTGTCTTCTAAAATCACTTAACAATCAACGAAAATCACTTTTTCTATTACTCGATCAATATCGCTTTTCTATTCGCTCCACACAATCGCAGTTTTTACTATCGCGGTTCTAATGAAAAACAAGTTGGGTAGACAGACCTATGCTCATGTCAGAAGGGTTTTGTACTCAGCTTACAAAATGCAGTAACCAGCAACGAAGAAAATCAAGAAACATGTCAAAGACGATTTTATTGGAGAAAATATGAAATTCGAGGATCATACTATTATTAACAAAGTTGAACGAATTTTGACTTCTGAGGTATTTGTTATAGTTATACCCAGAAATATCTCCTTTGATATTTTTTTCAGATTTTTTAGATCACTGGTGTCCATTCGCGAGGGAGGAAACACATTTTCCATGTATTTCCCCCCATGTGCTCCCACTGAAGCAAAAACTGTCAGTTTAAGAACTGTTTTGAAAAGCTCTCATAGAGAACTTTCAGTTGATACTCATATCGGCTACCTTTCATGAATTTTTTTTTCAGGGGCCACTCCTCTGTACTGTAATCATCAATTCATGGCCTATTTTTCGAATCCTAGAATGGTTACAAAGCCCTTTTGCTAGGAGCTCTCTCCTGCCTCTTCGACTTGTTTCAATTGTATGTACTCATCTTCATGATACCTATCACTCCTGAAATTTTCATGCAAATTCTAGCAAAGCTGTAGTGTCTTAGTCGGTAAAAAGCGCATATGGCTCCATAGCAATATGTTTCCATAGTAATACAGGGCATATTGCTCCGTAGTAATACACGAAAATTCAAATCGCTATAGCTTCGGTAAATACTATTCGATCTTTATGAAACTTTCAGAAAAGATCAATCTTATAAATAGTCATCTCTTTGCTAAATGTTATTGAGTTTAAGGGCACCGTTTAGATTTTATTCAAGAAAACATAAAATCGATAAATCATACTATTACTAACAAATTTGAGTGAATTTCGACTTCTCACGTATTTGTTGTTGTTATACTCATCAAGGCCTACATTCATGATTTTTTTCAGATTTTTCGGATGGAAGGTGTCCAATCGCGAGGGGGGGGGGGGGTACGCGAAAAGTTCGTACATTTCCCCTTCCCCTGCCCCCCTCGGTACTCAAAAGACAATTTTAAGACTTGTTTTGAAAAGATCTCATTGAGACCTTTCCAATGA
The DNA here is from genome assembly GCA_963969285.1 of Odontomyia ornata. Classification (NCBI taxonomy): domain Eukaryota; kingdom Metazoa; phylum Arthropoda; class Insecta; order Diptera; family Stratiomyidae; genus Odontomyia; species Odontomyia ornata. The sequence goes on from OZ017742.1 coordinate 45,232,394, forward strand.
CACCCTACTCGACTACCAATGGTGAAATTTTTTTTTTTAGGGGTCACCCCCTTATATGGGGAGACCCCCCTTAAACGCCTTTGAAAAATTTTTACACCCCTGAAGTTTCAAGAGGTCACCACTTCTGACCTTTCTAGAAAGTTTCATGGCTGTAGCCCTTATAGTTTCGGAGAAAAAGTGCTGTGACATACAGGCGGACGGACGGACAGACGGACACAGGTCGTGATTGCAATAGGGTTTTGTATTTTAGTACAAAACCCTAAAAAATGATTCCCCATTCATTCAGCTCGCTTTTATATAGGGTCTCTAGCTACTCAATCCATTCCTCGTACATTGCCGAACTAGCGGGAACATTCGGGCAGCGTAATGAATGGAGCAGTGACTCGTTTTCAGATCTTGTTGCTTGGTGGGTTTTTGAGTACGTTCGTTTTGTTGATCATGATTAATGGGTTTTCGAGTACGTTCGTTTTGTTGATCGTGATCTTCTTAACGATTGTGAAAATAATTGCGACAGTAACTCGCAAAATTATTCGTGCACATAACACTGCCCTCACCTTAGTTCTTTTCGCCCTGAAAAGATGAGTCGCCAGTTGTAGTCAATTCTTCCTGGAGGTAATATGGGGCAAGACGGTCCAGGTGCACGATTTTCATTTTGGTTCTTGGCTTACGGTGTTCCTGTATGCGGTATATGATGTCGTTGACTCACTTTGTAACTCGGTATGGTCCTTCCCAATTATGTTGCAACTTTGGAGACCTACCCTTTCGCCGTTGCGGGTTATATAGCCATACCAAGTCATCTTGCTGGAAGCCACTAGAATTTGCCTTTTGATCATACCCGGTCTTCATGCAGTCAGTAGCCGATTTGGGGTGTTTTCGCACTGTCCGATGTATCTAGTTCAACCGTTCTCTTAGTTCACTTGCGTACTCCGAGATCGTTTGGGGACCTTTGGTTCTCGTCAGATGTTTATTGAGCGTCCCGTTGAAACGTTTGACCATTCCATCGGATTGGGGATGCAGCGGTGTTGTCTTCATTTTCCGTACTCCCAGCAGCTCGCACCTTTCGCCAAAAACTAGTGATTCAAAGTTTCGGCCTTGATACGAATGTAGTTCGCTAGGTTCGCCGTACCTACTGACCCAATTTAACACTAGCTGTTCGACTACAGTAGTTGCTTTCTGGTTGGGAATGGGGTAGATCTCGGGTCACTTGCTGAAATAATCGGCTACAACCAGCGTGTATCGATTTCCCCATTCGGATTCAGGGAAGGGTCCTGTGATGTCAACAGCAATCCTTTCAAACGGTACATCCACGTTGTGGGTTTGCATTTGTCTTCTCAGACCTCACTTTGGACCTTTGACGGAAGGGCAAATCTTGCATCTGCGGCACCAGTTCTCTACGTCTTCTCGAGCATTAAGCCAGTAAAACCTTTCCTGCGATTTCATTAAGGTCTTGTTAACACCAAGGTGGCTCCCGAGGATCCTTCATGTATCTCCTCAACCACATCCTGGGGTTCGGCTTTTAGGTAGTATAGTTTGCATCCTATAGGAGCTGCCATCCGCCGTTTCCTATTTCCGCTTCAGTATGCCACCCTCTACCTGAAGGGAGTTCCATTGTGCCCAATAGCTTTTCAGGGTTGCGCGATGCATTGAAACGTCTTTCCTCTCTGGTCGCCCAGTTGTCTCCTTCCATACGAGCAATGGTTCGATGTCTTCATCGGCTAACTGGGCATTTCGAATCACCTCCGGTGACCAACTTTCATCGAATTCGGTCGTTATCAATCGCAGATTAACGGGCGGTCCCATTTCCGCAATCCGTCGACAATGTTTGCAGTTAGCTAGACATGGACAGCGGGATAGGGCGTCAGCATTTCCAAGAACTCCGCCATTCCGATGAAAAATTCGTAGTCGTATGACTGCCATCTTTCGATCCATCTCGCAACTTGTCCCTCGGGGTTTTTGAAGTTGAGCAGCCATCTCAGTGATGCATGGTCCGTTCGAAGAACAAATTCGTGGCCATATAGGAACTTGTGGAACTGCTTGGTGACCTCTATCATAACCAATAGCTCCTTCCTGGTCACACAGCAGTTTCTCTCACTTTTTGAGAGAACTCGACTGTAATACGAGAGGACTCTTTTTTCGCTATCGATCTACTGGGAAAGTACAGCTCGAATACCGCAGTTGCTCGCATCAGTATCAACTACAAACATTTTTCCGGGTTTTGGATATGTCAGCACGGGTGATTCACACAGCTACTCCTTCAAGGTCTCAAAGGCTACCTGGCATTGTTCATTTCAGACATACGGACGATTTTTCTCGGTTAACTGATGGAGACATTTAGCTATTTTGGCAAAGTCTTTGACGAATCTTCGATAGTCGGTTGCCAGACCCAGAAAACTTCGTAGTTGGCGCTTGTTGTTTGGTGTTGGCCAGCTTTTCACGGCCTCAATTTTCTGAGGGTCTGTTTTGACCCGTTTTGCTGATACGAGGTGTCCCAGGTATGTGTACTTGTCGGGACTAAGTTTCAAATTCGCCAGTTGCAATCAGGAGAAAACCTTTCCTAAGTTCCGCACATGCTCTTCGAACGTTCTCCCGATAACAATGATGTCATCTAGGTACACCAAGCAGGTTTTCCAGGTTAAGCCATGTAGCACGTATTCCATCCGGCGTTCGAAAGTGTCTGGAGCATTGCAAAGCTCAAATGGCATCATAACTAATTGCCACAATCCGGTTCCAACTGAAAATGCGGTCTCGGTGCTTGCCGAATTGGCATGGCTCCCTGTGTATCTGTGACGTGCATTACCATACTCGTTCAGCCTTGGTCATCCGGGCTTGTTGAGAAGATGTCACTGTACTTGAGCACCAAACAGGACTCGCTTGAAAAGTTGCGCTGGCAATTCGACCTGCTTCAATATTGCAGACGTGGATTCCCGGGTTTTGTCTGCGTCTTGCCTCTTTTCCCATAATGGTAGTGAGTGGCTTCCAAAGAGGTGATGGTGGGAACAGGCTGGCAGCTGCTGATGACTTCTCCCGCTTTGATGCTCGTGGTTGAGTAGGCGGTGTTCAGGACTCTAACTGGCACATATCCATTCCTTATAGATCTTACAAGGCTTCGTCCTTCAATCAAACTGCGCAATGCGGACGTCTTTGTTAGCTCTATCAGATAAGATCGGTGGTCTCCAGAATCACCATCAAGCTTGGCCCATACATTGCTCTCTGAAGATTTTGGTACATCAGTGTCGGTACATACTACTACATTCATCATGGGGACTTAGACGCTGGGATCTTCCATCAATACTTCGACATTCTGCCGTTTCAATGCCCGTTTGCCCAAATCCAACGTGATTCCATGTGGTCGCAGAAAATCCATTCCGAGAATGCAGTCATCCATAATGTTCGCGACCATAAAATCATGTCGGAACGCAAGGTCTCCTAACTATACCTGGAGATTGACCTCTCCATGGACAGGTGCAGCTTCTCCCGTAGCTTTCCATAGTGAGAAAATCCTGCCCTTTTGAAGTAGTTGTTGCTTCGCATGGTCTGGTCGGGTAATCGATCGAGTTGCACCAGTGTCGAACCTCAGTTTGAAGGGCTTTCATTTTGGGCTCCAGACTTGGTCTAGATCTTCTCCTAGCTGCACATCCTGGACAATAGCTCTGTTTACTTCGCTTCTTGCAGTTTCTTTGCAGGTGCTCCTTCTCTCCGTAATTTCAGCATTTAGGGGCACCATTTCTTCTTCTGTTGCAGCGTCATCTCGATGTTCTGGGTCATAAGCTGGGTAAGCCAAAAATGCCAGTCGCTCAATGTCTTGGGCTAGCTGTTGTAGGGTATCGCCAGAATTTTGCATCCGATGCCGTAGCTGTGACCGATCAATCTACTTCAGATGATCGTCTCCACAACGCATGTCGAGCGCATTCATTATAGCAGCCGGGTTTAAGTGCAACTCAATGGGGATAGTCTGCAAAAGCTCGGCAGCTGGGCCTCTTAGAGCAAGAATCAATGCAGTTGCTCGTTCCTGCTCATTCCAGTGATTTGCCCTAGCGACAGCTTCAAACTGGGTTTTGTAAATACTCCAGACAGTTTGCCCGTCGAATATTGGTGCTTTCACATTTCTGGATGATACTTGCGCTGTGGTTGTAAGCGGGGCTGGTGAGGTGGTTACTACTGCCTTTGCTGCTTCCAATTCCTTTTTCATGTTTTCCATCTCCTGGTTGATTCTCTCCTCGACCTGGTAAACCTTTTCCTCGACGCATTTAATATGTTTATTCAGACTACTAAGCTCTGCTTTTATTTCGGTTGACTATTTTTGCAAATCTACTTTCAAATCGGTTGACTGTTTTTGCAAATCTGCCCTGATTTCGAATGCTTGTTGGTCGAGCTTCTGGTCTAGCTTCGCAGTTAAATTGGATGACAGTTGTCGCTGCTCTTGCTGCATTAACATTTGCATCAGCGCATTTTCTAGCTCCTTTGATTTTGGTGTTTCTACTTCTCCACCTTCTGCACCTTTTTCCGCATCTGAGGGATCACCCGAATCCAGATTGACGCCCTCCGATTCAATCGCGTCACAGAAGCGTGCACTCAGTATGGCCTTTGTACCTTGTGTGGCCAGATTTCACTGTTCCAACTCCTCCTTGAGCTCCGCTATGATCAATTCATTAATTTTTAAATACGAGTTTCCTGGCATTTTTATTGCTTCGGCTGGTTTTCCACTAGTTTCCACGTTAAATTTCACTATTGTGCACTTTAAAGGTGTTTAAAACTTTTTCACCTTCAAAATTTTCTTTCTCACTTCTTGACACCACTGTCGGATGTTATGGTTCGCGGCCAATAATTTTAATGTTCCGGGAAAGTGAAAACGCAATGTCGTTTAAATTAAGTTAAAAGAGTTTATTTACTAAAAAATGCACAATCATTAATTTAGCACTTTCACTAATTTTACTTTTCACTTTGTCTATAAATTTTTACTTCAAGTGTCTATCACTTCACAATCAATATCAGTTTAATTGGCACTCCTCCCTATCGCAGTTTCACTATACCGCGATTCTAACCATCCCCCATTCATTCAGCTCGCCTTTATATAGGGTCTGTAGTCATTCAATCCATTTCTCGTACATTGGCGAATCACCTGGAATATTCGAGCAGCTTTACGAATGGGCAGTGACGTCACTTTTAGATGTTGATCATGCTTGGCGGGTTTTTGAGTACATTCGTTTGTAGATGTTCTTAATGGTTGTGAAAACAATTGCGACTGTAGCTCGCAGAATTATTTGTACATGTTACAATACATTTTATCAACCATAACCGCAACCAAAACAGTAAACCATAGTGAAGAAATGATGGCTCGCTTTGGAGTATCGCACGTGATCGTCTCAGATAACGGTACGCTGTTCACCTCCTCAAAATTCCAACGCATGTGTCTGCAGAATGACATCCAGTTGTGCCCCTTGCTATCTGCAGTCAAATGGTCAAGCAGAAATATACGTCGACACACTCAAGAGAGTATTAAAAAAATTCAAGGGGAGGAAGAGACAATGGAGTAATCATTACAAATATTCCTATTAGCATTTCGCATTACACCTAACCCGAATGAACCATCTTGATTGTCTCCAGCTGAAGTTAGTACGCCAAGACAATTCTCACCATGGTCAATCCTTTGATCCGCGGAAAAACGCGATAAATGAATAGTTTGACAAAAAGCTCGGAACCAAAGGAAGGCATCATGAAGTCGGAGATATCGTGAGGGCAAAGGCCTTCAAAAACAGTCGTTTTGAATGGGTATCCAGTAGAATGCACTCCAATATTGGACGTGTTTTGTACAAGGTTATTATAAATTATGGAACTGGACCTTTCCGATAACATGCGAATCAACTATTACCATAATCACGTCTATCACCAGTAAAGAACGCAACGCCAATTTATTTTTTGCTAGATGATTTCGGAATTCAGCGACCACCATCATTATCTCAACAACAAGCTCAATTATCATCATCTCAACGGCAAGATCAGTAACCATCATTATCATATCAGGAATGTACTACTCGAACCCGAAGAGCCCCTCGATACCTGGATTCATTTCTTCTTTATAGGGAAAGAATGTTGCACCCCTGAACAATAGTTACCAACTTCATGTTGGTTACATTTTGACAGCTGGGATCAGGAAGCTAATTCCTCCCTCTTTTGCAAACTGTGTGGCCAACGATGTAGAATGAGTTCACGAGCCCCTAATCATTATATTAAGTCATTCTTTGATAATATACCTTAGTTCAGTTAGTAAATAACAATTGTGTTTAACTTTGCAACCACAAAAATTGATATTTCAATTTTCAACTAAACATAGCCTTTAACAGATTTCTCAAGGCAACTCATGACCGTTACGTTTGTTAACAAATTTTATTTCATTAAAAATAGATTTCATATAGTTACCTAACCGGTGAAAGTCGTTTTTCTATTCATCCTGTACTATAAAAGGAATTGTATCATAATATAACTCAAAATATGGGATACGATATTAAGCGGACAAAATGGCGTCGGGGGGCATACAACCTCCCGAGTGACTTTGCGAAAAGTGTAATAATAAAAATAAAGATGCAGACAGAAGAGGAAATTAAGAATAATTTATTGAGGGAAATTCAAGAGGAGTCTCGTGTGATGCTTAACACTACAATGGTTGACTCTGACGCAGATTATGAGATGTTGAAGAGAGAAAACGTTTTATTAAGACAGCTCAACAAAGAATTGACTGAAAAGAATTTACTTCTAATGGAAATGAGGAATATGAATGGTAATTATCAACAGAAAATTGTAAGTACAACTTATGCAGATATAATTACTCAAGCAAAGCCACAACCAAAAAGAATTCCAAGATTAAGTGTAAAAAAAAGTAAACAAGAATGATAAAACTAATATAAGTCAACGAGTTGCACATTACATTTTGCAGGACAAAACGTGTCAAATAAAAAAATTAATGTCAAGAATGAAAATGAAATCATTATAAGCTGCATGAATGAAGAGAGTGTAAATTCAGTTGGAAAAATATTAAAAAATAAGTTAGTGGATGCTTATGATGTTAATCTTGAGCAATTATTGAAGCCTACAATAAAAATTGTTGAATAAATAATTATGAAAAAATGAATAGCACACAAATTGAACAAGACATAAACTCCAGGAATTTCACAAGCTTTAACACCAAAGCACAAGTAATGCATATGTACACAAACAAAAATACAGGTATGGATACAGTCATTCTAGAAGTAACATCAGAAATATATAAGAATATAAGGGAGAATAAAAATCATGTATTTGTGGGATTTCAAAACTGCAAAGTATATAACTTTATAAATGTCAAACCCTGTTTCAAGTGTGGAAGATATGGGCATAGCGGAACTAAGTGCAGGAATGAATCAATATGTTTAAAATGTGCAGGAAAACATGAAACTAACACTTGCATTGAAGGAGGAAAAAAATGCCCGAATTGCATTTATAGTAACAATAGATTTAAAACTAAATATGACATAAATCATTCAGTATTCGATATGAACTTATGTCAAGTATATAAGAACAAAATCACCAAACGTATCAAAATGACGGACTACCCAGTGCAACCTGAATTACCAACATCAAAAAATACAATCACACAAGATAGACGTCAAGTGTCAGCTCGTCATGTGTCGCCAACTACATCAGATGATTTGGTATCAGTCCAATAAAGTTTACAAATGCCGGTATCAGTACAATGAAGCTTGCAAATGTCATCCGAAACAAAAGTTTCAGCTTTTGTGTGTTTATTGTGTGAATCAGAAGATCGCCGAAGTGACTTTGAAAAACTAGCCTCCGAATATGATGGCAGGTCACTGAGTGACTTTGTGAGAAGTGAATTTCAAGAGGAGTCGCATGTGATTCTTAACACTGGAATGATTGACTCTGACGCAGATGGTGAGATGTTGAAGAGAAGAAGTGTTTTGTTGGGACAGCTCAGCCAGGAATTAACTGAGAAGAGTTTACTATCTATGGAACTGAAAAGTATGAATAAAAATAATATACAGAAAACTAGTAAAGTCAACAAACGTAGCAAGAGGATGGACTATCTAGTGCAACCTGAATTGCCGACATCAAGAAATACAATAACACATGATAGACGTCAAGTGCCAGCTCGTCATGTGTCGTCAACTACATCAGCTGATTTAGTGTCGCCAGCATCATTTAAAAGTTCTTTGCACAAGAGTGAATTTAGTATTATAATAGGTAACTTAAGTAAGAATGGAATTAATTGAAGATATACAAAATGTTTTATATTTAAATGAGACTGAATGTGCTGATCTTGAAGCTCTCAATAATGAATTCAATACTATTGATAAAACAATAATGTATATAAAGATTAGAAGCTTAAATGCTAATTATAATAAACTACAAATACTTGTTGAGAGCTTGAAGATCAAACCGTATGTAATAGTATGTAGTGAGACCTGGAATTTACCGTGCTATCATTACTTTGATCTGCATGATTATAAGGTATATTACAACGAAAGTCTTATAAATAAGTCTGATGGAGTAGTTGTGTATGTTATGAAACGTTTTAATCATGAGGCATGTATTGTAGAAATTGGTAAACTTAGAGTTTTAAATATTCAGATGAAACTAGGGATTAACAATATCAATTTCGAAATATCAGCCACTTATCGATGTCACGATTATCCAATTTTAGAATTCATTATGAACATGAATGAATACTTAAACGACAAAAAGAATAACAAAAATCATTTGTTAATAGGAGACTTCAATATAAACATTTTGAAAGAAGATGAGATAAGTCATGAATTTATGAATAATCTGCTAGAGAAAGGTTACATTCCGGGGTTCACGGGTGTTACTAGACCCTCAGACAAAAATACAGAGAATGCAAATAGTGGATCATGCATTGATAATATATTTATCAAAGCTAACTCACTCACTACAAAAGCTATCAAATTAACTAATCCAATTACAGACCATTATACATTATTTGTTACACTAAACAATATAACGACCGTAAATAAAAAACAAATCAATTACTCCTATAATTATAATAAAATCAGGAAAATAGCCAATACAAAAAATTGGAATTACGTCGGTTCAATGAATGACCCGAATGAGGCAACTAACTTTATAATTAATGAAATTCAAGATTACTTAGAAAAATCCAAATTTATTCCTAGACAAAATAACACTAAAAATAAACCTAGAAGTGAATGGATTACCAAAGCGATTATTGTATCTTGTAAAAAGAAAGAGCAATTATACATCAGAATGAAGAAAAATCCAAATATTGAAGAATACAAACATGATTATAAAGATTATAGTAAATATTTGAGTAAACTCATTACAATAGCAAAAAACAAGTACAACAAGAAAAAATAGAAAAAAGTATCACTAATGTAAAATCACTTTGGAAATTCATAAATAACAAACTTGGCAAAAATAATAAAAAAGACAATAGTATTAAACAAATTATTAATAATAACCCGAAAGAGATAGCAGGAATAATGAACGATTTTTTCTGTAGTATTGGTTCCGAATTGAATAAGAGCATTGTGAAACCAAAAGATAAAAAAATTGAAATGCCACAAACGAATAAAAATTCAATATTCTTAGCACCAACGGATGTTGCAGAAATTTTAGAAATAATAGATAGAATGAAAGTAAAAAATGGAGGCGTAGACAAAATTAATACAATTACTTTAAAAACTTTAGCCAACTACATTGCAGAACCATTGAAATACATTTTCAACCTCTGCATTCTTAACTCAATATGGCCAAAAGCACTAAAAATAGCAGAAGTAGTACCCATTTACAAAGCAGGAGGTTCAAAAGAGACTGGTAGTTATAGGCCCATATCTTTAATTTCTAATATAGCAAAAATATTTGAAAAAATACTATACAAAAGAATACATAATTTTATGATTACCAACAATATATTACAGAAAAATCAATATGGCTTTGTCAAGCACGTTGGTACAAAAGATGCGCTAAATTACTTGAGTGAGAAAATTTATGATAAAATAGATAAAAGTAAGCCAATAGCAATTACTTTTCTGGATTTGGCAAAAGCTTTTGATACGGTGGATCATGATATACTTCTTGATAAATTGTATCATTATGGAATCAGAGGAAACCCACATATGCTTGTGTCAGATTATTTGAGAAATAGAGAACAATACGTTCGAATTGGTCAATCTAATAGTAATTTAAAACGCATTAATATAGGAGTTCCACAAGGAACAATATTAGGACCACTATTTTTTATCATATAAATAAATGATTTACTTTCAAAAATGCCTGAAAATATTGTGTCATATGCAGATGACACTGCTGTCATAGTAAGTGAAGACACATGGTATAAGGTTGAGAGAAATATGAAAATTCATTTAAGCGAAATAGCTGATTGGCTGGCTTTGAACAAACTATCATTAAATGTTAGTAAAACTACATATATGACATTTGGAAGCTACTGTGATAGTATTCCTAATGAGATTGTAATTGAAATAAATAAAGCCAAAATACAAAGAGTGCAATACTGCAAATATCTGGGCATAATTTTTGATTGTCATATGAAATGGGATGGCCATATAAAATATATACTAAAGAAAACCAAATATCTACTCTATATATTCTACAAAATGTCTAGATATATGCAAGCTGAAACATTAAAACTCTTATATTATGCATTCTTTCATAGTATAATTAGTTATGGTAATATTGCATGGGGTGGTGCTTACAAAACACAACTTAATTTATTACAGAGATTTCAAAACAGACTTATCAAAATTGAATCTTTGACTTTCCACTACCCAAGACTTTTTGAAATGTATGCCAATTCAACCAATAAAACAAGATATAAGTGTATTTCATTACCAGAAGTTAATAAAACAATCAGTAACAAAAAAAGTTACTACAATGCTTTAAAAACATTTAATAGTCTTGATAATGATCTCAAAGTACTGGCTGTATCTAAAAAATCAATTAAAATTAAACTAAAATAATGGATCAAAGAAAACATCTTAGGATGAATTTGAATAATTTTAAACTGGTGATGGTATTTTATTTTATAGTATTAATATTAAGTGATAGTATATCATATGTGTTTGATTGAAAATTTAATTCTTAGTTAGTAAGTTACCGGAAAGCGTACAGATGTCTATGTATATCTCTGCTGAATTACTTAAATTAATTTTGTAATTGTATTCTGGTGAAATAAATAAATAAATAAATATTTTGCATATACTCTGATTTTCTATGTAATGCAAATCGTTCTCAACATTGAATTTGCATTATAACATTTCCCATTAAATTTCAATTCTGAATTTAAATGATTGTCAGTCAACCTCAGCCGAATGATATTTTAAATCATTTAAGCGCTTTCCAAGTGTATGTCTGAAATTTGAAATATTCTTTTCAAACTGCAGTTCTAAGCAAGACTCAAAATATATGTAAGTTAATAATCATATAGACCAAAATTTCCCTGTATCATACAATGACCGTGCTCAAAAGTTCATTCCTGATGCCAATAATAGAAATTCCATCTGTTTACTAATACTACGAAACATGTGGAACATATTTTTGAAGCAACTTCTCAGAATTATGTCAACAGCTTTTGATTGATTAAGTGTTCTCTCTGAGGACACTTTTATCTGTCTCCAAAAGAAAAATGATTTTCCATCCTCGAAGCCATAAATATCCCAAAGCAGAAAGTACACTGGCACAAATAAATGCAACACATCCTGACCCAGATTTGATTCTTCTTTCCTTAGAATTTGTTGGAAGTTTCTCGTACCGCATGAACTTATTACATTGACCCAGCAGAAGCAGGAAAATGAAATCACAGCTGACATCTGAATGAGAATCCAGTGCTCAAAATTAAGCCACTTCGTTCGTAATATTCCAATTATCTTGAAGGTGTAAGTTTGACGTAAATTCTAAAGATTTGGAAGTAGCTCCACTACTTCTATCGAGGATTTTGCTCCAGCCATCGTCAGAGCCTGACAAGTACTAAACAGGATAATTCTCCCAGGAAGCAGTCCTTATACTCTGTAACCAAAATGTGTTTCATGATATTTATTTCACGCGATGTTGTCGACTCCTACAACTCTACGCGCGAGAGAGGATGCTACCCCAATTCATTGAGCGCAGGTGTACTGGAAATATCGTTAGAACGATTGTTCATACTGAAACGAGAACAAGACTAATGTTTATTTTGATGTCGGCTTTTGTTGCTTGTAGCGGAAATAAGTAAACTAGTAGGAAACGTCCCGCATACACTCTCTGATTCTCACTCTCTCTCTCGAAAAAGGGGCTCTCTTGAGAATTATTTGCTTGAAACCAAACCAGACCAAACCAAAAAGGACTTTAAACGAACTGGTTAAAAGGGTGGATGAACCGAATGAACAACGTACGACCTGAATCGCCTCCAGACCGCAATCAATCACCATCATTTTCATATGTTTTCCTGCGGCGTCCTTAATGTTGCTTCAAGTGCTGCGATATATTATCTGAAATTGCTTTCACGAAAAGGAAAACTCATGTCAAAATGCAAAAGATACTTGGACTCGTACGTGCACGGTATATATGCGTCTTCCGTGAAAGATTAGAATTGTATTACCATAGCCTACAGTATCGATAATCAAAAATCTTAATAGAATTCAGGATAACATTAAATCCGTTTGCAAATGAAATGCTACTTTGAATTGATAGGGAACATTTATCATGCTGATACTTTGGTAGTAATATAACGTTTAAAGAACCAGATTAAGGTCTACGCGCGATTTTGTATTTGAGAAATGATTTTTCTAGGTTAAACATCGATTGCTAAGATGTGTAGTAATTTGGAAGCTTCTTATGAGCCCATGAAGGACTTGCAGCGGTGTTGTGCTGCCTCAGTGAACAAGGTGTCGATCCTCACTGGAAATCGACTTGATCTAGGGGTGCGTATATGTGCTAGCAGGCTAGCGTCTGCGGTGTCTTAGGGTGGGCTCTTCTCTTTAGCATCAAGTCTCACTACAAACAGTTTACGTACAGAAGTTAAAAAAAAAGTTCCGGCACAACTAAAGGCTATATTGTACTGCTGCCCAACTGCCTTCTTCACCTGCACACTATTAAGAGCGTGACTTCGTTTTTGAGGAGGACAATTGTAACCCATGGAAACAGATGAGCACCACTCCCAACCAGACTTAGGATCCCGATAGCCGAGTCTGCATGCAAGGACTCTTCATCCCGGCGAGAGCCCCTAAAGCGAAGAGAAGAACCACAACCAGATGGATAGGTTAAAGGAAGCCGTCGATATTACTGCGTATCTTGTCACGGGACACTTTCAAACGCGACCGTACAAGCAAGATCCCCGCGAGCTAAAGGTAATATTTATCACGCCACTCAGACTGAAGAAGAGTTCGTAACGTAATTTTTCGAATTAAATATTGTATTTTCAATTGTAATTTTCTTGGCTCATGTAATGACTAGACAGTAGATTCTAAGCGGGATGCCAAATCATAGTGTCTCTATAAAACGATGCATACAAAAGCTTCGAATACTAATGGAGGACTCCGATTTGAATTTGAAATATTTGAGATTGGCGAAAACCAAGAAATATTGGGAAAACATTTAGGGAAAATATTTAGAGGAAGCTGACTCGGAGGCGAAATCCATTCTAGAACTTCAAGAAGATCCCGATTGGTTTAATGTAACTGAGCCCTTAAAATGTATGGAATCGGGTAAAGGCAAAGTAGTTGTTCTGGGCTTCTTCACATATTGCTGCATCAACTGTATGCGTGCATTGAAGAAACTCGAGAAAAAGTACTGCGTTGAAGATGGTTTAGTGGTTGTAGGTGTCTACAGTGCTAAATTCGACAATGGAAAAGATAGCACCAACATTTTATCTGCAGTACAAAAGAAACCTTGGCAAAATACACAAATCACAATCAAATCAATTACATGGTATCATGGTATTCTAGGGGTTGACTTCTTGCGCTTATTCCGGATCACCCTAGATCACGACCGGGAGTCGTGGGAATTTGCGGCACTGGCCCCTTGTGAGATGTTGTAGAGGAGGACCAGGTTAACCCCACATGAAGAGGCACGCCTGGAAGCGCTTATAGCACAGGAGTTCCGGTTGATGGGGGATGGTCTCGGGTGTGCTCGAAGGGTAAGGCATGTAATTAAGACCTCAGCTGAGCCAATAAAGCGACGATATTACCCCGTGTTTCCGGCGGTACAGACACACATAAACGAGGAGTTGGGCGAGATGCTGCGGCTGGGGGTTGTGGAATCTTCCGGAAGTCCATGGTCGTCCTTCTAGTGAAGCAGAAGGACGGTATATTTCGGTTTTGCGTGGACTTTCGGAAGTTGAATAGCGTGTCTGAGCGGAACGCCTATCCTCTACCCTACATCGTCTCCACATTGGACAAATTACGAGCAGTACGTTACCTCTCCTCGTTGGATATTAAATCAGCTTACTGGCAGATACCTATGACGGAGGCGTCTAAGCCTCTCACCGCCTTCATTGTGCCTGGGCGAGGCCTATTCCATTTCAATCGCATGCCTTTCGGTTTGCACAATGCTACAGCGACGTGGCAGCGTTTCGAAAATCGCATTTTGGGGCCGGAGTTGAAGCCGTACGTGTTCGTGTACCTGGACGACGTGATAGTCGTTACTGAGGATTTCGACAAACACCTAGAAATCCTAGGAATTGTATTGTCCCGTCTCAGGGAGGCTGGACTACTGGTCTCACGGGAGAAGTGTGAATTTTGTTGGCCACAGCTCAAATGCTTGGGATATGTAGTAGACGAAAGTGGACCACACTTCGATCCAAAAAAAGTAGAATTTTACTACATATTCCCCGGCCGAACAACGTGAAAAGATCCGATGATTTTTGGGCATGGTGTCTTGGTATCGACGATTTATCCCGGACCATACAACGTTGACAGCAGCACTCACAAATCTTCTTCGCAAGATCAGGAGGTCCAATGGACGGAACAATGTGAGCTGACTTTCTTGCGCTGCAAAACTATGCTGTCAATGGCATCCATCCTCACAGGCCCGGATTTCTCCCTGCCGTTCAAGGTACAAACAGATGCTTCAGACCATGGAATCAGGACGGTGTTCAGCCAGAGCCACCCAGGGGATGAAAAGGTAGTATGCTACTTTAGTCGTGGCGTTGCCAAGGCGGAAAAGAATTACTCTTCCACCGAAAAGGAGTGTTTGGCGGCACTATGGGCTGTGGAGATAGGCCCTACTTGGAAGGGTCGTGCTTTACGGCGGTTTCGACCATCACTCGCTGGTGTGGCTTAACAATCTGAGAGATCCGAATGGTTGGCTGGCGCACTGGGTAGTAAAGCTCTAGCAATTTGATTTTAACGTGATACACCGGAAGGGTAAGGAGCATTTGGTTCCCGACGCCCTGTCGCTAGTTATTGCCGAGGTTGGTGCGATGAAAAGGAGAACCGAGGGGACAGGTGGGTTGACGGCATGTGGACCAAGATATCAAAAGACCCCGACAAGGTTCCCGATTGGGGAGTGGAAGGGGAGACCTTATGGTGGCGTCTACCCGGACGGCATGCGGAGTTGACGGGAAATTCCTGGAAGCAAGTGGTTCCCAAGAACGAGCGGCAAGCCACGATCCTGCAATACTATGACGATGCAATGGCTGGGCATATGGGGATCAGCCAGACGTACGACCAGATTTCCAAATGATTTTACTGGCCAAAAATGCGAGTGGACGTTCGTCAATGAAGCTACCAAGGTGGAACGGAGATCTCCCTATGGGCCGATGGCCTCCAGAGCGGGACAAGCCAAAGGACACTGAGAAGTTATTTGTGTCGATCTGGTGGCACCCTTACCACGCTCCACTCAGGAGAATACCCATACTTTGACAGTGGTTTACTATTTTTTAAAAATGCTCTTAATTTTTTCCCTCCGGCAAGCGACAGCGGCCCAGTTCGCGAGGCTATTAGATGAACGGATTAACATGATGTTTGGGGTCCTGCCTTGATTGTCTGTGATGATGGGGTTCAATTCTAATCCAAAGAGATGAACAAGTTGGTGACTGGGTATGGAAGCCGCATACAGCTCACGCCATTTTACCACGCACAGGCCAATCCCGCTGAGCGGATCAATCAGACAATGAAACAGATGTCGAGAGCATATGTGAGGGACAATCAGCGAAAGTGCGATGTGCACCTACCCAATATTCGATGTGCCTTGCGCAGATACACACATGAGGACATGAGGACATGAGGAGCACCCCGTACTTTACTAACTTTGGACGGAAGATGGTGGTTTCGTGGAAAGGACCAAATTCATCCACGAATGTGGACGCGCTGCAGAACCCTGTTGAGAGGGCCGCGAAACTTGGAGAGGAGGTGCTAAGGCGCTTGAAGGAGGCCGCAAGGAAAAGTACCCAACGATATAATCTTTGGACACGAACCCCACCTTTCTCTCCGATGATTTGGTGTGGAGGCGGAATTTTACCTTGTCGGATGCAGCTCAGTATTACTCGATTAAGCTGGCAACGGAGTACCTTGGAAACGAGAGTCCCCATCCTTTTTTAAATAGTTGGATATGAGTGGAAAGAGTGCAAGGACTTGGCACGCAAAGAATCTGAAACGATACCGGTCCTGAGACTTTAATGACGTTGAGTGCACTAAGTAGGCTGGCAAGCAAGATAGTATAGTAGGTTAGTTAATAAGTTAAAACTATAAGGTAGTGATAGGCTGCGGCGATTAAAGGGTGGAGAGTAGTAAGTCGTGTCGATGGTAAATCGTATCAGTTAGCACGCGCGGCGCGGTTTGGGGGGCGGGACTCCGTGGTCCCGTTTTACGGCTTTATCCGGATCAGTTGGTTGACGTATTTAAGCCTAAACGTGTTCTTCTTTCCGGGTGGCGCAAAATTTCGTCGAATGGCAATTGTACCGTTAGGTGGCACATCTTTGTCCGGCAAAGGTGTTGCGAGCCTAAAAACGGCCACCGGGGACATGAGGCTGCACGAATTTCCAATACCTTTGGAGAATACCAGAGTGCGGAATATAGTAGAATTTGGGTATATTAGAATTCAGTACAGATTAGAATTTAGCATATATTCGAATTCAGGATCCAACAGAATTGCGAATAAATTAGAACTTAGGCTACATTCGAATTTAAAGTACGGCAGGACTTAGGATACAATCAAATTTAGAGTATAATACGATCTCGAGTAAAATTAGGACTTAGACTACTTGCCCACCCCCAACGAAAGTAAAAAGTATGTCGTGGCCCTAAGAGGTGTTAGCTCCGACTTTGGAGCTGAAGCGGTTCGAGGGGATATAACCAGCCAAACTTCGACTTTAGGCCTCGAGTCTGTGCGCTCACTTACCACTGCGTGGTTGAAGGTAAATAAGATCGACTTGGACTTATTTAGGCTAACAGTGGTATCGGAAGCAGATAAGAACGCAGTAATAAAACTGCGCAACATTCTAAATCAACGAGCTGTATTGGAATGCCCCAAAAGGATCGATCTCGTTCAATGTTACCGTTGCCAAAGATTCGGGCACGTATCCACCGGTTGTGGATTCAGCATGCAATGTGTAGCATGTGGGGAGGAGCATACTTCAGAAAATTGCCGCAGGAAAAATATGGACAAGCTAGAAACCGCTTCATTTTGCACTGTCTCTATGACACATGGACATCCAGCCAATTTTTCCGCCTGCCCAGAACAAAAGAGATTATTGGACCGAGTAATCGAAGCTAAGGCCAAACGGACGGCACCTCAGATCTTCTATTCACCGCTCCCCAGCTATCAAAATAGTTCACCAACTCCTGCAGCCCCACACAAATTTGCTCCTCTTACCAACTGGACCTCATATTCAGAAGTTCTAAGACACACAACTCCGCACCACACTTTGATTTCGCCGACTCTTAACCCCATCGAGTGCCTACAGCGGATAACCATGGAGTGGCCACCCAGCCAAAATTCTTATAGTCTCCTTATAAATCCCGTGCAATCCAAATCCTTGCAACAGCCTCATCCCACGACTTATTTATACTCGAAGGAGACCTTAATCCCAGACACGAACACTGGGGAGACTCCACAAGGAATACCCACGGAAACTACCTATTCGAATGGCTCCATGTGGACGCCCTCCATTCTGCATCCATAGCAAATGCTGGGGTTCCAACATTTCCCAGAGGGAATTCGTTTTTAGATAACTTCATAATATCTTTATTTAGTGGTAAAAACTTTTCCTTTGGCTAAAATATTACTTTATTTTTCCAAATGCAAGTATTTCGGAAGCAACACGCTTCCTTCCTCAGGGGAATATTTGTAAGTTGGTAAATAT
Organism: Odontomyia ornata; assembly: GCA_963969285.1. Classification (NCBI taxonomy): domain Eukaryota; kingdom Metazoa; phylum Arthropoda; class Insecta; order Diptera; family Stratiomyidae; genus Odontomyia; species Odontomyia ornata. The sequence continues at coordinate 45,250,722 of OZ017742.1, forward strand.
TCCACTGAAGAAGGAAGCGTGTTGCTTCCGAAATACTTAGAACATATTCGGAAAAATAAAGAAATATTTTAGCCAAAGAAAACGTTTTTACCATTAAATAAAGGCTTAACAAATCATAATGGGAAGAAAAGAAAAAAGAAATTTATAATATCATCTGGCCTCAACGATCCCACAATTCCTATGTAGTTCATCATTTGATCATCATGGCCTCCATCTCATTATCATACCATTATGGCCTCCACCTCAACATAACCCTCAGATCATATATACCAGTTCCTACTTGCCCACCTCACTACAGACTATTTAATTCCATAGACTGGCCAAACTTCAGAAAATACCTCAAAGACCTCCTTTCGAATCTCCTACTGGAAAATGTCATTATCTTGAACGCAGAAATAGACCCCCATATATCAGCACTAACATCTGCCATTATAGACTGTCTAAACCAATATGTCTCCTTCCATAAACCACGCAGCTGGCTTTACAGATGTCTGACGTAGGAGGCTCTTCAATTAATAAGCATATGCTCCGAAAGCGTAAGCGTATTTATAATCGAAGCTTTGACCGATTGAACGAGGAGTATTTGAAACTTGAAACACAAATAACAGGCGTTTCCCGAGAAATCCAAAACAACAACTTCTATAAAAGCAAACTGATATCACTATGGTCATCTTCAGAAGTGTTTTAAACTATAGATCAACTCACAGGCCATAAGAGTTCCAAATTCAATATTGAGAAAGACCCTATAAAGCAAAGGAATGAAGTCTTCACTGCACAATCTGACAAGATTTTTGCATGTGAGGGATTTATCAAACAACTATAAAGTCGCCATAAATCGCCCAATACAGTTTTGAATAACAATGCTAAGCCAGAAGTTCTACAAAAAACAGAAGGATACATGAGATCTTATTACACTATATCCTCCAGTTATAATAAAGCATCCTCTCCACAACATCCAGTCTTCGCCCGATTTTCACCTCGAAAACGGAAGCAGAAGATCTCCTAAATGCCTTAAATAGCAAACTATCTCACGGCCTCGATGGCATCCAAAACAAAAAACTCAAGAAGTGAAAAAGGACCATCTCCCCCTTCTTGACAATACTATACAATAATTGTATTGATAATGGATATTTTCCAAAACTTTGGAAAGTCAGTAAACTAATTCCAATACAAAAATCAGGCTGAAAAGGTAATATTGATAATTTTCGGTCAATTTCCCTTTTGTCTAACATGGGTGAACCCTTTGTAAAGATTATTCCACAATACTTTAACGATTTTACTAATCCCCTGATCCCTGATTTCCAGTTTGGATTTGAACGGGAACAATTTACGGAACAAGCAATAATGCAATTGCACTCGCAATCTTCGGTAGAAAGATTGCACAGTGACCTGTGCTCTAGATCTGGAAAAAGCGTTCGACTCAGTTAGAATCAACGGTCTCAAGTTCAAATTGAAAATGTCATCCTGTCCGGTCTCAATCCTAAGAATCCTATACAGCTTCCTTTTGGATAGAAAATCCCAAATTAAACTGGGTAATCTCATTTGAAATTCTATTTTATGCTCAGTTGCCTTCATGAAATCCCATGCCCAAATCGCTTGACCATCGATATAGCAATGTATGTAGATGATATCCTCGTCACTGTCACCTATAGCCTCTCCGCAATAGCCCAAATAAAGCTGCAGCTTCTGTCCACAACATTGTTGAATATCTAAAGGACTGGGGGCCGAAATAAACGCCAGCAAATTGGAGCTGCTCTGCTGTAGAAATGCTAGCGGGAGAGGGTACCGCCAGGCTGTATCTCAAAGTAGGGATGAGCAAGCACATACTCGTATTGCTGGTGAAATAGTTCCTTTCAATGAAAATATCAAATACCTTGGAGTCTATTTTAACAATCGACTTAAGGTGAATGGACACGCCAGGAAAGCCCTCAATAAAGTGAAAACAGCGTCCGCAATTATTAAGTCCCTCGTTTCCTCGAAACCAGTCGGCCCAAAAGTTAAGGTTTTAATGTGCAAAACTTTTATTAAGCCCGGCATTACCTACGTGTTTCCAGCATCTCTAAAAATCCCGCCTACTGGCGCCAAAGAAATCCAAATCCTCAAGAGGAAGATCCTTAGGAATTCCCTGTCCAAATACAGACGGCCTAATAAGAAGTACTACAGCAACTCCATCTTTTATGGAGAAACGGGCATGGAACCGATTCAGCATCTCATATTAGCAAGGACTAAAAAATGCGTAGAGAAATAGTGGGAGCACCCTCTTCAATGTATTCACGCAGCTTTTGAACCTACTACTGCAAATAATCCTTACTACCTATGTCCCTTCAAAATCCTTGAATAATATCCCCCCGATCCCGATAATTTGGAAACCACTAATAAAGTGGCGTTTTACATTTGATGCGAACCAATCTTATACCGGGGTAAAACAAAACATATGTAAATTTGGTTAGTTCATGAGTGTCATGAAATAAAAATCTATTCAAGGTAAATATAAACATAAGATCGAGCGCTGTACTAAACAGTTTTAATAGGTTTAATTTATATGAGGATTAAATTTAGTTCAAGTTTTAACGTATTTATTTGTCAAACTGTACAAGTCGTAAGCCATAAGAGCAAATGGTAAAGTCTTTATATCCAAAAACACTTATGTAATATAAGTATACATATATTCTAGCCGTCAAAGTTTATTTGACATCCATATACGAGGACTATCAAATATCACACATTCATTTAGCATACTCTGTAATGTTAAGTTATAAAAAGTCACAATCAAGTTTACTTAATTATTTGTTCTTCTTGTTAGCACTACGGCAAATAGCACCTCCAATTGTCTCGGCCCATTGACCATGTCCTCCGATTTCGAAATCCGGGCAGCGATGAACTGTCTTCGTTGACCGAGTCAGACCAGCGTCTCCTCGGTTTCCTCACTGGTCGCCTGCCCTCAGTTCTCCCAACAAGGTATTCGTTGGGTATCTGTTGTTTGTCCATACGATTCATGTGGCCAGCGCAATTCACCCAAGACTGCTGCCAATCGTTGAGTGAGCGCTATCTCTCCTCTCGGACAACCATCTCCCTCGCATCCGCGTTTCGGCTCAGGTAAATAGCGCGGTGCTCTCTAGCAAGGAGGGCGACAGGTATCACGCCTGCAATAACTCTCACCGCCGAATCAGAGACTGTTGGATACGAAGGTGCAATCCTCAGTGCTCCTCTTCTCTGTACCTGTGCCAAACGTTTTCGGTATACCTCCGTACTGAGAGCGTCGCCCCATACCTCTGCTCCGTACACTAGCGCTGAGCCTACAGCACTCATCAAGAGGCATCTTCTTGATGGGCTGGGTCACCCTACGTTGGCCATAAGTCAACTCAGAGCCTTCTCAGCCGTAGCCCTGATTTGTTCAGAGAAACTCATCTTCGAGTCAATCAGTAGCTCCAAGTACTTCACCGACGGCTTCGATTCGTAAGTCTCCAATACTGATCGTCCTTACTCTAGGGATTCTCTTTTTTTACTAGATGACCAATTCGGTTTTCTCCAGTACTAAACTGAACCCACGAGCAGTGATCTATTTCCTCACTCAGCGCATTAGCATACCTAGCCTAAGTTGCGTTTGTTCAACGGTGCGTCCAGTGACTAGAACCACAATATAATCCACAAAGCCGATCAAGCGCGACTTATCTGGCATCTCCAGTAGCAGTAGCCCCTTGTAAGGCACGTTCCATAGGTCTGGACCAAGGATAGATCCCTGGGCAACACCTGATGTAATTTCCATCCGTCGTTGACCCTGTGTCGTATCGTAGGCAGGCTTCGGTCCTTCAAGTAGTTACTCAAAAGCCGCATTATGTATTCTAGAACTTGAAAAGGGAGATCCAGCGTATCCAGTATATCCACCCATTTAGCGGAGTTGAAGGTGATCCTGACGTCGAGTGTCGCCAACAAGATGATCCGTCGCTTGATGTGACTATATACCTCTACCTTTTAGACCAAACTGACCACCTCTGCAATCGCATCAATAGTAGAACTTCCTGCTCTGAAGCCGTACTGCCGAGGAGATAGGTCCCCAGCAGCACGAATCACGTCAGTGAGTCTTTTCTTGATGAGTTTCTCTAGCACTTTCCCAGACCTGTCTAGTATGCATAACGGGTGGTATGCAGACGGCAATTCAGGGTTTCTCTTTCCCTTGCTGACCAGCACGAGCCTGGCCATCTTCCAGCGTGCCGCGAAAACCCCGTCGCATAGGCAAGCGTTGAATGTGCTGAGCAGCAAGTCAGGACAATGGTGATAGACAAGCTGCAACACCTCAGCTAGAATACCATTTAGACGTGGAGCCTTCCTCGCTTTCAGCGAAAGGTCTGCCTTTTCCAGCTTCAGCGGTGTGGAAAGTGCTGTTTCACCATGGACAGCATCAACATGGACGGGGTGGGCGGGGAAGAGTGCCCCCACTATCTCGTCCATCTTTTCCGCATCATGTAAACAAGGTTTCCGTAGGGCATCAAACTTCCGCATAACTAGCTTCTAGCCAAGGCCCCACGGATCCTGGTTCACATTGTCCACTACATCTTGCTAGCAGTGAGCCCTGCTGTTGTTGATGAATTTGCGAAGGCATTTCCTGGCAAACTTATATGCTGCTACACGGTTGCTTGTCTCATCACGGTTTCATACCCATTGAGCCTCACGTCAAAACTTGTGACACTCTCATCCTTTTTCAGCGATTTCAGTTGGTATACTGGGGCTTGCGGTGACAGGGCTTTTGACGGGACGTAGAAGCTTTGCAAGTAATGGTGATGATGCTCATAGTTGAGTTCACCACGTCTTGAGCTGCCAGTTCTTTCGTTCCTTCCGATTCTCCTTGCAACGGTGCTCCTGCTGTGAGCACCTCGACGAACCTCTCGACGTCCAACCTTCCGATGTTCTTTCCAATTGTAGAGAGCCAAGAGCACGGACGTCGGGAGACAACATCACTTATCTCAAGCAGAATGCACTGATGATCACTGGTTAAGTAGTCCTCTAATACTCTCCAGTTGTATATCCTCCATGCTAAGGACTTTGACGCGAATGTCACGTCCGGTATGGTTCCTTCACAGCCAATACGGCGGAAAGTCATCGTATTGCCGGTGTTTAGAACAACGAGTGCCATCCTGATTACTGGTCGTTTTGCCCGTGGATCTGTTTGAGGCATGCCCCATTCGATTGCCTTAGCCTCGACGTCTCCCCTGGCGAGCACGTTCTCATCCGCGTTCGAGATAGCCCCTCCAAAGCATTAAAGTTGGCTTGAAAAGATGATATCGATTCGTTTGGCGTTAGTTACACACTAAAGAAGGTGGTCCCTGAGCAGCGAACCCACAGAAAACCATCCCCCATCCACTATTTCGAACCCAGATGGTGGCAGTAACAGTTCCATTAGGATACTGTGATGCCGAACTTTTAACATGGCCATCGAAGTTTTGATTTTGCCTTGGCTAAGGCCATGAAAGCCCGGCATTTCCCTGATCCCAAGACGTGTCCAAAATCAAGTCTTGGATCAGTATCCTTGCAAGGAGGAGTGTACAAAAGAGGCGAACTGTGTGCCTCTTTTGTACGCTCTATTCTTTTATGTCCCATTTCACCGCATTTGTAACATAGAGATCTCCTGTCGAGTCCTTTGCATAGTTGTGTGGTGTGACCATAGCCAAGTCATTTGAAACATAGAAGAAGTGTTGCTCTTCGCCACATCCTACAGACAAACCATCCTATTCGTACTTTGCCCTTATTCAGAAATTGTTCGGCATCCTTATCGGTCAAGTCATTTATGGCCATGCGTTGTCCCCTATGATTTTCTGGTGTCAGCCTCGCCTTGATTCTGCCCACGCTCCCTCCCTTTTGATGGCCTCTTCTACCTCGACCAGATCTGTGACGCAGTCAATGTCTCTTATTTTGATCGTTGCCATCGGCCATAAGGGTGGCGCTCCCCAAAGAATGCTAGCCTCCAAGAGTGTTCTTGTTGACCGGCATTCTCCCAGCGGAAATTTCCTCGGGTACGTGGAGGTGGAATTCCTCAAAGAATACTAGCCTCCAAGAGTAATCCTATCAGCCAGCATTCCCCCAGCGATTAACTCTTTTAACATTCGACATTGACTTTGAAACGGCTAGCCGTTAAATTGAGAAACTAAAAGGGTCAGGAAGTAATGGTTGACTCTTTTTTATGTTGAATCGGTGAAGGCAAAAGGATGGTGCTGGTGCAAAGGAGTGGTAACAAACTTATATTGAGTGGCAAAGTGTGTGAATTGGAGAATTTGTGGAGGCAAATAGGTTGTAATCTGGTAACCAGTGTGCTAAGCGATTAGAGGAAGAAATTTTAATCTCCTGTTGTACGTGAGACAATTGGAGAAAAATTGGTAGTGAAATCGATTTCTGACTGCCAGAAACTTGCACAATGAAGGGGCTCTTTGTTAAGGTAAATAGCTAGGGAAAGTAGGTTTCTATTCATTCGAATTTTCGCGAATTGGCCAAATGCAATCGAATATGTTTTTTAATAGGAATTTTTGAATTGTGAATTCATACATCGACTCATCCCACTAAAGTATAGCGGAGAAGCTATTGAATGGATTATTCGGGTAAACCACATTTCTTGCTTAGCAACTTTATTGGAGCCCATAGGCAAAAGCGTGTCACACCCAGCCCGTCTCCGGGCAAGCTTTTCTAGTCCGCAAGCCTTGGTCAGTACATTTGCCGCTAGTGAGGGCGATATTTCCGCAAAATTTTTAGTAATCGTGCTTTTGAAGGAACCTTTGCATCTCTGGACAAATTTAAATAATTTCTCATCCAAGTATTGGATGAGTAATCCAAGTTGCCGATTCATGCCACCACAAAATTTGTTTCGAACCTCAGAATGGTTACAAAGCCCTTCAGGTAGGAGTTCTCTTCTGCCTAATAGGCTTTTTTATCGTTCAGTGGTGAAGTATTTATGCCCTATGCATGGGACTTCCAAGTGCATCAGACACTGTGGACTGTGGATTAAACACCTCCCTTGTCAGCTGAAAACATACTTTGGAACCGTTTAGCGGATTACTTCGGGCAAGGTCTCATTTTTATTCGCCTTGAGACAAGTGCGGGATCCAAAAATATCCTTTCAAGCAGGAAGGAAGGAAAATGATTGCTAGAAAAGAGGTCCCCTGCCGCTTCTTGGCGCTCAAGTATGCCTTTTTAGGGTTTTGTAAAATTATTTTACAAAACCTCACTAAAATGGCGACCTGTTTGTTCGTCTGTCCGTCTGTCAGTGTATCAAAGCAATTTTTCTCGCAAACGATATATGCTAGAAACATCAAATTTTGTGAGTAGATGTAAAGTGATATCTTCTTCATAGTTCAACTGCAAAACATTTTATAAAGTATTTAAAGGGGTCTCCCCATACAGAAGAGTTGGCTCAGAAAAAAAACTCGTCAAAGGTAGCTGATTTGGGTATCAAAGGAAAGGCCTTGATGAGAGATTTACAAACATTTCTTAAACTGACTATTTTTGCTTCGGAGAGCGCACAGAGAGGGAAAATACTCGAAAAATGTGTGTCCCCTCTCAGTGCAATTGGACACCTGTGACCTGAAAAATCTGAAATAAAATGTGGTGGGAGACGTTTATGAGTACAACAACAACAAATACCTCAGAAGTCAAAAATCACTAGCAATATCTTCAAATTTAACTTTTTCCCTAATAAATCGTATGGATATCCTTAAACTCAATAAAATTCGATAATCGAGTAATTATATGAATAGTCCTAGTACTCTATAAGTTTGATGAAAATCGAATCATATTCAGGGAAGTTATAGCAATTTGAAATTTCTCGAATTAGACACTGCCGTAGTGCCCCATTTTAACCCTAACCTTAATAAATGTATTCCAATGCTAGCTTCCAAGAGCTGTTTGTTCACTTCAAAGCATCCTAAAGCTTAATAAATTACACTAAATTTCACCACTACTACAAGTTCATCCAAATTAAATGCAAACGTTAACTTCTCTGGAGCAAGCATAACGGAAAAAACATTTACCAACCGGTATTCATCCAAAACTCATCAATTATGAAGACTAATCCGAAATTAAGCATTGAACAACAGGATTGATAATTAAATCTTATCATCGTTTTCCGAGAAAATCCCCTTTCCCAGGGATGTTTTTGCAAAGATAAAACAACACAATCATTAACAAGAACTGATGGGCACAATGTCTTTTTCCGTCGTCGCACATGTCCGTATCTGCCCCACTATCGGCACAGAAAGACGTTTTTTCCCTCTTTCATTATCCTGAATCCATTATGATCCGATTACGTTCCAATGACTCCACTTGGATACAAATTCGTCCTGAACACAGGCATTCATTTAACGCTTCATCTAGTCGATAATTAGTAAAAGATGTTGAAGACACATAACGAAATCGGATGAAAGATTGGTTTAAAATAACCGTAAATGAACGCAACACGAGCGTGTACAGTAAGGAAGATTTCGAATGAAAATTTAAAGGATACTACGAGCATTATACAACTAACAGAAACCCTACTACTAATCTTGTAATATACATTTATCCATGCATGCCTGACATTCCCATACTCAAAAAGAATTCAATTCACCATTCCATCAAGATATCCATTCCATTTTGTCCTAGTACCCTTTCTGTCCTCTTGGAAATGTAAATTAACACAAATTAATTTCAACTTTGATATCGGCTCGGATGGCATTCAATTATACATGATGTCTCACACAAACGCTGCTTGAATTTATTAACACCGAACACCGAAAAGCATCATGATGTCCCGATAACTGAAAAGGGATTTGCCTTCATACCTGACTCACTCAGTCAAATTCTTATGTTTTATTCATTAAGATTGAATTCCAGAGAAATGTGCCGAAAACACATTCCACAAATGAGCACAAAAATAATTCCATGGTGTAAGGTAGATGGTACTTATTTCTAAATTAACATTGCAAATGTTGTTCGCAAGCTAGGGCATTGACATGAAAGAAGGTATTTTATTAAATTCTGAATTAATGTCGAGTTTTTAAGTTGCCAAGTTATTTTTAATTTCAATTAATGAAATTATTTTGAAAATGAGTATATTCACTCATGGAATAGGCTGCTCCCAGAAGAATGTCCTAGAACATCGGATTGTATTTGTGTTTTAGATTTTGTACTTATTTGAAAAGTAAAGGGTTTTCCAATAAGAGGTGTTATTTTGGATACACGCTATTTTGGTAGATTTCACGTTTGAAGATGTCATTTTTTTGACATTTGACAAGTAAAAACTACGCCATTAATAACAATGGAACAATACACGCTTCAAAAATGCATTGAAATTATTAAAATTCACTATAAAAATGGTGAAAATTTGGCAGAGACGGTTCGTAAAACTCGAACATTTTTGGGTCGTCGTGAAGCACCTTGTCGGACCGCAATACAGAAATTGGTGAAGAAATTCGAGCTGTTGGGACAACTTTGTGATGTGAAGAATAAAACCCGTGCACGCCACTCAAGAACAGCCGAGAATATTGCTGCTGTAGCCGAAAGTGTTGAAAAAAACCCAGGTTTGTCCATTCTTCGTCTTTCTCTGGAATAAGGCATTCCGCAAACGTCATTACACCGTATTTCGCATTAAAAATTTGGGTCTTAAGGCTTATAAAATTCAATTAACACAATAATTCAAGCCAGTCGATCATCAACAATGTCGTGTCTTTGCTGATTGGTTCCTTGAAATGCAGGAAAATGATCCGGAATTCCATCGAAAAATCATCTTGAATGATGAGGCCCATTTCCACCTCGGTGCCTTCGTCAAAAAGAAAATTGCCGCATCTGGGCTGTGGCGGATTTACCGGGTAGGGAAGGTAGTCAGCTGCCTAGGGCGGCAGATTTCAGGGGCGGCGAATTTTTATCGCTTACACCAGATATAACGCTACTTTTTGGGTTGTCGAAAAAACAACTTTTTATATGAGAGCAAAAGTAACGAGCCTGAATCATCATATTCAAATTTGCCGCCCGAATTGTAGCGCTATGAGTGAGTATACAGTATACGTGTGTAGAGTAACTATTATACTTTCTCTCTCTTGTTTGCCGAGTGACGCGCGGCGCGCGTATTTCCTGTCGTTTTTTCCACTGCGTCATTACGCGTTAAGAGTGTCCATATATTTTCCGCACGTCTAATATACACACGAAAATATAAATACTGGCGTGAATTTATCTTCAAATAAAATGAGTGACGGACGACATCGTCCGAATATCGTAAACAAGCTGCGAAAAGAAAATCCAAAGATGATGAGGTTATAGCAAAGACTCGTAAACTTTCCGCTTATTTTACCACTAATCAGCAGCAGCAACAAGCGAACTTTTTGATCTACAGGTGAGTTGTAAATTCTATGTTTGCATGGTTCTCTAATTTATCGTTTGTTACTTTCTCCGCTGTCATAGTAATATTTATATTCGTTATTCTCGACGGAAATTTCACTTTATTTGAATACAACACATAAAAAATTCAAAATTATGGAATTGACTGAAAATTATAAATTATTACAGATGTTTCGACAAAACCAAATGAATTTGATGATGGAGAAAAAAAAACAATGTAGCGATGGCGAAGTAAAGGAACCAGAAAAGGAACTTGGTTTTAATTTTCCTGCATTGCAAGATGAAATTGGTGATCAAGAAACTTCCGGAGGAGGGTCCACAGAACCTAGGGAACCAACAGAGTTCGTCGGAAAAAGTTTGAAATCAGCAAAGACCCTGCAGAATGGGTGATAAACGACTCATTTCGTGATTATTTCGCTAAACATAATTACAATCAAAATAAGCATCTCGATTTTGCGCATTCGAAAAGGGTAAATAATGATGTCGTGCGATATTTAAGTTTATCATTGTTCGAGAGAACACTTTTAAATGGCGAAAAAACTCCACGTGTCTGGTTAGTATATTCTGAAAGCAAATGTTTTCTTTTTGACGGCGAATCATCTTTTGCTGACAAAGAGGGATTGAGCGATTGGAAAAACCCAGTCGTAACAATTAGTAAGCACGAAAATTCGGAGAAACATAAAAGTTGCTTGAAAGCTTTTAAAGATAGGGCGACTGCTTTGGGTAGAATTGACAAAGCTCTAACAGCTGAGTATGATAAAGAAGTAGCCTACTGGTGAAATGTTTTGAAACGAGTTGTCGCCGTAATTAAGAGTTTAGCTTCGCGTGGATTGCCTTTTAGAGGGCACTGCGAAAAATTTGGTTCTCTTCACAACGGAAATTACTTGATGTCTTTAGAGTTGATAGCTGAATTTGATCCATTTTTAGCTGACCATATTTCTAGATTTAGAAATAAAGGCATAGGTAGTACTAGTTATCTGACAAAAACCATCTGCGAGGAGTTCATCCAAATCTTGGCTAACAAGGTATTAGATGTAATTATACGAGATCGCAATTGTGCGAAATACTACTCAATTATTACCTGACATTTTACATGTCGATCAACTGTGTTTCATACTGCGATACGTGAAGAATAACGGTATGCCCGTAGAGCGCTTTGTGACATTTTTACAAAATGTAGGCCACAAGGCTGCTAATATGGATGATGCTGTAAGTTCAACGCTGGAAACTCTGCGAATTGAAATCCAAAATTGTCGGGGTCAGTCATATAATACGGCACGGAATACGAGTATGTCAGGGATATATGCGGGGCTTCAACAGTTGATTAAAAATCGCAAAAAATATGCCGAATACGTTCCTTGTGCTGCACATTCTCTAAATTTGGTTGGCACTCATGCGGTTGAAAGCTGTTCAATAGCTGCCGATTACTTCAGCAATCTTCAGAGTTTAAATAGATTTTTCACAGCATCTACAAGTCGCTGGCAAATTCTTCAGAATTGCTGCGTAAAATTTCAGAGGATAACTGTCAAATCACTTTCAATAACACGTTGGTCAGCTCGCAATGACGCCGTGTGTACACTTGATCAGTTTTACCCTGTAATACTTCAGGCTTTGTATCTCATAGAAAAAGATCTTTCACAAAAAGCTATAACTCGGAGTGAAGCCAAAGGGATCCAAGAACGTTTGAAATCATTGGAGACAGCTTTTATGCAATGTTTGTGGGGTTTTTTACTACCAAGATTCAATTCTGTGAGCAAAAAATTGCAGTCCACTCAAACTCACCTTAGTGAAGTAGTTCAGTTGTATAATAGTCTACTCAAAACTGTAGGTGATGCGCGTGAAGACTTTGACTATTTCGAAAATAAAGCACTCGATTTTTCAATCAACCAAGAGTACAAAACACTTGTCAGCAGAGTGAGACGTAGAAAAATCTATGATGACGAAACAAGAACAGGGGAGGTAACGCTGCTCGGTAAAGATAACTTCAAAGTTAACACTTACAATGTTATATTTGACAATTTGTTATCAGATTTACAGGAAAGATGTCTGAAATATGAGAAAATCAACAAAAAATTTTCTGTCCTCATTGACTTGGAAAATTTGAATAATGTTCATATACGGGAAAAAGCAAAAAACGTACAAGAAGCATTTAGTCAAGATTTAGAAACTTCAATAGCTGATGAACTTATCCATTACAAAGCCTATCTCAATTGCAATCAAAAAAACCTTAAGCAGTTGACCCCAATCGAAATCTTTGAATTTTTCAAAAGAAATGATCTTAATACAGTGTTTACGAATGTTGACATTGCATACAGAATGTTTCTTTGCATGGCTGTCACGAATCGTTTTCTTGTTTGAAGCGGATCAAAAATTGTTTGAGGTCATCCATGTGTCAAACTCGCTTGAATTATTTGGCTGTATTATCTATAGAGGCCGAAATTGTACGTTTAATCGATTGCAATCAGGTAATTCATGAATTCGCACTTCAAAAATCCCGGCGTAAATACATGTAAAAATAATCTTCGTAACTTTACGTCACAGACTTGTTTATTAAACGTTAATGATATAAAGAGTAACTACAGTATCTATTGTGAAAATGATGAGAAAAAATCAAAATGAATAAATGATGTTCCGTACAGTAGTAATAATAATCTTCATGAACCTGAACTTATTCTGGGGCTCGGAAAACCCAGGAGTTATTGTTGAAAAGCCTCTCTATCCTCAACGTGTGACTGTTTGGTGCGGTTTTTGATCTGGCGGAGTCATTGGACCTTACTTTTTTGAAAATGAGGCTGGAGCAACAGTTACCGAGAATGGATTGTGCTATCGAGAGATGATTTCTGATGGCCAAAATTGGATGATATTGATCTAAACAACGTTTACTTTCAACAAGACGGCGCTGCGTGCCACAAAAGCAACGAAACCATTGACCTTTTGCGAGAAAAGTTTCCTGACCGTGTTATCTCTCGAAGAGGTGATCACAATTGGCCACAGAGATCATGTGATTTAACACCTTGTGACTTCTTCCTTTGGGGTCATGTGAAAGAAAAGGTCTACACCAACAGCCCAGCGTCGATTCAAGACCTCAAAGATGGAATTCGTGAGGCCATCGATAACATAGGGCAGCCCCTTTGCGATTTAGTTAAGGAAAATTTCATAAAAAGGATATGGTCCTGTAAGCGTGGTCGTGGTAGTCATTCGCCTGATGTTATTTTTCATTATTAACGGCATACCTTTTTCTTTATAATGAAATAAACATTCGATCATTCACATCAAAAAGCGGCATGTTTATTTAATATCAAAAGAACACCTCTTATTTGAAAGCCCTGTACATTCTCAATAATATTTCTACACTTGGGAAAGTACTTGTAACGTTATGATTTGAGACCGAAATTTTCAGCTTACGCCTTTCTGAACTGATTCCTTTGGTATTTTTTGCCTAAAAGTTTTGTAATATTCCCTGAACTGTAAGAATGCATTTGCTAAGCCTTCATCAAAGTCATCCAGATAGTGTGTAGTGAAATGGTTAGATGAAATTGCCCATGAAGGACTACAGCAACGGTCTGCTGCCTCGGTGATGGAGGATAGTGGGTTTCGCCGAGATTGGCCTGGTCTGAGGACGCGTGAATGCGCTGGCAGGTTAGCATTGTGGTGTCGTGGGGCAAGTTCATTTCCCCAGCAGAAGGACCCACTGCAAAAGCAATTTTGCATTCACGAATTTCGAGAGTGAAAGGAATATTGACTGAAGTCGAGAATGAGGTAGTCTACTAAGGGTCAAAGAAGATTGCTCACTCAGAGGTCAAAACGGGCCTGGAGAAAACCGATGGACTTTAGAGGACTTCGTCGTTACAAAAGATACTGATAGCCCACAAATAAGGATGGGGCACCCAGGTGGAAGCGGTGCCCCCCTCACACCTCCGCAGCCTGATCAAGATCCAAATGAAAGCGTGGCCATATATTTTCCATTTAAGTAAAAAACTCATACAAACATAATTTGAATGAATTTTTCCTTTAAATGAAAAGCATAAATGTGGCAAATTTATGTCATATTACTATGCCATAAATAAACATGTAAACGGAAGGCCACCTTACACGGCAAGAGCCCCTGAAGCGCTTCAAAAGGGGTGAGCTCGCCCGATGGCTAGCTCATTATAGTGGAGGGGCCAGCCAACGTAGCGGGTGTCATACCCGGTCAGGTTTAACCAAAGGGAAAGACCGAGTTTTCAATTTAGCAATACATTTTTTTATTTTATTTTGGGGTGATAAGTACAAAAAAAATTTATATGACGATCGAAAAATGTACAAAAAGGAAAATTGATCAACAATTGGTGAGAATCTTCATTTCATAACAAGAAACTAATGCGCTTCACAATTCTTCTAAATTGTTGGAAATTTGCTTTGATATTCTACGTAAGCCAAGAAAGATGCAAGTATGAGAGTGGTCCCAAAAGTACCCGATCCGACAAAGAAGACAGTTTCAACATATTCTCCTTTCAGCTCGATCCACTTTTCCTAATGATGTTCAATAGCTTCTATACCCGCTTTAAAGTAGGAATCGTCAAGCTCCTCAAAAAAGCTATTAACCGCAGACTCTACCTCTTCATTGCTGGCAAATCTTTTGCCGCTGAGTCAGTTTTTCAAATTCGGAAAAATAAAATCATCCGAGGGAGCCAGATCTGGCGAATAGGGCGCATTAGGAAGCAATTCGAACTTCAACTCATTGATTTTAGCCATCGCAATGATGCACGTGTGGACAGGTGCATTGTTGTGATGAAACAATACATTCTTTTACGTCAGATGAGGCCGTTTTTTCTTGATTTCATCACTCAAACGCTGCAATAAGGCTGCATAGTATTCGCCGTTGATTTTTTTTTTCCTTTTTCGATATAATTAATAAATATCATTCCACGCGCATCCCAGAAAACGGATGACCTTGCCAGCTGACTGAACTGTCTTTGCTTTCTTTGGAGCCGGTTTTCCTTTTCAGTTCACTGCTTTGACTGCTCCTTGGTTTCTTTAAAAAATGATGGACCTATGTTTCGTCCAGGGTTATAAATCGACGCAAAAACTCGGCTTTATTGCTGCGAAACACTGTCAAACACTCGATGGCAACATCCTCACGTTGCTGTTTGTGCTCCATTGTGAGCAAACGTGGCACCCATCTTGCGTACAGATTTCTCATGTCCAAATTTTTAGTCAAAATGCGATGCACAGCACTTTTTGAAATGCCTGCCATGTCTGCTATTTCGCGCACTTTTAGTCGACGGTCAACATCATCCCGTTTCCCTTTAGCCACTTATCTCACTATGTTCGAGCAATCTAGAAGATCTGTCACGGGAACCATTTGCACTTTTTTTTGCGGTCGTTAAAATACCGCCCGAGCCAAGGTCAAAAATAAAAATGTTTAAAGGTTAAAATAATAAAATAAAAATGTAAAAAGGTTAAAATAAAAATAATAAAGTAAAAATAAACTAAAACGAAAAGAAAACAAAAATGATTACATTAAATACAAAAAGAAAATAGCTCTACAGCAGTGCGAACAACCATCGCCACTCGACAACCAAAAATGGATCTGTGAATATTGCAGCACGAAAGGGGCTGTAGTGCTAAGAAAAGAAAGGAAGAATATTGCACCTATGAGAATTTTCAATCATCTTGAAATGCACTATGGGTAAAGGATTCAAACCGCTTCTTAACGAGGACATTTTTCGATTAAGCCTAGTCCAAAAATTGTCATCCGCTGATCGAGGCATCAAGCTTAAGTTTCTCGCAAAGCAATTTAAATGCATCAGGTGGTCCATCATATCAAGATGCATCCAAAACAAAATGGGCATACCCGAGATGTACTTAATTAAATTGGCCACGCTCTAAACGTTGTGTACAATGCTAAACAAGACGAAATGAAGATTATTGTGATATGAACACAGTAATATCACCACCGGGAACGAGCAGTCACAAGTAATACGCAAAAAAAAACAAGAAAAAAATCAAAGCGGCGATTGGAACTTTTTAGAAAGCAGTTGGATTATCTGGAGCAGAGTAGCGCCGAAAAAAATTCAATGCAACGATGTGGACACCAAGGTAACAAGTTCACAAAACCTGCTCGACATTGGAATATACGATAGCAAATTCTCAGTCCCTGCCAATGGGCATGATGATAGTTATCAGAATCTACTTCAATTGAGTGCGAGTAGTCTTGAAACTGAAAAACGATCGTCTTCGCTTTTTCAAAAGAATGCCTACCGCATGGTAAAGAGAATGTTATTTTATCGAAAGAGGACGAAACTGCTGCTGATGCTGGTACTGAAAATCGAATAGCACAACCAGGAAAAAGACGTAAAAAAGTATTCGATGATCCAAGCGAAACACAGGACCTTGCTACTGGATATAATAAAACCGAAAAAGAATCTTGCATCGAAAATAAATTACGTAAAACCAATCCTACTTTGGAAGTCTGTGATGTTAATGTCAAAATAGCTGATTCAGGAAATGCCTGTTGGACTTATAAACACTTTACAGAGGATACTCAAACGAGACAATACCAGTCATTAGTGGTAATTTTAGGAGCAGGTTATGACACTTCGGCAGATGTTTGGAGTACAGCTTGTATGGCTTTTGAATTAGCCACGGGTGATGATTTGTGGTGATATGTACTGGTTTAATCAGATCATATCACAGCTGAGCAAGCACATGGGAGCATGGTACTGACCAAACCAACTCCCGAAAAAATCAATACGGTCATGAAAATGAGATATTCTAACTATCTCTAAGCGAAGGCCCGAGAGAGGCTGTAGTGCTATAAAGAAAGAAAAGAAAGAAGATTTGTTTGAGTCTCACTCTGATGAAAATTATTCGCGTGACGAAGATCATATTGCACATATTATTGAATTACTTGGACCTATACCCAAAGCTTTAATTTTCCGGGGTGCTGATACACGGTTTTCCCTTAATAAAAAGGGGGAGTTGAGAAACATTACAGGTCTGAAGCCGTGGGGCCTTGTGGATGTTCTTATGGAAAAATATGAATGGAATCAGCAGGAAGCACAATCGTTTGCCGCGTTTTTAAAACCCGTGCTGGAATTTGATCCTAAGAAATGAGCTACAGATGCTGATTGTCTGAATCATTCATGGTTATTAAATTAAGCCGATATCATGTTATACGAAAATTAGGATAGGGACATTTTTCCACTGTTCGGCTTTGTTGGGATTTTCAATATAAACGATATGTTGCTGTTAAAATAGTTAAGTCAGCCTCACACTTTGCAAAAACGGCTAAAGACGAAATAAAGATTTTAAAATCTATTCGAGATAAAATTATTCATACTTATATCTAACCTGGGAATGCACTTTTAGGTGTAGATGATGAATACATTCGAAATATTGCTAATAAAGCCACCGGTTTATACGCCATGAATTTGAAAATGTTTCCTTCTTTCGTAAGCCTTGCACCTAGAGAATACCCGGCACTAATCAAGAGAATAATTTTCCAACATTTCACTCGAAGTAAACAAAATCACAACACTGACAGAGTGTCAGTCACTTTGACATTTACATCTGATGGGCAAATGTACTAAAAGAGGGGAAATTGGATTTCGATTGCCCGATGCACACCAGTTGGAGGATCGCAATTGAACGTTGAATCGCCTAAAGAAAAAGTTAACGCCTCGCTGGTTGAAACTAAGCCGATGAAAAACATGGAAACAAAGAACAGGTCTCTTCATTTTTCTGGCGGATAAGGATCAACAACAGAATACCAAGTGTGGCGAGTGACACGAAATATTTCCTGAAATTCATCGAGGGAAGAAATTTACAACAAAGAAAGTTATAACAGTGATAACGATATAATTTAGGCAGATTGGCGACATTGGCAACAAACGCAAATGACTCCGGGCCCCCAACTAGGTAGAGTAAGTTAAGTTTTGCATATTGATTATTTAAAGTTCTATTCTTGAAATTTATTGCACTTTACCCTTAAATAAATAATTAAATAAGTGAACATATTTTTGGTTACTGAAAAAGCTGGCCACGGAGGCAAAATTGTGCAAGTGGTCACCAGGTGAGACTAATCCTTGCCGGTTAGAGGAAAATAGTGAGTGATACTTCGAGCTGTGTGAGGGGTGTCCGGCACCCGCGTTCTCGCTTGGCAGCTATTTAGGACCAGAGGATAAGTGACTGGTGCCTCATACAACTGTCTCTGACGGCAAGCTGGGTCCGAGGTCCTTAGACGAAGGAAATCGCACGCCGAGGGTAACTAAAGGGTAACAAATCATCTTACGATGCTCGTGTTCACGGCACTTTTCGTGCGACTTTGCCTGAAAAATTTTATTTTTCTTAATTCGTCTTAAATAAGCCTCAAAGTCAAAGTCAAAGTCAAAAGCGCTTTATTTAATACTAATCGTTATAAATTTTAAAAGAATATAAAGCAAAATCCAAACAATAATAATAAAAAATTTAATGGCCCAAATGGCTCTCTAAATTTGTACGTTATCAGTCATCACATTTAAAAAAAAAAACTATAGCAAATTCAAATCAATGGATTATTACATATTTTTAAAATTCAATCGGAAAAAGGAGAAAAAACCAACCAAGACTATTCTAAAATTATTTACAATACTACAGTGAAACTTTGATCCTACACCTAATATGTTTTAACTTAATTCTAATAAATGCAATCAAAAACTTTATCTTATACCTAAAAAAATCTATAACAATGTTCCTAACCTAAGCGTTTTACCTTATTTCTAACCCAATATAATAAACATCATATAAACCTGACCTATACCTAATTTTTAACAAAAATAAACAACAACACTAAATGTAGCAATAATGAGCTGAAACTCAAAAACTAAATAACGAAAAACACCAAAACTGAAAATAAACACGAATAATTTATACATTGTCATTCAGCCACCAATACCTAGATTGCCCCGTCTCAACTCAATCAGCTTCAACGAATCTAGCAAATGAGTATCTCCATTGGAATTGTTGGTCTCATGAACTCAAATTTGGAGGATATTTTATCTTCTTATCGGTGGCCCGTCGATATATGTGATATATAACTGGGACGCCGTCAGAATCAAAAACATATCCATTCATGTCCAAATACACGAATGCTTCTGGAGGAATGAAGCCAGTAGCGAGGCAAGTCGCAATATTCCCGTCTGTACGGTGGAACGGCTGTGAAATCCAAGGGTTTTCACTCACAGTCACAGATCTTGCGATATGATTCCGCAGAAGTTTCAATATGAAGATATCGACTCTAGTCACTTCAGCAGTTTGGTAAATTCTTCTATTCGATATATAATGTTTCCAATCTGTCTCAGGCTTTCTGTACAAACCAGTACAAGAACGAAGACATTTCCTTTCGAAAACTCTTAATTTTTCCATAGTACTAGTGCTCTGGTTGTACCAGATCTGACATCCATATGTCAAAACTGGTTTAACCAGGGTCTTGTAACAGATAATTTTGACCTTTTGATGAATGTATCTGGAATGAAAGAGTTTTCGAAGGGCCATGACTACTTTAAGTGCCTTACTGAGCATAATTTCCACATGTTCAGTATAGTACAGATACTGATCGAGATAAACACCGAGGTATCGAACACAGGATTTATCCGGAACCCGTTCAAGACTACCCTCGCCAGCCGTGATGTGGAAATCTTTCCAATTACGTTTCAGGTCTTGACTGACCCCCCGCAGCGTTGTCCGAAATAAGATTGTTTCACATTTCTGCACATTGATTTTCATTCGCCAATTGTCAGTGTACAGCTGTACATCATTGAACATTTTTTGGAGATTGCTCTGAACTATTGTAGCTTTTCGGTCTGCCGTATTGATGATGAGATCATCAGCAAACGCTACCAATGATCGCGTTGGCGAGACGTTAAAATCAAAGCCGTTCAATAGCTTGCGAATAAAGATTGAAAAGAGCAGAGGCGCAGTAACTGTTCCCTGCTGTAGACCATTCAAGACCTTGAACTCGCGCATTGTTGTCAGATTTCCATCAGTTACGACAAACGATTTCCCGTATAACATATAACACATCATGGTGACAAGGTGTCTGGGGAACTTGACCTGAAGGAGTTTAAAGACTAGCCCATCTAACCACACCGTATCGAAGGCTTTCTCCATATCAATGAGACATGCTCCAACACATTGTCTATCATTTAGTTTCCAACAGATTTCTGAGGTTACTTTCTTTATTGCATGTGTGGTCGAATGCCTGGCATGAAAACCAAATTGGCAATTCGGCATCAACTCATTTTCCTCAATGTGGGCGTTTAATGCTCTGTTGAGTATCACTTCAAACACCTTGCTGATTGGGCGATAGCTTTTAGGGCATGAAGATTCTTTTCCTTTTTTCAAGATCGGAAATACCTTAGCCTTTTTCCACTCATTTGGGAAATATGAATTGTTCAACATTTTGTTGAACAATATGCAATAATTCCTAATAGCAACCTCCGGTGAATGTCGGAGAACTATATTTGGAATACCATCAGTACCACATGATTTCTTGTTGTTTATCCTGCGAAATATGAAACACAAGTCTTCATAGCTGTCAAAATAATCAATAAGATTCAAGTTCGGTATGAGGTTAGATGTTAATGTTTCATTGAAATGAAGAATTGATTGGCCGTTCAGGCTTGACTTGAAGTCGGAAACTTTTGCTTCAACGATCTCTGAAACTATTTCATTCCCTCTCTCAGGGTTTGGTAGATGAACCAATTCAAAATGTGTTCCAATCAGGGCAAGCTTATCCAATCCTTCACAAATGATCCTGTTTCCATTTCTATCCGGAGTCGTACTATTCGATACCAGCCCTATCGAGAAGATTTATCTCATCACTAGTGACTTCAAGATTCGATACCTTCACTCGAGACTTCTTGCGGAATATGCTATTCACTTTCGTGAACACGCCGTCTGGGTCCTGTGGGCTAATACCCCTCAATTTTTCCACCCATTGATTGCTGACCTCACTCCTGAAGTATGAACGGATTAAGTTCCGGACATTCTTCAGATGTAATTTCAACAAAGCCAACGAGGGATGGTTGTAATCCAAAAATCGTCGATAAATATTGTTGACGCGTGTGAGAAGAAGGCTTTTCAATCTTTTCAACCTTGCGATGGTTGGTGTTTCATATCTTTCCATATTGTTTCGAAGTTTAATCTTGGGAACAACTTTCTCAATCGTTTCCAACGTCAGCTTCTCTAACTTCGACAAATAGACATCTTTTTCATCGTTAGTTAGATTCCTGTCATTAGGAACCATTGAGCAAGAGTTGCCACCATCAGAAAGGGGACATTGCTTCTGGTACTCCCGATTAAACTTCTTTTGAAACTTTCCCCAGTCTGTTTTTTTTAAGTTCAACCGATGATTTTCGTGTTGAACTGGAATGAGGAAGAAATCATCCCTGTGATGATTGATTTCCATTACGATTGCGTTATGGTCGCTATCATAAGGAAGCAGTTTCCGTTGAGGACTATTAAAGTTGAATTTGAGTCTTGCGTCAGCAATGCAGAGGTCCAAATATGAATTTGTCCTAGGGTATGTTGGGAACTCCGACCCATAAAGATTGCACCTGTATTCAATCTGGTTCTCTGTTATCCACGATTTCAGGAATACACCTCTTGGATTATTGGTGGCGTTCAGCCATGATGTATGCTTGGCGTTCAGGTCACCAGCAAGAATATAATAATTATGAAGCCTGTTCAATTCGAGTATTTCAAACAAGGAATTGAGTTCCTCCTTGAGCTTGAGAATAATTCCACCAGTTGCATAGGCAGAGATAACGAAGAGGTTATCCCCACCTGGCAGTGAAATTTTGATAACGGACACTTCAAGAGATTCAAAGCTTTTGAATTTGACTTTTTCAATATTTTGGAAACAATAGGGTCTTCTAACCAATATCCCGGTGCCACCTCCCCCATCACCTATTACCCTATCGTTTCTTACGAATTCAAAATCCTTGAATGTCATGGAGTGCCATGAATTGAGGTGGGTTTCGGTGAGAATCATAATGTCAGGCTTTTGCTTAACAATGAATTCAAGGAGATAGTCACGCCGATGTATAGTAACAATGGAGTTGACGTTGATCGAGATGAGACGAAGTCCTATCCATGGGAATGTGACTGGATGACAAACTATTTTGGAGCATGTTGACCTAAACTTTGAAAAACGAAATTGATTTTTTGGTCTTGCTTATTAATTCTATCTGAAAGCGATTCAAGTTGCTAGTAGATTTTTATAAGCAGCTCATTATTGCCACTTACATTATTTATTTTATTTATATTGTTGTCTGCTGGTCCTCTGGCAGCAAGTGCAAATGATACCCCCGGTTTGATGAAGTTGGGAGGTAACAGATTGTGATTTACTTTGGTTTGCTTTGGGGAAAATTTAGCTCTTGCATCTTGATACCGAGGGCATCCTCGGTATGATGCTGAATGACCAAATGTACCGCAATTAACACAATACAATTTTTTTTTTGGTTCCATCTGAGCCAATTTGCATTCACCGGGGGCGTGGATATCTTTGCACTTAACACAGCGATAGTGCATTGCACAATTGGCAGCCGAATGACCGAATCTTTGACACCTGTAACACTGGTTGACCTCAGTTTTTTGGAGCCGTTCCCACCTCAGAACTCTAAAGTTTAAGTATCTTACCTGTTGGAGGGCACTCGGACTGCTGTCGTTGGAAATTTGGACTAAATAAAATGGTAATATTTTACCTTCTAAATTTTGCTACAAGGAGATCTTGTAGCAAAATTTTTCACACAGATGAACTTAATAGCTGGTGGTGCTTCCTGCAACATCTCAAGGAGATCAAATATATTCTCCCCACAGTCCAGGCCCTTCAACAGGAAGGTCTGATTTTTTTCCGCCTTTGGCGTATATGTGAAGTGGGGAACTTGGACACTATTAAGAGCATCTTTCGCCTGTTTGAAGTCAGCCAGTGTCTTTGTCTTGATTGAGAGCTTATCACCGGTCACTCTCTTAATTTCAAAGTTTTCGATTTTATGTTCGGCTGCCAATAACCGAACCATATCTCTTCCACGCTGCCCAAAAACGTTTATTGGAGGAACTTTTTCATTTACCTTATTAGGAGGACCAGCAGACATACCGGTTGGCTTCTTCTCCTTTTGCTTATTTTTCAATTTTAAATATTTAATGAAATTATTATCGCTATCAATATTACCTATGTTATCGTTGCTCTCTATCTCGACGTCCATTTCTTCGTTCATTGCAGACAGCACCGCATAATAATTGGCGCTGTCGTTCGCTCCTCCTGCGCTCAGGATATTTTCCGCATCATGGATTGTCTTGCTCATATCTTGCGATTTCGTTTTATATGTTGGTACTCCTTTCCCGTTGGTCTTGCTTGTTGTTTCCTGTTTTTCATTCTATCGGCTCTTCTTTGCCGGACGTATTCTGTGGCTTCGCTTTTTGTTTGCTCCCATTTGACAACGTCCGGACCATATCTTCCAAACTCTGTATCCGGAGTTTTAATTCGTCATTTCGTTTCGTAACCCTTGCATTCTCTCTGGTTACTTTTTCATAATCTTCGCTGGAAAGCGTAATTCTCTTTCCATGCTCACAATTGTCTTGTTCATTTTTCCGCTTGTTTATTTTGTTATTTGTAATTTTCGAAATGCCTGGCTCTGGGTCCCCCAGTGGTGGGAAGCCGTCGGGCTCCTCCATCCCCCCGGTGAAAAAAAAAACGTTTCTTCTTTCTTGAAACTTTCTCGCAGGTAAAATCCAGATACTCGATAAATTGTTCGAATAGTTCGACGATGTAATAAGTTTCTTTATAAAATTACTTTCTAATTGACGTTTTTAAAAATTATTTTAATTTATAAAAATTCTTGACAGGAGCGAATTAAAAACATGTCTACATGCAATGAGAACCTCACCATCGCAGTCAAGAGTGAAATTCAACCGTCACAATGTTCTAACACATTTCACGTCGCTGAATGCACGCCAGGGCCACACACACAAGGGAAAAAAGTTGCAGACCACTTTAAACAATGCTTTTTTGATTGATTTCCCAGAATTTCCCGAATGGATTACACAATCTGGCCGCAAGCTTAACCACAATAGCAAATTACTGCGGGCAAGTTGCAACATTTCGCAACCCGACCAACTGTGCCAGAAACAGATAAGTCTGCACAACATGAATCGATTGATTTTGCTTTATTCCTTGCGCCTGAAAGCAGGCAAGATTTGCAGCAGCCGCAGAGATGTTTTCTGTACGCTTGAACAACCGTTTATTGACCGAGAAATAAGCCTAAAGGCAGCAGGTGATACCACGTGATTTCAGAATTCAAATTTGGTATCCGAAACTAATTAGAGTTAAGATTGAACGAAATAAATGCAGCTGCAGCCCAAGAAACTGCAATTTCGTCTTATCCGCGGTTCAAAATAACCACGATACACAACTCGACAACACGACACATATTTTCCACTCCTTCTCTCCCAAATGCAAGATCCCGAGCAATATTCGCGATAACTTGAATCAGAAAACTCCAGCATGAGCGACAAAATGCATACACAACAACCACCTCCGCGTACGCTAACTTTTCCCCTCCTCATCCACGTCAAACAGCAAAGATGGAAAAAAGTTCCTTCATTGCCACGCAATTCTCCCGATGGGCGCAATGCGTGGCGATCAGAAACAGACGCCTCGATCCATCCAAATCTCAGCACAATCTCCATGCCGCAACGGTAGTTTTTCCGCGCCCAAGCAGAATTTTCGTCCACCGTATCGTCACACCGCAACGGTAGATTGACGAGCCTCTAGTTCAGCCAAGTTAGGTTGCATTTGGTAATGCAATACATAGATATGATGTATTATATCAGTGTTCTCATGTGAGAACTTTCAATTTAAATTATATATATAAATATATAAACTTATATTTATAATAAAAAAAATAAAAAAATTTTTTTTTGCTAAATTTTATAATTGACAAAAAATTAAATTTGAAAAAAAAAATTTTCAAACCTGCTATTGACATTTCGGAACAGTGTTATGCCAGTTTTTGGGAAGGTGACTTAAGTAACTGTTCGATTACTACAAGTTTTCACATAAAGTTCTAGCTTTTCCTGAAATTTTATTCGAAGAAATATCCAAAAAATCTCAAGGAATTCCGGAGAAATGTCATTCTAAGCCGAAACTCTTTTATTTAATGAAACGAGGGATTGGTCAGTAACAGGTAAAAAATATTTAATCTGAAAGTCATCTTTTGCTGGTATTGTGACTTCTGGAGTTCTACAAGTAGAATAGTCCAATGGCTCATTTCTGACATTACGCTTCCTGGTTCTTTTGGCATCATTAGTGTATAAATTATTGCCATACAATTTGATGGCTTTATTCTTGTCATACTTATAATATTCACGCTTACATTTAATGAAAGATTTTAAGGACTTTAAAAGAGCGCATGACTTATTTATGTCAATCTTTGAATCCTGCAAACTTTTACTGGTCATACTAACCCTTGCCAAAATTTCATTCCAGATTACCAAATAAATATTTAATTCTAATGTACACATTTCTTTGTAAAGCGCACTAGCTGTGTCATTTTTAACTGGTTATGTCAGTAAAGTACTTTTAAATTGCAAATAACCTTTCAAAATAGCTTTTGAAGCGTCTGCTTGTGAAGTTCAACGAGTATCAGTTATTCGTTTTGTGATTTGCAGAATATTTTTTGGCGGGAGGGCATCTTTTAAATTTTTTTCACGCATTTCCAGGCAATCTGGGGAAAAAATCATAAATTTCTTCTAAACGTCTAAAAAATATTTGTGCTTCTGTTACGACAACAATCATTAGCATATGCGAGTACTAATTGCTCGGAATTGAATAACAGTTAATCACGCTCTCCATGCCTCGCTTGTCGCACTTAGCGTTTTTCTTCGAGCCAACAAGCAATGTAAGCTTCACCGCCCATATTTAGGGAACGTCGGCACCCTATACAGAATACATAATCGCAATTTTTTGTATATAAGAACCTTATATCTTACGTTTCATTGTTCAAGTGACTAAATTGGCTCCCCGGTGGATTCCACACGCGTACATGATAGTCCATACAATCACCATATTGAGAGCACATGGGGAACACAAACACAATTGAATGTGTTTACTATGCGCAATCCGCTCAATTCACCGCTACAACCAACTCAGAAATCATATGAGAAGAAGTCGTCGAATATTCAGATTTATAAATACTGAAGACAAAAAGAGCAAAAACATAAGATTGGATCTGGCGTTCCTTTTCATGGAACAAGATTGTTCCCGAGGAATCAATTCGTAAAGCAAATTAAGAGGAACTAGCATGTTAACAAACTCAGCGTTTTGCAGTTAACTGAAGCGAAGGTCTACGACTCCCACTAGCAATGCAAGCAATCCGTTTATATTTAAGCTACTGGCAAATTGGACAAGGGGGCCAGCATAAACACAAGTCTCGAGGAGAGACTGCCGGAGACAAGTGCGGTCATCATTTGCAAATATGTTTGTTGTAAAGAGAAGATAGTTTCACCATCAACAATACGTGAGTATAAGGAGTTAAAACAGAGTTGCTTTAGGCCTAAGCTGGTGAAACTCCAGTGCTAGCCACTTCAATAGTGATTTATTTCGATCAGTGTTTAAAATAAACTCGAACGCGATTACATTTTTGTCAACTTTCACGATTGCGCTAAAGTGAGTTCAATTTATTCACCAATTCTTTTTTAGGGTTTTGTAAAATAATTTTACAAAACCCTTCTAAAATCGCGTCCTGTCTGTCCGTCTGTCCGTCTGTCTGTCCGTCCGTCCGTCCGTCCGTCCGTGTGTCACAGCAGTTTTTCTCGGAAACTACTTAAGCTAGAAACATCAAATTTTGTATGTAGGTGTAAAGTGGTGTTCTCTTCAAAGTTCATCTACAAAAAAATTTTTTTAAGGTATTTAAGGGGGGTCGCCCCATATAGGGGAGTGACCCCCCGAAAAAAAAATTCCATTGAAGGTAGCCGATATGGGTATCAAATAAAAGGTCTTGATGAGAACTTTTCAAAACAGGTCTTAGTTTGGCAAAATTTGCTTCGAGGGGTACACAGGGAGGGGAAATACACGAAAAATTTGTGTCCCCCCCCCCCTCGCGATTGGACACCTGTGATCCGAAAAATCTGAAAAAAATCAGGAATGTAGGTCTTGGTGAGTACAACAACAACAAATACATGAGAAGTCACAATTCACTCAACTTTGTTAGTAATAGTATGATTAATCGATTTTATGTTTTCTTGAATAAAATCTTAACGATACCCTTAAATTCAATGAAATTCAGTATACAGATGACTATTTATAAGATTGATCTATCCTGCAAGTTTCATAAAGATTGAATCATATTTAGCGAAGTTATAGCGGTTTGAATTTTCCAGTATTACTATGGAACAATATGCGCTGCATTTATTACTATGGCAACATATGGCTATGAATCAAAATGCGCTTTATACCGACATAGACACTACAGTTTTGCTAGGATTTGCATGAAAATTTCAGGAATGATAGGTGTCATGTATGTCTTTGAGAATCGGTTCAGCTAGTGGTATCAGTAATCGTAAAACCAAATAGTGGCTGTTTTAAATGCGAAGATTGAATAATTTTGAGTTATTTTTTCCCAATTTCAACGTTTAAGGTGCATGCTTTGAACACTTGATTCAATTTAATGAATGACTGAAAATGAGTACCTACAATTGATGCTCATAAGTGAAACAAGTCAAGGAGGTGGGAGAGAGCTCCTAGCAAAAGGGTTTTGTAACCATTCTACGATTCGAACAAATTGTGTTTCCTCCCTCGCGGATGGACATCTGAAATAATTATCAAGGGAGATTTTTATGAGTATAACAAAAACAAAAACCTCAGAAGTCGAAATTCGTTCAACTTTGTTAAAAATAGTAAGATCTTCGTATTTCCTATTTCCTCCAATAAAATCGTCTTTGACATGTTTCTTGATTTGATTCGATCTGGTAACTGCATTTTGTAAATTGAATACAAAACCCTTCTGACATGAGCGTAGGTCTGTTTACCCAACTTGTTTATGTATAGTTCAACACCAGTACAGAAATTTCCTAGTGAAGGCATCTGCGGGAGTTGAAGTAATCATCTGCAGGAGTTAAATTCAGAATTTCTTTAGGCCCAAGCCGGTGAAATTCTAGTTCTAGCCTTCATCTGCGTACAGCGTAGAAATAAACCATGGTACGAGGGTCGTAAGCCCCGGTTAATTGTAGGGTGCACTAAGACCAGCTGTAACCCCCCTTTGCCTATTTACAGGCCGTGCTTACCGGATCCAATGGGCGAGTCGAGGAGCCTGGCAGCAACAGCAGACCCTTTAAATCGATGTGCACCAAGCCCAGCCTGGAAGAGGCACTCCGCGCTGATCCGTTGGCGGATTCCCGACCAGTGACAAGTTTCCTGAGGAAAAGGGAGGCAGTTCGGAAGCAGTGGACAACTCCGGAGCCCACTCCTCGGGATCCCGCTCAAGGAGCATGACAACCCCTCACTCTCGAGACATACCTAGCCCACCTGGTAGTCCCGTTGGATGTAGCAGACAGGCAGTCACCGGAGGAATCGAAGCGTGGTAGTAGATGCGTAAGGCTGTGGCAAAAGCTGAGCAACCTACGACGCCTTGCGAGAGGCGTGAAGTCCGACGAGGAGCGGGAGTTTTTCGCAGCTTGAGCCAGGGCAGTCAAGAAACCAATCAAGGAGGAGCGAAGGAACAGGCTAGCGGTGGCAGCTGAAATCCGAGCGAGTTCCAGACGTAGAATGTATTAAACGAAAGCGAATCGCCAAACGGGAATAAAGCTCTTTTGTATTTAAACGAACAAAAAATGTTCTTCTTATTTCTAAAGGACAGCCTTTTTCCGCTCTAGGTCTTAAGGATTGTGGTAGTATATGGTGAATAGTCTGTGTGGTCTAGTGGTTACAGCATGGACGCATAAGCCGCAGGTCCCAGGTTCAAATCTCGTTGGCAGCAACGTGATTTAGTTCAGGGGATTTCTCGGACAAATTATGAGTGTTCACTCAGTGGTGATATCTACTGATTTAATCAGATCATACCAAAGCTGAGCAGGCACACGGGAGTATGATACTGGCCAAACCAACTTCCGAAAAAATCAATACGGTCATGAAAATAAGATACTCTAACTACCTCTAAGCGAAGGCCCGAGAGGGGGTGTAGTGCTACAAAGATGAAGGTGGTGAGGTGCAATCATCACGCCAACACAGGCAGGGTGGTTGCTTATACGTAACACTTCTTCACAGGACTTTATTACGTTGGTACCAACTAAGTTTAAAGAACGCCCGAAATACGGAGCTCACGATGCAATTTCATTTTCAGCCATGATAAAGCTTTGCAGTCCGACAAATTTTCCACTCATTACGGAGGCGTTATCGAAAGACTACACTCGGCAGTTTTTCATGTTGAAATCATTGGTCTGTTGAAAATTTCATGAAAGCGGTAAAGATATTTACTCTCTTGTTTCCAGCGTTAGAAACAAATTGTAAAAATCTTTCTACGGGTTCTCCATCTATTTTAATGCATCCAAAGACAATCGCTGGCTGATCTACATGGTTCCCATCTGTTGTTGAATCTAAAGCAACTGAATGAAAGTGCGATTCTTTAATTTGGCAAATAACTTTGTCAAAAACTGTAGGTGCAATTATGTGTCTCAATTCATCACATACTGTTGAAGATAAGTAACTTACATACCTCTGCCTCGATTCGCATACTTTGTAAGATGGTCTTTTAAAAAAATATTGTGCTTAGCTTGAAGGTCAATCAATCCAAGGAAGTGACCATTATGCGGGGAATCAATTATCTCATTGCTTCTTCGAAATGGTAGATTTCTTTCACATCTTGTTCCTATTAATCAAACAAGCAGATTCTTCAACTGTTTTTGATTTTCTAACTGCTTAGAAATTTGTACATCAATTCGGTAGGAACCAGCTACAGGAATTTCAAACCATTGTAAGGCCTCAATATGGTTCGCCAAAAGCTTATGCAAACTTATTCGTACGCTGGAGTTTCTCCAGTCAGAAAATCAGTTAACTGATTCTCTTTTCTGCCATATAAAATGCACAAAAAGCTATAAAGTTTGCCTTGGGATGGAGAAAGGCAAAGCCATTCACGCTTAATAATTGTTTCATTTTTAAGGTGCCTACAGAACATTGATTTTGTGCAAGTTGAGTGCAATCATCCAACATTTGCTTTACCGATCTCTTCTTAGTCATGTCATCATTGTCACATCTTTGAAGTCTACTACTTCCTAACTTTACCCAATAATTTACATGAGTTGACATATCAGTAGGCCAAATTCATGTAAAATCTTATCGCTCAGCAATTTACTTAATGTTTAATGGGCGATCTTTTATTGCGGTTATGTGCACTATACGGACGATATCTTCCGTTGGAACAGTTTTTAAAGCCGTAACAGACGACCGGATTTGGTCCAGCCGGACATAATGAGGTTCGGTCCGCTCTTTTGCAACACACGATCGGACCAGCCAGTTGTTCTTCAGTTTTTGGTGCGCGAAGATGGCAAACGAAGTGGCATCAATTATATCCAACAAACATAAAATCGCTTTTGCGGCAGCAGTAATTGTTGCTACATCGCCACCGCTACGAATTAAAAAGAGGAAAAGGAAAGAATGGGCGAAATTTTACTTGATGAATAGGCAACAGTACAGTCATATGAGACTAATCAAAGAGCTCGATGAAGAGGATTTTCACATTTATCTGCGAATGAGCCAGGAGTTTTTCGTAGAACTGTTGGATTTAGTGAAGCCACACATCACGAAGAAATATACTGTGATGAGACGTGCAGTGAGTGCTGAAGAAAGATTGGTTGCAACGCTAAAATACCTTGCGAAAGGCAGGGAATTGAAATTCAGTAACAGCATATTATCGCAGCTCCTATCAAAGATTATTCCTGAAACGTGCCAAGTGATTTGCAAAGTTTTGAAGAAGTCTATGAAGGTATGTAATACTTTACCTTCCCGTGTTAAAAAACATATGAGTGTGTGGTATGTGTTGTGTGTGATCTAAATTTTAAAATAAGTATTGAATCATTCAACTTATATTACGTATAAATTAGAAGAATAATGTTTTATGGGTTTTGTACTAACATACAAACCCTATTCAAATCGCGACCTGTGTCCGTCCGTTTGTGTGTCACAGCAGTTTTTCTCAGAGACATAAAAGCAACAATCATCAAACTTTGTGGAAAGGTGGAAAGTGATGACTTCTTGAAACTTTGGGGGTTAAAAACATATTAGGAAGTTTTCAAGGGGTGCTCCCTCTAGAGGGAGGACCTTTAAACATTTTTTTGTTAAAGGTAGTCGTATGGAGTGGCGGAAGAAAGGTCTCAATGAGATCTATCGAAAACAGGTTTTAAAACAGTGTTATTAGCTTCGTGGGGTGCAGGAAAAGGGAAATGTACGACATTTTCACGTATCCCTCTCGCGATTGGACACGTTTGATATGAAAAATCAGAAAAAAAATCATGGAAATGGGTCTTTATAGATACAATAACAACTTATACCTTAGAAGTCGTAATTTACTCAACTTTGGTAATTATAGTATGATTTATAGATTTTATTTTTTCCTCAATAAAATTGCAAGCGTGCTCTTAAATTCAATGAAACTGTATATTTACGTAGTCTTATGTAAGGTCCTTATATCATTTAAGTTTCACAAAAAATCGATAAGTATTTATGGAAGTAATAGGCATTTGAATTCTTTATGTTTATTTATATCAAAAAAGCTTAAAATTTAATTCTTACAAAACATAAAAACTGCAGTTTAATTATTTTTGTAATTTGAAATTTGCAAATTTATTTGAAAAAAAAAAATGGCAATTCGATCATTGTTTGGGTGCTTTCGACGGCAAACATATTCTGATTGAGAAACCACAGAATAGCAGATCGGTGTACCATAATTATAAGGGAACTTTCAGTGTAGTTTTGTTAGGAGTTGTCAATGCCAACTACGAATTCATGTACGTACACGCAGAAACGAACGGCAGCGTTTTCGATGTAGGAGTACTCAAACACACCCGATTTTATGATAAACTAATGTCAAATGAACTGGATATACTGCCACCTTCCAAGTTATCGAAATCAAATACAGGCTTACCTGGATATAAGTCGTTTCGCACAAAGTCGTTTCACACATGAGACGCCAAATAATTCCTACCCCGATTCGATTAACGACAATTTTGCTTCACACTTGCGACACTTTCCGAAACTTAAAAATTCGTAATTACTAAGAAAAGTACATAATTACGGAAAGCATGAGTTCATTCGAAATAAGAAAATTTTGAAATGTTCAACTTTTTTGTGAAGCAGTGTACTTATGACCTTAAATATGCTTCAAAGAATTATAAAATGTCCCCATTGCACAAAAATTATGTATGTATGTAATCGTCTTTTTTTAATTTGCTGAACACGAAGAGTGTGCAGATTTATTAAAGAGGGAAATCCTCGAATAAACACAAGTCAGAGTACTCTACATATACGAAAGGTTTCAGATTTTGTTTTTCTCTGTCTCGGGTTCGATTGCGTGAATAGCATCGCGTGTGGGTTGGTAATTTGTGACTTATGATGGGTGGAAGACGCAGTGCAGAAAATTTTACTGCGGTCAGCTCGAAGAAAGCTAGAAACACCGTGACCTTAGAAAAGAAAATGGAAGTTTTAAAGCGCATTGATTCCGGTGAAAAAGTTACGTCCGTTGGACAAGCATCAAATTTAAATCGTACAACTGTCCATACTATAATAAAAAATGCCAAAAAAATTCGAGCAAGTGTACAAGCTGGTTCATCTAAAGCATGCTCTGTAATTACGAAATTGCGAAGTATTAACATGGAAACAATGGAAAAATTGTTAAGTATTCGGATCGAAGATTTCAATCAAAAAAACCTGCCTCTCGGTACACTGATAATTCAAGAAAAAGCTAGGGCTTTGTTTGCATCCGTGTAGGAGCGAAATGGCGGTGGCACAGAATCATTCCAAGCAAGTTCTGGTTGGTTTCACATATTTAAGAAGCGGAGCAATCTACATAACTTGAAACTTTCGGGAGAATCAGCAAGTGCGGACACAGGTGCAGCCGCTAACTTTTTATCTACATTTGTGGGTGTCATTTCAGAGGGAGAATATGCTCCACAACAGGTAAGCGTTTCCAGTTAAATTTGGATGTATGGGCAGTTCGAAACTCTCTATGTTACTATAGGTCTTTAACGTGGACGAAACGGGCCTTTTTTGGAAGAGGATGCCCTCCAGGACATTTATATCTGTAGAAAAAACTACCGCGTCCGGTTCCAAAACTTCAAAGGACAGACTAACATTGCTTCTTGGAGCGAATGCTTCTGGAGACTTTAAGTTGAAGCCTTTGCTTATTTATTCTTCGGAAAATCCAAGAGCGATGAAGAACATTTTGAAGGAAAGATTATCCGTAATTTGGCGCTCGAATAAGAAGTCTTGGATGACTTCCGTAATTTTTAATGATTGGTTCCAAACAAACTTTTGCCCGGCAGATTATTGCCTTAAAAATAACTTGTTCCACAAGGCTATACTAATTGTTGATAATGCAATGTCACATCCGGTCAACTTGGACGAGTTCGACGAGAATATCAAAGTGATATTTTTGCCCCCCAACACCACGTCCTTGCTCCAACCTATGGATCAGGGGGTGTTGGCTTATTTTAAGGCTTACTACTTACGAAGGACATTCAAGCAATTTATTGCTGAAATTGATCAAGGGGACCAGGATACTGACAAATCAACTACAATTCGAAGCTTTTGGCGCGATTTCAACGTTCTGAAAGCAGTTGAAAATATCAATGAGTCTTGGAAAGAAGTAAAAAATTCCAATTTGAATGCTGCTTGGAAAAACCTTTGGCCTGAATGTGTTAATAGGCAAATAAATCTGACAAATTCGCCTGACACCGTTCAATCGGATATTGTAAGTTTGGCTCATCAGATTGGTTTTAACGATGTAGACGATAATAATTTGGCAGAATTATTACAATCGCACAATGATGAAATTTCAGCAGAGGAATTAATTCAACTTCTAGAAAATCATGATGATATTGAAACTGAAGTCGGTGAATTAAGAGAAAACCTTAGCTGCAGCCCTTCTTTAACTATTCAAAAATTATCGGAAGGCTTGGAATGCTTAAAGAAAGCCGAACAAGTTTTTAGTTAGACACGGTTAGGGAAAGATATGAAAAATTTATGCGACTCATCGATGACACATCTTTTCCGTACAAGGAGCAATACACTGAAAAAAGGAATGCCACAATGCAGCGTACCATAGACTCATATTTTTCAAGTTCATAATCAACAACCTCGTCAATGCATGTTTCAAATGAATATTTTTTCTCCGATTAACATAATTCTTAAAATATACAACAGTATCCTTCTTCATGTTTTTCTTCGTTTATTTACTTTAATAGTAAATAATATTATAATACGAATTTTGTGCCTTAATTTTACCTAATTCGTTTACATATGCATTTTGCTTTGACCCGGTTTAAGTCGACTTAAGTCGCCTTTCCCTGAAACGTAACCCTGTCGTAAATCGGAGTACGCCTGTACTATAGCTCCATTTTGTTTTGTGGGAGACAGTGCATTTGCGATGAATGAACATATTTTAAAGCCATACTCGCAAAAAAATGTAACCCATGAGAAGAAGATTTTTAATGATAGACTTTCTCGGGCCAGAAAAATCGTTGAAAATGTGTTTGGTATATTAGCTGAACGGTTTCGATTTTTTTAAAAGCCTATTACAATCAATGTAAATAATGTGCCAAAAATCGTCATGGCTTCATGCACTTTACATAACTTCCTAAGGCAAAAAAGTCACCCATATATGCCTCCCAACAGCATTGATTTCGAAGACATAGAACAACTTACTTTCCGACCGGGCGATTGGCGACAACATCATAACATGATATGTCTTCAAAATTAAAGGGACCACACGAAGCATGGCAAACAGGCTCGGCAGATCTTTACAGATTATTTCAATGGTAACGGGCGCGTTAATTTTCAAGAAAGGATGGTGAACGTATTAAACATTTGAAAACTTACAATTAGTTCGGATTCACCGTCAGTGTTTTCTAAATTGTCAACTCCTGCGACTTCTGGAGTATGTTTCTAGCTCAGAAACGTCAAATATGGAAAGAACCATAGAGATAGGGAATAAATTTCGTCGGTACCAGCTCCACTTGATTTACTTTTTTCAACCTTAAAAGAATGCAAATGTTTATTTTAATACGCCATATTAAATATATGTACCGATTTATGTACCAACATTTCCTTATTAAATAAATAATTATTTAATGCGAAGGCACGGAGTCGTTTATTTCACGTAATTTATTAGTAATTTATTTCGGCATTTATCATATACTCAAGCTTATTAGCAATAGGCCAGTTTACGCATGTTGTTAAGGGGCGGTCATTAGTTACGTAAGAGACTTTGCCGAGAAGGGGGGTGGCGGTGGAAAGCAATGAGTATCCCCTTACGTGCAATTTTAAAGGGAGTAATATAAGAATTACAAGTAGGTTTTCAAAACCTTCTTACAATTCTTATGAAGAACTCTAGCTAAAGAAACTGACTGAATTTTGTGAATGCTTTTCTTCTCAGCATTCATCCTCTGGCTGATAATGAACTTATTGTTACATGTACAAATAATTCTGCGAGCTACTGTCGCAATTGTTTTCACAACAATGAAGAACACGAATTTACTCGAAACCACGAGAAACCAACAAGCATGAACAACATCTGAAAGTGAGTCACTGCTCCATTCATTCACTGCTGGAATGTTCCCGCTAATTCACCAATGTACGAGAACTGAGTTGAATGATTAGAGACCCTATATGAAGGCAAGCTGAATGAATGGGGGAATCATTCATTACAACCGCGATAGAAAACTGGATACGCAAAGTACAGGCGATATTGATTGTTTGAGTGTGAAGTGATTTTAGTAGACAATTGCGATAGAAATTTATGGACAAGTGTTAGATTTTTAATAGTGAAAATTAAAATTAGTGAAAGTGTTAAACTGATTATTGTGAATTTTTGTAATTAAATAAACTCTTTTAACTTAAATTAAAAGTCATTGCGTTTTCACTTTCCCGGAACATTAAAATTATTGGCCGCGAACGGAAACACGCGAAAATGGTGTCGAGAAGTGAGAAAGAAAATTTCGAAAAGTGAAACATTTAAAAATTTTTAAAGTGCACAATAGTGGAATTTAACGTGGAAACTGTTGAAAAGAAATAATAAAAATACCACCAAGCTAACAGTGAAAAATCAATGAATTTACCATGTTGGGTGAGCCCTCAGATGCAGAAAAAGGAGCAGAAGGTGGTGAAGTAGAAACACCAAAACCAAACAAAAAATGCGCTGATGCAAATGCTGATGCTGATGCAGCAAGAGCAGCGACAACAGTCATCCAATTTAACTGTGAAGCTAAATGAACAATCAACGAAGCTAAATGAACAATCAACGAAGCTAAATGAACAATCAGCAAAGCTGGACCAACAAGCTATCGAAATCAAGGCAGACATCACACAGAAGCTGGAGAAACAGTCAACCGAAATAAAAGCGGAGCTCGGTAGTCTCAACAAGCAAATCAAAGGCGTCGAGGAAAAGGTTGACCAGGTCGAGGAAAAGGTTTACCAGGTCGAGGAAAAGGTCAGCCAGGTCGAGGAGAGAATCAACAATGAGATGGAAAACATGAAAAAGGAATTGGAAGCAGCAAAGGCAGTAGTAAACACCTCACCAGCCCCAATTATAACCGCAGCGCAAAGCTCATCTAGAAATGTGCAAGCACCAATATTCGATGGGCAAACGGTCTGGACTATTTACAAAATCCAGTTTGAAGCAGCCGCTAGGATAAATCACTGGAATGAGCAGGAACGAGCAACTGCATTAATTCTTGCTCTAAGAGGCCCAGCTGCCGAGCTCTTGCAGACTATCCCCGTTGAGCTGCATTCAAACCCGGCTGCTATAATGAATGCGATGGACATGCGTTATGGAGACGATCATCTGAAGCAAATTTATGGGCACAGCTACGGCATCGGATGCAGAAGTCCGACGAAACCTTGCAGCAGCTAGCACAAGACATTGAGCGACTGGCACTTTTGGCTTACCCAGCGTACGATCCAGAACATCGAGATGACGTCGCAACAGAAGCATTCATCAG
The DNA here is from genome assembly GCA_963969285.1 of Odontomyia ornata. Classification (NCBI taxonomy): domain Eukaryota; kingdom Metazoa; phylum Arthropoda; class Insecta; order Diptera; family Stratiomyidae; genus Odontomyia; species Odontomyia ornata. The sequence goes on from OZ017742.1 coordinate 45,288,303, forward strand.
CGCCTTAAAGGACAAGGAATTGCAACAAGCCGTGCGGTTAGCTCAAAAGCAAACGGTTAAGGACGCATTGATTTATAGTCTTGACTTTGAGGCCACAAAGTGTGACTCGTACCACTGCTCGGGTCCGTGAGGTAGTGGCCGACGAATGCAGGTGTGAACGCGTGGAAAATAAGCGAAAGCCGCAGACAAATGGAGCGCCTAGATGCTGGGATTGCGGTAAGAAGGGGCACCTGCAAAGAGACTGCAAGAAGTGAAGAAAACGGAGCTATTGTCCAGGATGGTGGAGATCCAGGCCATGTCAGGAGCCTAGAATGGAAGCCCATCAAACTGCAAGGGCCAACTTCGTGGGGCGAACGTTGGCTAGGAGGATCGACATCCCCAGCACCGTGCCAAGGCAACATCGTGCAGAAGCAGACAGATGCCTTCCTGGTCAAGTTGATGAAGGACATTGCACCATAACAAGCGACACTAGTGCAACCCGATTGACGATTCGACCAGACCTGGTGAGGCCCCAACTACTTCACAATGGCAGAGTTCATGGAAACGCAGACGCCCTATCTCGTCATCCATGTCCAGCTAACTGCAAGCATTGCCGGCGGATTGAGGAAAAGGAACCGCCCGTCGATCTGCAATTGATAACGGCCGAATTCGATGAAGGTTGGTCATCGGAGGAGATTCGAAATGCCCAGTTAGCCGATGAAGACATCGGACCATTGCTCGTATGGAAGGAGACGACTGGGCGACCTGAGTGGAAGGACGTTTCAATGCATGGCGCAACCGTGAAAAGCTATTGGGCACAATGGAACTCCCTTCAGGTGGAGGGTGGCGTACTCAAGCGGAAATGGGAAACGACGGATGGCAGCTTCTATAGGATGCAAACTATACTACCCAAAAGCCGAATCCACGATGTGGTTAAGGAAATGCATGAAGGATCCTCGGGAGGCCACCTTGGTGTAAACAAAACCGTAGCGAAATTGCGGGAAAGATTCAACTGGCTCCACGCTCGAGAAGATATCGATGACTGGTGTTGCAGATGCACAATTACGGAAAACGAGGACAACACCGCTGCATCCCCAATCCGATGGAATCGTCAAACGTTTCAACGGCACGCTCAATAAACACCTTGCCAAGATGGTTGACGAGAACCAAAGGGACTGAGACCGACATATCCCACTATTTTTGATGGCATACAGAGCTGCCGAACATGCATCGACGGGCCAAGCCCTAGCCAAAGTCATTTTTGGAAAGGCTATTCGTCTGCCAGCTGATATGAAGTTCGGGACACCCCCTGAGAAACCCCAAACGATCTCGGAGTACGCAAGTGAGCTAAGACAACGGTTGAACCAGATACATCGGACAGTGCGAAAACACCTCGAATCGGCTACTGACCGCATGAAGACCAGGTATGATCTAAAGGCAAATTCTACTGGCTTCCAGCAAGATGACTTTGTCTGGCTATATAACCCACAGCGACGGAAGGGTAGGTCTCCAAAGTTGCAGCATAATTGGGAGGGACAATACCGAATTACAAAGCGAATCAACGACGTCGTATATTGCATACAGGAACACCGTAAACCGAGAGCCAAAGTGAAAATCGTGCATCTGGACCGTCTTGCCCCATATTACGTCCAGGGAGAATTGACTACAACTGGCGACACCTCTTTTTGGGGCGAAAAAAACTGAGGTGGGGGCAGTGTTACATGTACAAATAATTCTGCGAGCTACTGTCACAATTAATTTCACAACAATGAAGAACACGAATTTACTCGAAACCACGAGAACCCAACAAGCATGAACAACATCTGAAAGTGAGTCACTGCTCCATTCATTCACTGCTGGAATGTTCCCGCTAATTCACCCATGTACAAGAACTGAGTTGAATGATTAGAGACCCTATATAAAGGCGAGCTGAATGAATGGGGGAATCATTCATTACAACCGCGATAGAAAACTGGATACGCGAGGTACAGGCGATATTGATTGTTTGAGTGTGAAGTGATTTCAGTAGACAATTGCGATAGAAATTTATGGACAAGTGTTAGATTTTTAATAGTGAAAATTAAAATTAGTGAAAGTGTTAAACTGATTATTGTGAATTTTTGTAATTAAATAAACTCTTTTAACTTAAATTAAAAGACATTGCGTTTTCACTTTCCCGGAACATTGAAATTATTGGCTGCGAACCGAAACACGCGACATTATTATAAAATCCTTTTATCCTTGAAGTTACATATACGTAAGATTTGAAAAATGCCTCCAAGCAATTTCAAGGATTGAATGACTACAAATTATAGGGTTAAAACCTAAGTAATTTTATAGAGAATTTGGCTAAGTAGTTAAAATCATTCATTGCATACTAAAAAACGGCGAAAACCGAGTACTTCTACGAGGATTATTTTCTCTGTATAACTGTTCATAGCTTTGAAAATAAACATGAATGTACAAGTTTTGAAAAAGCCAATGGTAACAACTTATAAACCAATAGGTATATTCCAAAAAATTTGTTTCAACCTTTTTATTGCATTTTGAAGACGGTTTTCCTTTCCTTTCTAAACGTTTTATCAAGGAAAATTTGGGAGTAAGACGTAAAGTACATTCCGTTCTTTCCATTGCGTTACAAAAATCACTGCCCACTTTGAATCCTTTCCGTAACGTTATTTGACAGCTGAGCTTTTCCGTTTTTCACGGTAACTGGATTAACTCTTTAAATAAATCACTTTTGACAATAAGTGCAAGTCTTGTTGAAGCTTCTCGAGCTATATTTCATATTTTTAACGAAAATCCATAAAAGTACCCTATGCTAAACATTTTCAACGGTCTTTAGCAACATGCTTTAACTGGCCTCATGTGAATACAAAACTTTACTTTCTTATCAGTACTTTTAAAACTTGAATAAAATATGTAATTGCAACTTACCTTACGCCTCTCTCGCCAGTATGCGGCCCTTATGTTTTCAATTTCTTTTATTCCACCAACAGTTATTGACTTATCAAACATTGAATAACAATTGCGAAGCATCTCTAGTGCTTGATTTCGAACGTCTTTATTTAAATATGCATAGTTAGATGCATCCCACAAGCACGGTAACTCCTTATAGAGTTCTAATACTTCTATCATAACTTCGCGTTCCAACACTGTTTTCGCACTTTCCATATTGATTTCCACTGCACTTCCCCTACACCTTTTCACGTGTTGATAACAACTGATTGCGATTATTCCGGTCGTTCTGTCCACACACGATGATTTGGTGCGGTGCAAACCAAGCGGATTTGGTCCGGTGGGAAATCCATCGAACTCAATTTTGGTCCGCGGACTGCTCTCCAGAAGACCGGATTTGGTACGGAGCAGACCAAATCCGGTGGTCCGCTCGGACCAAATCCGGCCGTGTATTAGCACTATAAGAGGTCCAGAACGTTAATCGTGAAAATACTTGTGCGACCGCGTTGGAACTCGGCCACCCAATGTTTGATGGTTGTAAATGAGGGCGACGATTCACCATACATGGAGTCTAACGCTTTTTACAATTCCTGAGTTTTTTCCCTTTAAATTAGAGGTACTTTCTCACCGCACAATCCTCGATCTATTCCATTGTTCTTAACAAACGTCACCTGTCAACTTTGGAATGGTACCATGTCTTTTGTACTGATCGAAATGACTTGAAATTTTTATGGCAAACGTATATAAAAGTCATCTATTGATTAACTAGAGAACTTTAATGTACCATGACTTTTTGCCGGTAAGGCCGGAAACTTTTCAAATGACCCTCGTAATTTCCCCCCAACCAATAAACTAATAACTAATAACTAATAATAAACTAATAACTTTACTAGAATTAAAAATATTTTCATAAGCATATAAACGCGGTTACTACATTCAAACTAAATCGAGCCATTTCAAATCATTAAATGGAAAGGATACAATATCATTTGAATGTAACTTTTAATCGACTACCAACTCAGCGATAATTAAAATAAATTTACCACAACTGCAACGATGTAAAATAATTGCGAAGTCCATATCAGTAGAGTTTTGTTACGATTTCATCCAATCCATGAGTACGTGGGATATCGTCCGTTTTGTCATCCATCCTCAATTCATTTAGGATGAAGTGCATGGAAGCTTTCATGTACATTGCGTGCATCTCTTGCACGATAGGTAATCAACGGTGAAACTGCATTTTCATTCAGCTCCTGTAGCGAACGTATGAATATAATCCAATGCAATTTCAACTGAAACCTGTGCCAAAGTCACGTCTAATCAAAACAAGGAAATGTAGTTCGGCACCGAAATCGGGTCAGATGACAATTGTTAGCGGGACTATGGTGGAAAATGGTGCACAGCTTGAAATTGAATTGCATCCTAGCAATTATCAATCAACGGAGTAGAGACTCTGTTTTAGAAAGTTCGACAATTGATGTGCGTGGAGTTTAAATGAGTATTCGGGAAAATTCTTTGAATGACTGAAGGAATTTAGTAATTATTGCTGGTAGAAAATACAACTTCATCTTCCTTAAAAACATCATTGTCTAATAAACTGAGGAGCAGTAATTAACTTCAATGCACTTAAAATAGCTTTTATATCAAAATAACAAACTATGTACGAACTACGCCCATTCGTGCCCATTACATCAGTGGAGAGTCCTTTTTCAATTAATTTCTAGAGCACACTGAATGAACTACTCAACAATAAACTCGTGCAAACAATGTAAAAATATTCAGACCTTAGGCACAATAAACAGTTCTCTTTGTATATTGCTCGGGACTCTTTTAGCAAACATTGGCCTCTTCGCATAGTTTGAAATTTATTACATCCACTTAAGTCGCCATCGACTAAGCTTTAGCACTTTCTGCCCGTAATTTATTATCTCACTTCGCTTCAGTGTTGATGTGCATCATTCCTCTCGATCCTTTTTCCACTCCTTCAACACATCAGCTTCTGACTGCTCTTTCGATTCTTCCGTCGTTTCCTTCTTTGCTGGTGCTCCACTTGGAGGTAACTTAATTCTAAATTGTTTCATGTACCCGGGGTCAGTTAATTAATTTTAACTTCTTTTAAGACGCTTCGTTTAGCCATCTCATCCTTAAGGCATGGTAATTATCGCTCTAGTTAAATTATATTTCTCAGTAATCTGCTCCGGCATCCTCCCATACAGTACAATATACGAGAGTACAAAGGAGGGTCGAGCAAAGTGATTTAACTTGCGGTCGAGTTTTCCTGTTTTATTGTTTTTCCATGCTTTAAGGAGAATGGAAACACTTTAAAAACTACTTAAACACTTGAAATGATTGTTGGAAAATGTTCAAACTCAAGTGGGTTGAGGAAGACATGTAATTATTGGACGATGGTTGATTGCTTATTTAACTGTAAGGGAACCTTCATGAAGGGTAACAGAGAAGGTTTTGTAATTACATGAATCGATTATCGAGAACTTCCCCCGGTATCCTTTTTGATTCACACAAGCTTCATGTACACATAAAAGTTCAAATTGAAACTAAGAACACAACGGTGCAACGACTCTGAATATCTTATAAAGGATTTGCATCTTCTAAGGGGCTTAGTAGAGGCCTCATAAAATTACCCGAGCAAGGATGTTACTGAAGGACAATTATTTCATATCGAAATAGAAGAATTTTAGTCTGCTTTTCAAAACCATTTTACCCATATTTTCCCTTTTATGTGGAGTAACGGCTGGAGTTCTTGTTTTGCTAAAGTCAGGTAAAGCTACTCTTACTTTTGTATTATCGCATGTCACTGTTCACGGCCAATAAGTTTAATTTCCCGGGAAAGTGAAAACGCACTTTTCTTTGAATTAAGTTAAAAGAGCTTATTTACTAAGAATGCACAATAGTTAATTCACTATTTTACAAACCGCACTTTAATTTACTCTTCACTTGCACTATCAATTTATATTTCAACTGTCTTCGAATATATCACGAAAATCTTTTACTTACTATCAATCAATATCGCCCTTATTTCGCGCTCCAGTCATATCGCAGTTTTACTATAATCCCCATACATTCAGCTTGGCTTTATATAGGGTCTCTAGCAAAGACATATAAATAAATGGACGAGCAACGAGAATCTGTGTACTCGTCCATGTGAGAAGCAAATTTGCCACATAAATAAGTTATAAATAACTTACGCCCTCGAAACTATATGATTCCCTCTGCTTCTCCTTCCCCTTTGTTTCCAGTCAGGTTTTTCTGTCCTCTCTTCAAGAGAATCACTTCCCCCACTGACACCCGTGCACACCGACAAAATTTCATTTCACATGCACACGATCGCTCCTTCGTTATCATTCGTAAAACAGTTTGAGTACAACACAACAAACGACTCTCACAGAAATCTCGAACGTCAAAGCAAAAGAAAAAGAAAGAGGCACGAAAACGGCGAGAAAACTCATGTATCAAAGCGGATGGAAAATTCGTAAATTTTTAATAAAAACAGTGAATTATAGTAACGATTTCGTACACGCAATCTTCAAAATTAAAAACTATCTTAAAAAAATTGTTTTGTGTACAATTTCAAATTCAACTTGATTAGACGTTTCCCATCAATGTTGAATTTTCATAAATCGTATGTTTTCAATCATATGGTTGATATTTTGTTGACAATTCGGGGGTTAAGGTTTAAGAGGAGAGGGGGAATTTTTGTGAGAGCAACGAGAGAGCCACTTGAATGTGTTGATTCTCTAGCGGCGTCCTCTTTATTTTCTTGAACGTGGAGCCAGTAGAATCTTTCCCGCAATTTCGATAAGGTCTAGTGACCTCCCGCCCTCCCGAGGATCTTTTGTGCATTTCCTTAACCACATCGTGGATTCAGCTTTTGGGAAGTATAATTTGCATCCCATAGGAGCTGCCATCCGTCGTTTCCCATTTTCGCTTGAGTATGCCGACCTCCACCTAAAGGGAGCTCCATTGTGCCCAATAGCTTTTCAGGGTTGCGTCATGCTTCCCACTCAAGCCGCTCAGTTGTCTCCTTCCATACGAGTAATGGCCCAATGTCTTCATCGGCTAACTGGGCATCTCGAATCTCGTCCAATGTCCAACCTTCATCGAATTCGGCCGTTATTATTCGCAGGTCAACGGTCAGCTCCTTTTCCTCAATTCGTCGGCAATGTTTGCAGTTATTTGAACACGGACGACGAAATAGGGCGTCAGCATCCCCAAGAACTCCACCCTTCCTATGAACAATTTTGTATTCATATGACTGCAATCTTTCGATCCATCTCGCAACTTGTCTCTCGGAGTTTTGGAAGTTAAACAGCCATCTCAGCGATGCATGGTCCGTTCAAAGAACAAATTTCTGGCCATATAGGTACTTGTGAAACTGCCTTATGGCCTCTATTAAAGTCAATAGCTCCTTCCAGGCCACGCAGTAGTTTCTCTCACTTTTTGAGAGAACTTGACTGTAATACGAGAGGACTCTTCCTTCGTCATCCGCCATTGCTTGCATTGGTGTCAACTACAAACATTTTTCCGGGTTTTGGATATGCCAGCACGGTGATTCACACAGCTTCTCCTTCAAGGTCTCAAAGGCTGCCTGACATTGCTCATTCCAGATATATGGACGATTTTTCTCGGTCAGCCGATGCAGCCACTTTGCTATTTTGGCAAAGTCTTTGACGAATCTTCGATAGTCGGTTGCCAGACCCAGAAAACTTCGTAGTTGGCGCTTGTTATTTGGTGTTGGCCAGCTTTTCACGGCTTCAATTTTCTCAGGGTCTGCTTTGACCCCTTCTGCTGACACAATGTGTCCCAGGTATTTTAACTTCAGTTGCAAAAAGGGTACACTTGTCGGGACTAAGTTTCAAATTCACCAGTCGCGATCGGGAGAAAACATCTTCTAAGTTCCGCACATGCTCTTCGAACGTTCTCCCGATAACAATGATGTCATCTAGGTACACCAAGCAGGTTTTCCAGGTTAGGCCTCGTAGCACGTATTCGATCAGGCATTCGAAGGTGACTGGAGCATTGCAAAGCCCAAATGTCATCAACACAAATTGCCACAATCCTTTTCCAACTGAAAACGCGGTCTTCTCTCGGTCCTTTTTGTCGATTTCTACCTGCCAGTAGCCACTCTTGAGATCGAGTGTAGAAAACCATTTTGCATCGGCTTAAGTGTCCATGATGTCGTCGATAGGTGGAAGCGGGTAGCTATCTTTCCTAGTGACATCGTTAAGCTGCCTATAATTGACACAAAACGAGTGCTACCACCCTTTTTCTTTACTAGAAATACTGTTGCAACCTATGGACAGAGGGCTCGATAACACCTTGTTTTGCCATGTCCAAGATCAGTGCGCTCATTTCTCCTTGTTTGGCTATAGGAAGATGTCTCGGTGCTTGTTGAATCAGCATGGCTCCCTGTGTATCTATGACGTGAGCTACCATACTCGTTCGGCCTTGGTCATCTGGGCTTGTTGAAGGATGTCACTGTACTTGGTGACCAGATCAGAGGCTCGCTTGAACAGCTGCACTGGCAATTTGGTCTGCTTTAATACTGCAGATGTGAGTTCCCTGGTTTTGTCTGGGTCTTGCCTCTTTTTCCAATGACGGTCAGGAATAGCTTCCAAAGAGGTGATGGTGGAAACAAGCTGACAGCTGCCGATGACTCCTCCCGCTTTGATGCTTGTGGTTGAGTCTGCGGTGTTGAGGACCCTAACTGGCACATATCCGTTCCTTATAGATCTGACAAGGCTTCATCCTACAATCAAACTGCGCAATGTGGACGTCTTCGTTGGCTCGATCAGATAAGATTGGTGGTCTCCAGAATTATCATCAAGCTTGGCCCATACAATGCTCTCAGAAGATTTCAGTACATCAGTGTCGGTACATACTACTACATTCATCTTGGGAATTTGGACGCTGGGATCCCCCATCAATACTTTGACATTCCACCATTTCAATACAGGTTAGCCCAAATCCAACGTGACTCCATGTTGTCCCAGAAAATCGATTCTGAGAATGCAGTCATCCATAATGTTCGCTACCAGAAAATTATGTCAGAACGCAAGGTCTCCCAACTGTATCAGGAGGTTGACCTTTCCATGAACAGGTGCAGTTTCTTCCGTAGCTATCCGCAGTGAAAAAATTCTGCTCTTGTGAAGTTGTTGTTCACCTCACTAGATCTGGTCAGGTAATCGATCGGGTTGCACCAGTGTCGATCGTTATGAGGCCATGTTCTCCATTAACGTGACCTAGAAGGCATAAGTCTGCTTCTGCACAATGTAGTCTTGACACGGGGATCATGGTGCTAGAACGTCGCTCCTCCTAGCCAACCTCTGCCCCACGAAGTTGGCTCTTACATGTTTCCCGACCCCTCGGTTTGAAGGGCTTCCATTCTGGTCTCCGGACTCGGTCTAGATCCTCTCCAAGCTGCACTCCTGGGACAATAGCTCCGTTTTTTGTGTTTATTGCAGTCTCTGTGTAGGTGCCCCTTCTCTTCGCAATTCCAGCATCTAGGCGCACCATTTACCTGCGGCTCTCGCTCAATTTCAACACGCTTATCTGCCACTACCTCGCGAGCCCGGGCAGTGGAATGAGTCACATTTTTCGTAGCCTCAGAATTCAGACTATAAGCCGATGCATCCTCAACCCTTTGCTTTTGAGCTAAACGCACACCTTGTTGCATTTCCTGGTCCTTTAATGCACTGATGAATGCTTCTGTTGCTGCGTCATCTCGATGTTCTGGATCATAAGCTGGGTAAGCCAAAAGTGCCAGTCGCTCAATGTCTCGAGCTAGCTGCTGTAAAGTTTGGCCAGACTTCTGCATCCGATGCCGTAGCAGTTACCGATAAATCTGCTTCGGATGATCGTCTCCATAACGCATGTCGAGCGCATTCATTATAGTAGCCGGTTTTTAGTGCAACTCAACGGGGATAGTCTGCATAAGCTCGGCAGCTGGGCCTCTTAGAGCAAGAATTAATGCAGTTACTCGTTTCTACTCATTCCAGTGATTTGCCCTAGCGGGGGCTGCAAACTGGGTTTTTTAAATGTTCCTGCCAGTTTTCCCATCGAATATTGGTGCTTGCACATTTCTGGATGAGCTTTGCGCACCGGTTGTAAGCGGGGCTGGCGAGGTGGTAGCTACTGCCTTTGCTGCTTCCAATTCCTTTTTCACTTTTTCCATCTCATTGTTCATTCTTTCCTCAACCTGGCTGACATTTTCCTCGACCTGGTAAACCTTTTCCTCAACGCATTTAATTTGTTTGTTCAGACTATCGAGCTTGGTTGACTGTTTTTGAAAATCTGCCTTCATTTCAATCGCTTGTTGGTCCAATTTCGCTGATTGTTCATTTAACTTCGCTGTTAAATTGAAAGACTGTTGTCGCTTCTCTCGCTGCATTAGCATTAACATTTGCATCAGCGCATTTTCGGGCTTTTTTGATTGTGGTATTTCTGTTTCGCCTCTTTCTGCACCTTTTTCCGCATCTGAGGGATCACCCGAATCCAGATTCATGCCTTCCGACTCGATCAGTATGGCCTTTGTACGTTGTGCGGCCAGATTTCGCTGTTCCAACTCCTCCTTGAGTTCCGATATGGTCAACTCATTAATTTGTAGATGTAGGCTTCGTGGCATTTTTATTGTTTCTGCTATTTTTCCACCAGTTTCCACATTAAATTTTACTATTGTGCACTATAAAACTGTTCAAATTTTCACTTTCAAAGCTTTTGTTTCTCACGTCTTGACACCACTGTCGCGTGTTATGGTTCGCGGCCAATAATTTTAATGTTCCGGGAAAGTGAATACGCACTGTCTTTTAAATTAAGTTAAAAGAGTTTATTTAATAGAAAATCACAATCATTGATTTAACTATTTCACTAATTTTACTTTTCAAAGATTAATTTAAAATGTTATTTTAATTTGTCTACATATGTATATTCCGACTGTCTTCACTATCGCCTTTAATTTGCACTCGCATTTAATTTCCAATCGCATTTAATTCGCGCTATACACTTATCGCAGTTTTACTATCGCGGTTGTAATAATAACCGCCCCATTCATTCAGTTCGGCTTTATATAGGGTGTCTAGTCATTCAATCTATATCTCGTCGTTGGCGAACTACCTGGAGTATTCGAGCAATGGCGCAGTGACGTCACTTTCAGATGTTAACCATTCTTGGTGGGTTCTTGTGCTTTCGAGTGCGTTCGTTTTGTTGATGTTCTTAATGATTGTGAAAACAATCGCGACAGTAGCTTGCAGAATTATTTGTACATGTAACAATATGTATATAAGGGATGTTCAAAATAAATGAGACTGAGCTAAAATAGAAATGACAGGAGCTTTGTTCTGATAAATTCGAGTTTATTTATTCAAAATAGTCTCCTCCGACCTCAATATACTGTTTTGCGCGAAACAAAAGCTTTTCGAAACAGTGTTTCTGGTCATTGACCGGAATATCCTTCAGGATGTCGTTACAAGCCTTTCGAGTGCCCTCTATGGACGCAAAACGTTTTCCTTTCATGGCCAAATGCAATTTTCTGAATCGGTAGAAGTCGCAAGGAGCCATATCAGGCGAATACGCTGAGAGATTGATGGTTAAAATGCGACTTCCAGTCAAAAAATCAGTCACAAGAGTTGATTTTTAGGAAAAAATTCTCGTTTATTTTGGAACGCAACTTTACTTGTGCGGAACAAAACGTGCACAGACCTTTCGTAGGCCCAAATGATCGGTTAAAATGCGATAAATCGATATTTTGGAGATATTCAACTCCGATTCCATGAATTTCAACGATGATTTCGGCTCATTTTTGATGAATTCACGAACGATTTCGATGGAGTTTTCGGTGATCACTGATTTTGGGCAGCCCGTATGTTCATCATCATTTATTTCCTCACGACCATCTCTAAAACATGTAAACCGCTCATGAGCTCTGGCACGAGATAGACAATGATCGCGATAATCTATTTTCATCAATTCAAATGTTTTGATAGACGTTTTACCGATTTTAAAACAAAATTCGACATTGGCTCTTTGTTCGAAACTCATTTTTGTACCGATTACATAAACATACTGTCACTTTAGACGCAATAACTTCGCTTCCACTGAACCGAATGTCACCAAACTTTTACTGGAAGTCAGGAAGGGATGTAAGTTTCCAACGCATTATATCATTTACATATGGCGCCACCAATATAATTTTTATGACAAAAGTCTCGTTTATTTTCGAAAGCACCTTGTATATACAATATATATATATATATATATATATATATATATATATATATATATGTATATATATATATATATATATATATATATATATATATATATATATATATATATAAATATATATATATATATATAAATAAATATATATATATATATATATATATATATATATATATATATATATATATAAAAATATATATATATATATAAATAAATATATATATATATATATATATATATATATATATATATATATATATATGTATATATATAAATATATATATATATATATATATATATATATATATATATATATATAAATATATATATATATATATATATATATATATATATATATATATATAAATATATATATATATATATATATATATATATATATAATATATATATATATATATATATATATATATATATATATACTCGTATATATATATATATATATATATATATATATATATATATATATATATATATATATATATATATATATATCTGAAAATTTAGATTTCAAAGATGCACCACGCTCAGGTCGACCAATCACTGAAAAAGTCGATGAAATCTTACAAAAAATTGAAGAATACCCACACATAAGCAGCCACAACATTGCTAAGGAACTAAATATCCATCACCAAATAGTTTTGAAATATTTGCGAAAGGCTGGCTACACAAAGAAGCTTGACGTTTGGGTGCTGCATGAATTAACACAAAAAAATATGCTCGACCGAATTTCCAGTTGCGAAATTCTCATGAAACGCAGCCAAATCGAGCCATTTTTGAAGGAAATCATTACGGGCGATAAAAAAGTGTAAGATATGAGAATGTCGTTCGAAAAAGATCCTGGTCCAAAAAACGTGAACCATCACAAACGACTTCAAAGCCAGAATTGACACCAAGTAAGGTTATGCTGTGTGTAAGGTGGTATTGGAAGGGAATTGTTTATCATGAGGTCCTAGAACCTGGCCAAACACTCAATTCGGCTCTGTACTGTCAGCAATTTACCAGATTGCAACAAGCAATTCAAAAAAATCGGCCAGAATTGGTCAAAAGAAAGGGCATTGTCTTCCATCATAATGCCAGACCACATACATCTCTGATGACCCGGCAAAAATTGACAGAGCTTTGCTGGGAGGTTTTGATGCATCCATCGTATAGTTCAGACCTTGCATCATCAGACTATCATTTGTTTTGGTCTCTGCAAAACTTCCTTAATGAAAAGAAATTCACTTCAAAAAGGGACTGTGAAAATCACTTGGCTAAGTGTTTCGCCAATAAATCCAGAAGTTCCACATAGGTGAATAATGGCTCGACCCAAAAAAATGCAAAAAGTCATGGGTAATAATGACAGTATGTACTTAAATAAAATCCATTTTAAATAAAAGGAATATTTAATCTAAAAACGACAAGAAAGGCTCAGTACTTCTTAGACTTTATTTTCATCGAAATATTTAGAAGCATTTACACAACAAAATTATTGCCTTTACTACTATTTAAATTTCAAAGTGATTGTAAACCGAATTATTATTTGCTGATTGAAATTAATGGTGTCTATGATAAATGCACCTTTCAGGCTGGTGGTGCCAACGGGAATTTTTTTTTTGGTTTACTACGAAGACTATATAATTTAAAAAGATCGTATATTTTGCGTACAATTTTGAATCAATGATCGTAAATCGTACCAGGCCCAAAAAGGTCGGATAAATACGGTTTAAGTTGTATAGTTGTTGGCAACACTAATTCATAGCTGCAAAATTTCTCTTCCGGGATCTTTACCTTGAATTTAGCATGGTTGAAAGAAAGATGGTGGTAGATAATCGAAACGATTTTCTTAGATTACCTGAATAATATACTCAGGCATAAAAATTCGTTTTCTCCAAAGGCTTTGAAATAAATCTGAGAAATACTATTACCTTTTGCCAAGAGGGGTCCTTTCCGGTGGGGCTTTCGGGTCTCGGGCGGTCCAATGGAGATAGCGCACTCATTCATCTGATGCAATCAGCTGCTCCATGATCCACTGAACGAGACTGCGGACCCCTGAAGCTAAAACGAAAGTAAAACGATCGAAACTCCAGTTCAATCACCGTAGCATACTGACGCAAAATTCCTTTACATGACAAAACAAACCCCTAATTAATGCGTCCACCCAACCATTTTACACTTAGAGACAAATTAAAGAGTACTTTCGATTGATACTTGTTTTTCAAATTTATCCTAACCTGACACCCTAAGAGAGTTTCAATAACGATCTTGGCCAAATTAATCAAATTAAAAAATTTTCTTCCTAATTTCCCTATTTTGGAGGCCTCTTGTAATTCGCCAGACGTCAATTCTTCTCTTCTTCTCCTTAACTACTCGTACCTTCAAAATAAATATGACTGGCTTCACCATTATGAGAGAACAGAAGGCCACTGTTGTGTCTCGGCCCCTTATATCACTGCTTGCTTAACAGCTCAGCCATTTCAAAGCCAAGGTCAGCTCGTGGTGTTCTCAATGCACTTCTACTGGAAAGTACATCTCGAAGTTGACTCACCACGAGTATTTTCCACTTCGCATGTGCTGGCATTTCAGGGTGGTGAGCATACATGCTGTTCTCTTGCCAGTTGTATCTGCTGCTGCTTTTGGGACTGTAACATCGCTGTTACGCCTGCTATTGCTATTACGATGCTTCCCGTTGTGACGGCACCAGCTGCAAGTACACGCGTGATGACGACGAGAATTATTCCGGGTCAAAGACAAGGGTAGATGTTGAGGCTGGCTAAGATGGTTGGCATCCCGCAGACATCGATTGTTGGGAATGTTTCAGTTGCAGAGATTGCTAAGGGTGATGATGCTGCTATGATTGTTGTTGGATGGTTTACGTTTTATTTAAGTCTTGTTAGCTTTGTTGCAATCGCGGAAGTCACCGCAGTTGCAGACATTAAGTTTCAGCAGAGGGGGTGCGTAACCCGGGGTGGCATACTGAGGCCGGCTAGTGCTCAGTTATGTAGTGAGTCTTCCGGGACACCCTCTGCTCGTGCTGAGCCACCCTTCATATAAAAACTAACATGAAGGGATCAGGCCGGGAAAGGAGGTGGTCATTTTAAGAATTGAAATATTTTTGTCTTAACGAGACATAGCTGTTTTATTTAATTCACAAAAAAAAATCTACCAATAAAATTCGCAAATTTTTACTCCCGTTTAAAATTTATGTAAGCAAAATTCGTTAAATAAAATTTCATAAAAAGAAAACACAAAAAATCAATTTGATAACATCAACTAACGATAATATAAAAAGCAAATCCAAATAATTACTCACACTTTCCTTGGTGAACTCCGAGTGCTCGTCAAAAAAACATAAAAAGGTATTCGGGGCACCTGAAACCCAATCTCTAATTTAAAAATTAATGTTAACAAAAAGCCAAAATGAGAACACGTAACGGCCACTTTTCACCAAGACACTGGATACACTCTTTTCATCAATTCACGGGTCTTTCAATTTCATCCAAGAATATAATGCAAATTCAAAAGTTGAATTTTTCACCAAATCACAGATAAGACAAAGTACTCAGAAAACTTTCCTCTTCTTTATTTTTTCTTCTCGTCTTTAGATTATTAAATTATGACCCTTTTCTGTTTCACTTTTAACTGTCCTCTCCAACAAGTTTCTTAATTTTATTTTCCACACAATTTTGGGTTTGGGTTATGCCAGAATACAATATATTTAAGCCGTCATTATTTTTATTCTACGTTCACTACATCTAAGTTTTTCTTTCTCTAAACCCTCATTTACACGATGATAGTATTATCACGATAGTACTCTCGTGAGAGTACTACTCGATAGTCTGACAGGATAGTTTAGTGTTTACACGCGGACTAGAATAGAGCGATAGTTTATAACGAGAATTATCATGGATGACAACTTGTGTCCCGCGGTGCTTGCCGTAATCGGTGAGATTTTAAAAGTAAAACATAAAAATGAAAAACAAAAGAAGAGAATATGGATCAGGCAGTGGATTCAGAAAAGCTAGGTGCATCTGAAAAATTGGTTATGGAGCTCGCTGTTGGGGATATGTTCAATACATTTCTTAAAAAGGTAAATATCTGGCTATAAGGCTACTGTTTATTATAGAAACGGAAATTCAATTCAGTTTTTTTTTCATTTTATTTTTAAGGTAGAAGAAAGGATACAAAAAGCAAACACCGTAATGCGAGATCCACTCTCAGCAAAACTGAAATTAGAAGTCGCTTGCAGATATATAGGTACTGGAGATTCGCTGGGATCATTGCAGTATCTATATCGAGTGCCAAAGTGATCAATCAGTAAATTTCTGCCAGATGTTGCTGATGCCATATATGATGCATTGGAAGAATATATAAAAGTAATTATTAAAACACAAATTGCAATATTAATTTCGTGTATTATTTTGGGCATAAAATTTCGTATACACGATCGCTCTCATCCCTCCCAGTTCTCAAACAAGTGTACCGCAGTTTCTTAAAAAGATTCAGTGTGATGAGGTAGCACATTTGAAGTGTTGGAAGAATCTTCAAAAGATTCAGTGTGATGAGTTAGCACATTTGAAGTGTTGGAAGAATCAATGCCTGACGTACAGCTGTTGGCAGATGTGGCGGTTGATGAATAAAGATTCTCACATTGTTCGCTGCGACTCGTTGTAGCTATTGCTGAGCTAGACAGTTGAAAATCAGTATTTCTTAAATGCCGAAGATGAGCAACTGTAATTAATTTTTGTATTGCTTCTTGAAGTAAACCTGCTTCCTCCAGTGGTAGGCAGCTCAACTGAACAGCAACGTGTGTTCCAAAACTCGCAAACTCATTTGTTCCGGGCTGTGGTTGAGCTGCTACTTGCTTTAGCACTTCAACAGCATGGTCGAATGTGTCATCTACTTTTGCTTTTTTTTTATCCGGCCAAAAGTTGCAGGTCTTTTACGGGATAGCTGGAACCTTCCTGGTGAAGAAACTGAGACTGAGGTTGTTTGTCGATGGTTGGCTGGTTCAATTTCCCCATTTTCTGCTTCTCTTTCTGCTAATGTCTGTAATAAAAACGAAAAAATAATGACTTATTTCTTTTTTTCAGGTTCCTCTGAGCGAAAACGAATGGAAGAAAATTATACATGGGTTTGAAACTTCATGGAATTTTCCAAACTGTGTTGGAGCGATCGATGGGAAGCATATTGTGATACAATGTCCATCACATTCAGGCTCACAATACTTCAACTACAAAGGATCATTCAGTCTTGTTTTATTGGCATTAGTAGACCACAATTATAATTTCATCTTTATCGACATTGGGAAATATGGCAGCTGTTCAGATGGTGGAGTTTTTGGAAATTCATCCCTACGGACTGCCATTGAGAACGACCTATTACACATTCCCAATGAATCTGTCATATTAGGCGACGAGGCATTCCCACTTCAACCATACTTAATGAAGCCATATCCTCGACGAAACCAATTAAGTGTGGAGCAAAAAGTATTCAACTATAGACACTTTAGAGCAAGGCGAATAGTGGAAAATGGCTTTGGGATACTGTCTTCTCGTTTTCGAGTATTCCGAACACCAACATTACTTGCTCCTCAAACAGATGTCAAGTTAGTCAACGCTACATGCGCCTTGCATAACTGGATAAGAAGAACGAGGAAGGACATTACGATAACTGTTGATATCGAAGACCATGAAACTGGGCGAATAATTCCTGGTTCTTGGCGAAATTATTCCCGACCAGGAGGTCTGACTGATTTGAGAAGAACTTTGCAGCGAAACTATTTGCAAGGCAAGGCAAAAAAGAGATGACTTAGCCAATTACTTCATGGAAGAAGGAGCAATCGATTGGCAGTTTAGGATGCTAGAATAATATACCTGGAAGGAGCTTGATATTTTTTAAGTTGAAAATTATAAATGAATAAAAGTTTAGTAAAATGAAATCTGGGAAAGAATAAATAAATATAAACAAAACTTACCAAATTGGATTCACTTTCATTTTCCTCCGTGTTTTGCTTGAGGAAGGGATCCGCAATTTCAAACCATGCTAGCTTGGGATGATACATTTCGCTGGTAGCTGATCCAGTTACTTTTGATTTTTTGACTTTCAAAACTTCCTGATTGTAGGTGCATCTTATATTCTTTATTTTTTGGCGAAGCAGCTTGATAGTTGGCAGTCCCGACAATGGTAGCAGCATCTGCTCTGCATGGTCCTGTTTCGAATGGTTTTTAAATTCTGGGCATCGTTTTTGCCACAGGCATGGAAATTTCTCATACTCTTCGAGAAAACTGGTTGTATTGAAACTCGACATAGTGAATACACCACAACTTTTGAAATTTATTATTAACACCACCGCGAACAAATATTTTATAAAAACAAAGCCAATTCAATCAGAGTGGCTTCGAGAGTAGCACTCTCACTCTCAGAAACCTGTTTACACGTGAGAGTTGATGTGATAGTGCTTATGACTATCGTGGGAGCACTATCAACTATCTAGCAGAGCTAGATAGTGTGATAGTAGCTATCAAGCTATTTACACAATGATAGTATCCGTGAGAGTTGCTTTCATGACAGCTACTATCATACCAGCTATCTTTGTGTGAATGGGGCTTAAAATTTCCTCTTAATTCCCACTTAAATATGCCACAAGCCAAATTTCACTAACTTTTATCATTCGTAGAACTTATTTTTTCTTACTTCCGAGCTTCTTACACCAACCTTTGCTCTTCCAAATCTTACGTTCGTAACTAAATCCAAAATAAAACCCCATTTTTTCACAAATTCAAAATTAGCCTTTATATCGACACTGCCAAAACACTTCGTCTTCTTCTTCAAACCAAATACCGAATCTTTTCTCTCCGAACGCCAAAAAACCCCCCTTATTTCAAAGTCAAATACTGACTGCCCGAAATCCAAGAACATGATTCCGCAATCGTTTCATTCCCAATTACCGCTGCAGCATCTGGGCAACGTAATCAAAATTCATTACACTTTGATTCCGCTACCCACACATCTTTTCCATATCAACAAACGCAACAATTTCCATTTTGCATATATGGTGATTTGCATAACCATGATAGCGTTTGGTTAGATGCAAATTGTCATATATATACGGAAACCATTTCTTTTGCCGATACTCCAAAAAGAGTGGCTTACTGCATTCGGGGAACTTCTCCGGTCGAGAATCCACGACGCTACCAATGGGCATGTGTCAGGATGATTCAGTGGGGAGGAACAATGGATGTGAATAATAACAAAAAGAACGAAAATATCAATTAAACAATTTATTTGGCAATCAATTCACGGCGGATGGCGGACCTCGACTGCCTCATGTCGAATGACCGTATCGTCGTGTCTCTGATGTTCGGTGTGCTTACCCTGACAACTCGGCCATTCCTGCATCGGAATCGTCCTCGATTTCGTCACTGCTGTCTCTGTCATTGGTTTCTTCGTCGGTTTTGATTTCCGGTGGTTTTGAACACCACGGTCGGATCTTGTCAACTGCGTAAACTGAACAAAACGGCTTTTGTGAAATTCGTAAACCTGGTATATCCTCGATAAGGTACCGGTCCTTGCCAAGAATGCGGGCGATTATATAGGGTCCCTTAAATTTGGGTTCCAACTTTCGACTCTCCCCAGTCGAAACAGCTTCGTTCTCAATGAGTACAATATCGTTAATCATATATTCTTTGGGTGAAGAATGCTTGTTGTCGAAACGTTCCTTCCAACGCAGCCGCTGATTTTCAATATTCTCCAAAGCTGTATTTCGTTTAGTTGCTAGGTCCACGAGTACTGGTTCTGATTCGTTTTTTTTAATAAACTCGTCTCGCAGAACTGAGATAAGATTATTATTTGTCACATCTCTGAGTGTAAAATCGAATATGATTTCGTTTGGACTGAATCCACTAGTATTATTCCTCTGCGTATTTATACTCCATTGCAGCGCGGGTAGTAAATCGTCCCAATCGTTTTTATTTTCGGCGGTCGTACGTAGATAAGACAATATGGTTTGGTTTGCACGCTCCACTTGTCCGTTGGCACGCGGAGTACGGACGGCAGTTTTGATATGAGTAATTTCATGTGACTTGCAGAACGCAGCAAATTTTCGTGACACAAATGCGGAACCACGGTCTGTTATATTCGCGTAGGCAAACCAAAATAGCTCGTTAGATCAATTAAAATATTAATCACGGGTTGCGTAGAGGTATTCTGGACGGGTTTTGCCACTAGATATTTCAGAAAAGGATCGGAAATTGCAACTATATACATATTGCCCCTTTTGCTACGTTTGAACGGTCCAAGGTGGTTGATATGCAATTGACGGAATGGTATCGGTAACATCGATTCCGTATATAAACGTCCTTCAGGCTTTTCTGAACGCGATTTATTGTAGCAGCAATTAACACACGAGTCTATATAGTCTTTTACCACTTTACACATTTTAGGAAACCAATAATTTTGTTGGATGCGCCCCATTGTCTTTTCAACCCCGAAATGTCCGTAATTATCGTTAAAAATTTTACTTTACGCGTAGTCTGACGGATTTTGGTATCACTAATCTATGCTGCTCGTTAACCTTTCGATACAAACGGAAATCTTTTAGTTCATATTCACTTTTGATTTGTTTAACACGTTCATCTTTTATTTTAATTTGAATAACGTTCATTGTGTGCCGGAGTTGATCGTCTTTCAACTGCATAGTATAAATCCAATCGTCTGATTCACTTGTTATAGCCATGACGAGTCCTGTAACTTCAGGATCTTTGGGCGGCAGCTCGGGAGCTCGGCTGAGTGCATCGACATGTGCAAGTCGTCGTCCGGGTCGGTGCACAAGCTCAGCATCGTATTCAGTCAATCGTAACATCCACCTGGCAATACGAGGGATCATTTCGGTTTTCATCTTCATATACGTTATCGCTGAACAATCGGTAACTACACGGATGGGTCTGCCTAGAACATAAACACGAAATCTGTCTAGACTCTCGACCAGAGCGAGCACCTCAAGCTCGTAGCTGTGATAACGGCTTTCGGCTTCGGAACAATGGCGGCTATAGTAAAAGACGGGTTTCCAATTCTTTCCATCCATAGACTGCAGTAATACACCAGCAAGTCCGACTGTACTGGCGTCAGTGTGTATTTCGTGTCGTGCGTTGATATCGAACAGCGCCAACACTGGTTCGTTGCATAGAATCTCCTTGAGCTTCTGGAACGATTCGGATTGGTCACTTCCCCATAGAAAGTGTTTCGATCCCTCCGTGTATTTTCTCAGCAGTTGAGTGATCGGTTTCGAAATCAGCGAATAATTGGGTACGAATTTTCGGAAAAATCCTGTGAGTCCGAGAAATCGTCTCACTTCGGTTACATTCCTCGACGTTTCAAAGTTCTTTATCGCGCTAACCTTTTGTTCTCCCAGTTTTATGCCTTCATCGTTGACAATATGTCCCAAGTACTCGATTTCGTCGGCAAGAAAACTGCAATTATCAAGTCTCATTGTTAATCCGTAAGATTTCAAAAGTTCTAAAAATTTTCGGAGCGACGATAGACCAGTCTCTATGTCTTTGCTCGTTAGAACTATATCGTCCAAATACGCAATCGCTTCTCCGGGCCCCATTTTTGAAATGATTTTGTTTATTAAGCTTTGAAAAACTCCCGGCGCGTTCACCAAACCAAAAGGCATGCGATTGTACTCATAATGTCCATTATGAGTAACGAAAGCGGTGTACGGTTTCGACTTTTCGTCCACTTCGATTTGATGGTAGCCCATCCTTAGATCAAGCGTGGTGTTATATTTGTTGCCTGCTAATTTAGCAAACTGATCCTCGATATTCGGCATAGGGAAAGGTTGCTTAATCGTTTTTCCATTAAATTGGCGATAGTCCACGCATAAACGATTTTCGCCGTTTTTCTTCTCTATGAGAACGATAGGCGAAGCATATGCGGATTCCGATGGACGTATAATATCGGCGGCAAGTAGTTCGTCTATGATGTTTTCGACGGCTTGTCGTTTTGCATATGGGAGTCGATATGGTCGTTGTGTAACCGGTTCGCGTGTGTTCAATGATATTGCCATCTTTACAGCCGAACATTTTCCCAATTCGTGTAAATTTGTTGCAAAAAGTGTACGGAACTCAGACAACAACGTTTTTACTTGGTTTTGTTCCTTGGCTTTTAAGGATGTTCCAAATTTTAATGCCTCGTCATTTTCCAACCAGCATTCTTTCCCTCAAATTACCAGCGATTGTCCGTCTCTACATAGCACGTCCCGACCTAATAGCATTTCGTATTCGATACAATCATCCTCGACAACTAATACATCTACGTCGTACATCTTGTGATCAATGTTCATTGAGACGATTACTTTGCTCGTACATTCGTATTTACCACCCGCAAATCCGTACAGAACAACATTGCAAGGAACGATATCACCTATAGTGTTCGCCAACGGCGCTCTCATCAACGTTCTATTGCTCCCCGGATCCACGAATGCTCGAATCTCACGACATCGTATTGACACCACTTTGATGATTTCCTTTCCATTTTCATTCGTCTGGATTTCGTACGTTTTCGCGCTATCCGGCGCAGATCTCATATGCGGGCAATTGGCGGTTTGATGAGTGGTACGATTGCATGTTGCGCATCTTGCACGGCGTTGCGGTTGTGGACATCGGACGGAGATACGTCCGGGCTTGAAACAATTATAGCAGACGAGTTCTCTTGGTTTTCTCGGTAATGACGGTGTTTCAGGCTTACTCGTAGGACTCGGCGGACGTATGTCGTATGATCGGGGAGAGAACTTTAGCCAAAGTTCTCTCGACGTCGCACAATGTTTGACCTGTTTCAGTTCCGAGGATGAAATCCCCAGGAAAATGTCCGACATAGCCTTGCTATCGCCCGTTTCCCATCCTTCTATTTCGGCGTTGTTCTCTTCGCCTGGCTCAGGCTTTACCTTTGAGCCATTCACGTAGCCCCACGCGTCATTTTTTATGAGAAGGGCCCTCATGTGGATCTTCCGCGTGTCAAAGTTGTCCTTTGTTAGAAGTTCGATGCGCGTCATGGCGGTGGTAGCCATCAAACACAACCTCACTCTCGCGTACCGATTTCCGATCAATCTAACTTATTACAGTTTCTTTTATTTCGCGCCGCGTGACCTGGACCCATAACCTGTCAGGAAAACCAGGAGATCGTACAAGAAAACTGCTCAGGTTTATTGTCCAGTAATAAAGATTTATTAGAACACAAAAGTACAACTTGTCTCTCAAAATACAAAGAAGAACTGAACTTGACAACTATCGTTGTGTTAGATTAAGAACAAAAATATAGGTGGCTCCACAATGCGGAACCACGGTCGGTTATAATTCGCGTAGGCAAACCGAAATAGCTCGTTAGATCAATTAAAATATTAATCACGGGTTGCGTAGAGGTATTCCGGATGGGTTTTGCCACTAGATATTTCGAAAATGGATCGGAAATTGCAACTACATACATATTCCCCCTTTTGCTACGTTTGAACGGTCCAAGGTGGTCGATATGCAATTGACGGAATGGTATCGGTAACATCGATTCCATATATAAAAGTCCTTCAGGCTTTCCTGAACACGATTTATTGTAGCAGCAATTAACACACGAGTCTATATAGTCTTTTACCACTTTACGCATTTTAAGAAACCAATAATTTTGTTGGATGCGCCCCATTGTCTTTTCAACCTCGAAATGTCCGTAATTATCGTGAAAATTTTGCACTACGCGTAGTCTGATGGATTTTGGTATCACTAATTTTAGCTGTTCGTTAACGTTTCGATACAAACGGAAATCTTTTAGTTCATATTCACTTTTGATTTGTTTAACACGTTCATCTTTTATTTTATTTTGAATAACGTTCCCTATGTGCCGGAGTTGATCGTCTTTCAACTGCATAGTATAAATCCAATCGTCTGATCCACTTGTTATAGCCATGACGAGTCCTGTAACTTCAGGATCTTTGGGCGGCAGCTCGGGGGCTCGGCTGAGTGCATCGACATGTGCAAGTCGTCGTCCGGGTCGGTGCACAAGCCCAGCATCGTATTCAGTCAATCGTAACATCCACCTGGCAATACGAGGGATCATTTCGGTTTTCGTCTTCATATGCGTTATCGCTGAACAATCGGTAACTACACGGATGGGTCTGCCTAGAACATAAACACGAAATCTGTCTAGACTCTCGACCACAGCGAGCACCTCAAGCTCGTAGCTGTGATAACGGCTTTCGGCTTCGGAACAATGGCGGCTATAGTAAAAGACGGGTTTCCAATTCTTTCCATCCATAGACTGCAGTAATACACCAGCAAGTCCGACTGTACTGGCGTCAGTGTGTATTTCGTGTCATGCGTTGATATCGAACAGCGCCAACACTGGTTCGTTGCATAGAATCTCCTTGAGCTTCTGGAACGATTCGGATAGGTCACTTCCCCATAGAAAGTGTTTCGATCCCTCCGTGTATTTTCTCAGCAGTTGAGTGATCGGTTTCGAAATCAGCGAATAATTGGGTACGAATTTTTGGAAAAAACCTGTGAGTCCGAGGAATCGTCTCATTTCGGTTACATTCCTCGGCGCTTCAAGGTTCTTTATCGCACTAACCTTTTGTTCTCCCGGTTTTATGCCTTCATCGTTGACAATATGTCCCAAGTACTCGATTTTGTCGGCAAGAAAACTGCACTTATCAAGTCTCATTGTTAATCCGTAAGATTTCAAAAGTTCTAAAAATTTTCGGAGCGACGATAGACCAGTCTCTATGTCTTTGCTCGGTAGAACTATATCGTCCAAATACGCAATCGCTTCTCCGGGCCCCATTTTTGAAATGATCTTATTTATTAAGCTTTGAAAAACTCCCGGTGCGTTCACCAGACCAAACGGCATGCGATTGTACTCATAATGTCCATTATGAGTAACGAAAGCGGTGTACGGTTTCGACGCTTCGTCCACTTCGATTTGATGCTAGCCCATCCTTAGATCAAGCGTGGCGTAATATTTGTTGCCTGCTAATTTAGCAAACTGATCCTCGATATTCGGCATAGGGAAAGGTTGCTTAATCGTTTTTCCATTTAATTGGCGATAGTCCACGCATAAACGATTTTCGCCGTTTTTCTTCTCTATGAGAACGATAGTCGAAGCATATGCGGATTCCGATGGACGTATAATATCGGCGGCAAGTAGTTCGTCTATGACGTTTTCGACGGCTTGTCGTTTTGCATATGGGAGTCGATATGGTCGTTGTGTAACCGGTTCGCGTGTGTTCAACGATATTGCCATCTTTACAGCCGAACATTTTCCCAATTCGTGTAAATTTGTTGCAAAAAGTGTACGGAACTCAGACAACAACGTTTTTACTTGGTTTTGTTCCTTGGCTTTTAAGGATGTTCCCAATTTTAACTGCCTCGTCATTTTCCAACTATCATTCTTCCCTCGAATTACCAGCGATTATCCGTCTCTACATAGCACGTCCCGACCTAATAGCATTTGGTATTCGATACAATCATCCTCGACAACTAACACATCTACGTTATACGTCTTGTGATCAATAATCATTGAGACGATTACTTTGCTCGTACATTCGTATTTACCACCCGCAAATCCGTACAGAACAATATTGCAAGGAACAATATCACCTATAGTGTTCGCCAACGACGCTCTCATCAACGTTCTATTGCTCCCCGGATCCACGAATGCTCGAATCTCACGACATCGTATTGACACCACTTTGATGATTTCCTTTCCATTTTCATTCGTCAGAATTTCGTACGTTTTCACGCTATCCGGCGCAGATCTCATATGCGGGCAATCGGTGGTTTGATGAGTGGTACGATTGCATGTTGCGCATCTTGCACGGCGTTGCGGTTGTGGACATCGGACGGAGATACGTCCGGGCTTGAAACAATTATAGCAGACGAGTTCTTTCGGTTTTCTCGGTAATGACGGTGTTTCAGGCTTACTCGTAGGACTCGGCGGACGCATGTCGTATGATCGGGGTTTCAGTTGGAAAGATTTTTTTGAACGGCACGTGTCGGTATAGCGTCGAATCGCTGATAATAATTCGTGGCAAAAATTAAATTGTTGTGCCGATGATATTTTCCCAAAATCGATATCGTTGCAACCATTTATCACGTATTTTATGATTGCTGCGTCAGACAATCCACCTTTCCGGCCTAACGCTAGAACTCGATAATAATACTCCTCCATCGATTCGGTAAAATTGCGTTTCGTTTCAGCCATACGGAGATGAATATCGGCTATGTTCATGAGACACGGAAAATCTATAAGAAATTTTCCGACAAACTCTGTCCAAGAATTAAAAACTGGCGACATGTCGATCCATGTTTTAGCGGCACCCTTCAACTTTGAAAACATTGAAAGCAGCACAAGACGGTCACTCCATCGGTAGGCTTCCTTTAGTTGTGTGACACGACACACAAACTGTTCGGACGTTAGAGAATCGGTGGCAAACGAGTGGAACTCCGGCAACACATCGGCAATGTCTCGAACATTCACAGACCCGATCTCGCTCATCGGTTGATATACATACGAGTACATGCCTGTTGGCGATTGAGCGAGATGTGGACCCGTCGGAGCGGAGGCATTTGTGACCTGCATGCGCGGCTGGTGATGTGAAGCAAACGAAACATTACTCATCATCGGTCCAAGTATATGCGTAGGCATCGTGTATGCGAGTGGTTGAGTAATATTGGTCGACGACGGCAACTGCGGTGGCACATACGGTTGTGTGTGTGCGTTCGTGTTTACTCTTCCACTTATGAACGATTGAACGTTTTCTTCCACGCGTCGTGAAACTATTTGTGTTACTGGCGTCGAAACGCTTTGTGGCACACCAACACTTAAATTTTGCAGCTGACGGACTGTTTCTTCGAGTTCGCGGACTCTCAGCAAGAGATCACTATCTATCCCTGTCGCACTTTTATCACCCAATTCGGCGCGGCGTTGAACCAGCATCGACTTGTTCCCGGTGGTCGCCAAGCCATGATATCGGTACTTCTCGCGCAGCACTTTCACCGTCAATCCATTTAATTCGGTTATCAAATCCATCATCCCACTTCTGAACTGTCAGGATGATTCAGTGGGGAGGAACAATGGATGTGAATAATAACAAAAAGAACGAAAATATCAATTAAACAATTTATTTGGCAATCAATTCACGGCGGATGGTGTATCTCGACTGCCTCACGTTGAATGACCGTATCGTCATGTCTCTGATGTTCGGTGTGCTTACACTGACACATGGGAATGAAATTTGTTAGTAGGGGAACGTGAGTGAATTTTTGTTAGTATGAAAAATAAAATTTGTTAGTGGGAGTTTGTCAGGAAAACCAGAAGATCGTACAAGAAAACTGTTCAGGTTTACTGTCCAGTAATAAAGATTTATTAGAACACAAAAGTACAACTTGTCTCGACAGAATACAAAGAAGAACTGAACTTGACAACTATCGTTGTGTTAGATTAAGAACGAAAATATAGGTGGCTCCACAAGCGATTAAAAAGGAATTACAAAAGGGCGGTTCGATTTGAATATGAAACAAAGGATAAAAGTATTGATTTAACACTCCCCCTCAAAGCGATAATCGTCTAAACAATCTGTTTTTCGATGCCCATGTAATTTAGACAGTTCCAATGTTTGGGACTGGTTAGCCCTTTGGTGACTGCTCCATCAGCTCCGTACTTGTTTCTAAGTACGATGCGGCTGCCGACAGTTGTGCGATTTTTCGGGCGATCCTCCAAGGTCCAAGTGTTGTTTTTCAAAATCGATGAAAATTCGTCTGCCATCGCCAGCATCCACTCGTATTCCTCTGGCCCGGAGACTGCTGACTTCAGTGGAACTTCCGCGATGAGGGCGGTATCTCATTCTCCGGTTGCATAGTCCTCATCTCCGCTCGCGTCGTCCTTTACAGCATCGTTCTGTACAGCGTCGTTTGCCTCTGCCATGTCGACACTTTCTGCAACATTGTTCCTCCCCGCGACCTCATTTCTCTCCGCGACAGGATGTTCCCTTGGTCTACCAGGACGACCCGTGTAAATCTTCCTCGGTCTGCCTGGTCCGCGCTTCGTCGTTGGAGTTGGTCCGACTGGACCTGGGGCTAGAACTTCAACTGCCTCAAAAACTCGGAGAGGTTCATCGTTTTCGCCAAACGTGGCCGGTTGCTGCTGTTGCTGATCTGGTTGCTGGACTGTTCTTCTCGTTGAGCGATTCCTAGTACAACGTCGATGTACCCGTCCGACGATGTGGCAGGACCCTCTACATCCTGCTCGGTGTTTGGCTGAACATCCGCCTGTTCTGGGAAGAACTCCTCGTACTGGTCGACCTTGTTTTCTGCTGTTGTTTTCAGGAACTGG
Source organism: Odontomyia ornata (assembly GCA_963969285.1). Lineage (NCBI taxonomy): Eukaryota > Metazoa > Arthropoda > Insecta > Diptera > Stratiomyidae > Odontomyia > Odontomyia ornata. Next base: position 45,316,851 of record OZ017742.1, read on the forward strand.
ACATCTCGTGAGATCTCGACACGTCACTCCTCAGTTATCCAGACCCTGAGTGCAAACTTTCCGGTATCCTTGGTCCGGTTCAGGCAGTAAACCGGTGCTCTAAGCTCCTGAAAACTGCTCATATCCGGGACCTCTCCCATCCACAACTCGAACGGAGTTCGGCCGTCCAATGCTGAAGTTGGACAGCGGTTTCTGGTGAAGTTCGCGGTACACACTGCTTCTGCCCAGAAGGTAGGAGGAAGACTGGACTGGATCAACAAACAACGAGCCATCTCGACCAGAGTGCGGTTCCTCCGTTCAGCTATACCGTTTTGTTCCGGATTGTTCGGAACGGTTAGTCGACGTTTGATCCCAGAGCGCTTCAGGAAGTCATCGATCTGGTTGTTTGAATATTCGGTGCCATTATCGGATTGCAGGCACTTAATCTTCCAGTCGTACTGCGTCTCGACCATCTTCTTGAACGCCTGGAACTCGGAGAACACCTCATTTCCCGTCGCAAGAATCGCACCTCGCCCCATCGAGTAGCGTCATCTATAAAGGTGACGAAATACCTGGCGTGACCGTTGGATTGCATGCGCATCGGTCCGCACACATCCGAGTGTATCAGATTGCCTGGAGCTGACTTCCTCTCGGAGACCTTGGGGAAGGGCTGGCGTGTCATCTTCGCCTTGATGCACACCTCGCAGTCCACCGTTGCGTCATCGTTGCTTAAATTAAGTCCTCGGAGAACGTTGTTTTTGGATGCCTCGCGAATGTCCTTCACGTTTAAGTGACCCAAAGCCTTGTGCCAAGCCATCAGGGACTTCTCGTGATCCCGGCTGGCAAGCGCGGCGCTCGGCTGCTCGGCAGCGCGTGAGTCGTTCACAAAATAGAGTCCGTTGACTCGCTCCGCGCACAACACCACGTGATCGTCCTTCTCGCTGACGACTTCCGCCGAACGTTTCCAAAGGTCACTCGGTAACCTTTGTCCACGATCTTCGCGACCGGTGACACCCTTAGCACTGATTTTCGTGGAGCTAGAATAGGCCAGGTTCAATGAGTCTGAAAAGTTCTCATCTACACTCTCGAAACTGTCAATGTCACTGGCCATATGCGCGGTACAACCACTATCTAGACACCGCCGTTTTTGCGTCGAATAAACCAGCATGGAACTCTCGTCACCAGGCGCGCTCGATTCCACAGCAGCGTACAGGGTAAAGCTACCAGTCTTCGTCTTGTCCTGATCGCTCTTCTTCTTGGATCGACGACCTGCTGCTTTGTGACCCGGCTTGTTGCACTTGTAGCACTTGAACGGGAATTTGCTTCCGTCATGGCGGTGGTAGCCATCTTGAATTTTGGTTGCTTCGTCGAACGTTCGAGAATCAAACACAACCTCACTCTCGCGTACCGATTTCCGATCAATCTAACTTATTACAGTTTCTTTTATTTCGCGCCGCGTGAACTGGGCCCATAACCTGTCAGGAAAACCAGGAGATCGTACAAGAAAACTGTTCAGGTTTATTGTCCAGTAATAAAGATTTATTAGAACACAAAAGTACAACTTGTCTCTCAAAATACGAAGAAGAACTGAACTTGACAACTATCGTTGTGTTAGATTAAGAACAAAAATATAGGTGGCTCCACAAGCGATTAAAAGGGAATTACAAAAGGGCGGTTCGATTTGAATATAAAACAAAGGATAAAAGTACTGATTTAACAGAGTTAATGAATAAAATTAGTTAGGATGAAGGGAGGAATTAGGTTTTGTTGGGGAAAATGTATCGAATGAAATTTTGTTAATGGGAAGTAATGAATGGATTGTTGTTAATGGAAAAATTAAAGTTATTATTATATTACTATTTTTTGTTATTAAAAATAGGGAAAGAGGGAAGGATCGAGATGATGAGGAAATAAAAATTATAGGAAAATTGGCAAAATGTTAATAAAAATAAATAAATACACCGAGGAAAGGATTATATGTTCCCAAAAAAAGGTGGAGATGTTACGGCGGCAATTTGAAGCAACAGCTTTTATAATCTGCTGTTGATGTTGCGCGGATGCTTTTTGCTGCTGCGGTGTTTGTTGTTGTTGCTATGCCAGCTGCAAGTCTGTGCGTGATGTCGACGATGATGGTTGCAAGTCACAAGAAAGTTAAATGTTGATGTCCCGCGGATATCGACTGTTGGGGATGTTTCGGTCGCAGAGATTGCTGGAAGGGGTGATGCTTTTATGGGTGTTTCATTGGATGGTTGTGATCTATTTTGCAGCATTATTGATAATGTGTGGATTTTGGACTGTTGCCCATGACCGGCATCGATATCACTTGCGCATCACCATCGATTTCTGTAATGTCTTCCGACCGAATTCATTGGACTCTTGTGCGGTGGATACACTGGACTGGGAATTTGAGGGAAATCCACTTATGTTGAACTAAATTCAATATCTGCTGTATTGAATAGGGTGGGTTTGGGAGAATTTGATTCGAATTGGCTATCAGCATGCTGCTTGCTATTGTATTGCATCCTTGAATTTGTTGTACTCGTATGTTTTGTTGCAGTTGGGCTGAATTTTATTTGCAGCATTCTTCAGATGCAAATCTGTTCGATTTCTCTGCTGCAAAATTTATTGCATTTATTTTTTAATTTTTATTGAACTCATCTAATGGTGATAATGCTGTCTATGATTTGGTACTGAGTTTGGGTTATTCGTTTCTTACGCTTGCTGCTGGTGAAGAAGTGATTGTGTAGTTGAGTTTTTTTGTTCTTCGTTCCATCTCGTGACCTCTGGCAGTTCCTATGTAGCTATTCCTAAAATCGTTTTAAATTAGTTTTACATTTTATTAAGTTAGTTTCACCGCTCTGTTTAAAAAAAAAAATAGTACCTAATAAGATACGATTTTAATTCGCTACCTATTGTAGTTACCATTCGATTCAATTGGCTCGGCGGAGACTCAATTGGTTGAAGGTTTCTGACAAGCATTCAATTTGACGGTGGTTGGAGGAGCGTCCCCTTTCGCTGGGGTGTCTATCCCTGAACATTCCCTTTTAACCCCGTAACAATGTGTTTAAATATATAATTTTACATAGCGCTTTATTCGTACGTGTGCATATATGTACAATATTCTTCGCAACGACTCAACATAGACAATGCCTGAAAAGGTTTACATTGAGCTGTCAATTTCCATATTCTTTCCAAAGAATGATTCTGCTATATATCTGGGGATACACCACAATTTCTTGACGCAATTACCAAAGGTCATACTGACACATTGGAAGTTCCACAAAGTTTATCTTTATAATTGTCTGATGGTATCTTTTGCAACCAATAATGGTCATGAACATTTTGAATGCCATTTGAATAATAAATAAGTGAAAGGAGCGCGAAAAATTTGAACTAATCACATTGTATATATTTCTCGCTGATTACAAACAAAATTTCAAAGTTATAAAATCGTTATCACGATTCAGGGCAAAAGTTTCGCTTAACAACAATCAACTTAAAGTTGCTCGTCCTCCTTCTCGTTACAACACTTTTATCGTTGGAGAATTCCAATGTCCTGACAAAAATGGAGTGCTGTGGAAATTCCGTACCGAAACGTGAAGTGCCAAGTAGGACAAAGCTGTTTCATCGCAAGAGAAAAACTTTGTCACAGACTTTTAATTGTTTACTTGTTCAGTTCAGTTGGTTGTATTTTGTATTTATATATGAATAAGAAATTCTCAAGATCTTGTTATTGTTGAAATATGATTTGAATTGCTCCTTGGGAAACATTAATTTCATTCAAATTGAATAATTTTATGCGTTCTACGATGCTTATAAATATTGTGCTTGGTGAAATGTAAGGGTTCTCGAATCTGGCGCCATCTTTTAACATATAAGTCCCATTTGACTAGTTAATAAGTTAGAAGTAATGAATATTGGCAAACATCGAGAATTATTGCTCGTGCTTTTGATTTATTTCGCCAGCAATAAAAATACAAACTCATTTTCCTCGTCATTTGATACTGTCCATCACATATTGCACCAGATAGCCCCCTAACATGCACCCCAACCTATCATATTGCATTATTCATATGTGAGGTCGTAACAGGATTAAATTTCTGTTGAACTGAATATTAACCAGCTCAAATGTTTGCTCCCTTCCAGACTGCATCAACAAATCCGGGAATGGGCTTTTAGGTACGGGGCATAGTCTGCCTCTGCCTTAGCCTCTGCAGACTGCACTTAGTATGCAGAGGCAGAGCGGGCTTATTCGTACGTTTCCGAGCACGCATTCAAAGGGCTTTCACTATGCCAATGCCATTCAATTTTGTGCATAGCTAAGAGGATTACACTTGGCATTCATTATTGTTTGGAAAACAAATTGCAAGTATAAGATATTCCGATGAAAGGGTTTCAAGTTGACATAAGCTGCCAGGTTAATGATATAAATATAGACAATGTTGTATCCTCACAGCCATTGAGTGTCGTCAAATTGATGTCGTACCCTTGGCGAAAAGGATAATTAGAACGTTTGTTAAGGAGTTTATTTCCGCTTAAAAAGATCTTGGAGATATTAGTCTGCTAATCCAGAAAATTGTCAAATGCGTTTAAGCTTGTGTATCGTTTGTATTTTCTCTGTACTGTAAGAATCAGTAGATTGAATAGGATTGCATTTTGTAAGCTGTGCTCGGAAGGATGTGATGTTGATCAAACTTTTCTTCTAGCGTGAGTCGGAAATATTGATGATTGAAAAGTATTGAGCAATATACATAAGGTGCTTGTTTTTCTGTACTAGAAAATCAGTGTCCAAGGTTCACTTTCTTGTAAGTTGAAGAGGTAAATAAATAAGAAAGATAGCACGTGCTGGCACTAGCATCTGATATTTGTTGCATTCATAAACCTGAAACAGCAAAAAATGGTTACGGTTAAAATTAATAATTCTCTACTACTCGTATATACAACTGTGACCAAAAAATAAGGTGACATTTGACTTTCAACTGCGTGCGTCGAAGGATTTGGAGTTTTTTTTTTTAGGGTAGTAGTACTGTCAGTGACAAATTTACATGTCAAAATATTCATTAGTGTTTGAGATACGCGTCATTTCCGGGATGGCCTTCAGTTCCGTCTTCGCTGCGGCTTGAATCTATCGTATAAAAACGGTGTCCCCGGAGTGGTCTTTTGAGCTTGCTGAACAGCCGAAAGTCGCACGGCGCCAGATCAAGTGAATCGGGTGGTTGCGGAACGATATGGGTTGAGTTTGTGGCGAAATGATCACGAATTACGAGTGCAGTATGGGATGGTGCATTATCGTGGTGTAAAAACCAAGAATTGATTCCGCAAACAAAATTTAATGCAAAATCAACAAATTTTGACATCGCAAAAAACGAAAAACTCACTTTTAGCAGCTCACAAAACGACGCATATCTCAAAGACTAATGAATATTTTGACATGTAAATTTGACATGGATGTCACTGACAGTACTACCAACTAAAAAAAAAATAATTCTCCAAATCTTTCGACGCTTGCAGTTTAAGTTCAAATGACACCTTATTTTTGGACACAGTATTAAAACAGAACAAGTTGGGTAGACCGACCTGCGCTCATGTCAGAAGGGTATTTATGTTATTGATCTTATTTGAAAATTTTAAGAAGATCAAATCAAAATTGCAGTGTGTCGCGGAAACTCTTTCCACTCTTTTCATGCAGTCCTTAAAATACCGCCCGACCCAAGGTGAAGAAGGTTAAAATAAAAATGTTAAAGTAAAAATAAACAAAAGCGAAAATGAAAATCACCAATAGGGTTTAACGATTTAAACGCGAAGAAGAAGAAGGATCTGGACAAATTGATCCCGATGCTGACGATTATGATTATGATATGTATGACGATGCTGACACATTCGTAGCTGACGTTCCAGTTGAAACCACCCACGTACACAGACATCATCATGGGTTATCACAGTCAAACTATCTAGATAGCAATAGCAAGAAACTAACAGATTCAACGCAAAACATACCAATCGATACGAATGCTCTCGACTCAAAAATGAAACATAAAAAGAATGAATTTAAATCAGTAACAAATTCAAAGGACAGTGGCGATGTCACAAGTTATCCAGGCCCAGAAACAAACAATAATAAAAGTACTATTAATACTAAAGTAGATGGAAATATTATTAAAAGCGTTTCAAAATTAGAACCGGATATCAAGAAACCGATCGAAAATAATAATAATCAAATGGAGAGAATCAAAAAGGAAACTCAAATTATGCGTAACAAAATTTCAACAAATAAACCACAAGATGTTTTGGACGATAAAGTTCTACAAGTAAATGAGAATAATGAAGATGATGAGAACGATGACGTTGGTCTTGACGACAAGAATGATAATGATTATATTATTGAAAATGTTGTGGATGAAACAACCAAAGTCCCAATGACAAAATTCACTGAAATGTCCAACATTGTCCCAACAATATCGGAATCTGCTATAAATAAAATTGATCCCGTTATCACAAGAACTACGGCTTTACCTAAAGAAATAACAACCACTGTTTCGTCCACAGTAACAAAGTCTGCACGGACGACTGTTACGAAAACCACAAGTGTACAAAATATTGTCGCGTGTTATCGGTTCGCGGCCAATAATTTAATGTTCCGGGAAAGTGAAAACGCAATGTCTTTTAATTTAAGTTAAAAGAGTTTATTTAATTACAAAAGTGCACAATGATCAATTTAACACTTTCACTAATTTTAATTTTCACTATGAAAAATCTAACATTTGTCCATAAATTTCTTATCGCAATTGTTTTCTAAATCACTTCACTATTACGAAAATCACTTTTCTACTACTCGAATAATATCGCTTCCCACATACTATCGCAGTTCTTATCGCGGTTGTAATGAATGCTCCCCCCATTCATTCAGCTCGCCTTTATATAGGGTCTCTACCTGTTGCATGTCGTACGGTGGATTTATCTTCCCGAATCCTGATTTATACGTCTTGGTGATTTTAGTTCAAGCATTTTAAACACAACAACTTCCACCGATGAAGATAAACGTTGACCATCAGGTAGGATAACAGATGCTTGTATTCTCGCTTTTCCCGGATTCAATGCTTTTACACGAACCGAGATTAAATCCTGGTCGGTCTATTCAATACCAGCGTCAGAAAATATTCCGAAAATATTCACAACATCTGGTTGATTTGTTGACCAAATAATACGAATTGATTCCATCGTTCCTAGTATAACGGGAGAAATATCCGGAACACCCCATACAAATGCAGGCATGACAGCCCCAGCTTTGATACGTACTAATGGTGTACGCACTTGAATTCTCTCTAATGGAATCACCTGAACATCAACACTATCTTCTGAGAATATAATTTGGCTTCCATCTATGGGATTTTCACCAACGCATCGACCAGTAATTCGTGTAGTTCCAAGCTTTTTGCCCAAAACAATTGCCGAGTCCATGGAAACAGTATTAGCATTTTCCACTGAGAACAGTATATTGATGTCTGGATGAGGACCAGCATGTGAATAAATTTGCAAACTTGAACCGACAATAAGCGTTGAATTTCTCGGAAGTAAACGTAAAGGTGGAAAGACCTGTAAAAGAGGAAAAGGAAACACAAAGAATCAAATTGTTAATAGAAATGTATATTTATACTTATCTGACGAGAGCAGCATCAACCTAAGCTTTACGAGATCAAATGAACACTCACTTATGTCAAGAGCTGTCATACTTGTTTATTATTATTCTCGTTTAATGGGTTGCACCAATAGAAATGTAATAGCAAACATAAAATGTAATTGTAATAGATTATTTTTTAGTTAAAATTGAATTGGAAACATAATGTGTAATTGTAATAAATTATCTTTTAGTTAAAATTGAATTGGAAACATAATGTGTAATTGTAATAGATTATTTTTAGTTACAATTGAATTGGAAATAGAAAATGTACCGGTTAGTTGCTAACTAAATATTAACTGCTAACTGAAATTCAGTCGTAGAGAAGCAGTCAACAAAGAAGTGTGAAAAATCTAGAATATATTAATTAAAGTACAAGTGAAGTGAACAAAGTGAAGTTTTAATTTGTTGAAAGTGGCAATAATATTCACGAAAGTGCGCAATTAAGGTAGGAGCCATAAGGCTTTCGATTCATTGATAAAAATATATAATTTCATTGCAAACGTTTTGACCCGGCAATAACTGTGTGTGATGTACCATCTCGTCGAACGAGATAGCACGTGCATCATACATTTTTTGGTCCGTCGAGCCGGATATAATTACGGATATAAATTACGGATCTAAATTACGTACAGATTGGTGTTGTTATGTGCAAACACTCGTGAAAGGGCACATAAATTACGTACGTGGTAATAATAAAACTGTACAAATTGCATACATGTGGCAAAGCGAACATTGTTGGTCCGTTAAAAATATACGGCAATTTTTTATGTACAGTTGCGGCAAGTACTGCGTAATTATAACAACATTCGATACATCCGTATAAAATTCTCGTAACGCCGCAATTGTGGCAATTTTAAATACACATTCCGCGTATCGATTTTGGGGTCCTTCAACATAGGAATTATACAAAGGGATAGCAATTTATATTCATACATTGCAATTTATACTCAAATACGGCAATATTTGAAACATTAAACAATTTTGTCGTATATATGTTGTGTAATCTCTTAATAATAACGTACCGTGATTTGACATACGAAACATATTATGGAAGCATTAGCGGTACAACAGCGGCTGTTGAATGAACAACTTAACCGCATGTATTCGAATTTCCGCAAAGATTCGAAAGTACGGAAAACCTCGGCATATGCCACCAAATCGTTACAACGGGTGCAAGAAATCCGCCAAGATTTCATGGCAAGGCATCAAGTGATACTCGGCTTAGTGAAAGGGGAAGAGGAGTTAGGGCATGAATATTTTATGAAAAATACTCATTCACTGTTTGAAGAATTGGATTTAAATTTTGAGATCGAACTAGCGGATCTCCAGAATGAGTTGAAGGCACAAACAGTAGAGGAAAGTTTTTCAAATCCTTCCTCCCGACCTACTGAGGAGGGAGAGGTACGATTGCCTCGAATAAACCTTCCAAAATTCAATGGGACATACAGTGAGTGGACTGCTTTTAAGGATTTGTATGTGTCGCTTATTCATACAAAATCTCATTTGTCTCGAGTAGAGAAGTTGCATTATTTAAAGGGGAGTCTGGTGGGTGAGGCGGAACAATTGTTACGACATTATTCGATCACTGATTCCAATTATGAAGCCGCTTGGAATTTATTGGTAGAACGGTATGATGATAAACATGTCTTATTAGGTTCTCAATTTAAGAAATTACTTTCACTCAACAGCGCTAACGAATCCGCGTCAGCAATTAGGACATTATTAGATAGAACGGTGGACTGCGTACAAGCCATTGAAAACTTAAAGATAGAAAACACTTGGGATGCAATGCTGGTACACATAACCACACAACGGCTTCCAACAGAAACGAGGCAAATCTGGGAACAACAGCAGTCAGGCACGAGTAAAGTGACATCATTTCAAGCCTTAAAGGAATTTTTACAGTGTCGGTTTAGAGCTCTAGAAGCTGCTGGGGTGGAAAGAGCCAGGAATCCGAGATCGATTCAACATGTGAACGTGATACAAAACAAACAGCTTTCCTGCAGTATGTGCAAAGGAACTCACCATCTGAGGCACTGTTCGGATTTTCTAGGCGCAGATCATATAACGAGATTTGGAATTATTAAAAGGAACGGTTTGTGCCTGAATTGTTTGGGCAAAGGACATTTAGTAGGAGCATGTCCCAGCATATCAAGATGTCTCAAATGTAAAAAGACACATCATACGCTGCTTCACAAACCTGATTCTGTTAATCGTGAAAATGTTAGTCAACAATCACCAGCTTCTTCGTCATTCAGAAACCCGCATTCGACTTCTTGTGCGAACAATTCTCGACCTTCGACACTCTTCGAATCTAGACCTTCGACTTCATCAGCCACGACTGCAAACGTCAACTCTTTAACTTTCTCAACGCAAGCGGTGTTATTGGCAACAGCTCTTGTACAAGTAGAATCATCGAATGGATACATCGTTTTACGAGCTTTATTGGATCAGGGATCGCAAGCGTCAATCATTACGGAACATGCAGCTCAACGACTTGGAATAAAAAGGAAATCGACCAATGTTACAGTGACAGGAATTGGGAGGACAAAAGGGATAATCGCAAATGGAAACTTAGAAATTAGAATTTTGACAAAGGACAAAGAATACCTAACAATAGATACAATTATTCTGGCAAAAATAACAAACTTTCTCCCGTCTCAAACAGTCTTACCAGTAATTTGGGAACATCTAAAAAATGTGGAATTGGCTGATCCAAATTTCGATCAACCTGGAAAGATCGATCTGTTATTAGGAGCGGATGTGTATGCTCAGATATTGCTCGGCGAAGTACAAAAATTGAAAATAGGCCCAATGCTGCAAAACACAAAATTAGGTTGGATCATATCAGGCAGATTGTATGATGCTAAGGATCCAATAGTATACACACATAAAATTGAAGTAAATGAAAATGCGCAGTTAAATGATCAACTAAAGAAATTTTGGGAACTGGAAGAAATCGGAATCTCCAGCGGAACGACACAACAAGAAGTGGATTGTGAGGAGCATTACAAAATGAACACAATCCGGAAGCAGAATGGTTGTTACCAAGTTCGACTACCATTCAAGAACGACAAAGCCAAAGACATTCTAGGTTACTCCAGAACTAATGCCATTCATAGTTTGTTGCATTTGGAGAAGCGATTCGCCAAAGACGCAAAATTACAACAAGAATATACCATGTGCATTCAAGAATATCTTGATCTAGGACACATGACCGAGACAGCACGAGAAAATGAAGTGAAGAACATCGCTGGAAAAACAATTAGTACTGCCACTTTTTTACCGCATCATGCGGTCTACAAAGAAAGTACCACAACAAAGCTGCGTGTCGTGTTTGATGCATCTAGGAAGACAAGTACGGGAATATCATTGAATGACGTTCTGATGACCGGGCCTACCATACAAGACCGCATGACTTACATTATCATGCGATGGAGATTATACAAATTTGGTATGATGGCCGATATTGCAAAAATGTACAGACAGGTAGCCATTCACCCAGATGACGCAAACTATCAAAAAATTGTTTGGAGGCAGCACGCTAGTCAGCCAGTAAAAGATTATTGCCTTAATACGGTAACATTTGGGATGACGTCAGCACCGTTCCTAGCGATCAGAACCCTGCATCAATTGGCAAGAGATGAATGCGCAACATATCCTGAAGCTGCCAAGGCAATATTAGGAGAATTCTACGTCGATGACCTGCTATCTGGTGAACATACTGTAGACAACGTAATTAACAAAAGAAACCAATTGATAGCATTATTGAAATCTGGTGGTTTCAAATTAAGAAAATGGATAACCAACGATAAGAGACTGTTGGAGGACCTTGCCAATGAAGACATTGAGATGCGTGAAAGGATTAATTTCGACACGGAAAGTGGACATAAGTCGTTAGGCATTGTATGGTACCCAGTGCAAGATTTTTTCACATATCGTCTGAAGACCCAAGTAATTAAGGAATGGCAAACTAAACGCTCAATTCTTTCCGAAGTGGCCCGATTATATGACCCTTTAGGTTGGTTAGCACCTATTATTGTTTCAGCCAAAGTACTGCTTCAAAGTTTATGGTTACATGGTCAAGACTGGGATGAAAGAGTGACAAGCACAATCAACAAGGAATGGGAATCATTCCAAAAACAACTTCGTGCAATAGAAACAATCAGAATTCCTAGATGGATCACATACAAGCCAAATTCAAACATCGAAATCCACGGTTTCTGTGATGCATCCCAACGAGCCTACGCAGCAGTAATTTATATAGTCGTACATACTGAGCTGACAGTTCATAGTCACTTAATCATGGCCAAAACTAAAGTAGCACCTGTAAAACCAGTCACCATACCACGCTTGGAGTTATGCGGAGCAGTTTTGCTTGCACGACTACTACATGAAATTAACGAAGCGCTAAAGATTCAGAATGTACCTACTTGGCTATGGACGGACTCCGAAATTGTACTCGCATGGTTGAAGGGACACCCAATACGCTGGAGCATTTTTGTCGCAAATCGAACATCTTTTATCATCGAAAAAACGGAAAACATACCATGGCGTTACGTGCCCTCAAAATCCAACCCAGCGGACCTTGCGTCACGGGGAATCAAAGCTCAAGATTTAATCAATTGTAATCTCTGGTGGCATGGGCCTAGCTGGTTAACTCAAGAATTTGATGCTTGGCCTAAGATGAAGGATGTATCACTAGTAGAAACCGAGCAAAGGAAATGTGTAGCAGTTAACATTGGACTTAACGCAACATCTCTGTTAGACCACCTTATCGGAAAATATTCGACACTCACGAAACTGCTTAGGGTTACTGCATATTGTTTTCGTTTTATCCGATGGAGAACAAATCATAGAACCAACCAATCTTATTTGAGTGTTACAGAGTTACGCGAATCATTAGAATTTTGGATAAAATATGCACAAGGAAAAGAATTTCAATCCGAGCTTGACTGTTTGAACAAAGACAGGTCAGTGGAGAAGAAAAGCAAGTTGCACAGTCTGCATCCTTTTCTCGACAATAAAGGCATAATCCGTGTAGGTGGACGTTTGCATAACGCATCCTTACCTTTAGATGAGAAACATCCCATAATTTTACCACGAGTTGGAAAGTTTACTCAATTGATCCTACAGCAAATCCACCACTTAACCCTACATGGACAGACACAGTTGATGTTAACTACATTGCGTAAAACTTATTGGCTAATAGATGGGCGCAATGCAATAAAATACTTCGTACATAAATGTATTCGATGTTTCAGAGAGAAGGCCAAAGCTGCAACTCAGCTCATGGGAGACCTGCCAACGGCACGGGTGACTATTTCACGTCCTTTCACTCACACTGGCATTGATTTTTGTGGACCCTTTGATATAAAGGAAAGACGAGGCAGAGGAAGCAAAATTACAAAGGGATATGTTGCCATATTCATTTGTCTAACTGTTAAAGCTATACATATAGAGGTAGTCAGCGATCTGTCCACCCAAGCATTCATTGCAGCTTTGCGTCGGTTCATAGGACGCAGAGGCTTTAGTTCCCACATTTACACAGATTGCGGTACGAATTTTGTAGGAGCTAATGCGGAGCTCAAAAGAATGATCAACTTAAACAACGATGCTGCTCAGATTTTTGCAAACGAAGGAATCACATGGCATTTTAACCCCCCGGCTTCACCCCATTTTGGCGGGCTCTGGGAGGCGGGAGTTAAATCGATAAAATCCCATCTACGGCGAGTAATCGGAAGCGCATCGCTAACATATGAAGAACTAACCACTGTCCTTATTAGAATTGAAGCTTGTCTTAATTCGCGCCCACTGTGTCCACTCACTAATGACCCCACAGATGCTACAGCCTTAACGCCAGCACATTTTCTAATTGGAGACACGTTAATCGCACCGCCAGAAATGGAATTACAAGATGTAAATATTGGCAGATTGAATCGATGGCAACTAGTGCAAAAGATGTCTCAAGATTTTTGGAAGCGATGGAAAGGTGAATACTTAAGCCGATTACAACGAAGACCAAAATGGCTTAGTATAGAAAATAATGTAAAGATCGGAGATTTGTGCCTTCTGAAAGACGAAAGATTACCATCCTACCGATGGGCATTAGCAAAAATTGTTGACGTGCATCCAGGTAAAGATTGTATAGTACGCGTAGTATCTATACTAATAAATGGAAAAATTTACAAAAGAGCCATATCAAACATTGCTCCACTACCGACACAAAATTCACCAGATATTGATAATATTTAACGAATTGCACGCAAAAAAATGCTATCCGCCTACCAAATATCTCACCCTATGATCGAAATCAGAAATGAAAATTATCCGTCCCTTTCTCTCACTTTCACTGAGCGTATCACAATGCCCAAAATTGACTAAACGATGCCACATAATAAGCAAAACATAAGATCACAAGATCCAAAACTTAGTAAACGACGTCATACATCAAACAGAACACAAGAGATGCGTGAAGATAGAGGGGAACGCCCAGCATAAGGTGGGATAACTTCACCCTATCGACACTACCATCTCAATCAAAACGAAGTAGCTTCAAATGGTCACAGTACATGAAGAAAGAAAATCAATCAACTTGCTGACATAACATTGCGAATCGGACACAATCATGGCTAAAATTGATATATTTATTATTAACTTATACTAATCGCTATATTTACAGATACCTATTAAACTACCAACATAAGCTTATGAGATGTCCTGACACATCTCATCCGGGGGAGTATGTTGCATGTCGTACGGTGGATTTATCTTCCCGAATCCTGATTTATACGTCTTGGTGATTTTAGTTCAAGCATTTTAAACACAACAACTTCCACCGATGAAGATAAACGTTGACCATCAGGTAGGATAACAGATGCTTGTATTCTCGCTTTTCCCGGATTCAATGCTTTTACACGAACCGAGATTAAATCCTGGTCGGTCTATTCAATACCAGCGTCAGAAAATATTCCGAAAATATTCACAACATCTGGTTGATTTGTTGACCAAATAATACGAATTGATTCCATCGTTCCTAGTATAACGGGAGAAATATCCGGAACACCCCATACAAATGCAGGCATGACAGCCCCAGCTTTGATACGTACTAATGGTGTACGCACTTGAATTCTCTCTAATGGAATCACCTGAACATCAACACTATCTTCTGAGAATATAATTTGGCTTCCATCTATGGGATTTTCACCAACGCATCGACCAGTAATTCGTGTAGTTCCAAGCTTTTTGCCCAAAACAATTGCCGAGTCCATGGAAACAGTATTAGCATTTTCCACTGAGAACAGTATATTGATGTCTGGATGAGGACCAGCATGTGAATAAATTTGCAAACTTGAACCGACAATAAGCGTTGAATTTCTCGGAAGTAAACGTAAAGGTGGAAAGACCTGTAAAAGAGGAAAAGGAAACACAAAGAATCAAATTGTTAATAGAAATGTATATTTATACTTATCTGACGAGAGCAGCATCAACCTAAGCTTTACGAGATCAAATGAACACTCACTTATGTCAAGAGCTGTCATACTTGTTTATTATTATTCTCGTTTAATGGGTTGCACCAATAGAAATGTAATAGCAAACATAAAATGTAATTGTAATAGATTATTTTTTAGTTAAAATTGAATTGGAAACATAATGTGTAATTGTAATAAATTATCTTTTAGTTAAAATTGAATTGGAAACATAATGTGTAATTGTAATAGATTATTTTTAGTTACAATTGAATTGGAAATAGAAAATGTACCGGTTAGTTGCTAACTAAATATTAACTGCTAACTGAAATTCAGTCGTAGAGAAGCAGTCAACAAAGAAGTGTGAAAAATCTAGAATATATTAATTAAAGTACAAGTGAAGTGAACAAAGTGAAGTTTTAATTTGTTGAAAGTGGCAATAATATTCACGAAAGTGCGCAATTAAGGTAGGAGCCATAAGGCTTTCGATTCATTGATAAAAATATATAATTTCATTGCAAACGTTTTGACCCGGCAATAACTGTGTGTGATGTACCATCTCGTCGAACGAGATAGCACGTGCATCATACACTACCTATTCACCCATTTCTCGTACATTGGCGAATGTTCTACCGAGAGGTACCTGGTAGATTCGAGCAAATTAATGAATGGAGTGACGTCACTTGCAGATGTTGATCATGCTTGTTGGGTTCTCGTGGGTTCGAGTAAATTGATTTGTTGACGTTCTTAATGATTATGAAAACAATTGCGACAGCAGCTCGCAGAATTATTTGTACATGTAACACTGCCCCCACCTCAGTTCTTTTCGCCCCGAAAAGATGTGTCGCTATTTGTAGTCAATTCTCCCTGGGTGTAATATAGGGCAAGACGGTCTAGAAGCACGATTTTCATTTTAGCTCTCGGCTTACGATGTTCCTGTATTCGGTATACGACGTCGTTGATTCGCTTTGTAACTCGGTATGGTCCCTCCCAATTATGTTGCAACTTTGGAGACCTACCCTTTCGCCGTTGCGGGTTATAAAGCCACACCAGAAGCCAGTAGAATTAGCCTTTAGATCATACTTGGTCCTCATGCGGTCAGTAGCCGATTCGAGGTGTTTTCTCACTGTCCGATGTATCTGGTTCAACCGTTGTCTTAGATCACTTGCGTACTCCGAGACCGTTTGGGGTTTCTCAGGGGGTGTTCCGAACTTTATATCGGCTGGAAAACGAATAGTCTTTCCAAAAATGACTTTGGCTGGGGCTTGGCCCGTCGATGCATGTTCAGCGGCTCTATACGCCATTAAAAATAGTGGGATATGTCGGTCCCAGTCCCTTTGGTTCTCGTCAACCATCTTGGCCAGATGTTTATTGAGCGTGCCGTTGAACCGTTCGACCATTCCATCGGATTGGGGATGCAGGGGTGTTGTCCTCGTTTTCCGTATTCCCAGTAGTTCACACATTTCGCCAAAAACTAGTGACTCAAAGTTTCGGCCTTGATCTGAATGTAATTTGCAAGGTACGCCGCACAGTGGGGCAAAATGGTCGAAAAAGCGGAAAAAACTCGATATCTTGAGAATGGATGGTCGTATCAACACGAAATCAGGTTCATTGGATTCAGAATGAAAAATTTTATCAGAAAATGTTATTCAGTTTATTAATGAATAGTGAATTAAGAATTTTTCAATGTTGATACATTTAAATCCATTAGTTGTAAGGTAAGGCACTTCAATATTTCTATTTAATGACAATTTTTAAATGCAAAACATGAATAAAGGAACATTCCACATTACAAATTATTTAGCTAAAGGATTTTCAAACAATAAGTACACTTCGTATGAATGAACATTAAAATTTTTATTAAATTAACAATTGATTTGCTTCTCCGCTTAAAGATAGTGTTTTAGTATTTGGTTTTGGTCGGCAAAAGTTAATATAAGGATCAGAAGAAATTAAAATTGCATGAAAAACATCTTCATTTGTTGCCACTCGGGAGCACTTTCTGGAGTGATGAGTCCTGCAAAATAATTTATAACAATCATTAAAATTTCCTCTAAGCTATAAATAAAAATCGTTGCATACCTATAATATTTATAATCTTTGTTTCGACTTTCTTGTGCTTCTTCTGATAATGATCCTATTGGGAGTACTGCACATTTTATAATTTCTTTTCTATGAATTAAAATTTTGTGCACAGAAGACGGCATATAATACCAAGGGTATAAGGACACGGCCATTTCTGCCGTCTGCTGAGCATATTTTCCAAATTTCGATTCATCAATCTGGACACTGCATGTAATCACCTCCAAAATGACAGCAAGCCGTTTGATTAGAGATTCGTCAACCTTTGTGATTTCGGCAGCCAGTTTTGCATCGCTGAAAAATCTCCTTGAAGTGTTTCCGTCATATGTCGTTCCTGAACCTTGTTTTACAACATCGACATTGATGCCCAATCGTTCTTTAAATTCTTTTTGAATTCTTTTTTTATTCTCCTCTTTTATTGGTTTAGTGTCTGGATTTGTTTTCCATGATTCAAAAGAAAGGTTGTATCCTAAGTGTAAAACATATTCCATAAATCTAATTCTAGCATGTAAGGTGGACATTCCCAATTTTAAAGCTTCGTCGTTGATATTCTTCGAGCTTATGGACTCTAACTCATTCATCTTGGATGGCTTCGCACCGCAAATGACGCAGTTCATAGATGAGGCTGTTCCGGTTACAACTTGGGCAACCTTGCCATCTATCATGGTAAAAAATAGGTCATGTTTTACCAATATCTCTTGTCCCTTAATAATGATTTTGGTTTCCCTGAGTTTTTGAATTTCACTTTCAACGCAGTTTTTTTCTTCTAGAATTAAAGCTGGAGTTTCTATTGCAAATTGGAATTTGATGGCTCTGCAAAACCTTGTTGATGAAGGCCGTGTATTTTCCCAGAAAGTACGCGAAGAATTTTTTTTACTAATAAGTCTGAGGGTGACCATTGATGTCATAAATAAATGTGAGTCAGATATGTCGGTCGTATCAGAGCTATGAAATTTTTGTGCGTACTCACTTTGACCAGATGCACCATCGCAACCCCATTTGGTCTGCAGCACGAAATCAGTTTCGGTTATGTCATCTTCAGGAATCGTTTTAAATATTCTTTGAGTAGTGTGGTCTAGGAGTTTTTGCAGTGGCACATAAGCAGAGGTTTCTGTCACTGAAATGTTTTCAGGATAGCAGTCTTTTTTTGCTGCGATGACTTCTTTATATCCCGGGAATATATCATGGCCTATTGATTGACTGGCTTGTCGAATTACCTCATATTGGTATTTCAAAAGTTTGGCCTGAGTGATTAAAGCTAAAGCGGAATCTGAAGAAAAACTGTCTTTTTTGCGTACCACAGGTGCTGATGCAGCCTCAATAATATCTTGAGAATAGTTCTGTTTTAATTCTTTGACTTTGTATCGCTTTGCTCGGTCACTGCAGAATTCAAAGTCTTTTTTTGGTCTTCCACTTGTACTCGTTGAAGTTGATGAACCTTCACCAAAATCTTCAATTGTGCACTTGGAATCGTTTTCAAGCCAGTCTTTATATTTTTTGAAAAACTTTTCCCGATTTCGACATACGGAATTTAATTTCTGTCTAAAATGAGGCAAAAATCGTTTTTTATTGCTGATGCAACAAAAGAAACACTATCATCTTTAAATAAGGGAAAATTAATTTTGATTAAGTTTACCAGGCCCTCGAAATCATTGCCTGAACTCAAAAAAAAGTCGCACAATAGAGAATAAGGAAACACAAAATTTGACATTATGATTTTTTTACACGGACCGTTAACATTGAACAGATTTAAAATTTGTCTAGTAACAATTAAGATACACGAGAACTCAACTGAACTCTTATCAACCTAACAATCCTCTTTATACCTTACGAACTATTCTTAACTATATGTATCTTACCAACTTTAATTACATAACATACATTCATAATTTTCGAGGATTTTCCTTATCCTAAGTATTTTATGGCTTGAGGATTTTCCCTATCCGAGACACAAAATCTTAACTCTATCTCATCATAAAATGTATGATTCGAATGTCCCGGGTTTTACCGAGAGTTATTTAAAAAGCGAAAACGCGTGTTTTTTCGATTTATTGCTCTACCAAGAATTTGGGTTGAGATGTACGTGTAGATGAGATGTACGTCTACTTGCATAACTAATTACTTACGCCTTAACTGTAACATCCTATTGAATATTTGTAAGCGAAATTGCATTGAGATACAGTCAGAATCATCATTAAGGGAATTTACTCTAGTTATTATTAGCTATTTTTGCTCGACTAATATGTAAAAAACTGCCAGAGTCGCATGTAGTCGCAGCTAAAAACTGTTTGAACAGTTAGATTAGAGTTTTATTTTTTCAGTTTTACTATCAACTACGCGGAGGTAAGCGGAGCTTTTTTTGTTTCACTAAGTTAAGAAAATTTTCTAATGCAACTTTTTACTATTTTTATATTTAATTATAAACATACCAATATAATTCATTTATTACTCAATATTGGGAAAATCACTCAAAAAACGTCTGAAATGCAAAGTCAAAGTTTTCAATTAAATTAATTTCACTTATATTTCACGAGGAGAACAATTATAACAACAAGTACAGTGAAGCAATAAATACCACCACTGTAAGATTCATGGAAATATCAGTTTGTATAGGCTACGCAAATTGAAATATTGCAGCTTTTTCTGCTGAATGTGACAAATTAAACCTTCAGGTACTAGGTTTTAATGAGTTCGAATTGAAATCAAGCATTTCAATTTTTGGGGTTTTTTCGGCATTTGCACCAGCCGTACCTACTGACCCAATTTAAAACTAGCTGTTCAGCTACGGTAGTTGCTTCCTGGTTGGGAATGGGGTAGACCTCGGGCCACTTCCTGAAATAATCGGCTACAACCAGCGTATATCGATTTCCCCAATCGGATTCAGGAAAGGGTCCTTCGATGTCAACAGCAATCCTTTCGAATGGCACGCCTACGTTATATGTTTGCATTTGTCCTCTCAGTCGTCGCTTTGGGCCTTTGACGGAAGCGCAAATTGTGCATCTGCGACACCAGTCCTCTACGTCTTCTCGCGCGTGGAGCCAGTAGAACCGTTCCCGCAATTTCGCCAAGGTCTTGTTAACACCAAGGTGGCCTCCCGAGGATCCTTCATGCATTTCCTTAATCACATCGTGGATTCGGCTTTTGGGTAGTATAGTTTGCATCCTATAGGAGCTGCCATCCGCCGTTTCCCACTTCCGCTTGAGTACGCCACCCTCCACCTGAAGGGAGTTCCATTGTGCCCAATAGCTTTTCAGGGTTGCGCCATGCATCGAAACGTCCTTCCACTCCGGTCGCCCAGTTGTCTCCTTCCATACGAGCAATGGTCCGATATCTTCATCGGCTAACTGGGCATTTCGAATCTCCTCCGATGACCAACCTTCATCGAATTTGGCCGTTATCACTCGCAGATCAACGGGCGCCTCCTTTTTCTCAATCCGTTGGAAATGTTTGCAGTTAGCTGGACATGGATGACGAGATAGGGCGTCAGCAATTCCATGAACTCTGCCCTTGTGAAGCAGTTGGGGCCTCACTAGGTCTGGTCGGATCGTCGATCGGGTTGCACCAGTGTCGTTTGTTAGGGTGCATTGTTCTTCATCAACTTGACCAGGAAGGCATCTGTCTGCTTCTCCACGATGTTGGCTTGGCACGGTGCTGGGGATGTCGATCCTCCTAGCCAACGTTCGCCCCACGAAGTTGGCCCTTGCAGTTTGATGGGCCTCCATTTTAGGCTCCTGACACGGTCTAGATCTCCACCATCCTGGGCAATAGCTCCGTTTTTTTCGCTTCTTACAGTCTCTTTGGAGGTGCCCCTTCTCACCGCAATCCCAGCATCTGGGCGCTGCATTTGCCGGCGGCTCTCGCTCATTTTCCACGCGCTCACACCTGCACTCGTCTGCCACTACCTCACGGACCCGGGCAGTGGTACGAGTCACATTTTGTGTTGCCTCGAAGTTAAGACTGTAAATCAATGCGTCCTTAACCGTTTGCTTTTGAGCTAACCGCACGGCTTATTGCAATTCCTCGTCCTTTAAGGCGCTGATGAATGCTTCTGTTGCTACGTCATCTCGATGTTCTGCGTCGTACGCTGGGTAAGCCAAAAGTGCCAGTCGCTCAATGTCTTGTGCTAGCTGCTGCAAGGTTTCGCCAGACTTCTGCATCCGATGCCGTAACTGTGCCCGGTAAATCTGCTTCAGATGATCGTCTCCATAGCGCATGTCCAGCGCATTCATTATAGCAGCCGGGTTTGAATGCAACTCAACGGGGATCGTCTGCAAAAGCTCGGCAGCTGGGCCTCTTAGAGCAAGAATCAATGCAGTTGCTCGTTCCTGCTCATTCCAGTGATTTATTCTAGCGGCGGCTTCAAACTGCATTTTGTAAATACTCCAGACCGTTTGCCCGTCAAGTATTGGTGCTTGCACACTTCTAGATGAGCTTTGCGCTGCGGTTATAAGTGGGGCTGGTGAGGTGATTACTACTGCCTTTGCTGCTTCCAATTCCTTTTTCATGTTTTCCATCTCATTGTTGATTCTCCCCTCGACCTGGCTGATCTTTTCCTCGAACTGGTAAACCTTTTCCTCGACCTGGTCAACCTCTTCCTCGACGCCTTTAATTTGTTTGTTGAGACTACCGAGCTCCGCTTTTATTTCAGTTGACTGTTTCTCCAGCTTCTGTGTGATGTCTGCCTTGATGTCTGCTTTGATATCGATTGCTTGTTGGTCTAGCTTCGCTGATTGTTCATTTAGCTTCGCAGCTAAATTGGATGTCTGTTCATTTAGCTGCGCTGATTGTTCACTTAGCTTCGCAGTTGAATTGGATGACTGTTGTCGCTGCTCTTGCTGCATGAGCATCAACTTTGCATCAGCGCATTTTCTGGCTCCTTTGGTTTTGGTGTTTCGGCTTCACCACCTTCTGCGCCTCTTTCTGCAGCTGACAGCTCACCCGAATCCAGATTCACGCCTTCCGACTCGATTGCATCACGCAAGCGTGCAATCAGTATGGCCTTTGTACCTTGTGTAGCCAGATTTCGTTGTTCCAACTCCTCTTTGAGCTCCGATATGCTCAATTGATTAATTTTTAGATGTAAATTTCCTGGCATTTTTATTGTTTCGGCTATTTTCCCACGTTAATTTTCACAATTGTGCACTTTCAAATTGTTTAAACGTTTTCACTTCCAAAATTTTAATCCCACACCTGACACCATTGTCGCGTGTTATCGGTTCGCGGCCAATAATTTAATGTTCCGGGAAAGTGAAAACGCAATGTCTTTTAATTTAAGTTAAACGAGTTCATTTAATTACAAAAGTGCACAATGATCAATTTAACACTTTCACTAATTTTAATTTTCACTATGAAAAATCCAACACTTGTCCATAAATTTCTTATCGCAATTGTTTTCTAAATCACTTCACTATAACGAAAATCACTTTTCTACTACTCGAATAATATCGCTTCCCACATACTATCGCAGTTCTTATCGCGGTTGTAATGAATGCTCCCCCCATTCATTCAGCTCGCCTTTATATAGGGTCTCTACCTATTCACCCATTTCTCGTACATTGGCGAATGTTCTACCGAGAGGTACCTGGTAGATTCGAGCAAATTACTGAATGGAGTGACGTCACTTGCAGATGTTGATCATGCTTGTTGGGTTCTCGTGGGTTCGAGTAAATTGATTTGTTGACGTTCTTAATGATTATGAAAACAATTGCGACAGCAGCTCGCAGAATTATTTGTACATGTAATTATTTGTACATGTAACAATATGCTTGTTACTACTATATCCACAAAGGGTGAAGAGGAAGAAAACTCGGCAGTGCCGACTACTACAACACACACAGCAACTGTACGTTCAACTGTTGTTGCCGAAAGTGATGTTGAAGCACATGCTGAATCTACAATAATTCCTCCCGTTGAGACTACTGTAACACCTGTCGCAGAGACTTCGCCCACTATAAAAACTACTGCAAAAAATGAACTCCCAACGACTATTCCTACTACGACAAGTACTCTTATACCTACCACAACAACAACATCAGAACCATCGACAGAGTATATAGAACCAGGCCTTACAGATTCATCTCCGCTAATCAAAAATAGTCTTCCAAAACAACATGTTACCGCCGGCAAACCATTCAGCTTTATAGTTCCTTGAGAAACATTCTACGATAATGAAGATGGGACGAATCTTAAATTGGAATTGTTTGGTCAAGTTGGAAATCCATCAAAATCGAATTCACGGATCCAATTCAATATTGATAATAAGGAAGTTTATGGATTACCACTTGAGGATTCTGTCTATCGATGGCAATGCAAAATGGTTGCCTCCGATAACAAAAATGCCACAGTCAATGAAACTGTTTATATTGCTGTCCAGCAACATAAAAGCGATCGTAGTGTCAATCACGAAATCAGTATTCAAATTAAACTTAACGAAAAATTTCGAAATAGTGTTGACTGGCCAATACGACTTATTCGTGGAATTGTAGAAGCACTGAATGATGATTCAATGTCAAATACTGTCGTCTGCGAAATACGATTGAACCAATTGGATCCGAATACAAAAATATTTATTTATACAAACCGAACATTATCAAGAGATGCTAAGTGTCCAGAAATTTTTTAAATTAACAGACTCACTGTTGCCTGAAATATCGGTGAAATCTGTAACTGGATTACCTATCGGTCCTTGTCATAAGATACCAATTGCAAGGCCGAAACCAAAGCTTCATATGACGAGGAATTATCCGCCTGTGCCTAGAAATCAAGTAGACCGTGTAAATGCTACAATTAATCAATGATTGGCGTTTAAAGTTCCTGCTGATACATTTTATGATCCCGAAGATAACATTGATCTCAAATTACCACTTTTGACAATCGGCAGATGGCCGCTAGATCCACGTAATTGGATGCAGTTTGATTTGAAAAATTGAGAATTTTATGGAACTCCAAAATACAGTGATTTTGGACAAGAACAATACCTTTTGGTTGCTGAAGACTATGACGGTATGACTGTCAACGATGCGTTATTAGTTATTACTACAGTATACCCACTAGATTAACAATAGGCATCCCTTACGACTCATTAGGCACGGAAACTTTTTCGAGTGAGTTGCACAAGGGTTCGGCGATTCAACAACGTCGAATATACTACTTAAAGCATGTCAAAATTTGAATCATAATGGTAACGTTATGGTGTCTGCCTTTAAACCAACCATGCAAAACTCTCATCAGCGATGCCCGGGCGATGAAGAGATGGAGTCAATTCGTGTGAAAAAGATTTTAGGCTATGAATTTAATTTGCTGAACGTACATGAGGTGCCTATAATGTGTCACACTGCCATGGATAACTTAAAAATAGACGTTGTACCAAGAAGACTGAGGAAAAGAAGGAAAGATCTGAAAACAAAAACTTTTAAAATATTACAATTACTTATCCGGTGCTTGAATACTTACGAGTTATATTAAATTATGTTCTTTATACGGGAGTGATGGTTCTACGATAAGTAAACAAACAAACAATTGAACAAAACACAAGGCTGACAGAACGTCAGTCACTCTGACATTTACACCTGATGTACTAGATGAAGCAAATTTTGAACTTCAATTGCCCGATGAACACCAGTTGGGGGATCACAATTGAAAGTTGAATCGCCCAGAAGTAAAATTAACGGCTCGCTGGTTGAAACCGAGCCGATGAAAAACCTGGAAACAAAGAACGGGTCTCTTCTCTTTTCTGGCGGACACAGTCGACAACGGAGGATCGAGTGTGACGAGCAACAAGAAATTTTTTCCTGGAATTCATCGAGGGCAGAAATTTACAACAGAGACAGCGGAATAACTAACGACCGAGATAAGGGAGATTGGCGATAGAAGAACTTCGTGACGCAAATTACTTCGGGGCCCCCCAAATAGGTAGACGATTTTTCCTGTATTCCCCTCCCTGTGCGACCCTTAATGAGATTCTTTTTTCGGGGGCCACACTCCTCTATGGGGAGACCTCCTTGAATACCTTATAAAAATTATTTGTAGTTGAACTTTGAAGAGAGCACGATTCTACACCTGCGTAGAAAATTGAATGTTTCTATCTTCAGTAGTTTGCGAGGAAAATTGCTTTGACACACGGACGGATGGAAAGACAGGACGCAATTTTAGTAGGATTTTGTAAAATTATTTTACAAAACCCTAAAAAAGGAGCGGGGGTTAATTATTCGAAGGCCTTTTCATGCCCCTAAGGTTTAAACAACAATATTTGTAGAGGGGAAAACAAAAGAAAAGAAGAAATGTCCAACTGGCTTTGGTTCTGTTTCACCCTTGGGCTACAATCAAACGTAACACGACATTAGAAATGTCAGCTACGTGTAGAGCAACAGAGTTCGCCTACGTACGATTCGCGCTTATATTGTTTTGACAGATACGAAGAAGTATCATTGTGGGAAAATTTTTGAAAGAAAAATTTGGTACGGAACGTTTAGAGGAAATTTTCATGACGATGGTTTTAATATTGTTATATTTGTGTGTTGGAGAAAGTATTGGACCACGCAGAAGGCATTGGTGGGTTTGACTGAACAATCGAAGTCGAGATATTGATGATTATTTCAAAACAGTATATTCGCGGATGAAAGAATGTGATTTTGAACAATTTTTTAAGCAAACCAGGATGGCCAGAAGTACTTACGATCTGTTGTTAAAATTATAAACAGAAAAGTTAATTAAATTGTCCCAAACGCCAGCTATTGCCGCTGAATGTAGGTTTGCATTAACTTTGTCGTAATATATACAGAGTTGTTATTTTGATATAAAATAAAACTGTATTTTTTTCTATAAATAATTGGATATTTATTTTATTATAAAGAAGAAGGTATGCCGTTAAAAGTGAAAACAAACATCAGGCAAATGACCACCACGACCACGCTTACAGGACCGTATCCTTTTCATTAAATTTTCCATAACAAAATCGCAAAGTGGCTGCCCTATGTCCTCGATAGCCTCACGAATTCCATCTTTGAGGTGTTGAATTGACGCTGGGCTGTTGGTGTAGACCTTTTCTTTCATGTGGCCCCAAAGGAAGAAGTCGCAAATCACAAGATCTCGGTAGCCAATTATGATCACCTCTTCGAGGGATAACATGTTTCGTTGCTTGTGTGGTATGTTGTACCGTCTTGTTGAAAGTGAACCTTGTCCAGATCAATACTATCCAATTTCGGCCATAAAAAATCATTAATCATCTCTCGATAGCCCAATCCATTCAAAGTAACTGTTGCTCCAGCCTCATTTTCGAAAAAGTAAGGTCCAATGACTCCGCCGAACCATGACCGCACCAAACAGTCACACGTTGAGGATAAAGAGGCTTTTCAACAATAACTCTTGGGTTTTCCGAGCCCAAGGTGTGACAATTTTGCTTGTTGACAAAGCCACCGTGGGGGAAATGGGCCTTATCACTCAAAATGATTTTTCGGTGGAATTCCGGATCATTTTCATGTATTTCAAGGACCCAATCAGCAAAGACACGACGTTGTTGATGATTGACCGACTTGAGTTCTTGTGTTGACCGAACTTTATAAGCCCTAAGACCCAAATCTTTATGCAAAATACGGTGTAATGACGTTTGTGGAATTCCTAATTCCAAAGAATGACGAGAAATGGACAAACCTGGGGTTCCTTCAACGCTTTCGGCTACAGCAGCAATATTCTCGGCTGTTCTTGAGTGACGTGCACCAATTTTATTCTTCACATCACTAAGTTATCCCAGCAGCTCGAATTTTTCCACCAATTTCTGTAATGCGGTCCGACAAGGTGCTTCACGACGATCCAAAAATGTTCGAGTTTTACGAACCGTCTCTGCCAAATTTTCACCATTTTTCTAGTGAATTTTAATAACTTCAATGCATTGTTGAAGCATGTATCATTCCAATTTTATTAATGACGTAGTTTTTACTTGTCAAATGTCAAAAAAAGACAGCGTCAAAAGTGACATCTACTGAAATAGCGGCCTATTAAAAGTAACACCTCTTATTGGAAAACCCTTTATAACTCATGAGTGCATAATCAGAATGGAATTTCTGACAAAACACGGATTTACAATTGATTTGAAAACTCGACTCCTCAAACGGAAAAATACGGAGAAAGTTTTGGAGGCCAAAGATGTGAAATATGCTCTAGCAATAGCCATTGGGGATACTGAGATACCAAAATCGTCAGAAAACATCCTATTGGCGAAGCTGAATTGTAATCATGAGGACTACCGATTCTACCTTTTTGAGAAAACAACACCAGGCGCCTATAACATTGTTGTAGGACAAATTCTAGTAGAAGCAAAAGAAGATAACCTGGTTCCTGTTCGAATACTAAATGCGATGGAAGATGCAATTAAACTTAAGAGAGGAACTATTGTATAGTAGGCAGTGTTCAATCTGTTTAGATGGAGATGTTATTAGAAACAGAAGAAGTAGCACAAAGTCATGCTCAGGTAACCGAAAAAGTTAATGCTCTAAAATCAACAAAAATTCTACTAGGCGAGCTAAAACTGAACAAAGGCCAGTATTAAAGGGCGGAAACTTTGACAACTGACTTTGCTGATAAAATATTCTGAATCGAAAATTACCAGGGAAAAACGGGGTTCGTTACTCACTAAATGGATACTCAAGATTCAAAACCGAGTCGACAAACACCACCTCGTCTTCCACTTGCAAAACAAGCTGAAGTAAATAAGATGCTAAAAATTATGCAAAAGCAAGGTGTCCCTATCCCTCAATGAGCCTTTGGATAGTGCTAGTAAAGAAAAAGACGTTCGCACTCACTTTTGCATCGTTTGTAGAAAATTGAATAAAGTGGCCAAAAAGGACAGCTACCTCTTTCCAAAAATTGACGATATCATCGACACCTTATCTGTTTATGTTGGTCCCTTACGCTAGATTTGAAGAACGGATACTAGCACATGGAAATCGATAAGGATGATCAGGATGTGTAATGTCATTCATATTTTCGCAATGCTCCAGCAACAATCGAATATGTCCTATGGGATCGGGGAGAAGACGTGTCTTGTGTACCTGGACGACATAAATGTTTTGGGCAAAACTTTTAGCCAGCATATCGAGAACTTACCAGAAATATTTATGACAGTCCGAGTGGCAAACTTAAAGTTAAATGTCAAGAAGTGCAAATTATTTGCGCAAGGAGCCAACTACTAAGGACATGTTGTATCTTCAGCTGAGGTGAGAACTGATTTGTCAAAGATTTTGCCAAAATTGCTAAGCCCTCGCATTAAATCACTGAGAAGAATCTAGCATTCAACTAGACTGAGTAATGTGAGACATCCTTCGACCGGTTGAAGAAAGAGCTATGTGAAGCTCCTCTATTAGTTTACCTTGCCTTGGAAAAACCATTTGTGCTGGATACGGACGCAAGCTACACTGGAATTGGAGCGCTCTTATCTCACAATGCTGATGGAGAATAGAAGGTCATAAAGTACTATAGCAGAGTGCTCTCCACATGTGATCGAAACTATTGTGTGATGAGAAACGAGTTGTTGGTCATAGTGAATGTATCAAAGCATTTTCTAAAATATCTATATGAATAGAAACTCCTTCATCGAACCGAACATGCTGCGCTTAGTTAGTTGCTCAATTTCAAGGAGCCCGACAGTCAAGTGGCAGGTTGGTTCAAACGACTCCAGAAATATGACTTTAAGCTGGTGCACTTTCTCGTTGACCCTGTTTGCCTGCTTGCAATCATTGCTACCAGTTTGCCCAAATGGTTGAGATTGCTGATGAAAAAGTTGTAAAAATAACTGCGGATAAGAGTTGAACACCACAAGAGTTTGTAGGGGGTGCACAATCAGTAAATGAAGCCCTTTACTATCTTGTGAAATATAATAAATCAGGGCAGTGACCAGATTAACAATACATATCCAAACACAGCGCCACTACAACTCTGCGATACTCTTTAAAGCAGTTCCCTTGGGCAGCTATACAACGATTCCAGTGCGTTTTCCATGCTTCGTAACATTTCTGGAACGCTTCGATTGGGATGTCCGGGAGTACCCTCGTCACGGCCACCTGGACGTCCGTAATCGACTCAAAATGGGTTCCTTTGACCACCGATTTTGTTCTAGGGAACAAAAAAAGTCACAGGGTGACATATTGGGCGAATAAGGTGGCTGTTGTAATGCAGCGATCCCTTTAGAGGCCAAATACTGGGACACGCTGAGGGCGATGTGGTGTGGTTCTTTGGAACCATCTTCGCGCACAACTTTTTCATCCCAAAATTGTGGGTAAAAATCTTTCTGACTGTTTCACGGTTCATACAGTGTTTTGAGGCCAACATTCAAACTGTTAAACGCCGATCTTCACGGATTAGGGCGCGCACATGCTGCGCATTCGCGTTAGTCCGCACCTCGACTGGTCTCCCGCTCCACACCTCGTCTACCACGCTTTTTCTTTATGCCATCGAAACACCTGGACACGACTAAGAATTTTAGCGTACGTTTCTGAAACTGTTTCGTCCAATCTGGCGCAAAATTTTATCGCGACGCGTTGCTCTTGATTTCGTTTCTCCATTTTCGTGACGAGTACCACCAACACACGTCTACTCAACATGACACAGCAGGCAAACTAAACAACCCAGAGCAATGGTAAATATATCAGTGAAGAGAGGAAGGATCTAGGGGAAGGGGAAGAGAACTTCAAGGTTGCAGGTTTACCAAAAGCGCGGCAATAAAATCAGTCTCGTTACTTAATTGCCACACCTCGTAGGGTAAGGTATGTTAAGACGGAGTCTTTAACTTATAAAGAGTGATTCATTATGAGGTTTGATTTTCAATAGGCTTTTTTTGACAGATCACGCATGATTCCTGTCAAATTGTAATGTAATTTTTATCAAGTTTTGTTTGACAAATCATCATAGAAAGACTTTCACTGCAACAACGTATCCAAATCGTTCAGCTGTATTATGAAAATCAGCGTTCTGTGGGAAATGTTTTTCGTGCTATTTCGGGCATACCGAGAGAAACAATCGACTTATTGAGAAATCAATCAGTAAACAAAACTGTATCATATAATCAAGCTGCACGAAGAAAAGTCGTTCGTGAAGTGAAATTGTTTGGAGTGAAGGGAGCTCCACTGGACGTTTCGAAAAACTTAAGGATAAGTAGTTAGAGCTAAGTGCAGGCTTTTTCACATTTTTCGCTCGAACAATAAGTTAACGGTTGTTTTTGTTTTCTATCTTTTATATTCATTGTCTTCATTCTACGAGAAGAGATTCTCGTGTAGTACGAGGAGAGGGATTCTTGTGTAGTAAAGTGAAAGTTTGTTAATTTTACATTTTATTGTGAATTATTGTTAATTTTTTTGATAAAGTTTTTTTTGTTTATTTTGAATATTAATAAAATAATGAAAAGAAAATTCAAAGATCATTCGTAAAGTAGAATTGGAGAGAAACAATAATGTGGAATTGAATAAAAATAAATCTAATACAATCGCGGGTAATGAATCTAGTAATGGCCACAAAACATCGAAGGCGAAATGTGGTTAATGTAGGAAACCTGTAGAAAATGCTCACTTAGCGCTAGGCTGTGGTGGGATGTGTTTCAAGTGGTTTGACTTGAAATGGAAAAAGATGTCAGAAGAGAGATTCAAGACCATCAAGGAGATTTCAGCTGGTGTTATATGGATTTGCCCCACGTGTGAGCTGTTAGATAAAAAATCTAAGGAGGAACAACTTTCTCTGTTTATGAAAGATTTAGAAAGTAATATTAAAGAATTAAAGACGAAAGTCAGTTCTTTAATTGATAAGATGGCAGCTACGCACAAACTAACTTATGCACAGGTGATAAAAAACTGCTAAGATGTCATGTTCCAGAAAGGCATCATAATCAAGCCAAAAAAGCATACATCATCAGATAAAACGCTTGCCGATTTTAAGTCTAGTATACGACCGTCAAATTGCAAGATTGCTCTTCAACTGTTACGGCCTCTTCGCAATGGTGAGGCGATAATTAAAACAATGACCAATGCCAACGCGTCTGAGCTATGCCGATTAACCATGGATAACATGCAAGATGAGTACGACATTACCGAGACAAAGATGCGTCGACCCAGACTGGTTATAAATAGGCTGGATAATCAATTTACAAATGAGGAACTACGAAAGGAAATACAGGTGCTAAACTCTGATGTTGGGGATAGAGAAAAAATGGAGCTCCTTCATGCCAGACAGACAAAAAACGGAAAATGGTTACACAATATTGAGGTAAATGGAAGCATGAATAAAAGATTAGCTAACAAATATGTCAACATTGATTATGGGTCATATTTTGTGAAGGAAGACTTTAACGTTACGAGAAGCTTTAAGTGCCATAACCATAAGGCGTCGAAATGCAAAGGAGAACAAATCTGTGTGAAATGTGGAGGAAAGCATGAGCTCAAGGAATGGAAAAGCACACGTGAGTGCTTGCGCAATTGTATGGATAAAAATAAGAACACTGATCACTCACACAGAGCAGACTCGTAGAAGTGACCGGAGTATCAAAGAAGGATTGTAATTACTAGGAGGAGTACTGACAAAAATTTTGATGATGATTGTTAATCCCAAAACTCAATCAAGCGACAAATTAACTATATTTTATGCCAATATAAAAAGCTTACGACACAAGCTGAGTCATATTCAAATTGCAGCAAAATCCTTAAACGGATCTGATTATACTAAACGAAGTGTGGATCGATCCTGAAGAAGCAAAGTCCTACAATATTTCGGGATATAGCTCCGTTTTCTTCTGCAGGCCCGGAAGAGGAGGAGGTACGGCAATTTATATAAAAAAGTTGGGTAAACAGACCTACGCTCATGTCAGAAGGGTTTTGTATTCAATTTACAAAATGCAGTCACCATAGTAATGAATAAAAGCAAGAAACATGTCAAAGACGATTTCATTGGAGAAAAAGTGAAATTCAAGGATCATAGTATTATTAACAAAGTTGAACGAATCTCGACTTCTGAGGTTTTTGGTATCGTTATACTCATAAATATCTCCCTTGATAATTATTTCAGATGTCCACCCGTGACGGAGGAAACACATTTTTCATGTATTTTCCCTCTGTGCCCCTACTGAAGCAAAAACTGACAGTTTAACAACTGTTTTGAAAAGCTCCCATGAAAACTTTCATTTAATACTCATATCGGCTACGTTTGATGAATGTTTTTTCAGGGGCCACTCTCCTGTACTGTTATCATCGATTAATGGCCAATTTTTTTCGAATCCTAGAATGGTCACAAAACCCTTTTGCTACGAGCTCTCTCCCACCTCCTTGACTTGTTTCACTTATGAACATTAATTGTAGGTACTCATCTTCAGTCATTCATTAAATTGAATCTAGTGTTCAAAGCATGCATCTCAAACGTTGAAGCTGGGAAAAAATAACTCAAAATTATTCAATCTTCGCATTTAAAACAGCCACTATTTTATTTTACGATTACTGATACAACTAGATGAACGGATTCTCAAAGATATACATGATACCTATCCTTCCTGAAATTTTCATGCAAATCCTAGCAAAACTGTAGTGTCTGAGTCGGTAAAAAGCGCATGTTGTTCCATAGCCATATGTTGCCATAGTAATAAATGCAGCGCATATTGTTCCATAGTAATACAGGAAAATTCAAACCACTATAACTTCGCTAAATATGATTCAATCTTTATGAAACTGAATTTCATTGAATTTAAAGGTACCGTTAAGATTTTATTCAAGAAAACATAAAATCGGTAAATCATACTATTACTAACAAAGTTGAGTGAATTGCGACTTCTCACGTATTTGTTGTTATTGTACTCATCAAGGCCTACATTCCTGATTTTTTTCAGATTTTTTGGATCACAGGTGTCCAATCGCGAGGGGGGGGACACCAATTTTTCATGTATTTCCCCTCCCTGTGCGCCCCTCGAAGCAAATTTTGCCAAACTAAGACCTGTTTTGAAAATTTCTTATCTAGACCTTTCATTTGATACCCATATCGGCTACCTTAAATGAAATTTTTTTTTCGGGGGGTCACTCTCCTATATGGGGAGACCCCCCTTAAATACCTTATTAAAATTTTTTGTAGTTGAACTTTGAAGAGAGCACCACTTCACACCTACATACAAAATTTGGTGCTTCTAGCTTAAGTAGTTTTCGAGAAAAACTGCTGTGACACACGGACGGACGGACGGACAGACAGGACGCGATCTTAGTAGGTTTTGTAAAATTATTTTACAAAACCCTAAAAATTTAGCCTAAGTAAATTTAGACTTAAAAGTGCCATAATTTTTGATTGACTACATGAGCACGTTATTTTATTGCTAAATCCCTTAACTTCAATATCCAATCAGTGCTGTGACACACGGACGGACGGACAGACAGACAGACGGACAGACAGGACGCGATTTTAGAAGGGTTTTGTAAAATTATTTTACAAAACCCTAAAAATGCAATTAATTTCGTGGCAAAGAGAGTCACATCTGACATATATAATATAATAATAATTGAAATAACCTGCGCAGCTAAAAAAATGAAAATCGGTACTTACTATAATCCCAATCGTCTTAATGGGCAGGACTTCTGCACAGTAATAGATGCAATATACTCTACTGAAAAAAATTTAGTCACAGCTACTGACACAAACATAGACCTGATTGCAGAGTCTCTAGAATCGAGAATGTACAAGGATACCCTGGAAACAAACGGAGCGGTCATTGTCAATAAGAACAAAATTACTCGCCCGACTTCAAGTACCTGCCTGGATCAAATGATGAAAAAATTGCTGAAAACATTAAATTCATACTTGCAGACTGGCCGGAGTTAGATCATCGTTTCCTAAAAATTGTCGTCCATGGTTAAAGTCTCAGTAAGGAAAAACCTACTCACAAAATATTCAGATATTTAGACAAGGATATTTTCAAAATTTCAACAGTTGCTAACAAAATCTGAAAACCTTATGGAGCTCAAACATATGATTACAGAATCCAAGCATGATTCTAACATTGTGAAAAAGATCAGATGTTGACAACATACATGCATAATAAAGAAAGTTATCGAGGGTAGTATTAACAAAAGGAAAGTTTATAAAAAATACAAAAACAACGCTGAAGATCAAGCACGTAAACATCTGTATAACCAAGCCCTAAAAAAATCAAAACGTCTCATAAAATAAGCTAAATTATTACATTACTTCAGAAGATTGGAAACAGCGGCGGACAACTCACACGAAATATGGAAAATAATAAATGAAGTAAAAGATAATTTGTCATCCTGACTCATGTCATCAAATGCTGAATTTTTTGGAATGGACTCTAACAATGCAGCACGCCCATGTGGAAAAGCAAACTCGCTAAAGCACTTTTTTCAGCAATTGGTGAAAAAATGATCAGGGAGCTTGGTGAAAAGT
Organism: Odontomyia ornata; assembly: GCA_963969285.1. Taxonomy (NCBI): domain Eukaryota; kingdom Metazoa; phylum Arthropoda; class Insecta; order Diptera; family Stratiomyidae; genus Odontomyia; species Odontomyia ornata. The sequence continues at coordinate 45,351,468 of OZ017742.1, forward strand.
CAACTAGCTATTTCAATATCATAAACAGCCCACCTAAGTCCATCTTTCACATTCATCAAACGACTAAAAGAGAAGTATTAAATACAATCGAAAATTTGAAAAAAAATGCAGCACCAGGTATTGACAACATCACCACACATGAAATTATTCTAGTCAAAGAGGAGAAAGCTGAACCACTGGCAAATTTTTTAAACGGGCATATTAGAAATGGAACATTTCCGGACGAAGAGAAACTGCCAAAAATAATTCCAATATTAAAAGGAGGAGATCATCTGGACCCAAATAATTACCGCTTCCTAAAGGAGATCATGTTGTTGCAATTTTTGTGGACCTGAAGAAAGCTTTTGATACGGTTGATCATGACTTGTCACTTCAAAAACTTGAGTCGTGTGGTATACAAGGAAAAGTTATTTGGATGGAAGATTCCAAAGAACATCAGTTAATAATGTCTTGAGCAATCTAGCACCAATGAAATCGGGGGTTCCTCAAGAATCCATACTTGGACCAACCTTGTTTTTGCTATACACCAATAATTTGAATATATGTAAACTGAAAGCTCACCACACATTATATGCTGATGATACTGTACTTCTTTATTCAGGAAATGATAAAGTTGCCATGGAAAACAAGCTAGCATTGAATACTACAAAGACAAAATACATGATTTTTAAACAGAAGAATATGGAAGACATAGAAGTTGACCTAAAAATTGCAAAGAGTGTTTGAAATTAAATATCTCGGTCTTACCATAAATCATCGTTGGACATGGTTGCCACACATAAATAATTTGAGAAGACAACTAGCACCAATGATAGGAGTGTTGAGAAGAAAGAAACTTGTAGTAAATGCATTTGTACTGGCAAAGCTACATTATGCGGTGGTCATTTGGAGTCAATCGTCAAAGCAAAACCTTAATATGATATCCAGGATACTAGCTAAAGCCTGTTAAAATATTCTAAACCTTCCAATTCCCACTCCAACAAGACTAGTGCATCAACGGACCAATGAACTCACCTTCAGTCAAATCATTACTATGGAGAAAGCTGAGTTTATCTTCAAATGTCTAATTTCCAGTGAATCAAACCTAGCCCCTTTATAAATTATCACAGATAAATCCATGTAATTCAAGAAATGCCAACAATTTTGTAATACCTTACGCTAAAACTGATCGACCAAAGAACGATGCAACGAATGATGCTCTCTGTATACCTGTATACAAAAATCTTCCAGAAACAGTGAAAAACGCCAACGCATTATTGGTTTTTAAGAAAAGATTTAAGGAACAGCTTATAAATTCAAATTAATGATAAGTCCAGAGGATTGAAAATGCAATATCTTAGGGAATTTTAGACCCTAACATCGAGGTACTTAAAGATAGCTAGTTTTTATAAGCTCAGAAGTTTTTTTTAACTGTGTCGTATTAGAATATTTTTTTTGTCTCTGAGAATTGTTCATAAATCGGACTAGACTAGCAGGAATGGAGTACTTCACAGCATTTGGTGTGCCCCTTATACCGATGTTTTTAGCACTGCCTGGAGGCACACGTAGGAATTGACAACGTGTGAAGTGCAGATCGCACGAGCGTAGTGCGATGATGAAAGAGTGGTGGAGAGAGTGGTAGGGAATGGAGGTATTTTTAAAAAAAAATTGGCCACCTAGATCGCGTGATATCACACCTTTAGATTATTTTCTTTGGGATTACACGAAGTCTCTGGTCTTCAATTGACTCGTGTCATTCACGAGATACCGGTCGCTATGCTGGAACGGCGTAGTACTGGTCAACATTTAAACAAGATCATCTTTGAAAAGTAAATGTAATAGATAATTATTTTGACTCACAATAAAAGGTTTACTATAGAATTCGACCTTATACCTTTTATTTGAGATTAAAAACCAAACCTCATAATAAATCATCCTGTATAAGAAATACAAAAATATTAATTCTCCCCTCAAACTGTGTGAGCAGATAGTTATAATACTCGGTAGGCACAATTTGCCACTTGTATTGACCTCGGCCGAAATAATATAATCATGTAGTGTTTGATAAGTAGTGCCAATGTCTCGTGCTTTGCTCAAATTTTTAAAAGTTTACTTGAATTTAATTTTATTTGATTATTATAAATTCAGTTGAACAGACTCGAAAACTCACCGCAGAATATAAAGAGCACACATTGGCATTTATTGTGGCGGGTCGTCTTCATAATCAGATATTTTATCCGCAACGACGAAATAACTACCAACTGACGACTTTGAAATGGTTGAAATATTCAACGGACTATCAACGAGACCCTCAATAAATTTTGTCACATTTCTCCTTTTTAAGACCAATTAAATTTTAATAAACTCATTTGAGTTTTAATATTCCCGGCCCTTCTAGTCTCATACGAGTATGTGCGACTATTACTTCCAAAACAAAACACTCGTCGACTCCTTGCGGTGCGACTGCGAGTTAATCGTTAAATTTCGTTAAAGGTACATAAACGGCTACTACTGGGCTACAGCTCCTCATGGTATAATGCAGACATTTATAGCTATTTTAGGGCCACATTTTGTCTATGAATATTGTATACGGTTCATCGTAATGCTGTACGGGTACTTATCCAACGAGAACATTCGCACACACTTTTCCGCCATTTTCTGGAGATTTTGTATAAGACTTAACCGAAATGATTGTGAAATGTTATTGCAAAAACGATGAGCGACCATTACGTTTAATGTTTTCAGCAATTAGAATGTTGAACTTGCACGATGATAGTCCTTTTCGTCCAAACTTCATATGCATGTGTGGGTTTATTTGGGTATGAATTTATTCAAAGGTCATTTGCACATGGCATGCATAGTGCCAAGTTGGCTCAAGCCGCCATCAAAATAGCGTTTAATGCTTCCTAAAACACATCCCCATACTCGAATTCGCCGCCAGCATTTTGCATATGTATGATAGAACGGTTGCAGTGCATTAGATGTTATTAACAGAGTTTGCAGACAAACTTTATGAGAGGACTGCGGTGCTCGTTAGCGATGTAAATTTACATTGAAATTGAATAGATTTTATTAAATTAGCAATTGTTTGATCGATCTAGTCTGATGATGGAGGAGTGCTCATGTTATTCTATCAGGAAGGATGCGAACTCGTCATTTCGCTTCAATTTGCATAAAATTTTCTAAAGGGAGACATTACGAAATGGCCGGCATTTAAGCTGACAATCCAGGATATCGGTTATGAGTAAATTTAAGCCCCAATTTGAAAAAAACGACTTATTTCCATACAAATTCTTTCCCCATGCACCCTTAGATGTAAATGTAGCTTGTTTAACCTTTAAGTATGGACGTAATTTTTTCTTAACACTACTGCGGACGTGGAGTCTCACAGGCTCCTATATGCACACACTTTTTTTTGAGAATTTGATATAAGGTTGCTTTAAAACTGATTGGATATTGAAGTTAAGGGATTTAGCAATAAAATAACGTGCTCATGTAATCAATCAAAAATTATGGCACTTTTAAGTCTAAATTTACTTACGCTAAATTTTTAGGGTTTTGTAAAATAATTTTACAAAACCTACTAAGATCGCGTCCTGTCTGTCCGTCTGTCGGTCCGTCCGTCCGTCCGTGTGTCACAGCAGTTTTTCTCGGAAACTACTTAAGCTAGAAACATCAAATTTTGTATGTACGAGGTGTGTTCAAAAAATATCACGAATTTTGTTTATTTTTCAAAAATTATTTATTTATTCATGAATATCTATTTTGTCCCCTTCAAAGTAATCCCCATGAGATATTATACACTTGTGCCAACGGTTTTTCAATCTTCGAAGCACTTCAAAAAATCATTTTTTTTAATCATGTTCAGCTCCTCCTTCGATGCCGTCTTTATATCGTCAAGCGTAGCGTAACGTCGTCCTTTCATGGGCCTCTTCAGTTTAGGAAACAAGAAAAAGTCACAGGGGGCCAGATCTGGGGAATACGGTGGCTGCGGCATCATTAGTGTGTTGTTTTTGGCCAAAAAGTCGCGCACAAGCAACGATGTGTGAGCAGGGGCGTTATCGTGGTGCAAAAGCCAATTTTTGTTCTCCCACAAATCCAGGCGTTTCTGGCGGATTGCTTCGCGCAAATTGCGCATAACTTGCAGGTAATATTCCTTATTGACCGTTCTTCCCTGTGGCAAGAACTCATGATGCACCACGCCCCTGCAATCGAAGAAAATTGTCAGCAAAACTTTCACATTCGACCGAACTTGGCGCGCTTTTTTCGGTCTTAGTTCATGCGGCAGCTTCCATTGAGGTGATTGAGCTTTGGTTTCCACGTCATAACCATAAACCCACGATTCGTCACCAGTTATGACCCTCTGGAGCAAATTTGATTCGTCGCGGACAGAGTTTAACATCTCATTAGCAATGTTCATGCGTTGCTGTTTTCGGTCGCAATTGAGCAATTTTGGTACGAATTTGGCGGCGACCCGTCTCATGCCCAAATCGTTGATAAAAATCGAATGGCACGAGCCAATCGATATGTTTAGGTCCTCAGCAACTTCTCTAACAGTGATTCGACGATTGGCCAATACCATTTTCTCCACTTCATTAATTTTTTCGTCTGTTGTTGAAGTGCTCGGGCGTCCGGCACGCTCTTCGTCGTTCACATCTTCTCGGCCTTCTAAAAACAGTTTGTACCACCGATAAAAGTTGCTTCGGTCCAAGGTAGCTTCTCCGTATGCCACAGTCAACATTCGGGGTGCATCCGCGCACTTAATTTCGTTTTTCACACAAAATTTGATACACGTTCTTTGATCCATTTTTTTGAATAAGTAAAAATCGAAGACGATTGAAAACACGTGCAAGTAAAGCAGCTATCACCAATTAAGTGAACATTCAAAACGGCCGAGCTTGTCGGCATAAGTGACAGACATGAGTACCAACATAACGCCACAAAAAAATCGAAATTCGAATATACGTAACCCGCGAAAATTCAAAATTCGCGATACTTTTTGAACACACCTCGTAGGTGTAAAGTGGTGTTTTCTTCAAAGTTCAACTACAAAAACTTTTTACAAGGTATTTAAGGGGGGTCTCCCCATATAGGGGAGTGACCCCCGAAAAAAATTTCATTGAAAGTAGCCGAACTTTTCAAAACAGGTCTTAGTTTGGCAAAGTTTGCTTCGAGGGGCGCACAGGGAGCGGAAATACACGAAAAATTGGTGTCCCCCCCCTCGCGATTGGACACCTGTGATCCGAAAAATCTGAAAAAAATCAGGAATGTAGGCCTTGGTGACCACAACAACAACAAATACGTGACAAGTCGCAATTCACTCAACTTTGTTAGTAATAGTATGATTTATCAATTTTATGTTTTCTTGAATAAAATCTTAACGGTACCCTTAAATTCTATGAAATTCAGTACACAGGTGACTATCTATAAAATTGATCTATTCTGTAAGTTTCATAAAGATCTGAAAAAAATCAAGAATGTAGGCCTTGATGAGTACAACAACAACAAATACGTGAGAAGTCGCAATTCACTCAACTTTGTTAGCAATAGTATGATTTATCGATTTTATGTTTTCTTGAATAAAATCTTAACGGTACCCTTAAATTCAATGAAATTCAGTACGTAGATGTCTATTTATAAGATTGATCTACCCTGCAAGTTTCATAAAGATTGAATCATATTTAGCGATGTTATAGCGGCTTAAATTTTCCTGTATTACTATGGAACAATATGCGCTGCATTTATTACTATGGCAACATATGGCTATGGAACAACATGCGCTTTTCACCGACTCAGACACCACAGTTTTGCTACGATTTGCATGAAATTTCAGGAATGATAGGTGTCATGTGTATCTTTGAGAATCGGTTCAGCTAGTGGTATCAGTAATCGTAAAACAAAATAGTGGCTGTTTTAAATGCGAAGATTGAATAATTCTGAGTTATTTTTTCCCAACTTCAAAGTTTAAGGTGCATGCTTTGAACACTTGATTCAATTTAATGAATGACTGAAGATGAGTACCTACAATTAATGCTCATAAGTGAAACAAGTCAAGGAGGTGGGAGGGAGCTCCTAGCAAAAGGGCTTTGTAACCATTCTAGGATTCGAAAAAATTGGCCATGAATCGATGATAACACTACAGGAGAGTAGCCCCTGAAAAAAAATTCATCAAGCGTAGCCGATATGAGTATGAAATGAAAGTTTTCATGGGAGCTTTTCAAAACAGTTCTTAAACTGTCAGTTTTTGCTTCAGTGGGGGCACAGGGGGGAAATACATGAAAAATGTGTTTCCTCCGTCGCGGCTGGACATCTGAAATAATTATCAAGGGAGATATTTATGAGAAGAACAATAACAAAAACCTCAGAAGTCGAAATTCGTTCAACCTTGTTAATAATCTTATGATCTTCGTATATCATATTTTCTCCAATAAAATCGTCTTTGACATGTATCTTGATTTGATTCGATTTGGTGACTGCATTTTGTAAATTGAATACCCTTCTGACATGAGCGTAGGTCTGTTTACCCAACTTGTTAGATATTAAAAACAGCCAAACTTATTACTATAGCAAAATGAGTCTTTTTTTCTTAAAATATAATACATAAGGAACCAAAAACACAAAACACCTACTTCAGGTAACTAATACAAAAAATATTGACAACAGTCTAATAACGCAAATTTATTGGCAGTCAGTGCACAAAGGTCTAGAACATTGGAGACACACAGGTTCCTTGCATCCAACACAAACATAGGTAGTCATCCTATGTTTTTTTCGCGGGATAGATTCTACATGCTCTTCTGGACCCTTGAATGGTTTCTTGATCCTGGACACCTTCTGTAACCATATCATCACCGAAAACGCGATTCATAGTCAACCTCAGTTCTCTTGGCAATCGTGTATTTACAACACGTCTTTGCACATGAGGCACTACAAGCACACGTGCTAGTTTTTTTTTGGAAAATCTCCTCTTTCCACAGCTTTTGGTTGATGCATGTTATATAAAATGTACGCATTCATGGCACTCAAGTCTAGGATACGATATAGCAACACCATGGCCATCTCCTTGTTCGACGGGAACTGGAGTAAATCGAGCATTTTTTGTCAGCCTCATCGACGCCCCCTTTAGTGGAATTGTAATACATAATAATTTCACGTTTGTTTGTATTTTCATCTACCTGGTAACTATGGTGCATGGAAGATACAAGCATCACTGCTCGATTCTTCTTTGGCACGTATGAGCATAACGTTTTTGTGCTCGAAAATCCAAATAAAGTAGAGTTTACTTCTCTTTGCTTCTTTGGCTGAAATTCTATCAGGATTTCCCTCTTGTTCTTCTTCAGAGTACCCACATACGTCAGTTTCCGTAATGATAGTTGGTCTACGAGCTCTATAGATGAAAACCAATTGTCAGCCGTCACATTACGGTTGGTTCCATGAATGGGTTTTGTGAGGCGTAGGACACACTGAGTTGGAACTAGAAATTTTTTTTCTTGAGCTATCAGTCCGATATCATCCAAACTTTTCCAGAGTAAATATATCCATTATAAGAATGATAGTTATTGGCATCACATAATGCTCGTATTATCAATCCATACTTACCAGGCTTTTTTGGCATGTATGATATCATGTGACTTCTTCCTCGAAATTTGACGAGCATTTCATCCACTGTGGCACATTCGCTCAATTCATACAACTGTTGAGAATTACTCACAAACTTATTGAAAATATGGGATATGGCAGCCAACTTATCAGCCTTCATTCTCTCTTCACGATTATCAGGGTTGTCAAATCGTAGGCACAATAACAAAACCAAAAATCTTGTCTCTGACATTCCGCACCTAATTATCTCACAACCTGTGCCATCTGAAGCGAACAAATAACTCGTGTTTTCATCATTTGATTTCAAAACAGCTGAGTAAAACAATAGACCAATAAAGGCTTTTAGTTCAACCATGTCTAAATCATTCAATTCTGGTCTGTTATAATGGACATACTTGGTTCTGTAACTAGAAATTCTAAGATTGGTCCAAGTTAGAATGCACTGGAGCATTTCTTCATCAAAAAGCTTATTCCAAATACTGTAGTGATCTTTACCATCTTCAGAAGTCAATTTTGAAGAGCCAGCACGAGATGTTATAATATTATGTTGTGGGGTACGTTCCCTAGCCAAAGGCGGCGTCTTGGCCCATTTATATCTATTTTTGCCGTAGTAATAGTTGCTTGTCACTAACTGCGATAATGGAATATTGTCGGAACTATCACTATCCGATTCTTCTCTTAGGACCTGGTCCGGTTTCTGGTCCTGATCTTCATCACTGTCAAGCTCATGATTTTGTATTAGTTCGGACTCCAAAATAAACAAACCTTCAATATTCTCTTCATTGTCAGACTGATCCGTAGCTAAAAACTAACTCACGTCTTGTTCGCAAGTTGGATCTGCGACACGAAAATTTTTTCGCGCAGGGCCTTGAACAGAACCCATAGACAGTCGTTTTGATTTAAAATTACCGGCATTATTTATTTTTGACATTTTGTACTACAAAATCTGAAACAAACATAATCGCCCTTATAAAATATATTATATGACAACAATGGACGTGTAGCCTGACAGGCTCCAGTCAATTTTTTGATGGTTATTACTCACGTGATATTCACCGGACGACACAACCTCCTCCCTCGTTGGTAGTTTGGCAACTAAAACAAAAGCTACTGAGCCACTCAATCGCGGGGAGCGGAGGGAAATAGGCGAAACTATGAAAACGTAAACATTAAGTAGCCTGTGAGACTCCACGTCCATATTTAAATGTTAAGACAAGTTTTGAAAAATATCTCATCAAGACCTTCCATTTAATGCCCATATTGGCTACATTTAGCATAACATTTTTTTAAGGGTCACTCCCCATATGGATGCATGCACCAATATCGAGATCATTAAATCTGATCATCATCTGCTTTAATATCAAGTTATATATCAATCAAACCGAAATTGTGGATTTTAGAAATCTTTGCAATTTTGAAATTTGACTAGCTGCACGTTATTCGACTTTTGAGCTGCAATCATTTGGTTTCAGACGATTCCGCTTTGAAATTTTTCTTTATTTAAATTCCATTTAACAGATTCAACATAATCCAATTACAAAATGTAACAAAACAAACAGAAAAGAAAATTGATGAAAATAAGAATCAAGTGAAAAAGTTAATATAAATAGAAATTCAATGGTATTAACATTAGAAAGTACTTAGTCAAATATGCATGTAAAATTAAATTACCGCACAAAAAGTCTAATATTTACTCCAATTGAGTTGTAAGAATCAGGCTTTCTTAATCTCAATTTAAAAACAAGGTATGAGTCGGGAAAAGGACCAAGCTCAAGCTTATCGTGATTTCTTACCATTCGTATAATGGGAGAGTGAAAATATTAATTTGTACGGGCATACGGTGCTACGAAAAAATTGTTTGCCCGAGAAGAACGCGATGATTGGTGAAAACGTTAGTCTGCATACAATGTTGATGAAATTTGATTGTGGCAGAGTTGATATAGAAAACACCGATCTAGATACATGCGACGGAACGACAGAGTGGGCAAACATAAGAAGGATAAACGAAAGTCATAGGGTTGATATGGGACTTTGAATTTGTAAAAAAAGACACGAGTAAATTTTCGCTGGACATTCTCTATCGAGTTAATGAGGTAGGAGTGTCGAGGAGACCAAAGTACAGAGTAATATTCAAGGATAGGATGGACAAGACAGATAAACAAGCGGACGGGGGTAGATATATTGTTTAATTTATAAGCCTGCCTGAAAATAAGTCCCAATATTTTCGAGGCCGGTCGACAAGAGCATTCTTGGAGGCTAGCATTCTTTGGGGAGTTCTGCCCCCACGGACCCGAGGATATGGGAGGCGCCGTGAGATTTCCTTCTGGGATGAAAGGTAATGACTCTGATTAGATCTGGACAACGCTTTAGACAACGAACTTGAATTGATGCTTTGGGCTGGCGGATGTGATGGTTTGGACCTAGTTGCTTTGCATAGTAGCGCCGAGGGGAAACACGTGTGTGAACGGCTCCAATTCAACTATCATACCGTCTCCGTCCCGGTAAAACCTTGGCAGGCCTCGGAGTACGTTCGAAGTTCGCACCATTTGTTTGGTGGTGTAGGTTCAGTTGAGACGGACTCCCGATTAGCGCTGGTCTGGCTCTGAGCACTTGTTCCCATAAGGGTTTGTGCCAACACTCGCATGGCCTCCCTGCTCTCCAAAAATAACCATGGGACCAAAAAGGCGACTACACACACGAACGGAGATAGCGGCTCCGAGGGGAGAACCAACAAAACTGGAGCGAACAAAATCAAAAGATCAAAAATATCCAAAAAAAATAACGACGACGCAACCAGCGGTTGCAGCCAAGATGTCAACAGTACATCGAGAGCAGTACTAACCACGACAAAAACAAAGACTAACACAACGACAGTGAAGACGGACGAAAAACGGAGAAAAGCAGACAGTCTGTTTCAGACTGAGATTCCTGCGGCGTTCGGGCGCAGCCAAAAAATGATGCGAAGGCCCAAGCGTCCTATTAAGGAGAAGCGGGAAACTCTGCAGGACACTTCAGGTGTTCGAGCGGTGGGAAATAACATAAAGAGCACCGAAAATTCGATTGTCACTGCTGCGATCGTTACCGAAGCGACCGATGCAAGGGTCGCAAACCCCGACATTGCAACGAAAAATCCAGAAGCCAACGAGGAGATTACGGCACTAAAAGCAAAGAGTGACAAGACACCGCGTGAATGCACCGCCAAAGTTGAAGATGTGGCGGAAGTACTGCACTCGGAAACGGAACGCGATAACCTCTCCCAAGGATGGTTACAAGGTACGATTGCGGCCCAGCGATACGAAGAAGAAAGACTACTCCAAACGCGAGATGTTCTGAAAAGGATACAATCTGCATGCGACTCCCCAAAAATCAGCAAAGCAGCAAAGGCAGGGCTCCTTGAACTAGAGGGACTCCTAGATCGCATAGGGCACTATCGGAGGAGCTGTTTAAGGCAAACAGAAGGCTAAAGATGCGCTTGGGGCGAAACCTAAAGGCGACATGCAGATAGCTCCACCATTAAAAGTCAATAAAAGAATGGCGTCTAGCTCAATCGAACGAGATCGGGATAAAAGAAGGAAGGAAGAGGCACTTGATGGGCGTGGAGCACCAGGTCATGGGTTCCATACAGTGCTTCCAAAAGGAGCGAAGAAAGCCGCAAAGAAACTCCTCCAAAAAAAGCCAGAAAGTAAAGTTCGCACAGATGCCCAATTAAATAAGGACGAAGACCCCGGCAGCAGGCACTACTTGTAAAGCCCCAAGATAGCCGATCCTACGCGGAAGTACTGCGGGACATCAGGAGAAACGTAAGGCCCGAAGACACCAATACTACCATTAAAGTAGTACGACCAACGCGGTCGGGCCACATATTGGTGGAATTCCGAGCAGAGGCCGGTAATAAAGAAGCATTCTGTGACGTAGTAAAGAAAATCCTCGTCAAAAGTGCAACTATAGCTCGCTGGAGCCGATGGCAACGATCGAAATACGAGACATTGACTGCGTGACGCATCTGTTCGAGGTAGAAGAGGCCATCAAAGGAGAGTTCACTAGCGTGGGAAGGATCAAAGCGAGACACCAGAAAACAATAGGGGACAACGCATGGCCATAGTTGACTTGACCGAAAAGGACGCCGAACAATTCCTGAACAAGGGCAAAGTACGAATTGGGTGGGTTGTCTGTAGGATACGGCGGAGAGCAGTGCCTCTCCAATGTTTCAAATGCCTTGGTTATGGTCACACCACACAAGTATGCAAAGGACCCGATAGGAGTTACCTATGTTACAAATGCGGTGAAATGGGACATAAAAGAAAAGAGTGTACGAAGGAGGCACACTGTATTCTTTGCAAGGATGCTGATCCAAAACATGATTTTGGACACGTCTTGGGATCAGGAAAATGCCGGGTGTTCCAGGAAGCCCTAGCCAAGGCAAACTCAGAGCTTCGATGACCCGCATCCTGCAGCTAAACCTACACCGCAGTTCAACCGCCCAAAATCTGCTTGCGCAGCTTGCGAGGGACAGGAAAGCCGACTTCTTGCTGCTGAGTGAGCAACACCATTATAAAAGTTCTGCATTATGGTATTCTGATGAAACTGGTACTGCCGCCATCTGGGTTCGGAACAGTGACTTTCAAGCGGAGAGTTGTGACCGGGGGGATGGTTTGGTGTGGGTTCGGTGCTCAGGGATCACCTTCTTTAGTGTGTACCTAACGCCGAACGAATCGATATCATCTTTCCAAGCCAAGCTAAATGCTTTGGAGGGCACTGTCTCGAACGCAGAGGGCAAAGTGCTCGTTGGGGGCGACTTCAACGCTAAAGCAATCGAATGGGACATGCCTCGGACGGATCCGCGGAGAAAACGAATCCTGGAAATGGTGGCCAGGACGGCCTTTGTCGTACTAACCTCCGGAAATACGCCGACTTTCCACCGTATTGGCAGTGAGGGAACCATACCAGACGTGACATTCGCCTCGGAGTCCTTAGTACGGAGGACACACAACTGGAAAGTATTAGAGGACTACTCAGCCAGTGATCATCAGTGCATTCTGCTTGAGATAAGTGATGCCGTCTCCCGAGACCCGTGCTCTCGGCCTTCTACAACTGGATGGAACATCGGAAGGATAGACGTCGACGGAAGAACTGGCAGCTCAAGACGGGGTGAACTCTACTATGAGCATCATTACGACTGCTTGCTACTCTTCTATGCCCCGTCGAAAACCCCGGCACGGCAAGCCCCCAGTGTACTGGTGGTCAACTGAAATCGCTGCAAAGCGAAAGGAGTGTCACAAGTTTCGACGTGAGGCTCAACGGGCGCGGAATGGTGACGAGGCATGAAACCAGGTGGCAGCATATAAGTCAGCCAGGAAATGCCTTCGCAAACTGATCATCAACAGCAAGGCTCGCTGCTAGCAAGACTTAGTGGACAATGTGAACAAGGATCCGTGGGGCCTTGGCTACAAGCTGGTCATTAGGAAACTTGGTGCCCTATGGAAGCCTTGTATACATGATGCGGAAAACATGGACGCGATAGTGCAGGGACTCTTCGCCACCCATCCCGTCCGTGTTGACGCTGTCTATGGTGAAATAGCAATAAAGTGCCCACTCTTCACGCAGCTGGAACTGGAAGAGGCAATCCTCTCATTGAAAGCGAGGAAGGCTCCAGGTTCAGATGGTGTTCCAGCTGAGGTGTTGCGGCTCGTCTATCACCATTGTCCTGACTTGCTGCTCAGCACATTCAACGCTTGCCTACGGGACGGGGTTTTCCCGGTACGATGGAAGATGGCGAGGCTCGTGCTGATCACCAAGGGGAAGGGAAATTTCGGATCGCCGTCTGCATACCGCCCGTTAGGCATGCTAGACATAGCTGGGAAAGTGCTAGAGAAACTCATCAAGGGAAGACTCACTGACGCAATTCGTGCTGCTGGAGACCTATCTCATCGGCAGTACGGCTTTAGAGCAGGACGTTCTACCATTGATGCGATTGCAGAGGTGGTGAATGCGGTCCAAAAAGCAGAGGCACATAGTCGCACCAAGCGACGGATCGTCCTGTTGGTGACACTCGACGTCAGGAATGCCTTCAACTCCGCTAGATGGGTGGATATTCTGGACACGCTGGAAAACTCTTTTCAAGCTCCAGAATATCTATTCCGGCTATTGAGGAACTATCTGAAGGACCGAGGCCTGCTCTACAACACGACACAGGGCCAACGAAGGATGAAAATTACATCGGGTGTTGCCCAGGGATCTATCCTTGGTCCAGACCTGTGGTACGTGTCTTACGGCGGGCTACTGAGACTTGAGATGCCAGATGAGTCGCACGTCGTCGGCCATGCGGATGATGTTGCGGCTCTGGTCGCTGGACGCACCGTTGAAAAAGCACAACTTTGGCTAGGTATGCTAATGCGCCAAGTGAGGGACTGGATTACTGCTCGCGTGCTGAGTTTAGCACTGGAGAAAACCGAAGTGGTCATCTTGACAAAAAAGAGAATCACTAGAGTAATGACGGTTAGCACTGGAGACATACAAATCGAATCGAAGCCAGTGGTGAAGTACCTGGGGCTACTGATCGGAGCAGAGGTATGGGGCGACGCTCTCAGCAAGGAAGTATACCGAAAACGTTTGGCACAGGTATAGAGAAGAGGAGCTCTGAGAATTGCATATTCGTATCCGACAGTCTGAGAGTGATTGCAGGCGTGATACCGGTCACCCTCCTTGCTAGAGAGCGCTGCACTATTTACCTGCGCCGAAACGAGGATGCGAGGGAGATAGTTGTCCGCGAGGAGAGACAGCACTCACTCACCGATTGGCAGCAGTGTTGGGTGAATTGCACAAAGGGAAGGTGGACTGCGTGCCTCATCCCGGCTGAATCGAAGGAATGGTGAGACTGACTTCTATCTGACCCAGCTTTCGAGCGGGTACGGGTGTTTTCAGTCTTACCTGCACAAGATTGGTAAGTCACGGTCTCCCGGATGTCGGTTTTGCCCAGGAGAGGAGGACAACGCCTGTCACACATTTTTTGCGTGTATAAAATGGGTCAGGCTGCGAAGGGAACTCTACAGGGAGACGGGAGAGCTCACCTCGGATAAAATAGTTGCGGTGATGCTCGAATCGGTTGACAAATGGAACCAGGTGGCACATTATGTTCGGGCAGTCCTAAAATATAAAAGGGACTCACAGCAGCTGGGGGTGCTGGGGCTGGGGGATCGGTCTTCTGGCATTTCCTTTTCCCCCTGTCCCCTCCCGCTAGAAAAGGGACTCCTCAGCTTGAAGGCACCCCACGGCGTAACAAAACGAGACCTGGCCCGAAGAAATGTGTCAAACGGTTCCAGGCTGGGTTCTCAGGTTGACAGGGGAGGTGTTTTGTGGGTAGTCCAGTCGCGCATGAGAGTCGCATACTCTGTGTATAAATGGCATTCACTTTCTTACCACAAAAAAAAATATTTTCGAGGCCCTAGTAGTCGCGATCAAAATGTGTGTAGAATATGGATCAAAAGTAACACCAAAATCTTTAGTAGAGCTCACAGCAGCCATTGGGACTTCATTTAACATATAGGTGAAAGTCAGTGGAGATTAAAAAGAGGTAGTTGGACGAACACCAGTTACTTAGTGCAATAAGGTCCATCTGAAGTTATTGACAATCTTGTACAAACCTGATAGCTCAAAAGGCTTTGAAATCATCGGAATACTGTAGGCAATTGGAGGCGATAACCAAAGGATGATCATTTATAAACAATAGGAATAAGAGAGGACCTAACATGGAACATTCAGGAACACCAGAGGATGGATGAAATGGAATATAGGTAGTTACACGGTAACTAACGCAACATACTCACTCAGTGGCGATATATACTGATTTAATCAGATCATATCATAGCTGACCAGGCACACGGGAGCATGGTACTGACCAAACCAACTTCCGAAAAAATCATTACGGTAATGAAAATGAGATAATCTAACTATCTCTAAGCGAAGGCCCGAGAGGGGCTGTAGTGCTACAAAGAAGAAGAACGCAATATATATGAGAAGACAGGTAGGAGTCTATCCATGATAAGAGAGGGCCAGCAACCCCGAAAGCTTTCTGTCTGTAATAGAGGAGTTGATTGCTGACCATGTCAAATGCCTTCGAGAAGTCAGTAAAGATGACATTAACCTGCAATCGATCGTCTAGGGCCCTAGCAATGTAATCGGTGAATTCAATGAAATTTGAGGTCGTAGAGTGACCTTTGAGAAGCCCATGTTGTTCATTCGACAAGATAGGGGTCAATGAAACTGAAAGCCGGTTATATACCAGGTGCTTGAGACATCTCGGAAAACAGGAAATTAAGGAAATAGGACGATAATTGGACACAGAAGAAGGATCACCACTTTTAAGAATAGGAACAACGTTTGCTCTTTTCTAATAAGTAGGAAAAGTACCAGTCTTTAGACTGAGGTTCAAGAGAAAAGCCAGAGGGATACAAAGTGAAGACGCTAACGACTTGACAAAAATATTCAGTAACCCATCAGGATCAGGAGATATATTAGGATTAAGTTAAAACTTACTCAGAGCTTCCTCACACTTCAAGTTATCAAAAAACTCCAGCCAGTCAACCAAGTTCAGTTCGGAGGCTTGAGCTTCGTTGTTTGCTTCGAATGCAATTGAGAGATCGGGCCATAATGGCGGATGATGACTATCAATGTGCACAAGAGGATTCAATGCTATGGAAACAAAAAGACAATGAAGGGGAAGCAGAGAAAGAAGGAACTTCGTCCATCGCACTGTTCCCAAATTAAAATCACCTCATACTAGAATTGAAGAGTGCGGATGATGCAATAAGATATAAGAGGAAAACTCGTCAAAGAATTTCTCATACTCATACAAAGGAGAGTTACTAGGTATGTAGACAGAGGAAACTAATGAAGATGTATTGTTAGGAAGGAAGATCTTGACAACCACACAATCCACGACACGGAAAAAGCAAAAATCAGCCCAAAGAGAACTACGTACTGTATTACTAACAGCTACAACGGTCCCATCTCCATCTTCTCTTTTTGCAGAGGCCAAATCCCAATCACAACAGTAAATATCAAAATCAAGGGAAATTTCCGAGTTTAATACGTTACTATTTAACCAGGTTTCCGTAAGACATATAAATACATCTCCGCTGAGCTGTAACGATAAATAGAGCTTATCAAGCTTGGTTCTTAACTCTCTTACATTTTGGTAATATACTGAAACATTACAAGTGGAGCTACAGTCATGAAATCTTATACCAGTTCGTAGGTTGCAGTCTTCCCGGTGCACGACGCTGAATGGTTTAGTAAGTAATTCAGGTGGCCAAACTTCAGGATTTAAAATAGGCTCAGGATTTGAGGGCACTGTCTGCTTGAAAGAAGCTACCAGTTTGTCCTCCAGATTATCCTTAGTCAATTTGTAGCAACTAATAACTTTAACAGCTGTCCCACATTTTTTGCAAACGTAGTTTTGTAGGTAGTCCGTGAGTTTATGGTAGCTTAGGCGCGAAATAAAGTTCTCCTTTAGAGGGGATACAATGTCAAGTGGTGGGACTTCGTCACCCGAAATCAGAGCAGCCACAGCCGATGTGTCAACACCAGATGAGGGTGGAAGACTAGGCGAAGGATTATTTTTGGTTTAAGGGATTGCCCCCTGATTGAATGATAAGGGTCCCGGAAAGCTGTCACGTGTCTTGTTATAAGCTTCATCACATAGTTCAATGAAACTCTGCACCAGATTTTGCCCTATCGGAGCTGTACATTAGTCAGAACAAAAATCACGGATTTTTCAGTATTTTGTTTTCAGTCAGCCAGTTTGGTTGCTTACCAAATTTATGTACACAAAATTGAAGCGAAGTTGTGACCTCTGGCGTAGTAGCGAATTTCTTTACATCCCATACATGCTATAAAACCACCTTGATACTCCCCAATAATACCGTTGGCGTATGATCCGGTTTTATTTTCTAAGATCTTTGAAAATATTTTGTACGCCGCACAAAGTAGTGATGTGTCTCTATAATTTTCGTACTGTAGCTTGTCACCTTTTTTGTGGATAGGGAATATAATTGATTGGCTCCACGCTTTTGGCATATGTTCTTGTTACCAAATGTGCTGAATGACTTTGTGAATAGCTTTGTGAATACTACTGCCACCATATTTGATGAGCTCCACTGGAATCTCATCGACGCCCGGCACTTTATTATTCTTTTGGGCTTTGATGATTGAACAAACTTCATCCAGAGTTGGTGGGGCCAATGGAAGCTCTCTGCAGACATCTATAGGCTCCGATGCTCTGGAGCTGTGCGGAGGATTAAGGAGATTCTTAAAGTAAGATGCTCATCTGTAATAACTCAGCCCTACGCCCTTGACAACACTCCACAGTTTGTATTGACGTCGACGGTTCCGAACGACTTTTTAATCACTCGCTGGTTACATACAATTATCGTATTTAACTAATAGCAGTTACTTCATACCTGTGAATTAACAATTAATAACATTCTAAAAATCTTCGCCAAACCATTGGGTTCGGAATATTTCAATTGGAGCGTTAAGATATTTTTCGTTAACTCAAATTTTCGTCAGAACTCGAAAATTTACTTATGAGGTCGTATTAGCGAATTTTTTTCAATTCAGATGTTCATTTTCACCTCATTTGACTATCATTTGATATGAATTTATGGTAAATCTCTCATTTTATGTTTCCCCTCATAATGGCATGGGTAGAATAAGTCTTGAAACTCGCTTGCGGGAAATAAGGCATTTATCTTACAAAAAATCGTATACATACACATCACTAAGCCATAACCAACTCTTCAGTTAAAAGTTCCAATTCTTTTGATGATCGGAGAACTGGTACGCTGTTTTTTTTCTCGAATCTGAGGCCTTTTCGTTATTTGGTGGCTACTTGACGTTGTGCTATTACAAGTGTATGATTGATTGAGAGCCATTACCTTAGACCATTTTATTTTGAATCATATTTCTTTTCTCTTTATTTTTAAAATTTTTGAAAAAAAAACATCAACGAAAACATAAAACGAAGTCTTTTTAATACATTACAATGACGTTTTTATAAGGGTGTAAATTTCAAGTTTTAAAGTAATCTAACGCGTGCTAAACGCCAACTGCAAACGGGCTTCATGAAATATGATTCGAATTTGAAATTAGAAAAAAAGGGCACTACTTTGGATGAAAACAGTAATAAATAGTTTCCAATACTAACAACATCACCTAATAACCAGTTATTTCGTGCCTTAGATTTAAAATTTGCAAAATTTGGTAGAATTAATTTGATATATTTCGGAGAAAGTGAGATTATTATTTACATTTGATATGGATGTATAACGTATCCTAATTATTATTAAGTTCAAAGTCTGCTGAATGAAATAAGGACTTGTGTAAATATAAAAACAAATAGTCAAGTAATTAATGTAGTGCCTCTTGAAGAAAATAATATGAACTGCTAAAGAACAGCACGACTTTCCTTTCCAGCCCGCCATTTTTTTTTCAGCGGGAGTGAGAACGAACGGTAAGTATGCAAGGAAGAGGGTAGGGTTCTAGAAATCCGCGGATGGTCGGTTCCGCGTCGCGTGTGGTACGCGGTGCCTTCGTTTGCTTTGCGTTTTCCTTAGAGTAGAGTTCTTTGGGGTTGAATTAACGAAGTATATTTTTCGGTACCGCGTCGGTGAAATTCGGGAGCGCAAAATGGAATTTAGTTTTATTTGTGATTGACAGGAAGCACGCAGAAATACGTATAAAGTAAGGTAGGTTTCTTTTCCGTATGTGTGAATTCTTAACGCGTTTGAAACGGGCATTAAATGGTGGCTGAAATACGTACGTGAGCGTAATCCATTTAAAGTCCTGTGCCCGAAATCTTCTCCGATCTAGCTGGCCGACAAGCAGTCACCGTGAAATGGATTACGAGTGCACGGACTGGTTGACCGGTTGGTACCGTTCGTTGGAACGACTCAGATTTCACGTCTAGAACCGATGAGAGGTCGGCTACGATTTCGTTATAGTGGACGTAAAGCAAAAACATTACACATCTTTCCTTAATCTTGGTTTCATCAGCGATGATACTGCCCATTTCTTCACGACAGAGCGTGGTTTTGGCTGATAGTCACGTTTCAGGCTTTTTACTTCTTTGCATGCTTGTATTATACTGTTGCTCGCTAAACTTACATCTATACTTCTCAATTGATCGTCATAGTATTTTCTTTTCTTAATCCTAATTATCTTATTCACTGCTCTTCTGAGATTTTTATACTGCTCTCTCTCTTCGTCCTAGTTTTCCTACCTACGTACTCTTTGTACGCTTGATCCTTTTTGTCGAATGCATTCCGACTCATCATCAAACGAATCATTCCTCTTGCGCCAGACTTGATGTCCAATCGAAGGTTATGCCACGGTCTTAATAGCCACCTTCACTTCCATCTAGAGCTCGTTGCTTGTCTTTAAAGATGCGTCTGATAAGATGGGAGCCAGCAGCTTGTTGAGGGTCTCTGTGAAATTTTTGGCCACAAACGCTGTTTGAAGCCTTTTGATGTCAATTTTTTATAGTAGGCTGGTCTTTTCCGAATATGCGATCAAGAAATGATCTGAGTTACAATTGGTATGCTCGAAGCCCAACGTTGTTGGATCAGAACATGATCGATCTAGTTTTGTGTGTTGCCGTCTGGTGATGCCCAGGTCATTTAGTGAATGCGTCGATGTAGGAAGCAAGTCGAACCATGACTAGATTTCTGCTACATGCAAAGTCAATCAGGCACTGGCCGTTGTCATTTGTTTCATCGTGGAGGCTACATCCTTCAGTTGTTCTCCATCGAGATAGCTCATTGCCAACCTTAGCGTTGAAATCACCCAGAATAATTTATTTGTCGTTTACAGGAAGAAATGGGTTACAATAAATTTATTTAAATGGATGAAAAATTGCAATATGTTTTTGAAAGTGGATTTGATAGTAAAATTATGTATTTAGTTAATTTGATTTTAGCTCTAAAATATGCACACATCGTCCGTCGCTCTTATTTATGTCGTTTGCAGGCAATGAGTCAACTAGCCTTTTCATGTGATTGTAGAAAGTTTTTTCGTTTCCTCGTCCTTTTCTTTGGTCGGGGTGTGACATTAATCCACCAGGTTTTGAAGAATTTCGGTTTTATACAGATCGCACATAACCGCTCAGTGACTGCCCTCAAATCAACAACTGCGATTTATCCACAATTAAAGCCACTCCGAATTCTCTTTTACCACTTTTGAAAATTATGTGCGATCTCATGTCTTAAAGGTCGCTTCCAGTGCAATTCCTTTGCTGGCTTGCCAATATTTTTAATTGATATTGTCTGGCCTTTTGTAAAAGGTCCTTAACAGTGCCAGGGTAATTGAGTGATCTGACACTCCAGGATCCAATACGATAGTCATTTTTTCATTTGCGAGGTCGTTGCCATGAGTCCAATCCATTCCGAGGCCCATCTGCAGGTTTCAAAACATTTAAAGGTTTTCCAGGGACGTTGAGTTAGCCTGTCACCCAACTTTCACTCCGGCAGCATGGTTATTACGTCAACTCCATTAACAGGTGCGGAAGATTCACCTTCAACTTCTTACGCCCCCATAAGGGAGGTGTAAGTAGGATTTTGTAGAGAGCTGTAGATATATTTACAGTTATTAGCATTTGTCGTTATTTAATGTCCCATTATTGGGGAATCTGTTACCCCGATTTGCGACCCCGAGAGCATTTACTACCATTTAATTGTGGTTTGTGATGAGGAATCATGGAAGCTATGGGTTTGGGAAACAAGGGGGTTCCCTCCTCCTTTCTCAAACGGGCTTGGGACTGTCTACGGCGGAGTAATTTTATAACCATTAACGGATCCTATTAAGCTGCCTTGCTGGACCAACTGAAGACGGAACCCAAGAAGAAGTCACCACACTTGGCGAGGAAGAAGGTGCTGTTTCATCAAGACAACGCGTGAGTCCACATTTGCACGGTCGCAATGGCAAAATCGAACGGATTGAAGTTCGAATTACTTCAACATCCACATACTCACCAGGCCTAGCTCCGAGTGACTTTTGAAAAAATTTCAGGGTGGGAAAAATATGGGTCAAATGCCGGGTTGGAGAGACATTAAACCTTTATTTTTCAGGTTTACCTAAAGAATTTTTTTCTGATGGCCTGAAGGGTTGGAAAAAGCGTTTGACAAAATATGTTGACTTGTGTGGAGACTGTGTTGAGAAATAAATTTTTGTTTGGCTTGAATTATGTGTTTTTCTTTAACAAGCCGGAAACTTTTCAAATGACCCTCGTATGTTATTGATCTTATTTGAAAAATTTAAGAAGATCAAATCAACACGGCTATGTTTGATTCGATGAGAAGTTCATAAAATACCAAAATCATGTATTATTGTTATTGTAATTGGAGAGATTTCAAATGGCTATTACTTCCGTGTATATAATTCGATTTTCATCAAACTTGCAGAGTATGAGGACCTTTTGTAAGACTAATTAAATATCGAATTTTATTGAGTCTAAGGGCACCTATACGATTATTAACAAAGCTGAGCGAATTTTGACTTCTGAAGGAGTAGTAGTAGTTGTTGTTGTTGTGCTCATGGACACCTACCTCCATATTTTTTTCAGATTTTCCAAAGCACAAGCGTCCAATCTCGAGAAGGGGGGACACAAAGTTTTCGAGTATTTCCCCTCGCTGTGTGCCCCTCGAAGCTAAAAATGTCAGTTTAAGACCTGTTTTAATTTATGGGGAAACGCCCCTTCAATACCTTATAAAATTTTTTTGTTGTCGAACTTGGAATAGAGCGGCAGTTTACACTTACATATTCTAGCTTAAGAAGTTTGCAAGAAAAATTGCTGTGACAGACGGACGGACGGACAGATAGGTGGAAATTTCAGTAGAGCTTTATAAAATTGTTTTACAACAACCTAAAAAAAGGGAAAAAAAGAAAGAAAATGCCCAAAGAAAGGTGGAAGGTAAATTCGTGAATGAGGGAATGCTGGTACAGCTGGAATCCGCACTACACTATAAAAGAAGTTTGTTGAGAGGTATTGAGGTCCATATATAATAAACCGTGTACTACCAAATGGTCGATATGAAATCAGGGATTCCGAGAACTCTGAAGTGACCCAATCACGATACCGAGGAATCCTAGAGTCCAGACGATTACGATTATGGAAAACTAATCATAATAATACTAATGAGCTCGACTGATTACTTGTGGTATACACTTATTGTTGTACCGTATAAATGTATATAAGATTTTCTAGTATTAACTTCAGATTTATCAGTTGCGCTAATTAACTTGATAATTATTTAATCCAATCGATTTCCCCACTGGTATTCAAATTTTATTTGGTAAACAAATGAATGTTTAAATTTATTTATTTATTGACCAAACAAGGTATACATTTTTTTTTTACGTTCTATTTAAATACATATCACAGTTTTTTTAATATATTTTTTTTTACAATATAAATTTACATTTGCAGTGAAGGATTAGGATCCGAGGAACTTCAAGAGAGAGATGGCTCATCTTGTTGAAAATTTTGACACACCCATTTATCGGCTCATTATCACCATAGATAGTATGATGTTTACTTTCTACTAGCAAAGGTGAATGTCTCGTAAAGCTTACTGGCTCGTTAAAGGTTATTTTTTCGATTAGATATTGGACTTTAACGGTTCCTCTAAGGACATCAAATCCGAAGCAAGAGCATAATGTGGTTCTACAGGAGGCAAGTGGTGTCATATTGAGAAGGGATAGCCGCTTATCGTATGATGGCAAATTATGGAAATGTTTTGGATCATAGAAGGATCACAGAGCAAACAGTCAGTATTGTTTCTGAACGAACTCTAACCTCTCTGAGTGAACATCAAACACCGGATTGCAAACGATATAAGCGTAGTCCAGAATTGGGCGCACTAATGATGTGTATAACGTTTTCGTTACCCACAAGTTCTTAAATTCTTTCGCGCGTCGTTTGATGAAACCTAAAAGCTTATTCGCTTTGCAGAGAACCTCAAAGCGGAGTTTTTTATCAAAGTGAACACCAAGATCTACTAGACTATCAACTCTGAAAAGCTTTGTATCATTGAGGTGATAATCAGATTATAAGATTGTACTTTTCCGAGGAAAACTTATCACCTGGCATTTCTTAAAATTCAAATATAGAAGATTTTTGTTAGACTACTCTAATAACGTATTTATTTTGTCCTGCAGGAACAAAGAATCACTTTGGGATGCTATCACATGATATAATTTGAGATCATCCGCATAAAATAAGTGAGGTATACCGGATAACACTTCAGAAAAGTCCGCTATAAAAACGTTGAAGAGAAGAGGTCCGAGGTGACTGCCTTGAAGAACACCGGAATAGACATGAATTTCGTTTGACACATATCCCTGAAATATAACGGTTTGAGTCCGATTTTTGAGATACGAGTCCAGCCAATGAAGTAAGGAGCCAGTGATTCCAAATTTATTCAATTTATGAGATAAAATCGGATGATTGACACGGTCAAAAGCCTTACTAAAGTCAGTATAAATTGCGTCAACCTGGTGTCCATTTTCCATTGCACAAAGGATGTTAGAGACCAAAACTGTTGAGTTGGTGGTTGTGGATCTACTCGTATTCTTTCTGAAGCCATGCTGTTGGTCATTGAGACGCTGTTCAATAAAAGGATATATTTTGCAACAAAGTGTTTTTTCAAATAACTCTAGGGCAGTGGATAGTATGGCAATCCCTCTTTAGTTTTCAACGGCTCCTTTGCTTTTGTCTTTATGCAATAGAGTTAAGTAGGAGGAATTCCAGTATGCTGGGAACACGCCGCTTGATAGCGATTTGTTGAAAATGATGCAAAAAGGGAAAACTAATTGTTCTTTGCATTGAAATCAAAAATATGGAGGAAGTAAATCAGGGTCAGGTCCATGATTGAAATTAAGAGTTTCAATTGCGTCAAATATTTCACCCTCTGAAACTGAAATTTCTTGCAGTACAGGCCCACATTCTATGTCTAGTGGTGAAAAATTATGGAAATTGTTAGCTGAACAGTAAACTGATTGAAAATGGTCTGCATAATAACTACTGATTTCTTCAGGGAGAGTAGAACTGCATTCTTTAAAGGTCATTTGTTTAGGATAGCCATGAGCTTTGCGCTTGATGTTTACAAATTCAAAAAATTTCTTGGGGTCTTTGATGATGTTTTCACCTACAACATTAACATATACTTCATAAGCCTCGCGCGACTTCAATTGAAATTCTTTTGACAGTTCATCATGCTCTCTTTTAATTTCGTCATTCACATCAGATCTACTTTGCATAGTTTTATACAGTTTATTTCTTCTGTTCCTTAAAGATCGAAGATCACTATCCAGCCAGGGCTCTGATAATTTGTCCTTTTTCTTGATTTTAGGAACATGTCTTTCAACGGCTTCAAGGATTTGCTGATAGAATAAACTTACAGCATCATTTATATCTGACGTTGAAAGCATGGCAGTCCAGTCTATATTAAAAATATGCTTTCGAATACTCTCGTAATCATCAGTGCGAAAATCAAATACAATCAAGTTATTATACGAAAGAGTGTTTGTAGCTTCAGCAGTGGAAAATTCAGCCGAAAGTGAGGAATGGTGAAGGGTGTTTGAGAAAAGATTTTCCACCTCACTGGTTGGATTAACCACCACATCGTCATAAACATTGGTAAAGATAAGATCTAGCCAATTACCATTGCGATTGGGTGTCGGAGCTACTTGCTGTAAATCATTGCCATAAAATGTAGAAACAAGGTTGTAATCACTGTCGTCCAGAAGATTGACTAGAAGGAGACGATTATCAAGTTCATCGACTATAAACGTTAAATTGGGCCTATTAAAGTATAATAATTTTATCTTCTTCATTACAACCAGCCAGTAAGTGAAGGAATAACTGCACATGCATCATTGTAAACGTCCACATTGGACTTTGGAGGAATATAAAATGCACCAATGTACAAGTCAAATTTTTTAAGTTTGATTCGAACTATTGTATGCTAGAAATTTTTATATGTGGTTGCAGTGACGAGGTTACTCAATATCGAGTTGTGTACAGCAATTAGGACTCCACCACCTCGTGAAAACTCGGTACTTTGATAGTCTCGATCATTCCTTTATATAGTCCAACTACTATGGAGAATCTCTTCATTTCGAAAGGATTAATTCAACCAAGTTTCCATTAGAGCAAGGACAGTAAAAGGGCATGATTTAGCGTCAAGAAAAAATTTGCTAAGTTTACTTCTCATACCACCACAGTTATAGTAGAACATTTTGATGCATTTAGAGGAAGTATTGTTATTGCGGATGGAAAAATTTGTGATGCTGTTCTCGTGTCCTTTGAAGCGTAGATATATGATTTGAGCTTACATGTGAAGTGTATGTCTCAAGATCTTTTTGTGGTTATCCTAGATTGATACCTAGTTGCTCGTGATATTTAAAATATAATATCATTTACATTGTGTTCGTAATTAGGTCAAGGCGACATAATCGTCAGATTGGCCAAATGTAAGGTTTTGTACACTTTTAAGGTGTAATGTGACGCCTACGCCCGGGAATCGAGGTGATTCCGATCCCGAACCCTTGCACTCGGCCAGATGGGTATGACCTCGAAAGGCAAGCGGACTTCATCTTTCGTGCGGATGCCGTTGCGCAGAAAATTTTTTTTTCTCCTAATATTTAGATCTGTGGATTTAAATATTTGCAACAGAATATTAATCAAAACCCCGACGCATTTCGAGACATATCCATTTGGCAATGCCCCCTCCACCGTGGCCATCGAAAAACTATGCCACTGTCGACAAATGGAGATGCACATTGCCACCATGTGGCGTGCCATTCCACACACATCTGTTTTGTCGGTGGTTGTCAGATTGACAGTCCGGCGCCACGAGAAAAAGAAACGGGGGAAATAACTGCGATTTTTAGTGGTCAACGAAAAAGTATAGTTTTTGTACGATTGACTGTTTTAAAAAAACAAAAAAAAATATAAAATTCCGAGGTGTTCGTGTGAATAGTTAGATCGGTTGGAGAAAATTGCAAATCCCGGAAAGTTGGCAAAGTTTTCTTGATCTGCGCTATCGCCGCGAGTTTCATAAGAATATCACGGCGACGATAAAATTTGAATGAGAAATTCCTTCTCGTTCGGTTTTGTGTTTGCCATCATCGGGTCTTGTGCATAAGAAGCTGGAGCGGTTCTCGATAATTTCGAGATTGAAAGGCCAATTGGACGACCTAAAAAAAACGAAAGGAAATGGACATTCTGGACATCGCGAGGGTGTTAATAAATGTCGATAAATAAAACCCTGCGCCGGAAAGCGCTGAGTGCGCTTCGTGGCGAAACGTAAGTGCGAACACAAAATGACGGTACCGTTTGTTTTTAACAGTTGGAATCTTTGACAGGTGGCGTTGCGTTTGATCGCTCCGAGGATCTTTTTTACTGTTGCTCCGCATAAGCTTGCTCTCATATGTGCCTGATTGAAAGATGGATACATATAGGGTTCAAGAATGTAGAGAACGTTCTGTTGGATGGAAAGCAAGGTACCGCTGTTCTTAGAAAACAAGTGAAGTCGTCCAGAAAACATCGATGGATACCCACCAACCTGTGCAGTCATTAAAGAAAAAAATTGCTTACCAGCACCCCACATCCCAGTGAGTTCCTCAAAAATTGGTGAGCCGAGTGGAAAACAAAAACATTTTTCAATGAAACAACGGTATCATATTCGGTAATAAGACTAAAGTGTTGTAACCTGACAAGTATGTACGTATTTCTTGCTATTTATCTAACATAAAAACCAACGAATCAAGTCTCGGACTCCACGGGTTATAAAAAATTAAGATAACACAAAAAAAATAAGTTTAAGCTATCCAAATTATTCGTAGTTGTCTCATAGTTGTTTCAATGACAGCCACAGCGCATACGTTGTTCTGATGCTTTGTAAAAACAAAGGACCTATGATAGGATTTTACACTCATAAGAAGATTCTAAGTGGCTACGAATGTCATTTTTGTACTTGGTTAGTTAAAAAAAAAAATCTTGAGGACAATCAAATAATTCGCCGCGATCTGAAATTGGGAAATCTGTTCCTAAACGACTTTTGATCAATAAGAATAGAATGAAAATTAACACCTTCTAAACATTTCTTACGACCTTAATTGTGAGTGAAATATGAGTAAAATCCAAATTTTACTAAGTGACCGGATCCACAAAATTCTATTCCGGGCTACCTTAACTATTGCAAACAATCAACAAGCGACTCAAACTACTCGAACATTTAGATTCCTCTTTTTCGTTATTTTTAATTGTGCCGAACGTGCAATATTTACCAATTTTATTACTTTCTCTGTTTTAAATTAGGAGCATGTCCACATTTGGAAACAAAAAAATCCTTTTTCCTTTAATAATTTTAATATTTAACTATTATTCTTGTAAATATTCCTTATTAGTTACTTTAGTAAATTTAGTGTCAGTTGAATGCATGCGATGAAAATCCTATGGTTAATCCCTTTAACGCATGCGCATTTAACCATTTATTTTATAGATCAGGGAAACTAAAGGTGTATGGGTTTTATTATCAACTGAAATAGCAGCTCAATACAGAGCTTCTTTGTTTAGTACTCTTATAGAGTTTAAAATGACAAAATTCGGCAAATATAGACTAATATTACCTGAGAGGAATCTACCCCTTGGTACAATCATTCGGTAAATTTGTTAACAAGCCCGAAAAAAACTTTGACATTGTTTTTCTTCTATAATTGGGTTGAGTCTTACTTTCTTATACCCTTCCAATTATCTGAAGGAACTATGAGAGTAATCGCTTTTGTTGACGTACTTCCAATTTTGATATTTAATAAGTATGCTGTAGATTAACAAGGTTTTTGTGACTTTGACCTGATTATATAAAATTTATTTGGTCAGGTGTCAGCCTTTTTCAAATTAATTACAGCAGGTTTTCCAATTCGTCAGATATTCAATATTATAAACCAAACATATTAAAAGGAATTCAGCTGGAATATTTTGCACAGCATAAACTCAGATTTATCTTAAAGTAATAAACATCAACATAAATTAAATTCGTAGTATTTTTTTTTCTACTTAAATATTAACAGTCGATCATAAAGAATTAAATGTCAGCTCAGAATTTCGATTGGTAGTTGAAAGAAGAGATACCATACTAGTATTTTTATGAAGAAAAAAAAAAAACCCAATATGTTATAATTGCAGCCCATCTTCACCTGTTCGGTTATATTCATGAGTGTTAACAAGCAAGAAATAAGGTTAGGCCAATTTATGTCATAACTTAATACAGAGAATGACCACTATACTAATTAATTTGTTAACAATACAACTAAATCGTAAACCATAACTGAATTTTATTGGTTTCATTTCAATAAAAAAAAAATATATTTCTCTAAAAAAAATAATAGTCCAAAATGCAGAACAAAAAAATAAAGTGTAAACTCTAGGCATAAATATCCTTTAAACATTAACGATAAAAAAAAACTAAGGGCACATTTACTGAATCTTAAATAAAAAAAAAAAAATAAAACAAACTTTTTAAATAAGCTAAAAAAGAAAATTAGGAATATTCAATTCAATGTTAAAAACAACGTAAACTTTATGTATGTACATTCTATTACAATGAAAGGAAAAGAAATTAACATTTGCATGGTTTCAATGTATAAGTAACTGAAATATACAAGAAAATTTCAACCCATCATCAAACAAAAGAAATGATTTAAAAGATTCTAGTATATTATGCCTGTTATTGAAACAATTCAGAAAAAAATCAAAAAATTTAAGATATACTCAAAAACAGTAAATATTCATTATATACTATATATCGATATATATTTAGAATTAGACATCAGGAAATACATTTAGAATACAATGAGCTCAGTGATTCACCATTGAAGTACAAAAAAAGGTTAAATAATATTTTTTTTTTAAACAAAAAAAAAGGAAAATGAAATAATGTAAAATCGAATTCTAATAACCTGAAAAATACAATACAAATGCAGCTAGGCAAACAGCAAGAAGTAAATAGAATTATCAGAGCATTAAAGTCATATGAACTAGAATA
The DNA here is from genome assembly GCA_963969285.1 of Odontomyia ornata. NCBI lineage: Eukaryota > Metazoa > Arthropoda > Insecta > Diptera > Stratiomyidae > Odontomyia > Odontomyia ornata. Next base: position 45,381,146 of record OZ017742.1, read on the forward strand.
TTTGACAAATCCATTAATTGCCAAAAATAATTGAGGAAGAAAATATTTTTCATGATATAAATAAACATAAAAAAATATATTTTTCTGAAAGAAATCAAACAAAGCATAACAATAAAGTTACATCGTATTTTATGTGCCCATATCCAGGCGCTCAGGTATAAAAAGCAACGAACAACTGAAATTGTTCTTGCAACAAATGCATATGAAATAAACAATTAGGACAGCTTAGGTTAGACCTACACATTTTATCAAATAATATACATTTATAATTTTGTAAAATTACACTATACGAAACAATAACATGAATTGCTAAACAGAACCACGACTTTCCTTTTCAGCGGTTCTTCTTTTTCAGTGGGAAGAGAGAGTGCAGGGCAGGTATGTCGTCGCGAGGGTAGGGTTTCGACAAATCCGCTGAGGTCGGTTTCGCGTCGCGCGCGGTACGCGGTACCTTTGTTGTTTTGTCATTTTATTTAGAGTAGTTTTCGTCGGGTTGAGTTAGAGTAGCATACTTTTCGGTACCGCGTCGGTATAATTCGGGAACGCGAAACGGAAATTAGATTTGTGGACTTTGACTGGTTAATGAAGAAATGCGGAGTAACGTAAAGTAGGTTTTTCTCCGTATGGTTTTGTTTGATAACGCGTTTTGAAAACAGGCATGTTCAGGTGGCTGAAAATATTGTAATTGAGCGTAACCCATTCGGAGACCCGCGACCGAAATCCTCTCCGAACTAGCTGGCCGACAAGCAGCCACCGCGTGAATGGGTTACGGTGCACGGATTGGTTGACCTGTTGGTACCATCCGTTGGCACTACTCAGACTTAACGTCTAGAACCGATGAGAGGTCGGTTCCGCGTTCGAACTTAGAATGTTGAAAATCATTACAAAGGTTTCGAATGATTTTCATCGATATATACCATTTTGCAGAAGAGCGGATCGAATCGTATGACAGTTTGAAAGATTTTTCCGCAATAAAATCAAATCCATTTGAAAAGCCGAGGAGACTACGTCTAAGTTTTCCAATATCGTTAGCCAGCCTTACAATACATATCTATGAAATTAGTGATTAATAATTTCTACAATTCTTCGGACTGATTTCAACATATTACATTAGCAACAACTCAATAGTATTATGCAAATTCTTGCTCAAGCTTCCAAAAATCAATTCAATCCTGAAGCAGCTTTTCTCAAAGCACGTAAACAATAGTCTGGTTAACAACGTTCATTTCGTAGATCAAAACAATAGACCAATTTAATTGAAATTTATGTGAACGAGACAATTGTTTGAAATCGGTTTTCTTTGATTGGCCCAAGTTTTGCCTCGAGGTCCTTCAGTTGATGGAACTATCTCGTTTGATTGTCCAAAGCACGTCTTTTAGGTAAAACCTAATTAAGAAATTTCCCTAGTACACTCCATCATCCATTGCTTGAAGTTATTTTGTAGCCCAGCGGAGACTATGGTTAAGTAGTTTCACCCACGCTCTCAAGGACTTGAGCAAAATACTTGCAATTGGACATAGAAATGTTCTCTCCTTCTCTCGTTCTCTCTCTCTCTCTGTTAATTTCTTCCAAATCGAAATTAGTATGCAAATTGAAATGTCCCAAATGATTTTCATCGTCCTCTGTGGCATTGCAAGGCGAGCGTATGAAGGAAATTGTGCTAAACAGCCTTGAACATCAGATGTTGTGGACGAGTCCTTGCAAATGATAAGGAGCCACTTTTCTCCACTACCGCCGTCAAGAGCTAGACAAGAATTCGTAGAAATACTATTTGGAGAGTACAATTTAGTGATAATAATAATAATAGTACGCGTGTAGCATTGGGGATGGGTGCACACTTTGTTTTCAAGGGATTTCAAGTGGTCCTAAAACTTGAGGGGATCTTGAATGAAAATATAAATTGCAATCTAAGTTTGAGAAGAGACTGGTCTTTGATAGAAATGTTCAATTAAAACGAGCTTTCTGAATTTGCATATTTTCTGTTTCGTTAGGCATTTTGAGTGGATGCATTTCGGGTTTTGAACCGATTTTAGCTTTTCTATGATATTTGTAAAGTCTTTAAGTGTAGACGATGGAAAGATGATGTTAGATATTATTTTAGAAACAATTAAACAGCATTTGTAGTATACTTTCAACAAAAAGATGTTTGTCAAGTGATGGTGACTGTCCAGTACCTAATATTTAATTTTGTAAATGCAATAAGATCATTTCATAACTGCAAATTCCATTATTCTTTTCCCATGCAAACTAAATACGAGTAGCTATCATCAAATTCTATTTACGCATAAGAATGTTTTCCACTTGAATGCTAGACATGTTGTCAGCATATTCAAATTACTTTCAAATGTGGGAATATTTCAAATTTTAGTTTGCATGGGAAAATAATTACACTCAAGGTTATAGCGTCAGCATATTTGTACTTTGTTAATTTAGTATAAACGATTTTGATTAGAAGAGAATAAATCAGTCTACAATCAGACTCGAAAAGCTATACAGCGCGTTTTTTTTCATTTGGGTCAAAATTGCATTTTGTAATTTTGGCAAGCAGCGAAGCAATTTAACCAGTCATAGAAAAGGGTCGTTATTAGTAGAGTTACCTACCTACCTACTATTTGCTATCCCATCGCTGAACATTTTTTGGTGACCCCAACTTTTTTATTCATCGAAAAAAGTTCAACAACAGAGTATCGGCGACTCTGTAAATCAGTTGTTGAAAGAGTTTTTATAAAAAATAATTGATAAAATCAATTCAGTGGGAAAAAGATGGAATCCTTAGCCTCAGGGCAAGCTCGACTCGGAAAAGAGATCGAGAAAATAATAAAAGCCTACAATGAGCAATCTCCTGATAGGAAAACCATCTCCTTCTTAGAAGAACGGCTTACAGCCGTTGAAGAACTATGGGAAAGATTCGAAGCAAACGATGACAAGATCAGGGACATTACTGGCGTCTCACTTGATCATCCATATTTCCATAAGGACTATCGCAGAACAGTGAAAATGGCCTTAGAGAAATTCAAAACAGAAATTACGTCTTTGATAGAGTACGTAAAAACGCAATCTTTTCAGGAAGCGAACACTAGTTCCAAGGATGAGCATGCACTAGTACAAAACTCAATAACAAAGGTTGAAACTCCGGAACTATCTAGGCAACTGAAAAAACAACAAGCCTTCAAAGTTGCTTTCAAACATTTGATTGCCAACACAACTCTCACGGACAATCAAACATTAGAATACCTTTTGTCAAAAAAGGAAAAAGTAGCGAAAACTTGGGCAGACATCGAAAACTGCCACTACGCGATATGGGAGTAGGTAGAAGATATTTATGCGAGCGGTTATAATTTGGAAGAATACTTTGATTTGCAAAACCAAAGCGAAGCTCTACTCATAAACTTAGAGTGCCACATCAAAAAAGTTGAAGCAAGCAGCAATGTTACGATGACTAAGGGCGAGTTCCAACTAAAGCTTCCTAAAATAGAGCTTCCAAAGTTTGATGGAGAATATATAAAATGGCATCAATTTGCGGATCTGTTCAAGCAAATCGTGCATGATCAGCCAATAGGTAATTGCCAAAAGTTTTGGTACCTTCAAATGAACCTAACAGGAAAAGCAGCAAAACTCGTCATGTATTTGCCCATTTCGAATGGCAACTATTTTGTTGCATGGGATATGCTCAACAATAGATACGCCAACAAACGATTGCTGGTCAATGCATTATTGGACAAGCTCATGGCCCAACCCACTATAACAACTGAGTCAGCTTCAGCGCTAAAATCACTCCATGATACAACAAAAGAATGTCTTTTTACGCCGCAAACAATTGGCATCGCAGCGAGAGAACATTGGGACCCAATAATTGTGCATACTGTGCTAAAGAAATTAGACAAAACTTCTTACACACTGTACGAGCAAACGCTAAATTCACCTCGCGAACTTCCATCATTGGACGACCTGCTGAAATTTATTGAAATGAGGTTTCAAACTCTCGAAACATTAAACCAAAGGTCAAGTCCTTCGGAACAATCAAGCAAGACAGCCAAACAATCTTCGCTTGTGAGCAGTAAAACAAGCAACGAGTGCAAATTATGCAAAAACATCCACGCCATTTATCATTGCGAAGCTTTCTTAAAACTAAGTCCAGTAGAGAGAAATGAAAAGGCTCGAGAACTCGACCTTTGCACAAATTGCCTGAGGAAAGGCCATGGCTACAAGAAATGCATGTCTAGAAGCTGCCAAAAGTGTGGTAAGAAACACAACACATTTTTGCTTAACCAACCTTGTACAACACCAACACCAAAAGACAATCAAAGCTCAAGTTTATCGGTTCAATCCAAAGAATCAGATGGATATCTTCTTTTAGGAACACCTGTTGCCGAAATTGATAACAATGAGGGATAGCCAATAAGAGCTCGCGTTCTACTTAATTCCGGTTCTCAATTAAATTTCATCACTGAAAAATTGAGAAAACGGTTAGAATTTCCAATACGTGATACGAGTATCAACATCTCAGGAATTGGCAATACAAAAGTGAAGGGTAATGGTAAAATCAATATCACATTGAAATCCGCATGCAAAAAGTTTTCGACCATCCTCGAAGCGTTCTCAATTAGTGACATTGCAAACAATCAACCGCAACAGTACATCGACACAACGAGCTGGATTATACCCGAAAATATTCAATTAGCTGACCCGTCTTTCAATTAGCCCGGAAGAATAGACATTCTTTTGGGGGCGGAGATCTATGGAGAAATTATCCGAAATGGACCAATACATTTATCAGACAATTTACCAATTCTTCAGAACACGACATTTAGCTGGATAATGTTGGGCAAAGTATCCAATCGTGTTCCATTTTGCGGAGTTGCAAACATAAACTTAGAACGCCAACTGCGGAAATTCTGAGAATTAGAAGAATGCTCTGGCCCAGCCATATTATCAAGCACAGACAAAACTTGCGAAGAACTCTTCGAGGCAACTACTTCACGCGATAATACAGGTCGTTTTTCGGTCAATTTGCCATTATTAGGAAACGCTTCACTCCTTGGCGATTCAGAAACTCTCGCGTATAAACGATTGTTAGCAATGGAAAAGAGATTATCTACTCAACCAATACTGAAGAAACAGTATAACCAATTTCTCCAAGAATATTTGGACTTAGAGCATATGGAAGAAACCTCAAGGCAAAAATCCTTGGACCACATTATTTTATGCCACATCATTATGTCTTGAAACCAGAAAGCAGTACCACCAAACTACGGGTAGTGTTCGACGCCTCCGCCAAAACCAAAAATTACTTGTCGCTCAATGACCTTCTAGTCAAAGAACTAAAGGTACAAGAAAATATCAGTACCATTATTACGAGATTTTGGTTGAAACGAAACGATATCACGAAAATGTATCGACAGATTCGCATGGCAGACGAAGATCAACAACAATCAATTGAAGATTATGTGGAAGTAAGACGGTGACAAAGAAGTAAGGTATTTTAAACTTACAACGGTGACATAAGATACAAAAGCGGCACCATACCTAGCCATAAAGTGTTTAAAGAAACTGGCTGATGAAGGAGCAAACCAATTTCCATTAGGAGCTGCCACAATACAGGACTTTTATGTTGACCATGTTCTTACAGGAAGCGATAGTCCTGCTGAAGCAATAACAATGCGGGATGAGCTGAAATCACTGTTAGCAAGTGCAGGGTTCAATCTCCATAAGTGGTGCGCTAACCATCCAAAATTAGTACACGGTATCGCAAGACAGAACCTGGACATTAAACTCGATGTTTCAACGTTACACAGTGACTCGATAAAAACTTTAGGATTGATCTGGCAGCCAATCACCGACATGTTCACGCTTGTCACTACACTAAAAGAGCATAAATCGACTACCAAAACAAGTATACTAGCGGATATTTCACAAATTTTTGATCCCCTAGGACTTGTCAGCCCAGTGATTGTTACAGGAAAATTATTTATGCAAAATTTATGGAAATCAAAGGTGGACTGGGATGAAGCCATTCCAGAAGAGCTTGAATTAACGTGGTCGAAATATAGAGAAGAATTAAGGGGCTTGAATGAAATTACATTCCGAGATACATATTCAGTGATCACGAAACAATCGATATCCAAATGCATGCTTTTGTAGATGCTTGCTTAGGTGCCTTTGGTACAGCGGTCCATATAAGGTCGGAGGATAAGCGTGGGAAGGTAATCGTCAAGTTACTTTGCGCAAAATCGAGAGTTGCCCCCATCAAACTTACAAGAATCCCAAGACTAGAGCTATGTGCAGCAAAACTAGCAGCCAAATTGGTGTAACAAGTCAAATCTTCAACAAATATTAAGGTGAATGCAACGTTTTACTGGTTTGACTCGCTCATAGTTATCAACTGGATTCGAGGTGACTCATTCATTCGGAAAACATTTGTTGCAAACAGAGTTGCATCAATTCAAGATATGACATCAACAAAATAATGGTTGTATGTGCCTACTAAAGATAATCCTGCTGATCTGGTATCTCGTGGTCTGTTTTCTAATCAGCTAAAATAAGCCGAGATATGGTTTGATGGTCCAAAATCCTTAAAACTGCCCAAAAGTTTATCGCCAGCTGAGCCAAACGCAACCTGTGAAGATGACGAAGAGACAAAAACCAACAAAATTGCAGCCCCCGCCATAACTGAATTCCATACGCACTCATTATACTCAAACGACCATCGAAACTCATTCCAAAGGCTGTTACGAATCATGGCCTACATAAATCGAGCTCTAATCTGTTGTAAGAACAAAAGACTGAACAGAGAATCTTGTTACCTTTCAATGGAAGAGCTAAATAATGCCCTCAAAGTTATCGTCAGAGAAGTTCAACGAGGCAGCTTCCGAGATGAATTGGTTGCCTCAAGAAATGGACAAGAAGTTCCTAAGTCAAGCAGGCTGCAAACGCTTGCACCATTTAAACCAACAAATAATATCATACGAGTCGGAGGAAGACTTCGAGCAGCTGAAATCAACTACGATGCGAAACACCCGATGGTATTAGCAGACGATTATTTTGTCACGCGTCTCTTACTTACTTATCTTCATCAAGTGAATTTGCATGCGGAACCTCAAGTTCTGCAAAATATCGCAAGACAAAATACTGGATACTAAATGGTAGAAATATCTGCAGGACAGTTGTGGCAAATTGCGTATTATGTACCAAGTTTCGACCAAACCTACTGGGCCAGCAAATGGGCGACTTGCCAAAAAACCGAGTACGATTGACTCGACCATTTCTCAATAGTGGCGTAGACTTTTGTGGACCACATTTCAAAGTACTTACCTCGCTGTCTTCATCTGCTTTGCAACCAAGGCCGTACATTTGGAGGTCGTGTCGGATCTAACCACGGATGGTTTCCTGAATGCCCTTAAACGATTTGAATCAAGAAGAGGAAGGTGCGAATATATGTGTATACTGTGATAATACGAGAAATTTTTTAGGTGCAAACAACCAGCTGCACGAAGTGAAAGATATTTTGACCCAACCAAACTCAGTTGAAAAGATCATGAACAGTTGTACCAACGCAAATGTTCAATTTCACTTCATACCTTCACGATCACCACACTTTGGGAAGCTGCCGTTAAGTCAACTAAGTTCTGAACGAGAAAAAAGAGGGTGAGTTAGAGTTTGGTCGGTTGCGAGCGATATTAAAAATTAAAAACATTAGTGCTGGTAAATAAAAACAGTTAACCAAAGAATAAAACCCTGTGTTTGAATTAACAGGGCGCGGAAGCTCTGAAAATTTATTTTTTGTAAACTGTGGATAATAAAAACATAAGTTGCACTTACCTGTATTCAAAGAAAGAACAATGAAAGTTTATAGTTTACACGCTTACCTGTATTTGGAGAAGTTAAAGTTTCAGGGAAATAGTTATTTCAAAAATATATTTTTCTCGAATTTATTTTCTTTGCTTTAATTATATTTTCCATGTTTGAAAAACTATTTTGGTTGAAAATATATTAAAATGAAAAATATTAAAAAAATTAATGAATATTAAAATTTAAAAATATATTTTTAAAAATAGTTTGTTTTAAAATATATTTTTTCCTCTAATTCATTTCGTATGTTTTAATTATATTTTCTACATTTTAACTACGTTTCAATTATGTATTTCATAATTAAAAAAAAAAATAATTGTGAAAACAATTAATTTTATTATTTATTTCAAAAATATTTAAAATATAAAAAAAAGTTGATAAAATGTGATGGGAAATAAATAAATTGAAGTATAATGTTCTCACAGAGTTGCTTATGTAGTATCTCATAGTATACACTCGAGTTGCCGGTCTTTAACGTGGGCTGCCAAAATTTCTAACAGTCAGAGGCTAGGCAACCATTTTTTTTTTCGAAAACTAGAAAGTTCAAGCTTTCATTTGATACCAAAATTATGCTTTAACTAATAAGCTAAGCAACTACACCAAAATTAAAAAAATCAAAAAATGGTTGCCTAGTTAGCGACTGACTGGGGACTAAAACTCCTATATCATTATTTTCATTGATTTAAGTACTACCTTTTCCAATAATGTATGTCCTTTAACCGATCAGGTGCCTTTTTCAGCGGTCGGCTCTTCGCCTATTATATAAAAGGGTCGTTATTAGTAGAGTTACCTGCTAGATAACGACGAATCAGCGGATACAAAAGTAGAGATACCTACTATTTGCTATCCCATCGCTGAACAGTGGCAATACTCAAACAACATCTTCTTCGAATATTCTGACGCAGATTTGATAAAAACTATAGTCTTGTAGTCCTTGAAAATTAAAGGTACATGACGTCAAAAATGAGAACATGATGGAAATTAACATAATCACGGTTGTATTTCTGAAACTCATGCATAAAACTCATATTAATTTCACCTGCCTTGAATTTCTCAGGATGTAATTTAACCATGGCCTACATCATGTCATTTTCAGAAATATAAATAACATTTCATTTCATCCTACTAGAAGCTAGAAACAAGTAAATCCACCCTCCTTATAACCTACTTAAATATCATGTTGCTACAACATCCTGTCCAAACCGCAGCTGAACATACAGTACATGCCTTCCCTTTACAGGCATCACACATAGTTAGTATGGACCTATAAAATTATCTGCGTCAAAACATCACATGGATAAATTACATTAACTATAGTTGAAACTACATCAAATAAAACTACACATTTGACCGACCACAAATCTTTTTCTTTCGCAAGATAACTTTGTCTTGATTTTCTTGCTCTTGTTCTTCTTCTTCTTCCACTTTGCCCTGTTTTGCTTCAGATTCAGCTTCAGTATCTTTTCGCCTCGTTATATAGCATAAATACAATACACGTAAAATCCTTGCTAAAGATATTATTAAAGCATTTACACTTGTCAGTGGTAGCCCTGATAAAAAGATTAAATCTTTTGAAAACGAAAATAGAAAAGTTTTCGGAAACATTTTCCAAGAACTTTTTGGTTACTGACGAACTGGCATATAGTAAGTATACTCATTCGTAGATATTCCTACGAATGTATCATTTATCCTTAGTTTGTTCGGTTCGGTATGTGAAGTAAGTCCAAGGATTTATCTACTTCAGAAATGTTTCTTGCAAGAGATAAGTAAGAAAATTGAGAACTGAATAATGCTGGTATGAATGTTGGGCCTCGGCCCCACACACAGTGTGAGGGTGTAAGATGTGGAACTAAGAACTGCTAACAGCTGTATCTATTGGGTGTTTGGCATAAAACAGTGAAAGTTCCGACGTAGAGAATCGTTGCATTAATTATTTTTCTGCTCATATGAATTTAATGACTGGGTCGACAAGTAAGGAAAGAATATTTGATGCCACCCAAAAGGATCAAAGCTAAACATAATAATCCATCCTCAACCAAAGCTTGTAATTTTTTGCCAAAGTGTCGAAACCTTTGGACTGTTATTCCATTATCTGACCGCTAAAGCTAGAAGTGTTTCAATTCTATCAAATGTAGTGTACTTGAGAATTTCAAAGTTTTCATTCCTAAGCGTATTTTCATTGACCACTTTTTATCTAACTTGAAGTAACTCATCGCAAACAATAAATAATTACATTATCTAAAATGATAAAAAGAAGAACCTAGTAATAAATTAAAATAATCACATGATCCAACATATCATCACGAGCAGATGATGAATGAAATGCAGATATATTCATTGCTAGTATTCGAGTAAGTAACCAATACGACTGACAGTACGCGAAAAAAAGTAGTGAGGAGATTTTCCAAGATATATTAATGTAAACTGTGAGTAAATATCGTGTAGTAACGAGGCATCTAAGATACGTTTTATTCCACCCTCACCAAAGCATGGCTTTTACAACAGTTTTGCTTGCGTGGAGCTTTCGGCCTCCCATCGGACGCACCCTCAGGTGGCGGATAGAGAGTGCCCTAACCGGCTAGCCGGTAGCCGGTTATGTGATGGTGTTCCGCAGGAAAAAAATAAAAAAAATATATAATATGCATTATCAAGAAAAACAGGATGCATGTAGTAATAGCAACTGAGGAGTTGCTCTCGCAGCAAAAAAAAAGGTATTCAGCAAAGGTTGCTGACTAAGCAAAAACAGTTTCCCCATGGAACCACATAAAGTCACATGATGGTGACTGAAGAGGAGATCTTTTTGGTTCCACGGCTAGCTCACCGCGTATGGGAGTGGGTTGAGAGACAGAAAGAATTTTTTTGTTTTTAAAGAACTCCATAATGTCGAACACGCGCACACACACGTAAATATTCACCAGTGCGTCATGGATTCTGATAACTTCCTGAAATTAAATTAAATTGAACCAAAAAAAAATGAAAACTGGGCTTAATCCAGCACATTGAACTTATTTCATTATTTCAATTTTTCTAGGCTGTTTTGATTGTAAAATGAACATTTATTTTCGGAATGTTTTATCAGTGCTCTAACAATATTCAAATGAGTCTTAAATTATTCTCGAATTGAGATAATTACATAAAAACTAAAACTGCACTATATTTTTAAACAGATTCCACCTATTATTTGCTTATCGACAGATTCACTCATCAGCCTCTTTATCGAAAAATGTATGCTTTGTCAAACGCATTAAACTTAATTTTAAAATGTAGCTTAAAACTGGAATCCGAATTACAGTGAATTCAAGTAAGTATAACACTAACTAGAATAAATGATTTAATCAACACATTAAATAATTTAGAATCATTTTTATACAATGAATCTCCGCTATTTTTGGTCTCAAAAGGTTTAATATTGGGCTTCATCTTAAAAAAACGATTTTTGTCTTATCTATAAAAAGTCTCTATGCCAGATTGTGTTTTCACTTTTGTTTCAGATTTCAAGTATTATGACCATATTCGAATTTGAAATGTTACCTAGCATCTGCAAGCCATATTGTCAAGTGGTTGAATGTTTCTTTACGGGTTATATCAGACACAAGCAGAACTCCCACTGCACCCCGATATTAGGAATGGATAATTGACCTGAATGCCTCCTGGCCTGCCGTATCACAAATTCGCAACTTTATTTGCTTTCCATCAATTATTATCATGCGAGCACCAAATTCCGATCGTTAAATCATGGACTCCTTTTGAAAAAAAGTAAATAAGCAAAATATTGATTACGGCAGTACATATTGCCGATAAAGGAAGCGCAGCAAATTTTCCGTGGTAACATACATTACCGAATTTCCTCATATGCGATTAGTCTATGTCGGAGGACTTCGATGGCTTTCCTCGAATACTGTTAACAGCGAACAGACATGTCAATGTTTGTGAACTTGCTGATACTTCGAAAATCACTCCAACAACAAGACGCTAGCGACGCCCAAACAAACGACACTTACGAATACAGATCCTACAAAATGCGTAGTAAAGCCACTAAATTTAGAATATTGGAGTAACGAACAGCTGTTTCAGGGAGCCAAACGAAAGTCCAAGGCTGTACATTGCAAATGCGTTAGAAAATTTATATTCCGCCCGAGGCAACACCCGCGTCACCAATGATGAAGTATATGAATAAATATGCATACGCCATTTTGAACAACTATGTCTCGAACAATTAATACACAATTTGACTATGATTTACACAATCACACAATCCTTGGAAATACTAAATATAAAATCCACAAAATCCTTTGTTGCACACACGAAAAGAGGCTATCTTTGTACGAACTTTCTGAATTGAGATTCACAGGGCTTTTTCTTTCTACAAAGGGGATACGCCATAAAATTATACGTCCGTTCACCACGACTCTTTACGATCAGCTCTCCAACTCAACTCCTCCGCCGCGTCATTTCATCAACGCGTCCACTTCAGCCGCCTGATTACATCAGCCGCCTGATTACATCAGCCGCGTCATTTCATCAACGCATCTCCAAGTTATTTCAACTTCAGCCGCCTGATTACATCAGCCGCGTCATTTCATCAACGTGCGCTGGATTGCGTCTCCGCGTTGAGATGATGTTGGTTTTTGCATCGGATAAGCGAAATTCAGCGTCGGGGTATTTAAAGGTTTGAAAATAGAGTGGCCATTAATTGTGCCAACGTAACAGAATGTGGAAAATAAAATATTTACAACTAGCAGATCAAAAACCGATTAAGTCGAAGTGCTGACAACTCTACACTTTTCATGGAGCCAGGACAATAGGCTCGGATTGGATGAAATAACTATCGTAACGCATAAAGGAATACTCTTTTGGAACTTGGAATGTTAGATCGTTGAACAGACCAGGTGTACTGTGACAACTTTTGGATGAAAGAAAGAAATGCAGAAGCAACATCTTCGCGCCTCTAGAAACCATATGGCTTGGCACAGTGAAGACACATTTGATATGCAAACGTACAGCGTGCTTAAAAGTGGGAAATCGCAAGGTAGCAGTAAGTTTGGAGTAGATTTCATTATTGACAGCACATTTAAACAAATCATCACCGACTTCAAATCCACTAACGAAAGGATCTGTGTGACTCGTATCAAGATCATACTTGTTAATGTCTGGCAGGTCAAGTGATGAGGATTTATACCAAGAAAAACGGCCGATAGTTCTAGATTTGAAAATACGTTTTATTTCTTTCTAATGTTCCGCTCGTAACAAGATACATGTGCACAATGAGTTCAAAGAAGATAACAACAGGATACGTTCAAGTTTGACGTCCATCCGAGACTCCGAAAGTGCGAAGCCTGTAAATCAACATCTGTTCGAGACTCCTAAAATTAGAAGCCTTGATGTTATTTTGAATATTGTCGTTTGATGTATGTTTAGGGAAATGAAATAGTACTTCGTTAACATTAATCATCTTTTTCACGAATGTATGTTTAGGGAAATGAAATAGTACTTCGTTAACATTAATCATCTTTTTCACGAACAAAAATTACAATTTACATTTCACAAGATAAAAGTTAGGCTACGATGAATGTAGAATGAAAGGCGCGTCTTGTTGCTCATGCAATAAACTACTACATGCTGCGACGCATGTACCGCAACTCTCTTTCCACTCGATGCTCGCTGCAAAGAATCCTAGCGTCACCAAGGAACGAATGACGATCAAAAGGAAAACGCATCTATGATGCCTGAAATGACGTGCCCACACTCTGCATGTACGTGTGTTTGCATCTCAACCAAGGCACGCAAAAATCTCCCTTGGTATAATTCTTTGTTTACGCTGAGACTGTGGAAGCGGAGGCACTACAGTTTCTCCCTCCCAAATGAACTTAGCGGGGTGCGAAGGGAATGAAAATGTAACGTTCTTTTTGGCCTACGGTATAGAAGCTGAGTAGGTAGCGAAGGAGCGACGGATGTTGGCGAATGAAGTGGTGAGCTGCTAAGCTGTGGCATAGGCTGTGAAGTCTCAGGCTCTGGTATGGAGGCTAGTGAATCATCTGAAGTGGACATTTGTGAATCTGTGATTGCTAGGTGCCTTAAATGTAGTGCGCTTCAGCTGATTGGTCGATAGTGTTTTTACTATGCCATTGACATCTACGACGAAAGTGTGCTCGTCGATACGCTTTATCACTCGATGAGGGCCGGAGTGCGGTTGCTCCAGTGGCTTTTTGATTGATTTGATTCGGCGGAAAACGTATTCGCAAGTGGCTAAGTCCCTGAAAACGAAAGGGCGATAGTTGACATCTTTGGAAGCTTGGATTGGGCGAATGGCGTTGAACAAGTGACGGAGGTTGGTAACGAAATCTGCCGGAGTACAAACGGAAACAGGACAAGGATCAATGAATTGGCCTGGGATGCAAAGTGGTGTCCCAAAGGTTAGTTCTGCTGGCGAGACCTGCAGGTCCTCCATGAAAGTCGTTCGTAAATCAAGGAGCACGGTTAGAAGTACCTTCGGGCAGGAGATTGTTGAAGTACTGTCGAAGGCTGCAAACAATGTGCATCTAAGAGAAAACTGGAGCGTGTGGTGCATACGCTCTACCATGCCGTTCGATTTGGGGTGGTAGGGGGTCGTATGAATTTGATGAGCTCCTAGGAGGCGAGATAGTTCATGGTGAAGCTCAGCCTCGAATTGTGTGCCCTGATTGGTCGTAGTTTCGAGCGGCGTTCCAAGGCAGGGTATCCAATTGTCAGCGAGAGTACGGATGATGGTTGCGGCTGTCATGTCACGTACTGGTATTGCCTGTGGCCAACGGGTGTAGCGGTCTATAGTAAGTGGACAGTGTTCAAAATTTTCAACGAGTGGCACTCTAATCAGGTCCAAATGGATCGGTCGAATCTTTGATCCCGTGCTGTGAAATTTCCTAGCTTCGCTCTGTTGTGGTGATGAAATTTAGACTTTTGGCAGAGGATGCACTGCTTGGCCCACCAAAATATGTCTCTACGAAGGCTTGGCCAAAAGTTTTTGAGGGCGATGCGCTTAGCGGTAGCACGACCACTCGTATGCAACAAATTGTGAGCTGCGTCGAATGCTTATAGATGCGCTACCTGTTCATCTTTCTCTTGCTCAGCGCTAATGGTACTGAGGTTGCTGGTGGCAGAAATGGAGACAGTTTCCACGTGCGAGAGTACATCAGCTACAGCGTTTTCTTCCACAGGTGTATATTCTAGCTGGGTATTAAACTGTGATATAAAATCTAATTGCCAAATCTGCCGAGGCGATGCTTTTTCTGATCGTTTCTTGAGTTTATGAGTGAGCGGTCGATGATCTGTATAGGTGGTGAGAATACACTGGAAATGCCTGATTGCAGTGAATATGACTAGGTCGTATATTTCTGTTCCACATCTGAGAGCTTTCTCGAGAAGAATCCTACCAACCCAAACTGTGCCTATGGCGGTGTTGGATGCATCCATGCGTAAAGCGAGCTGAGTGGGTGAGAGAAAAGCTGAAGTTGTTGTAGAAGCTATAGCCTGTTTGCAGCACATGAAAGAATCGTTGGCTTGCTTGGATCAGGCAAGGTTAGCTTTCTTTTTCGTGATTCCTTTAAGTAAGTCGGCGAGAGGAGCTTGTAACATAACAGCTTGTAGAATGCAGTGCCGGTAAAAGTTCAGCTGAGCTGCGTAGTGTTCTCGGGTCTTGAAAAGTCGATGATGGCCTGGGTCTTTGTCAGAGGTAGGCGAAAACCTTCTTTTGACACGTGATAGCCTGAAAATGCTACCTGCGGCTGGGTGATCTGACATTTAGTCCAGTTAATTTGAAGGCGTGTCTTGTTTAAAGCCGAGAGAAGTTTAGCGAGGTGCACCTGATGCTCTTCGTGGTTGTCTGAGCTAACGCGAAGATCAGATCAGATATACGCTGGATGATTTGAGTCGCATTCTTAAGACTGAGTGGCATGCCCAAAAAACTCGAACAATTCAAAAAGCATTGTGACTGCTGGCTTTTCAATGTCTTCCGGTGCCATCGGCATCTGGCAAAAGGCTTTGTGAAGGTCAATGACCGTTAAAACTTTGCCTTGAGCATCCTGCAGCAAGTCCTCTATTACTGAAAGTGGGTAACGGTCGGGCAGGTGATTCCGTTGAGCTGGCGATAGTCACCGGTAGCTCGCCAACCTCCATTGTCCTTGGGCACCATGTGAAGAGGACTAGCCCACTGACTCGCTGAGTGATGGATGATTTTTCGCTCTAGCAATTCACTGAATTCCCTTTTAGCTGCGCTAAGTCGTTCACCTGAGAGTCGACGTGGTCGGGCGAATACTGTCGGGCCACTAGTAACGATGTCATGCTGAACGGGTAGATCAGGAACGTGCGCCATCTCTCCAGAGCGAGCAGAGCTTTTGGCAAAATTCTCGTAAGCTTTGCGTAGACCTCCTTCAGAGATCCGTGAGGCATAATTTTGGGTGCAGCAATTATAATAGAGTGCACTTCCAGAACTGGGCGAATTGAGCAAGGTGCTGAAAGGCTGGTGCGGCTATCTAGTGTGTGACCATTGTCGAAAGAATCCGCAAAAGAGAGAGTTGTTAGCTCTTTTATTAACTTGTCGCAACGGCTCTTTTTCTTGAGGTAAAGAGCCCAAGCTCAAGACCACAACAACCATCATGGCTTACAGCGTTTTCTTTGGATTTGAACCCATTTTTTTGACGGCCATCTTCCTTTCGTGCAGATCATCTGTATTATCGATGACAGCAATATCAACTTGAAAAGCGACAAATAAGGCACATCAAAAACTCTGCTTGTTTTAAATTACACTTTTATGTGACAGGCATGTGTAGCAAATAAAAGAACTCTGGCGAGTTGTGCTTTGACATAACTATTGAAGCTCATTAATTGATTTAAGTCATCTCGCTTAACTAAGTTCCCCAATAATTTTTCCGTACAGTGGTGGCCATAGGTTGTTTTGAAATGGAAAAACGTCATGGGTTCTGATATTTTGAAGTAAAATATGATGTGTCCTTGGTTAGAATTGAAGAGGCCTCGAAAATTGCACTCTTTACTGACATTCACAAATTTTGTCCGTTAAAACATCCACGCGTCCTTGACAAGTGTTCACTATATCGGGAGAAATGCAAACAGATGACTTATCGAGGTAGAAACTGTTTCATTGCAGGATTATATTGCATCAAAACTCTTCAGTTTTGCTTGGCCATCAATTTTATTTGACTTTGAATTCAAATCTAACAGTTCAGGTTGTATACTTAATCTTTTTCCCTACTTTGTTAGTCGATTTTATTTAAGTTTCTTTTTAGTTTAATGTATTGAATACAACTTTGGCTCGGGCGGCATCGTAACGACCGCATGGGAGAGTGTAAAGGGTCTCCGTGACTAACTTTCTAAAGACATGGTGAAGAAGAATAAGTAAAGCATTTAACTTATTTCACGAATGTATTTCCAAAACAACTGAATTCATTTTTTCATCCGTCATCTGCGAATCCTTTTTCCCGCAACTATACTCGTATGTACATATAGTTGTTTGTTTATTTTTCTTTTTTTTTTTGAATAAATGATATGTTTAATTAACAATATTCTCGAGGGCATAAGGCTTTACTACTTATGCAAGTTAAAATTTGCTTTATGTTTTAATGGGTGATTCATTATGAGGTTAGGTATTCAATTGCAAATGAAAGGCGTAAAGTTGAGTTCTATAGTAAAAATTTTATTGTGAATCAAAAGAACTATCTATGACATTTACTTTTTAAAGATGATTATGTTTAAATGTTGACCGCGACTACGAAGGAAATGGCCCATACTGAGAGTCCAGTTTCAGACGACGCGTTCCAGCATAGCAACCGTTATCTCGTGAATGACACGAGTAATGTTGGCTTCCAAAGCGTCAATTGAAGCTGCCTTATCCCTAAAGACCACAAATTTCATGCAACTCCAAAGAAAATAATCTTAAAGTGTGATATCACTCGATATAAGCGGCCAATTTATTAGTTCAAAATGTCAAATCATGTTATCGCCAAAATGATTTCTCCATAAGTCCATTGTTTCTCTCGGTATATGTGAAGTAGCGCCATCTTTTTGAAACCAAAATTCACCGATACCATGGAATTCAACTTCAGGTAGCAAAAAGTCCGTTATCATGGTGCGATAGTAGTTGCCATTGATGGTTACGTTCTAACCGGACTCATATTTAAAGAAATATGGACCGATGATTCCACAACAAACTGTATTTCTGTGGCTTTAGTGGTAGCTGTTGAAACTCTTCAGGTTTTTGATCGGCCAAAATACGGCAATTCTGTTTATTGACGTATCCATTGAGCCAAAAACGCGCGATATAACAGCGGGTTTTTATTGAGCTGATTCAGAGTCCATTTACCAAAAACACGACGCAAACCTAAGTCGCCCGGCTTCAATTTTTGCACGAGTTGAACTTTATATGCCTTAAAATCAAGATTCTTACGCAAAATACATCAAGTTGTTGCGTACGACAAACCAAGCTGTTGAGAACCACGCCAAATCGATTCGTCACGGTCTTCAGCCACACACTCCGCTACAGCCGCTATATTCTCTTCACTACGTGCTGGATGTGGTCCAATCGGTCGAGTATCATCCAATAATGTATGCCGGGTCTCAAATTTGTGGATTATATAAGCTATAGTGGTTTCGGTAGGTCGACGATGCACTCCATAAGTTGCTCTAAGAGCACGAAAAACATTTCTCATAGAATGCTAATTTTCGTAGTACAGCTGAACAATTTGGATACGTTTTCGCAGTGTAAGTCTTTCCATGATGATTTGTCAAACAATACTGAATAAAAATTACTCCACAGTTTGACAGGAGTCCCGCGTGATCTGTCAAAAAAAGCTTGCTGAAATTCAAACCTTATAATGAATCACCATTTTATGAATTTTTATCGATTAATTAATTGTAGTATTTGAAATTATATAATTATAATTAAAATCAATTTCAATGATTTAGTTATCTGAATTTTTTGACAACATAGGTTTATTTACCCTCACTGGAATACTTAAATGAGACAATTTAATTCGGGTCCCATCTCTAAGCCAGCTAAAAATACTCGTATGCTAACGAATGTTATGGTTGTTGGTTGTTGGATACTATATTATATAATAATTATCCAGTGATTGTAAAAAGAAAAATAATAGAATTGTTTATCGAACTAAAGTGTGTAAAATGAACTAAAGTGTAAATACAGCAACTTTCATCAACTGTGCTGCTTCGATTTTGTTTATTAACTGACCTAGCCCATTAACCCAATTACGCGCAAACTTGAGTGAAAGTGCACATGTAATCTATTCTTTGTGTGACAGTCTGAGTCATTTTCATTCGACCTTAACATTAAAATTAATTTTACATCATTAACAATAACAAAATAATTGACGAAAAAAAATGAGCTTTAAGTGCAGCCTCCCAAACTGTGTTGCTTTCGACAACACATTTAAATACGTTACCTGTAAAGTATTCTTCTCACGTAAACAACATGGGCCCTGTATGGATGCTCCAAAAGATTGGTATAATCTCTACATGGAAGCCCATTTTATTTGCTCTGATTGTCAAGGCTATGAACAAAAGCTTAGTGAGATGTATGATCGCATAATAGCGCAAATTGAAGTGGTGATGGGCGATAAAGAGCAATTTATCGCTCGGCAACATTCAAAAGTTAGAGCAAATGACGAAAGTTTTAATGAAATGGCCAGTTGCTTTGATGAACCTTCTACATCACTATCCAGTAGCAATCAAAAAATATGCAAAGCTCTAGATATGGCCGGCACCCAACTGATATCAATGAAGGAGTTATTATCTTCTAGTCAACCTACAGTAAGCGATACTTTCAGTAGCAGTAACATCAGTGAAATGCTTTCAAAAATGGCCACCAAACTATCTAAACAAGAAGCTGGACACATCGTACAAAACTCACATATGAATGCGTAACTAGAAAGTATTTTTTTTTTGTGGTAGGGAGGTGAAGGCATTTATGCTCGCCGAGTCTGGCAGTGTGGGACTCCCATGGAGGATACCTTTGGACTACCCACTAAACACCTCCCCTGTCAATCTGAGAACCTAGCAACACATTACTTCGGGCCAGGTCTCGTTTTGTTACGCCGTGGGGCGCCTTCAAGCTGGGGAGTCCCTTTCGTAGCGGGAGGGGAGAGGGGAAGAGGAATTGCCAGAAGAGCAATCCCCCGGCCCCAGTGCCTCCGGCTGCTGTGAGTCCCTTTTATATTTTAGGACTGTCCGAGCATAATGTGCCACCTGGTTCCATTTGTCAACCGATTCGAGCATCACCGCAACTATATTATCCGAGGCGAGCTCTCCTAGAAAGTATGGAAAGACAAATTGCTCGTTTAGAAAGCAAGCTCGAGGAGCAAAATACAGTACACACAGTAGTCAAATATGTGGACTGTTTTAAGCAAATGGAACCTGGTAACTGTGTTTCCCCGGTGAAGGAGAATCTAAACGCCTCAGCTCAATTTCCAGTTATCAACAAAAGTATATTCAAGCTTGGTGTGACTTGGTCTGAAGAAGACTGGAATAATAGAATATCCAAGCTGGAGGCTACAAACTCAAGGAATGCTCTTGACGTGTCATCAACCGAGACTAATTCATATGCCGTCTTCTACTTAAAGAAAGTTCCTCACAATATGGGGGTAGATGGAGTCCGCCGGAAACTCGAGTCAGATTTTTTAATCCAAGGCTGCAGAGTAGAAGAAATGGCACATTTTGGCAAACATAGACGCACATTCAAAGTTTTTTTCCCACAAAAATATGTTTAGCTTTTAACAAACGTAAAATCTTACAATAAAACCTACACCTAGGATAGTATGATTTTTAGAAAGTGAAAATCAGCAACTAAATTGCCAAGGCTGGAGATGGACAATAGTACTACAACAACGATGACGAAATCAGCAAAAGGTTTAAAAAAATCTTCAGTTAGCATTAGTTCTACTCTAACAGGTAACCAAATTTATAATTCTGTTGTAGCTCCACTTACCAGGCAAAATCCTAATTCCAGAGTTGTCCCAGGTAATATAACTCCAGATAATTCTTCATTAACTGCACATAGCCAAATTATCAATACTGTAGACAAAATTTCCACTTCTTCTACACACAAAACTGATAATGCAATCGATCCACATTCAACAACGTACTACAGGCCTTCGCAAGGGATCGCGGCTTCCTTTTCCACCACCAGTATTACGGAAAATACGAAAAAATCTTCGCAGCTGTATACGCCTTCTAATCAATACCCGAATTTTGTACATGGAGGTTTTCAAACACCTTCATCCCCACCTTTGATTCAGATGCCAGCACCAACGGATAATCTATCAATTACCAGCAATTCCTTTATAGACCCCCTCACACCTCCAGTTGTTAAAGCATCTATAAATTCCAGCGCTGATCTTGAATGCAGATATCTCTTATCTAGACTAAGAGATCATAAAATCCATGAATATGTCAGATTGTACCTAGCATATATGTACAAAGCTCCCGATACTACGTGTGTTGATGACAAGACGAAGACCAACCTGAAAGTTATGATCCAGCGGGAAGGTCTTCCTATAGAAATCGAGGCTCTCCGCGCACTATATTTAAGATTTCACACAGAACTAGGCGTGACATCTGACCAAGCAAAAAAAGACTTGGACACGTATGCTTCACGTGTTAGCTCAAATTACATTTCATCGCTTCAGAGATCAAGAGAGCAACATCATAAATTTTTTCGTCCCCAATAATACGCTCACTTCTAAATGTCTTAGACTTTTTTACCACAACTGCGGAGGTATGAGAGGAAAGGTCAATAGACTTTTTTTAAGACGCCAAATCATGTCACTTCAATGTTCTTTCCTTGACCGAAACTTGGTTGAATGACTCTTTTTTAAACGAAGAGATTCTTGATGGCAGCTGGACGATTTATAGGGAAGATAGGGATTTCCTCAGTACTGGGCAAACTAGAGGAGGAGGCGTTTTGATTGCAGTTCATAACTCTTTTTCTAGCGAGCTCGTCACTATAGTCCCTAACAAATCCTTCCAGCATAAAATTGTCTACATCAAAATGCCGAAATAAAACATGTACATTGGAGTTTTTTATATCCCTCCCAAATCCAATGAAGTATTATACAACGATGTATGTGATATAATTTCTTCACTCGCTGCTTCCATCAACGTAGAAGATAAGATTATCTCCGGTGACTTTAACCGACCTGATATGATATTCATGACTGATGAATGTGATAAAGGTCTTCTTCCAGTTAATCTCCAGGATGATTTGCAGCAAGTTAACATGTCCCCCAACCATTATGGCAACTCGCTAGACCTTATTTTTACAAATGCGTACGACGAAGTAGTGGTCAATCCAACTAGTGAAGCGGACCATTTGTTTCCAAATAGCCTCCACCATTCCACACTGTCTGTCAGCAGTGGACAGAAGAAACAAACCATCTATCTTACAATAATTCAATTGTATATGATTTCTATAATGCTGACTTCGAAAGCATTAATAATCATCTCAGCGCAATCGACTGGACTGGTACGCTTACAACGTTAGATGTAAACGATACAGTAGATCATTTCTAGAAAGATACGTACCTAAGATCAAAAAGAAAAATAAACTTTCAGAGCCTTGGCTTGATAAGGATCTCCGATATTAGCGAAACCAAAGAAATAAGCTCAACAAAATTATTCACACGAAAACCAATGTGAGTCTTGAATTGAAAAGTAAATATGATGAGCTGGCAAAAGAATTCCAATTGAGATCTAGGGAAGCATATAAGTCATATGTTAACTCAATTGGTGAGAACATCATCAAAAATCCAAAAAAGTTCTTTGACTTCACAAATATCAAACGCAAGTCTCTCTACCAGGAATCGACCTCATGTAACCCTGAAGATATATGTGAGTTTTTCGCTAAACACTTTCAATCCGTATATTGTGAGACCAGCTGTTTACCGCATACACCTTCCTCTGACATATATTCCGCACCTCTGATTGAGAACATCTATATTTCCACAGAAATAATATCTAAAGCGACTTTGGAGCTTGATTTCAATAAAGGACCCGGCCCAGGTTTAATCCCTCTGCGCCTTTTGTGCCAGTGCAGAGGGCAATTAATTTTACCACTTCACGTTATTTTTAATAAATCCTTTTCTTCTGGAATTTTCCCGTCTCTCTGGAAGTCATCTCATTTGACCCCTATTCATAAAAACAAGGACAAAATATCTGTTGACAATTACAGAAGTATTGCAATTCTATCGGCTATCCCTAAACTATTTGAGAAAATAGTTTGTACGAAGATGTCTCCCATAGTAGAACCTCAACTCAATGACGAACAGCATGGCTTCCGTAAGAATCGCTCTACGACAACAAATCTTACAGTAATGGTTTCTAGCATTCTCTGTGAGATGGAAAAGGGGTACCAGATCGACGCGATTTACACTGATTTCAGCAAAGCTTTCGATCGTGTGAACCACAAAATATTGACTCATAAGCTGAAAAAGTTTGGGATTAGTGGTTCTTTGCTGGACTGGATTAACTCATATCTCCAGAATCGGACTCAGTTTGTTAAATTTCAAGGATTTGTGTCCAAGAAAATCGATGTTTGCTCAGGTGTACCTCAGGGCAGCCATCTGGGTCCTCTTCTATTTAACATCTTCATTTTGGATCTTTCTGCAGTTCTGTCTGATATTCCTCACCTATTTTATGCCGATGATCTTAAACTATACCACGTGATAGCTTCCCAAAAGGACTCACTATTCTTACAAAACAAGATTAGCTCCCTACTAGAATGGTCAAAAATAAACCAACTGTCTTTAAACTTGGATAAATGTCAGGAAATTAGTTTTTCTCGTAAAAACTCCGTCATCGCTTCTGACTATCATCTAAACTACCAAAAACTTAGCAGAGTGGACAGTATAGTAGACCTCGGCGTCATTTTGGATAGTAAATTGCGCTTCAATTTACATTACGATGAGTCTCTCTGTAAAGCCTATAAGCTCCTTGGATTCATTAAGCGACGATCTAAGGAATTTCAGAACGTATGGGTTTCAAAATCATTATATGTTTCTTTAGTACGTCCCATTCTTAAATATGCCTGCCTTGTTTGGGATCCTGCCTTTGATGTCCATATAGACTGACTTGAGTCTGTTCAAAAACAGTTTCTACTATTTGCGTTGCGATCACTATATGATCCGAAGAATTATAAAGATTTACCATCCTATGAGCATAGACTCCGTATTCTCAATATGTCCTCACTAGACCCTCGAAGAAAGGTGACAACTTGCTGTTTCACATTTGATGTTCTCAGAGGCAATATAAAAATACCGTCCTTAGTTGAAAGAATAAAAATGAATGAGAAAATACGTTTCACAAGGCATTCACGTCTGCTGGTTGAAAAGCGTCATCACACAATTTACGCTGATAACAAACCTATAAACAGGTGTTGCAAAACATTCAACTCACTAAGTGTGCATTACTCCCCAACAATTTCCAGGTCCCAATCCAAAACTTTGTTGTCTAATGCCCTAACCTCTTAGTCCCATCATTTCATTCAAAAATTAAGAAAAAAAAAATTGTATTTTCATAAAATTTCAATAAATTGTATAATATATTGTCGCGTGTATTTGGTTCGCGGCCAATGATAATTTTAATGTTCCGGGAAAGTGAAAACGCAATGTCTTTGAATTTAACTTAAAAGAGTTTATTTAATTACAAAAGTGCACAATGATCAATTTAACACTTTCACTAATTTTAATTTTCACTATTAAAATTCTAACACTTGTCCATAAATTTCTTATAGCAATTGTCTTCTCAAAATCACCTCACTATTACTTGATCGCTTTTCAATTCGTTTTCCACACACTATCGCAAGTTTTGATCGCGGTCAAATGAATGATCTCCCCATTCATTCAGCTCGCCTTTATATAGGGTCTCTAATCATTCAACTCAGTTCTCGTACATTGATGAATAAGCGGGAACATTCCAGCAGCGTAATTAATGGGCAGTGACTCACTTTCAGATGTTGATAATGCTTGTTGGGTTCTCGTGGTTTCGAGTACATTCATTTGTTGGTGTTCTTAATGATTGTGGAAACAATTGCGACAGTAGCTCGCAGAATTATTTGTACATGTAACACTGCCCCCACCTCAGTTCTTTTCGCCCCGAAAAGATGTGTCGCCAGTTGTAGTCAATTCTCCCTGGGTGTAATATGAGGCAAGACGGTCCAGATGCACGATTTTCATTTTGGCTCTCGGTTTACGGTGTTCCTGTATTCGATATACGACGTCGTTAATTCGCTTTGTGACCCGGTATGGTCCCTCCTAATTATGTTGCAACTTTGGAGACCTACCCTTTCGCCGTTGCGGGTTATATAGCCACACCAAGTCATCTTGCTGGAAGCCAGTAGAATTAGCCTTTAGATCATACCTGGTCTTCATGCGGTCAGTAGCCGATTCGAGGTGATTTCGCACCGTCCGATGTATCTGGTTCAACCGTTGCCTTAGATCAACTGCGTACTCCGAGATCGTTTGGGGTTTCTCAGGGGGCGCTCCGAACTTTATATCGGCTGGCAGACGAATAGTCTTTCCAAAAAGGACTTTGGCTGGGGCTTGGCCCGTCGATGCATGTTCGGCAGCTCGGTACGCCATCAAAAATAGTGGAATATGTCGGTCCCAGTTCCTTTGGTTCTCGTCGACCATCTTGGCCAGATGTTTATTTAGCGGGCCGTTGAACCGTTCGACCATTCCATCGAATTGGGGATGCAGCGGTGTTGTCCTCGTTTTCCGTATTTCCAGCAGCTCGCACATTTCGCTAAAAACTAGTGACTCGAAGTTTCGGCCTTGATCTGAATGTAGTTCACAAGGTACGCCATACCTACTGAACCAATTTAACACTAGCTGTTCAGCTACGGTAGTTGCTTCTTGGCTGGGAATGGGGTAGACCTCGGGCCACTTGCTGAAATAATCGGCTACAACCAGCGTTTATCGATTTCCCCAATCGAATTCAGGAAAGGGTCCTGCGATGTCAACAGCAATCCTTTCGAATGGCACGCCTACGTTATAGGTTTGCATTTGTCCTCTCAGTCGTCGCTTTGGGCCTTTGACGGAAGCGCAAATTGTGCATCTGCGACACCAGTCCTCTACGTCTTCTCGAGCGTGGAGCCAGTAGAACCTTTCCCGCAATTTCGCTAAGGTCTTGTTAACACCAAGGTGGCCTTCCGAGGATCCTTCATGCATTTCCTTAATCACATCGTGGATTCGGCTTTTGGGTAGTATAGTTTGCATCCTATAGGAGCTACCATCAGCCGTTTAACACTTCCGCTTGAGTAC
Organism: Odontomyia ornata; assembly: GCA_963969285.1. Classification (NCBI taxonomy): domain Eukaryota; kingdom Metazoa; phylum Arthropoda; class Insecta; order Diptera; family Stratiomyidae; genus Odontomyia; species Odontomyia ornata. The sequence goes on from OZ017742.1 coordinate 45,407,311, forward strand.
GCCACCCTCCACCTGAAGGGAGTTCCATTGTGCCCAATCGCTTTTCAGGGTTGCGCCATACATCGAAACGTCCTTCCACACCGGTCGCCCAGTTGTCTCCTTCCATACGAGCAATGGTCCGATGTCTTCATCAGCTAACTGGGCGTTTCGAATCTCCTCCGCTGACCAACCTTCATCGAATCCGGCCGTTATCACTCGCAGATCAACGGTCGGCTCCTTTTCCTCAATCCGCCGGCAATGCTTGCAGTTAGCTGGACATGGATGACGAGATAGGTCGTCAGCATTTCCATGAACTCTGCCCTTGTGAAGTTGTTGGGGCCTCACTATGTCTGGTCGGATAGGCGATCGGGTTGCACCAGTGTCGTTTGTTATGGTGCAATGTTCTTCATCAACTTGACCAGGAAGGCATCTGTCTGCTTCTCCACGATGTTGCCTTGGAACGGTGATGGAGGTACTGGGGATGTCGATCCTCCTAGCTAACGTTTACCCCACGAAGTTGGCTCTTGCAGTTTGATGGGCCTCCATTCTAGGCTCCTGATACGGTCTGGATCTCCACCATCCTGGACAATAGCTCCGTCTTCTTCACTTCTTGCAGGCTCTTTGTAGGTGCCCCTTCTCACCGCAATCCCAGCATCCAGGCACTCCATTTGCTTGCGGCTCTCGCTCATTTTCCACGCGCTCACATTCGTCTGCCACTACTTCACGGACCCGGGTAGTGGTACGAGTCACATTTTGTGTTGCCTCGAAGTTAAGACTATAAATCAATGCATCCTTAACCATTTGCTTTTGAGCTAAACGCACGGCTTGTTGCAATTCTGGGTCCTTTAGTGCGCTCGATGTTCTGGGTCGTAGGCTGGGTAAGCCAAAAGTGCTAGTCTCTCAATGTCTTGGGCTAGCTGCTGTAGGGTTTCACCAGACTTCTGCACCCGATGCCTTAGCTGTGACCGATGAATCTGCTTTAGATGATCGTCTCCATAACGCATGTCGATCGCATTCATTATAGCATTCGAGTTTGATTGCGATTCAACGGGGATCGTCTGCAAAAGCTCGGCAGCTGGGCCTCTTAGAGCAAGAATTAATGCTCTTGCTCGGTCCTGTTCATTCCAGTGATTTGCTCTTGCGGCAGCTTAAAACTGGGTCTTGTAAATACTCCAGACCGTTTGCCCATCGAATATTGGTGCTTGCACATTTCTGGATGTGCTTTGCGCTGCGAATATAAGCGGGGCTGGTGAAGTGGTTACTACTGCCTTCGCTGCTTCCAATTCTTTTTCACTTTTTCCATCTCGTGGTTCATTCTCTCTTCGACCTGGCTGACCTTTTCCTCAACCTGGTAAACCTTTTCCTCGACCTGGTCAACCTTTTCCTCGACGCCTTTAATTTGTTTGTTCAGATGACCGAGCTCCGCTTTTATTTCGGTTGACTGTTTCTCCAGCTTCTGTGTGATGTCGGCCTTGATGTCTGCCTTGATTTCAATCGCTTGTTCATTGAGCTTCACAGTTAAATTCGACGACTGTTCATTGAGCTTCGCAGTTAAATTAGATGACTGTTGTCGCAGCTCTTGCTGCATCAGCATCAACATTTGCATTAGCGCATTTTGTGGTCCCTTTGGTTTTGATGTTTCTGCTTCTCCACCTTCTGCGCCTTTTTCTGCATCTGAGGGCTCACCCGAATCCAGATACGCGCCTTCCGATTCGATTGCGTCACGCAAGCGTGCAATCAGTGTGGCCTTTGTACCTTGCGTAGCCAGGTTTCGCTTTTCCAACTCTTCTTTAAGCTCTGACATGGTCAATTCATTAATTTTTAAGTTTAGGCTTCGTGGCATTTTCAATGTTTCTTTAAATTTTACTATTGTGCACTATAAAAATGTTCAAATTTTCACTTTCAAAATTTTAATCTCACTTCTCGACACCACTGTCGCGTGTATTTGGTTCGCGGCCAATAATAATTTTAATGTTCCGGGAAAGTGAAAACGCAATGTCTTTGAATTTAACTTAAAAGAGTTTATTTAATTACAAAAGTGCACAATGATCAATTTAACACTTTCACTAATTTTAATTTTCACTATTAAAATTCTAACACTTGTCCATAAATTTCTTATCGCAAATGTCTTCTCAAAATCACCTCACTATTACTTGATCGCTTTTCAATTCGCTTTCCACACACTATCGCAAGTTTTGATCGCGGTCAAATGAATGATCTCCCCATTCATTCAGCTCGCCTTTATATAGGGTCTCTAATCATTCAACTCAGTTCTCGTACATTGATGAATAAGCGGGAACATTCCAGCAGCGTAATTAATGGGCAGTGACTCACTTTCAGATGTTGATAATGCTTGTTGGGTTCTCGTGGTTTCGAGTACATTCATTTGTTGGTGTTCTTAATGATTGTGGAAACAATTGCGACAGTAGCTCGCAGAATTATTTGTACATGTAACAATATTTTTAAATTTTTGTACGTCTGCCTTGTTTGGCAATAAATAAATAAATAAAATACTTATGATTATACTGTGACAAAAGAGTGACATCCCTACTTAACACTAATCTGCGGCGTGAGCGAAATTATTGTACTAGAATTAGGAATGAGACTAGACAAAGAAAACAATCATTAGATAAATCGCACAATTTTCCCTCACATTATTAAAAATCAAAACATTCATCAAAACAGAAAATCACGAATCCTTACTATAAAACCTTTCATTTTCAATTCTTTTGACTCAGATGATTAACAATCGTTCTCCCCATTTGGAAAGATAAAATAACCCATTTTTCAGGTGTCTACGGATTTATCTTGCTATTTCAATCTCAATTTCATCCTACAAATAAATCATTGCAACCCTTAAGATACTAAGATATTTTTCATAAATTGACCCTTGCCTCGAATCCCATTGCTGATCTCCTTCAGGCCATATAAAGAATGTCCGATACGTAGGGCTATAGGTGCTACGTCCCGCCAACTATCATCGAATTTCTCCATAATTCTGCACATCAACCTTTTGGCTTTGGCTTCTACTTACGAACGAGTATATCCGTGCCGAACAATCTTCTGGGGTGGCCATCGACAAAAGGAATCAGAGGACATAAATCAAACCTTTCTACAAGATTCCACTCGACTTTAATTAATTTCTTCGGCCCGACAAGCATGATTGAGAACGTTGTAATTTGTGTGTAAGTTCGAGTGCTGGTCGAGGTTAAAGGAAGGTAAGTTAGCATTTGGTGTAGATTCAGTGGACAAGGAAAATCTTTTCATTAAGCCAATTGTTCTTTTCGCACCTTGCTTTATCAGCTGGACGATGGATGAATTATAAAAGTGTTAAAAGAATTAACTAAGCCGTGATATGTTGAATATGTTTCTAACGTTTCCTTCGACTCCTTGTTGATAGCGCTCATGTAAGACTATTAAACTGTGCTTCTAAATTGGTGAAATAAGGGGAAAAAATTAAAATAATTACTACAAAAACTAAAAATCTAGATGGGATCAAAAAAGTTACGAACTTCCCGACCAAAATCTAACTTGGAAACATGTAGCTCACTATAAATTTGAATTTTCTTCAATTGGACCATTTATTTATACCAATTAAAACGTAAATGATACATAACTAATTCTGTATAAATTTGCTCTTCATCTTTCATGTGTGACACATGGTCAATAATGCGTGTGGTATTTTTCGTAAGTAAATGATCAATTTGCATATTTGAGTGACGTTCGCTATTTTGTAAAGTTATTTAAATGGCTCATTCTTACAATTAAATCATTTCATAGGTATTTAGAAGGAAGTTCTATGGTGGATCGCATAGAGTTCTGTGTCGCGGGTGGCAAGTTGAAGCTTTTGTTCGTGCTGAGCCACCTACATTCATATAGATACACTAAAAGGAAAGGAGAGGAAGAGTGGAGTCATTTAAAAAAAAGGTATAACTTTGATTATCATAATTCAAACTGAATTCAATGCGCAGGATTAGAATGGAAAAGCAAGTTTAAACTGTTAACCCTTACTTTTAAGCGCACCAGCACTGACCTCTAAATTAGATCTAAGAAAGATGATATCGCGAAATCACATAACATCAATTAATTACGTTTTACATTCTGAAATATTCCTGCTACAAGTTCTATAGAATTTCTAAATGGCTGTATCTTAAAATCTTTTACAATGATGAAATTTTGATTCACAATAAGTAAACGAGATTTCCTCTAAAAACGGTACCACTCCACTTTTGTAATACAAATTCAATTTTAAGTCCATTATGCAACCAAGTAAAATGATTTACTTCTTCTTCTTCTTCGTAGCACTACAGCTCCTCTTGGGCCTTCGCTTCCTCCAAATGAAGCCTCCAGCCTCCCACCAACGGGCAGGATTCCGTCTGAATCCAGAAAAGGAGTCAGACCCGATAGGGGGCTGCTCTTGTTGACCTGCCTCTGTATTTGGATGGCTCGCAGGTCCTCACGAAAATCATGTTGCTGAATACATTTCACGATCACTCCGGTTGCTGTGGAGAGTTCGTGACTCATTACTGCACGGCTGCGCACTTGAGGAGACTGGGAGCTTGTCCTGCAATGCTCCACAAAACGCAGTATATAACCGACCACCCGTTGAAGTCTTCCAAATGAGTTCCCGTGTTGAACCTCGTACATAAAATGGTTGCTTGCACTAGCTGTTGTTATGATCGCAACCCTGATTCGCTTCCACTCAACCTCACAGGCTGCAGTACCCTTGTACGGAGACGGCCAGTCTGCCTCAGGTCCGGTCAAGAAGTATGGCCCCCGTGACCAGAGCTTGCAGGCTGGCGCCAGGCCACGGGACAGGATGTCCGCAGGATTGTCGTGGGACGCCCCATGTTGCCACTTAGTTGGCCTCGACAAAGATTGAGCGGGCGAAATACGGTTGGCCACGAAAGTGCTGTAATATGAAGCGATTGAGTCGTCCCACGCCAATACGACCTCTAAATCAGACCAGAAGACGTGAAAAATAGCCAGCAGACTGAGCGCCCTCTTGACTCGATTCATTAATTCTGCTCCCAGCTTGGCGGCACACAACTCAAAACGCAGCACTGTCAACACATTGATGGGGGCCATCCTAGACTTGGCACAGAGCAGCCAAACGTTGACTTGACCGCTCGGGGATGTTGAGCGGACATAGATCACAGCACCATACGCCTTCTCCGAGGCGTCACAGAAAGTATGCAGCTGCAGCTGGACTGGTTTCTCGCAAGCGATAACGTGTCGAGGAACACGAACCAATTCTAGGTCTAGCACTCGTTGCGTGAAGACATGTTTTTGATCGCTCCTGTCATTAGTTTTAAAAATCAATTAATTTTTCACAAAAGTCAGTTTCAAAAAATTAAATTAACTTTTCTACAGGTCTGTCAAAAGCAAATTTTGATTTTATTGGAAAAGCATTTATCGTCGAAGGCATCAACCAACGGAATCACTAAATCAACAAAAGCAAATAAACCAAAGCTTAACTCGGGACTGCTGTATGGAGGAGCCCGATGGCTTCCCTCCGTTGGGGGGCCCCATGGAGAGTAGTAATGTGAAAATGGTGGCAAGCGTCAATCAGAGAAGACGTGTGTCTAACTCGGACTCCGCAGATGGTGGGCTAAGACTCAGGTAGTCGAAGACAAACAAGAAGTGAGTCGACTTCGAGCTGAAATTCAAGAATTGAAACTACGACTGAAAATTTTCGAAGATATGTACGAGAGAGCGAAGAAAGATCAAGATGCAGAATCGGTACGACAAACAAAAACAGAAACTAAGCAGAAGAAAGCTGTCAAACAAGTCATCCCAGAAGAAGTACTAAGTACTGGAGGCATTAACGTCAGCCACAATTAGTATGCAGCGCTGGACGGACTCCAACAAAAAATGGACGTTGACGAAAGTATTGAAGGTAATGTTAGTCAAGATAATAATGGTAATATTATATTTTACCTAAAAAAAAAAAATAAGGAGAAGAAACCAGCTCACAGTTCTGCTGGTCTTTTGTAATACAAATTCAATTACCAAAAGTTACCAAAAATACAGAGAAAGTTCCGCCAATTAATGTGTTCGGTCTAAGTGGAAAGGATATGGTTCGGCTAATAGCAGCCGAAAATAAATTAACTAGTTTCAAGATTAAAAAAATCAATGCCGGAAAACTAACAATCAGAACCGAATCACTGGTTGACTTCAAACCAGTTAAAAATGCACTGAATTCTCGAGAGGTTCCACACTTCACATATACCCCGAAAAGTGAGACGAACCAGATCTTTTTGTTGAAGGCTTGGACTGCGGAGAAGATACCGTCGATCTTCTTCAGCTACTCAAGAAAACAGCACCTGAAATTGAATTTATCTCCGTTAAAAAACTTACGACAAGAACGTTGACGGTAGAAAAAAAATTTACTACTTTATTTAGTGCAGGTCTCAAATAAAAGCAGTCCAAGTGCTCTTCAAGAAATTAAATACTTGAACTATCGAGTAATGAGGTGGGAATGCCTCCAGAAACAAGAAATCAACCAGTGTTATCGCTGTCAACGATTTTAGCACTCGGCTGCCAACTGCGCCATGCATTACCGGTGCGTCAAATGCACGGACGTGCATGCTCCTGGTGAGTGCAAATTGGCTCGGACGTAGCCAAAAGAGAAATTATACAGTCTTAACTGCGGTGTTTTTGGTCACCCGGCATCATATTGAGGTTGCTCCCGATATCAAGATGCGAGAGTAAAATTTGTCTCAAAGCAAACACAACTACACCGCAGTGTCTTAGCTCCGAATTCGGTAAAGCCCGGAGTATAATTTGCACTCGCCGCTAGAGGACTAGCAGAAAGTGCTGCAAATAAAGTAAATAACGTAAGTGGCAATAATGAGCTGCTTCTCGAAATTTACCAGCAACTAAATTGTTTATCGGAGAGAATCGATAAACAAGATACAAAAATTAATTTTGTTTTTCAGCGTTTAAGGCTTTCAAATGCCTCAAAATAGCTTGTCATGCGGTCACCTTCCCATAACTAGGATTCATCTTATCTCGAATAACGTCAACTCTATTGTTACTATCCATCGATGTGATTATCTCCTTGGATTAATTGGTAAGCAAAAGCCTGACATCATGCTACTCAATGAAACCCACCTCAATTCTTGGCACTCCACGACATTCAAGCATTTTGAACTCGTAAGGATCGATAGGGTCAACGGTGATGGGGGAGGTGGCACTGGGATATTGGTTGAAGAGCCCATTCTTTCCAAAATATTGAAAAAGTCAGATTCAAAAGCTGTGAATCTCTTGAAGAGTTCGTTATCAAAATCTCACTACCAGGTGGGGATAACCTCTTCGTTATCTCTGCCTAAGCAACTGGTCGAAATATTCTCAGGTGGAAGGAGGAGCTCAATTCCTTATTTGAAATACTCGAATATAACAGGCTGCATAATTATTATATTCTTGCCGGTGATCTGAACGCCAAGCGCACATCATGCCTGAACGCCACCAATAATCCAACTCATATCTCAATCAGTATCAATGCTATACTGAACATGTCAAAATCATGCTCAGTCAAGCACAAAAAGTGGTAATAACTCTTTGAAGACTCTTTCATTCCAGGAACATTGATCAAAACGTCAAAGTTATTTGTCTTATCCCTGGTTAGACCAGTTTTGAAATATGGATGTCAGATCTGGTACAACCAGAGTGAAAGTACTATGGAAAACTTAAGAGTTTTCGAAAGGAAATGTCTTCATGCATATACTGTTTGTACAGAAAGCCTGAGACGGATTGGAAGCATTATATATCGAATAGAAGAATTCATCAAACTGCTAAAGTGACGAGAGTCGATATATTTATATTAAGACTTCTTTGGAATCATATCACGAGATCTGTAATTGTGAGTGAAAACCCTTGGATTTCACAGCCGTTCCACCCTACAGACGGATATATCGCGACTCGCCTCACTACTGGCTTCGTTCCACCAAAACTAGTCGCGTATTTGGACATAAATCGATATGTTTTTGATTCTGACGGTGTCCCAATCATATATCACATATAAGAAGATAAAATATCCTCCGGATTTGAGTTCACGAGACCAACGATTTCAATGGAGATACTCATTTGTTAGATTCGTTGAAGCTGACCAAGCTTAGATGGATCCATCTAGGTATATGTGGCTGAATGACGATGTCTAAATTATTCGTGTTTATTTCCTATTTTTATGTTTTTCATTACTTTATTTTTGAGCTCATTATTGCTTTAATTTGTTTTGCTACATTTTGTGTCTAATTATGTTGAAAATTCGGGGTAGGTTTCAATATTTGGGACGGTGGTCGGTGCACAATGACGGTGGTCCAACCATAATGCACAATATCAATTGTGGGTCACAGCTTAACGTCAAGTTTTTCGCCCAACATAATTTGACATTTATTTGTTTCAATGTTTGAAAAATTCAACCATGTAGTGGTACACGATTGAGCAGCGCGTTAAGGTTGTTGAGGCCTTTTAAGAAAATGGGCGTCCAAATTAAAATGCATTTCATGCGCTCCATGATTTTTTTGGTCAGCATAATCGACCAAGTGTGTCCACAATCGGAAGGAATGTGCGCAAATTTCAGCAAACCAGATGTGGTTCCAACAGAATGGTGCCACTTGCCACACAGCCAAGAGAACAATGGCTCTTTTGCGCGAGAAATTCAATGGCCGTTCTATTTCACGTTGTGGCGATATTAATTACCGACCTCTTTCTCCGGGGATATTTTAAAGGAAAAGTGTACGTCAATAAGCCAAGAAGAATTCGAGAGCTAACGGATGAGATAATTCAGCACATTAACGATATTGAACCTCAATTCTGTCTCAAGGTCATTGAAAATATGGACTCTCAGATAAAGGTATGCCACCGTAGCCATGGTGAGCATTTGGGCAATATTTTGTTTCTCTCATCGACAATTTATTGGAATGTTTTAACAGATGGATTCTCGGACCCAAATACTTAAATTAGCAATTTAGTTTGATTGCGCGAAACATATTGTTGCGTGTTATGGCTCGCGGCCAATAATTTTAATGTTCCGGGAAAGTGAAAACGCAATGTCTTTTAATTTAAATTAAAAGAGTTTATTTACTGAAATTGCACAATCACTAATTCAACTATTTCAAAACTTGTCTATTAATTTTTCATTTCAAATTTTTATCACTTCAATATCGCTTTTTAATTCGCACTCCACACTATCGCAGTTTACTATATCGCGGTTGTAATGAATAATCCCCCCATTCATTCAGCTCGCCTTAATACAGGGTATCTAGCCATTCAATCCATTTTTCGTACATTGGCGAACGTTCTGCCAAGAGGTATCTGGTATATTCGAGCAGCTCAATGAATGGAGCAATGATTCACTTTCAGATGTTGATCATGCTTGGTGGGTTCTCGTGGTTTCGAGTAAATTTATTTTGTTATTGTTCTTAATGGTTGTGAAAACAATTGCGACAGTAGCTCGCAGAATTATTTGTACATGCGTCAGCATTGCCATAAACTCCGCCCTTGTGAAGTAGTGGTTGCACTAGTGTCGCTTATTATGGTGCAGTGTTCTTCGTCATTTTGATCCGGAAGGCAAAAGTCTGCTTCTCCGCGATGCAGTCTTGAGACAGTGACGGGGGTGCTAGGGACATCGATCCTCCTAGCCAACATCCGCCCCATGAAGTTGGCCCCTTCAGTTTGATGGGCTTCTATTCTAGGCTCGTGGCTCGGTCTGGATCTCCACCATCCTGGACAATAGGTCCGTTTTCTTCACTTCTTGCAGTCTCTTTGCAGGTGCCCCATTTCACCGCAATCCCAGCATCTAGGCGCACCATTTACCTGCGGCCCTCACTCGTCTGCCACTACCTCACGGACCCAGGCAGTGGTACGAGTCACATTTAACGCTGCCTCGAAGTTCAGACTATAAGCCAATGCGTCCTTAACCGTTTGCTTTTGTTGCAATTCCTGGTCCTCTAAGGCGCTGATGAATGCTTCTGTTGCTCCGTCATCTCGATGTACTGGGTCGTACGCTGGGTAAGCTAAAAGTGCCAGTCGCTCAATGTCTTGGACTAGCTGCTGTAAGGTTTCGCCAGACTTCTGCATCCGATTCCGTAGCTGTGCCCGATAAATCTGCTTCAGATGGTCGTCTCCATACCGCATGTCGAGCGCATTCAATATAGCAACCGGGTTTGAGTGTAAATCAACGGGATGGTCTGCAAAAGCTCAGCAGCTGGGCCTCTTAGAGCAAGAACTAGTGCAGTTGCTCGTTCCTGCTCATTCCAGTGATTTAGCCTAGCGGCGGCTTCAAAATGGGTTTCGTAAATATTCCAGACCGTTTGCCCATCGAATATTGGTGCTTGCACAGTTCTGCATGTACTTTGCACTGCGGTTGTAAGCGGGGCTGGTGAGGTGGTTACTACTGCCTTCGCTGCTTCCAATTCTTTTTCACTTTTTCCATCTCATGGTTGATTCACTCCTCGACCTGGCTGACCTTTTCCTCGACCTGTTAAGCATTTTCCTCAACGCATTTAACTTGCTTGTTCAGACTACCGAGCTCCACTTTTATTTCAGTTTACTGTTTTTGGAAACCTGCCTTGATTGTTGGTCCAGCTTCACTGATTGTTCATTTAACTTTGCTGATTGTACATCTAGCTTCGCAGTCAAACTGGATGACTGCTCATTTAGCTTCGTTGATTGCTCTTGTAGCTTCTGTGTGATGTCTGCCTTGATTTCGAATGCTTGTTGTCGCTGCTCTTGCTGCATCAGCATCAACATTTGCATCAGCGCATTTTCGGGTTCATTTGATTTTGGTGTTTCTGCTTCTCCACCTTCTGCGCCTATTTCCGCGTCTGAGGGCTCACCCACCATGGTAAATTCAGTAATGGTAGCTTCGTGGTGTTTTTATTATTTCGGCTTTTTTTTCACCAGTTCCCACGTTACATTTCATTATTATGCGCTTTAAAAATGTTTAAAAGTTTTCACTTCCAAAATTTTCTCTTTCACTTCTTGACACCACTGTCGCGTGTTATGGTTCGCGCCAATAATTTTAATGTTCCGGGAAAGTGAAAACGCAATGTCTTTTAATTTAAATTAAAAGAGTTTATTTACTAAAATTGCACAATCACTAATTTAACTATTTCACAACTGGTCTATTAATTTTTTATTTCAACTTTTTATCACTTCAATATCGCTTTTTAATTCGCACTCCACACTATCGCAGTTTACTATATCGCGGTTGTAATGAATAATCCCCCCATTCATTCAGCTCGCCTTTATATAGGGTCTCTAGCCATTCAATCCATTTCTCGTACATTGGCAAATGTTCTACCGAGAGGTATCTGGTATATTCGATTAGCTTAATGAATGGAGCAGTGACTCACTTTTAGATGTTGATCATGCTCGGTTCTCGTGGTTTTGAGTGAATTCATTTTGTTGCTGTTCTTAATGGTTGTGAAAACAATTGCGACAGTAGCTCGCAGAATTATTTGTGCATGTAACAATATTAACTAACACTATGAAATTTCAGTAAGAAAAAGTCTATCACATTAACCTGTTAAATACATATGTAAAGTAACAATACTCACACTTTTAACAGTTCCCAGCAACTCTTCTTACTCTGTTGTGTATAGTGCACGACTTTGGACGTGTTCCCGAATTTCTGAGCACAAATTTCTGATTGCTGCAACTCAATTTTTATGGATGCATGGATCATCATTCTGACTATATTTTGCCTGAACTCTTGCTAAGATCTACGAGTTTGATTTGTAAGTTGACTTCAACAGCGAGTTTTTTTTCTTCTGCTTAATTATATGGGAATCAGGAAAACTTGCTTTGGCTTCTTTGCAAAAGCTGAACAGCGAGTCCATTTGTAAATTGACTTGCTGTTTGGCAGGAATTTCGACGTCTAATTGTTTGGAACTGCATAAACTGTCAAGAGCTGTCAGTTTTACTATTGTTTGACGTCATCTCAGCGAATTCGCAGAGCAAGATTGCCAGGTTTAAGGAGGCAGTGCTTTTATTCATGCAAGAACAACAAGTGAAGTGAATGGGACCCAGCGGCGCTATGTTATGTACAATGACTATTCTTCCAATAAACATTACCAAGTAAGGATATTTGTAACTTTTATGTTCATATCAAATTTTTAGCGGATAATGTAGAGCCTGCTTAATATGTTGTCTCTCGTATGCTATCTTGAATGAAAAATAAAATCAACTTATGCGCCGATTAGTCATATTGAAAAATTTCCGCTAAGTTCGCAAATTTCAAATTCAATAAAAATGTGAAAACAGAACTCTTCTACAAGTACCACCGTGAAAAATATATTGGCGTAAATGATAATCATCTCTTCTTTGGAACTCGATTAAAATTAATATACGAGTACGATATTTATTTATAGGGTGCGTACGGTATTTGAGGAAAACTTGAGAGTAAAATTAATTAGCTTGTAGTTTTAACAAAATCTAATGAAATTTCAGGATTTTTTTATACATCGTTGAATTAATATGTGGCTATAAAGTTATTCAATAAAATCGCCATTAGCAGCAATAACCTCTTCGATCCGGGTCCGGAAACGATTACATGCCCAAATCAAATACTCCTTGTTCATATTGACCATAACGGAGTTAATAGCAGTCTTCAGCGAAGAAGTGGTATTATGAGGACGCTTATTGGTCTCACGCTCAACTACGCCCCATACGTAATAATTCAAAGGATTAAGGTCTGGAGAGCTAGGTGGCCGGCCATAGGTTCGGTGTTATGTGGTCATGAACATTTTCAGCTATCGAATCTTGTGTCGCCATGGCATTATGTGAAGGAGCAGACTCTTGTTGATAAATGTACGGCCTGCCTCCGCTTACATTGTCTATCCAGGGTTTCACTACCGTCTGCAAAACCTCAATGTATGCCACAGAGTTCACTCGAAGCCCTTGGGTAAAAAAGTGTGGTGGCATAGCATGCCCTTCGTTGCGGACAACACCTAACCATACCAGTGGCTGGGAAATTTTGCATGCATAACAACAGGAACCTCCTTAGGATTTGAACATAGCCATCTGTCATTTGTGCGATTGGTCTTTTGATCTTGGTCAAAATTTTTTTCGTCGGAAAAGAACCATAAAATTTTGGGCGCCTTAGGGTGTTTAATTTTGTTCAAAAGACGTTTTGATCGGAGAACTCTCTGTTCCCGTGTTCGTTCCGACGTGGACTGTCCTCTGTGTATCACGTAAGACTTATACCGAAGGTCTTCGTGGACAACTCTACGAATAAGGCGCTTAGAAACATGAAGCTCACTCGCAAGGACCCTCATTGATTTTGAAGGGTCCTCGTCAATGATCGCTTGCACCTGCTCTAAAAATTCTGCAGATCGAACAGTGTCAGAATGTTGTTCGTGCTTTTTGCGTTTTGCAACCGATTTTTATCGCCTCCTGATGCTTCCAATTCACGGTGAACCTTATGCAAGAATGAACGGGCGCAATTAAGAAAATTAGAGATCTCTGAATCTGTATGGTTCGCACATATAGTGACGATGACAGCATGTCTCTTCATTTCTTGAGTGATGTTGTAGTCCGCCATTTCTTATCTGAAAAGGAAAAAAATAAAAAAAAAATCGCGAAGTTATAGTCACATTTATGCATATCCTCAAATATATGTGTAAGTATATATCATGAATCATATTGTATAAAATAAAAATTATCTATCTAGACAACTTCTCTTCTGAAGAACTTCAACAAAGTAGATTCAGACCGCAACAATCGCCCATTGAATAAGGACTATAATTTCAAATTTACAACATTCGGTACGTGAGATGCATTTTGATCTTTTTCAATCCCTTTCTTGTCAGCAATTAATGGATGGAAATTATGTTTTTGTAGCTGTTTATAACTCTGCTACAGAACATACATACGTTCCGCAACCCTCAGAACAATGTCACCGATAGCACGGCTAGGTCGTAAAACAGATTTTAAATATTATCACGATATTCACTTATGTTTAATGACTGCCAGCTCTCATAAATTTCCAGAAAATTCAATTTTGGTAGAGCCATAAAAGACATTGTTCTGTATGAGGTTTTATGTGAATTATGGGAAATTAAAATCGTAATTATATTCGAAAGTTCATAGCACTCATGGTCGGGAGACATTGTTTGGTGGTTAAAAAGTTATAACTTTGAAATGTACACCCCTTCTGTTTCGGGAGAATCGATTTTCAGGCAAACTCATTAAAAATTTGTTCGCCTGAATAGACAATTTCAGTGGCCGATAATTAATGGTCAAATACCATCTCATCAGTTATACATGAAAAATTGAAAACCTTTCTCATACTTCATTCTATTTTGGTATCATTTCAATTGTTGGTAGGCATTAGGAAAAAAATTCTACGGATTGAATTCCTTACATTCGATTGTACTCGTACGATTGTTCTGAGGTGAACCGAAAGAGATCATTCCATCAATCACATTGAACATCTTTTCGCTACCACCAAATTACTCCGTTCGATTGATGTCCATAACTAATTATGTTGCGTTCTCCTCTTCGGATCCGATCAAGTCGAATTGAAAATAAAAACAATTCCAAACCTGATTGGATTTGTGTTTCCATTAATTATTTGATGGATGGAATTATTGAACGAACTCCTACTGAAAATTCCATACGTACCCGAACTAATGAACCTTGGGGTGGAGATTATTACCAGAAAGGTCATGTTAATATCCTTGATGTGTGGAGGGTTATTATACATCCATGCATGAGTAAGTTGGCAAACATCATTCATCAACAATTTAGTAAATATTACCAAGCCATATTATTAAATATCAGCACTTACTTAGCGTTTGTATTTAGTGGGTGATGCCGTGATTAGTTAAGCAGTTTGCTTAACATATACGCGACCTTTCAATCTCTGAGGCGTAAAATTTAAAATTCAACATTTAGAAACATTAGTTTATGTGTAAAGACTGATGTCCTATACTGAAATAAAGGACTGTTTGAGGTCATGTATGGCAGTGATGAGTGGACAATTTTGTAAAAAATAAAAAATACATGCAGAACATAATTGTGTCCAATGCAGATATCAGCAAATTTAGTAGATTTTGACAGAATGCGTTTAACATTCGAGCTGTCAACACGTGTGTGAAGTGAATTAAATTCATTTTTTTTAAATCTCAGCCAAACTACAATTTTAAATTGTTTTACAAAAGCAATCATTACATTTTACCACATGACATCGGAAATCAAAGTCAAAAGCGCTTCATTCAATACTAATCGGCATAAATGTTCAAGGAATATAAAGCAAATTCCAAACAATAATAACACAAAAACTTAATAGCCCAAATGGCACTCTAAATTCATACGTTATCATTAAACACATTTCATCAAAAAAACAATAGCAAATTCAATTAATTAAGATCTTTACATATTTTAAAATTCAATTGGAAAAAGGAGAAAAAACCAACCAAAACTATCCTAAAATTATTTATAATTTAAACACAACAGTGAGCTTTTAACTTAATTCTAATAAAATTCAATCAAAAACTTTATCTTATAATAAAAAATTCCATCACAATATTCCTAACCTACGCATTTAATCTTATCTCTCACCTAATATAATAAACATAATATATGCCTAATTTTTAACACAAATAAACAACAATACTAAATGTAGCAATAATGAGCTGTAACTAAAAATCTAAGTAACGAAAAACAACAAAACTGGAAATAAACGCGAATAATTTAGATATTGTCATTCAGCCACCAATATATAGATTACTCCGTCTCAGCTCGACCAGCTTCAACGAATCTAGCAAATGAGTACCTCCATTGGAATTGGTGGTCTCGTGAACTCAATTTCGGAGGATATTTTATCTTCTTATCGGTGGCTCGTCTACATATGTGATATACGACTGGGGTGCCGTCAGAATTAAAAACATATCAATTCATGTCCAAATACACGAATGCTTCTGGAGGAACGACGCCAGTAGCGAGGCAAGTCGCAATATACCCGCCTGTTGGGTGGAACGGCTGTGAAATGCAAGGATTTTCACTCACAGTCACAGATCTTGCGATATAATTCCGAAGAAGCAGTTTGATAAATTTTTCTATTCGATATATAATGTTTCCAATCCATTTCAGGCTTTCTGTACAAACCAGTTTCGAAAACTCTTAATTTTTCCATAGTACTAGCACTCTGGTTGTACCAGATCTGACATCCATATGTAAAAACTGGTCTAACCAGGGTCTTGTAACAGATAGCTTTGACCTTTTGATGAATACATTTGGAATGAAAGAGTCTTCGTAGGGCCATGACTACTTTAAGTGCTTTGCTGAGCATGATTTGGACACGTTCAGTATAGTACAGATACTGATCGAGATGAACACCGAGGTTTTGAACACAGGATTTATGTGGAACTCGCTCTGAACTACCCTCACCAGCCATGATGTATAAATCCTTCCAATTACGTTTCAGGTCTTGACTGACCCCCTGCAGCGTTGTCCGAAACAAGATTGTTTCACACTTCTGCACATTGATTACCATTCACCAATTGTCAGTGTAAAGCTGCACATCATTGAACATTTTTTGGACATTGCTCTGAACTATTGTGGCTTTTCAGCCTGCCGTATAGATGATCAGATCATCAGCAAACGCTACCAATGATCGCGTTGGCGAGACGTTAAAATCAAAGCCGTTCAATAGCTTGCGAATCAAGATTGAGAAGAGCAGAGGCGCAGTATCTGTTCCCAGGTGTAGACCATTCAAGACCTTGAATTCGCGCATTGTTGTCAGACTCCGTCAGTTAAAACAAACGATTTCCCGGATAACATATTGCACATAATGGTGACAAGATGTCTGGGGAACTTGTCCTGCAGGAGTTTAAAAACTAGTACATCTAACCACACCGGGTCGAAGACTTTCTCCATATCAATGAGACATGCTCCAAGACATTGCCTATCATTTAGTTTCCAACAGATGTCTGAGGTTACTTTCGTTATTGCATGTGTATTCGAACGCCTGGCACGAAAACCAAACAGGCAATTTTGCGCCAACTCATATTCCTCAATGTGGGCGTTTAATGATCTGTTGAGTATCACTTCAAACACCTTGCTGATGTTAGGCAGCAAGCTTATCGGGCGATAGCTTTTATGGTTGAAAGATTCTTTTCCTTTCTTCAAGATCGGAAATACCTTAGCCTTTATTCACTCGTATGGGAAATATGAATTGTTCAACATGTTTTTGAACAATATGCAATAATTCCTAAAAGCCGCCTCAGGCAAATGTCGGAGAACTACATTTGGAATACCATCAGTACCACATGATTCCTTGTTGTTTATCCAGCGAAATATGAAACCCAAGTCTTCATAGCTGACAAAATAATCAATAAGATTCAAGCTCGGTATGAAGTCAGATGTTAATGTTTCATTGAAATGAAGAATTGATTGGCTGTCCAGGCTTGATTTGAAGTTGGAAACTTTAGCTTCAACGATCTCTGAAAATATTTCATTCCCTCTCTCAGAGTTTGGTAGATGAACCAATTCAAATTTTTTTCCAATCAGAGCAAGTTTATACAATCCCTCACAAATAATCCTGTTTCCATTTCTATCCGGAGTCGTACTATCAATTTCGATACCAGCCCTATCGAGAAGATTTATCTCATCACTAGTGACTTCAAGTATCGATACCTTCACTCGCGACTTCTTGCGGAATATATAATTCACTTTCGCGAAAACGCCATCTGGGTCCTGTTGGCTAATACCCCTCAATTTTTCCGTCCATTGATTGCTGACCTCACTCTTGAAGTTTGACCGGATTAAGTTCCGGATATTCTTCAGGTGTAATTTCAACAAAGAGAACGAGAGATGGTTGTACTCCAAAAACCACCGATAAATATTGTTGACTCATGTTAGAAGAAGGCTTTTCAATCTTTTCAACCTTGCGATGGTTGGTGTTTCATATCCTTTCATATTGTTTCGATGTTTAATCTTGAGAACGATTTTCTCAATCGTTTCTAACGTCAGCTTCTCTAACTTCGACAAATAGAGATATATTTCATCATTAGTTAGATTCCTGTTATTAGGAACCATGGAGCAAGAGTTGCCACCGTCAGAAGGAGGACATTGCTTCTGGTACTCTCGATTAAACTTCTTTTGAAACTTTCCCCAGGCTGTAATTTTGAAAGTCAGCCAATGATTTTCATGTTGATCTGGAATGAGGAAGAAATCATCCCTTTGATGATTGATTTCCATTACGATTACTTCATGGTCGCTATCTAAGGAAGCACCTGCAGTTTTTGTTGAGGACTATTAAAGCTATATTCAAGTCTTGCGTCAGCAATGCAGAGGTCCAAATATGAATTTGTCCTAGGGTATGTTGGGAACTCTGACCCATATATATTGCACCGGTATTCAATTTGGTTCTCTGTTATCCACGATTTCAGGAATACATCTCTTGGATTATAAGTGGCGTTCAGGAATGATGTGTGCTTAACATTCAGGTCACCAGCAAGAATATAATAACTATGCAGCCTGTCCCATTCGACTATTTCAAACAAGGAATAGAGCTCCTCCTTGAGCTTGAGAACAGTTCCACCAGTTGCATAGGTAGAGATACCAAAGGTGTTATCCCCACCTGGCAGTGAGATTTTGATAACAGACACTTCAAGAGACTCGAACCAATATCCCGGTGCCACCTCCCCCATCTTCTATTACCCTATCGTTTCTTACGAATTCAAAATCCTTGAATGTCATGGAGTGCCATGAATTGAGGTGGGTTTCTGTGAGAAGCATGATATCAGGCTTTTGCTTAACAATGAATTCAAGGAGATAATCACGCCGAGTAAAGTAACAATGGAGTTGAAGTTGATCAAGATGAGGTGAATCCTATCCATGGGAATGTGACAGGATGACTAATTATTTTTTTATGTCATTTGAAACCCCTAAACGATGAAAAACAAGTTTAATTCTTGTATCTTGTTTATCCATTCTCTCCGATAGAAAATTCAATTGCTTTAAAATCTTGAGAAGCAGCTCATTATTTCCACTTACATTATTTACACTATTTACCGCATTTTTTGCTAGTCCTCTTGCGGCTTGTGCAAATGATACCCCGGGCTTGACGATGTTCGGAGCTAAGACACTGTGGTGTAGTTGTGTTTGCTTTGGGACAAATTTAGCTCTCGCATCTTGATATCGAGAGCATCTTCGATATGATCGCGGGTGACCAAAAACACTGCAGTTAACACAGTAGAATTTCTCTTTTGGCTCCATCTGAGCTAATTTGGTAATGCATGGCGCAGTTGGCAGCCGAGTGCCCAAATCGTTGACAGTGATAGCACTGGTTGATTTCTCGTTTCTGGAGGCGTTCCCACCTCACTACTCGGAAATTCAAGTATCTGATTTGCTGAAGAGCACTTGGACTGCTCTTATTTGATATCTGCACTAAATAAAGAGGTAAATTTTTGTTTTCTACCTGTCAAACTTCTTGTTGCGAATATTTTAACGGAGATAAATTCGATTCCTGGTGCTGCTATGTTGAGCACCTGATGAAGATCGACAGTATCTTCTCCGCAGTCCAAGCACTTCAACAAAAGGTCTGGTTCTTCTCACTTTTCGGGGTATATGTGAAGTGTGGAATCTCCCCAGAATTTAAAGCATTTTTGCTGATTTGAAATTAACCAGCGATTTCGTTATGATAGTTAACTTTTCGGAATTGATTCGTTTAATCTAAAAATTTGTTAATTTGTTTTTGGCTGCCAATAGCCGAGCCATGTCCTTTCCGCTTTGATCGAACATAGTAATTGGCGGAACTTTCTCTGTATTCTTGGCTACTTTTTGAGGAGGACCAGCAGAGCTACGGGCTGGTTTCTTCTCCTTATTTTTATTTTTTAAATAAAGTATAAAATTATCATTATCTTGACTAACATTACCACCTGTACATTCGTCAACGTCCATTTCTTGTTGAAGTCTGTCCAACGCTGCATAGTAATTCTGGCTGTCGTTAGCGCCTCCAGCACTAAGTACTTCTTCTGGGATGACTTGTTTGACAGCTTTCTTCTGCTTAGTTTCCATATTCATTTGTCGTATTGGGTCTGCATCTTGAACTTTCTTCGCTCTCTTGTAAATATCTTCGAATGTTTTACGTCGTAGTTCCAATTCCTGTATTTTAGCTTGAAGTCGACTCACTTCTTGCTTATCTTCGACTACTTGAGTCTTACGGCCGCCATATGCGGAGTACTGGGTGCTCGTGTGTCTTCGTTTATTGACACTTGCCGCCAATTTCGCATTGTTATTCTCCCCGGGGCGTCCCAATGGAGGGAAGCCGTCGGCCTCCTACATACGGCAGTCCCAAGTTAGTTTTCGGTTTGTTTCCTTGTGTCGATTATTGATTCCGTGGGTCGATGCCATCAACGATAAATGCTTTCCCAATAAAATCAAAATATGCTTTTGACTGGCTCGTAAAAAATTATTTCAAATTTTTGAAACTGACTTTTGTAAAAAATTAATTAATTTTTAAAATTAATGACAGAAGCGTTTAAGAACACGTCTACATGCAACGAGTGCTAGACGTGGCTTCCATCGGAAATCAAAACTTGTAGGAAATGGGAAAAGCAAATCTGCATTTTGTGCTAGCATCCATCACAGCGTTCGTGGAATTCAATGTACTATCGAAAAAACGGGCAACACCTGGTAATCAGGACGAACCGATGACGGGCCAACCAAGAACTAAAGTAGCTCGCAAGGAATTACCTTAGGAAAATATGGAGTCAAGTGACGCACCAATTAAAACATCGAATTTTACGGAAAATGCTCAGTTAATTAACAGCACGATAGATTAAATTTTCCAAGCACTAGATTATAACCTATAAAGATTAAGAAAGCGAGTTGAACCAGAATAAATGGACATCCAACAACCCAAAAAACACTAACCGATTCAAAGTCAAAGTCAAAATTACGTTAATCAATACCAATCGTTATAAATTTTAAAACAATATAAAGCAAATTCCAAACAATAAAAAAAATCCAACTTAATGGCTCGAATGGCTCTCTTAATTCGATCGTCGTTATCGATGAAACACATTTAATAAAGAAAAAAACAATAGCAACTTAAAACGAATTAAAATTATTACATAATTTCGATTGAGTTGGAGAAAGGAGGAAAAACCGACCAGCAATATTCAAAAAATATTTATAATTTTAACACAACTGTGCACTTTTGTCCTACACATAATATGTTCTAACCATATTCTTATGAAATTCAAACAAAAACTTTATCTTATACTAAAAAGTACTATCACAATATTCCTAACCTAAACGTCAAACCTTATCTCTAAACCTACAATCATAAACATCATAAAGGGTGGTCAAACCAAAATGCACGATGTTAATTGTAAATGAAACAAAAAGTTTTCAGAGAATTGTGTTAGTATATTTTATTGTAATAGAAGAATCTATGACAATTATGTATCTATCAATCCCGTACAGCTTAGGTACTCCTAAATCACAACAATACTTGTATCTGCCTGATCAGTCCGTCAAACCAATTCCTATTGAAGATCACACAATCAGTTTTTCCCATGCAGAGAAAATGCTCAATGACAACAATCTCCTCGATCACATGGATGAAGCATTGGAAATAGAGTTGGCACTTCTTGATCGGAAAAACAAAGAAGAAATTTGTTATATTGAGAACTATTTAAGCCTCTGAACTGTCTTTGTGGACTCTTTGGCGGGAATCGGACTCACCCCGGAGTTTGATAATCAAACGTAAGCAGTTTTGCAAGGACATTCAGTTCGATACTTGATGTGTTCCAAGGATTATTTCCTGGGACGGAGCGCTACAGAATCCACAGTGGATATGGCTTTGTCGTTGGAAAGAACCGCCCATAAAGTGTCGAGAAAGCAAGGAACTTTAAAGTGGCACAGAGATTTCTTCATTTCCCATGAAAGAAACGGTTTATTTATATTGATGGTATGCCGTTGCTGCACGGTTGAACTATATTTGTGTTGTCAAGCTATGATCTTCATCTACTTTGGAAGGCAAGAATTTTATTGATTTTTCTATTTCAGATATCTAGCCTCAGATTTGTGTTCCAAATAAATTACAATCTCATCAATGTGATTTAGCATAAGAGTGCCAAGACTACTGTGCTCCTAAATTATTATTATATTATTATTATTGTATATAATTCATATGCCTCGTAACATAATAAATATAATTGAAACTTAGGCACATTATTCTTTTTTAAACTAACTATATAATTTTTAATTTCATGTTTCGGATGTCTGCAATCTTTCAAAAAACAAGTGAGAAAAAATTGGTTCCGTTCTTGGGTTGAATTAGATTTTCTCTATATCAGGCAGCTGTTTCGGGGCTTATCCAAACTCTTTTCCAGTAATCTATCTAATAAAGTACATGTTAGAATTTCATAACTTACCTAATTCCAAATGCATAAATGATTTCCGCCACATCATCATTTTCTGCAGTTCGGGTAGGAAAAATAATATGCATAATATGCATTCGCGTGTATTTCATACAATTTGTAATTCCCATGACCCAACGCGGTAAGACTACACCGCCAGACAAAACAATAAAATTCTATGCGGTGGGATTCCACGATCTAGCATATAACATGAAACCGCGAAAAATCAAACATGCTTAGAAGCAAATTCCATCGACGCGTTGAGCCATGGAAAGAAATAAAATTTTTTTAATTAAAAATGTGTTTAAGGTCAAATGCAATAATAAAAAATGTCTATTGTCTCTCAACTACTCAGACTAATCATTTCGACCTCAAACATTGGCGACCGTGACAGGGCGTTCGACAAACCAGGATGTCGGACCTTACTGCGAAGCAGCAATCATTGGGAGATGAGATAGAACGGCTGGTGTGGAACTTCGCCAAGGATTCTTTATTCAGGAAGAATCAGAAATATCTGCAGCAGGGACAACACCAGCTCAGCCAACTATGGCAGGAATTCAAACGTAACCACGAACTGATCGAGGCAGCCATAGAAAGCTACAAGGAGTCAACGTATCTACGCAACAATTACTACGACCAAATTGAGAAGCTTACGATTAGCTTGTTGGAGAAGTTAGAGGAACTATTGACGATATCATCAAACGGAGAAGCCACTCAAAGAGAGCAACCAGAGGAACTATTAGCGACTGTGTTGAAAGGAGAAGCCACTCATAAGCAGCTGCCGGTGAAGACGTTATCTATGGTCAACACCTTAAAAATTTTGATGAAGGCGTTAAGACAAGTTATGGACCGTCTTAATAGCAGAATAACGTCACCAAAACCAACGCAGTTTTTGGAAATGCACCGAGTTATCGCGAAGCAACATTGGGAAGCCATTCAAGACAAGCACTTCAGCATTTTAAAATCAGCAGTCATTCCTAGTGATTTCGATGCCGAGGCATATACGAAGATGGAAGACGAGGTCGAAGTTCTTCAAACGAGGATGATGGAAGCTGGATCCTCAACCCTAACGCCTTCAAGTGCCACAACGTCGTCAACTCTAACCGTAAAGCTTCCAAGGATCCATTTGCCCAAGTTTGACGGAAACTGCTTGCGGTGGCAAGAGTTGCACGACTTGTTTTAGCAGCTGATTGACCCGAGCAACTTAGGTGAAGGTGAAGCCGAACCGCTAATTAAGCGCCTCACAGTGTGTGACAAAAATTACAGTCCAGCTTGGGAGCTCATAAAGGAGCGCTATTAGAATAGAGGCGTATTAGTCACCACCATCATACAGAAGCTCATTTCACAGCCAAATATTAGCCAGGAAACGGCCAATAACTTAAAGGGGCTAAATGACGCTACGCAGGAATGTATTCAAGGGCTCCAAGCGTTGGAGGTGAACGTAGATCAATGGGATCCAATTTTGATATTCCTGTTGCTGAAAAAACTGGACAGCACTACACATGTATCATTCGAGCACTCGCTTTCTTTGCCAAGAGAGTTGCCATCCATGTACCAATTCTTGCAGTTCCTAGAGTTTCGGTTTCAAGCTATGGAAGCAATAGGTGTGACACCGACCAAACCAAAGGTCTCCGAAATCGCCCTAATAACAGCGGATAGTGGTTGCAAGATGTGTAGAGGAGTACATCAACTATGCCAATGCAGCGGTTTTGTAATCCTGAATCAAGCCGACAGGAAAAAACTCGGAAACAAGTGGAAGCTGTGCTTCAATTGCTTGAGAGCAGGTTATGCAGTAAAGGTGTGTACCTCACAAAGCTGTACAAAATGTGGGAAGCGGCATCACACACTGCTTCACAATGACGCAAGGGGCAATGACGCCATCCCAAAGAAATCTATCACGGAAAGCAAATCACTCGCGATCAAAGGCGAAGTTGACAACTGATCCTACGCTTCTTGGCCACAGAGGAAGTTTTCATCATCAATCACTACGGTGAATCTATTCATGCAAGAGTATTATAAAACTTAGATTCACAGCTTCACTTAATCACTGAAAGGTTTTGCAGCAAATTTGGTCCCAAAGGAAAAAGAGACAACCATGAGATTGTTGGGATCGGCAACACTACACAGCTATCTAGACATCGTGTGTTTTTACGTCTGAAGTCTATGCTATCTAGCTACGAGGCACCACTAGAAGCCCTGGTTATTAGCGAGATAACAACCAAACACCATGCACAAAACTTTGACACATCAAATTGGCAAATTCCCAAGAATATTTCGCTTGCTGATCGGCGCTTCAATCGGCCCAAGAGCATTGATCTTCTTATTGGTGCGGAGCTATATAACCGTGGGTCCTACACTACCAGTTCTGCAAAATACTATGCTAGGATGGGTGGCAGTTGGAAGGGTTGATAGTAGTATTGATGCAAGGAAAAACATGCTTTGCGGCACTGTGACAAGCCTCCGCAAGCAGCTTGAACACTTTTGGAATATGGAGGAAGTTGAAGAAACGAAACAGAAGAAGATCACCAGTGCGAGGAATTCTTCGAATCTACAGTAACAAGAAACAATGAGGGAAGATTTGTAGTCAAATTACCATTCTCTCTTCCACCTTCAAGTCTAGGAGAGTCAAGAAACTTAGCAGAAGTGAGGCTTAAGAATTTGCTGAGGAAGTTGGAAAGAAACGATAAACTGCGGTTAATGTACATAAATTTCATAAACGAATATTTGGCTTTGGGTTACTTGGAACCCGATCTTTACTCTTCACATCTTGACGCAGCACACAATACACCCCAGTACTACCTACCTCATCATAATGTGCTGCGCCCTGACAATACAACCACTAAATTGCGAGTAGTATTCAATGGATCCGCAAAGACGTCGACCAATTTGTCTCTGAATGACATACTGCACACAGGGCCTGCTCTGCAGAATGAACTGTTTAGTATTTTGATCAGGTTTCGCACATTTAAGTACGCAATGACTGCGGACATACAAAAAATGTTCCGACAAATACTTATTAATCGAGAAGATTAAGAATATCAAAAGATTCTATGGCAAGATAGTCCAAATAGAGAGCTGAAAACATATCGCCTAAAGATGGTGACATATGGAGCCAGATGTGCACCATACTTAGCATCGAAATGTCTCCTAAATTTAGCAGAGACTGAGGAAAAAAGATTACCAATGGCAGCTCAAGTCACACGACGGGAATTCTATGTTGATAACTTGCTTACCAGTATAGATGATCTCCAACAAGCCATCAATCTTCAGCAGCAACTCATTGAAATGTTACAACGTGGTGCATTCCACTTGCATTAATGGTGTTCCAATAACATAACACTGCTAAAACGCATTCCAGCCAATAGTCAAGCTACAGAATATAATGTCACTGACTCCAATGATACCGGCATTGTTACGGCTCTAGAATTAATATGGCATCCTGCATCGGATCAATTTAACATGAATACCAACGTTTCGGACTCAACGCAGCCAATTACAAAACGAGTTGTTCTTGCACAGATGTCACAACTGTTTGATCATCTCGGACTAGTTAACTCTGGGAAACAAAAATTGACTGGGATACACCTCTATCGGAAAGGCTCCAACAAAGCTGGAAGGATTATAGACCTCAACTATCAATATTGAGGAGATTAGCCATACCACGGTATATAATGAATTACACCAAACGAAAAAGTGCGCAACTGCATGGGTTTGCGGATGCTAGCATGCTAGCTTACGGTGCTTGTATCTATAGTAGAGTCGCACCTACTTAGCAAACAACAATAGCGCGGTTAGAACTATGCGGTGCCAAACTACTTGCTCAGCTTATGAGAAAGGTCCAAAACTCTATATTGACAGAGATTGAAAGAATTTTTTATTGGAGTGGTTCTCAAACTGTTTTCCAATGGATAGCCTCACCATCATTTAAATTTACCACCTTTGTCAGCAATTGGGTGGCTTATATTCAAACTTTGACGGAACCAAACATCTGGCAGCACATTGATTCAGCCAGCAACTCAGCGGATATTGTTTCCCGAGGAATGTTTCCCAGCAAACTATGTTCAAATAAACTCTGGTTTGAGGGTCCCGATTTTCTAAAACAACAGCTGCCAGCATCAAGCGCGATACAGACAATAACCACAGAAGAACTTCCGGAATTACAAAAGCGAAACACGGTTTTGATTGGCTCAAGTGGCTTGCAAACTTAAATCATACGACGCATAAGCCATCATAATAATTTCAAACGCTTACAAGAAACAACCGCATTTATATTACGTTTTATTCGAAATTATAACCTGCTCAAAGAGAAAAGAAAGCTGAGCAGAAGACGTAGCCTATTGGAAATGAAAGATGCACTCAAGATAATTGTTGCCGTAAAATAGGTCGAAAGCTTTTAAGTAGATCTTAAACATCTACAAACCAAGGGAGCAGTCCATCAAAACAGCAAACTTCGGTTCTTAACACTATTCATAGATCCAGACGGACTTATACGCCTTGCCGGGCGAATTCAAAATAGTGATATTTCAACAAATGCCCAGCACCCGTTGCTGATATTACCAAATCACGAGTTTACTCCGCTTATTTTCAATCATCTCGATCAAAAATACTTGCACGCTGGAGCACTAGCGCTTCATCATGCGTCACGTGAAACATTTTGGTGCATTAATGGCAGAAGGATGGCATCCAAAACAGTTTGGCAATGCATGCTGTGTGCACGACTTAAACCAAAAACTCTAACTCAATTGATGGGAGACTTACCAGCGGACAGAGTACGAAGATTCAGGTAATTTCTCCATGTTGGAGTTGATTTTTGTGGTCCAATCCAGGTGCACCATAAAATTCGTGGGAAACGTCCGGACAAGGCCTACATAGTGCTCTTCGTATGCTTTTCAACAAGGGCCACTTGGAGCTAGTTTGTGACATTTCATCAGCAGCCTTCATTGAATGTCTTAAGCGCTTCATCGCAAGGCGAGGACGTCCTGTGAAAATCTTTAGTGATAACGCTACTAATTTTCTTGGAGCAAACACGGAGTTCCAGGAACTCACTTTACTGTTTAACCAGCAGTTTGCACAGATTGAGGATAGCTGTGCAGATGAAGGTATAGAATGATTGCGCATACCGCCACACTCCCCTCACTTTGGTGGATTATGGAAAACCGGAATTAAGACCGCTAAATATCATTTGAAACGAATGCGCTTCCCTGACGCATGAGGAACTAAGCGCGGCAACCTGCCAAAGAGAGGCCGTACTGAATTCTAAGCCCATCAGCTAGATATCACCGGATCCAACTGATGTACAGGCACTAACACCAGGCCATTTCTTGATCGGGGAATCTTTAACAACAATTCCTGATCCTCAACTTGACCCTGGATCCATGCCTCTTTTAACTCGATGGAAATTGGTGAGAGTTCCTCACGAAGCCTTCTGGCGCCGATGGTCTAAAGAATACCATCAAGACTTACAACAGAGGCAAAAATAGCAAAAAAGAAGAGAACTTGCCACCTCTCAAACGGGAGGGAAGAATAATCAATGTAAAAAAGGGATCTGATGGCAGAGTAAGAGTAGTTGAGATAAAAACCGCAACCAGAATGACCTCAAGAGCATTAAATATGATCAGTCCACTACCAAACATCGGAGAGCCTTCCACAATAGAGAACAACACTATCAACGACCTTCACCGGAAATATATCTCCTCAGTCAACACTGATCTTATTGATGCAGTTAAAGGCAAATCCAGGAAAAAAGTAGAGAATGTATCCAATGACTCAGCACCGAAACGAGTACGAAAGTTTCCTCTACAAACCTTACTCTGCCTGCTACTAGTCCTTCCGGTGTTGGTAGTTGGAGAAACGGAAACGACTTCAACCGAAGGAATAGTGGAGCTAATAGCATCCAAGGAAACCCCTGGTATATATTTCGAGGAAGTCAATAGGATAAAATTAACGGATGGCAGCTGGAAAATAATCACATTTTAAGACTTAGCAACCTACTGGATGGAATACGATGGTATTAGAAGATATATTCCTGGACTGATCGATATATGTTCTGAACAGGATCAACTACTCCACATCGGCCAATATTGCAAGACCCTAATATCGCAGTTCAAATATTTGCTCCGCGAAATCGAGCACAAAAATGAGCTTTTGCATCCAAATCAACTACGCACACGAAGGTCACCTTTGAATATAATAGGCTCAGCTGCTCACCTTTTATTCATAGTATTAGATGCAGAGTTTGCCACTCGGTACGAAAACAACATCGGTCAAATAAAACAAAGCGAAGTCTGTTTATTGGAACTTATAAAAAATCAACCATGATACTTGATTGCACTTCAAGCATACTAGCCAAGGAAACAAAACAAATCAACCAACAATTTCGTTTCATGAAAACACAGTTTGAACACTTCGTAAACACAACATTCCAAATTGAGACTCTCAGCAATATTTTTAATTCTTTAGCGCTGCAAACAACAATTCTTCTATCTAACTTCAAAGGCGTGCAGGATGTCCTATTGCAAGTTGTAACCAACACCTATCAAGGCAAAATAAATCCATTGCTAATAAAACCTTCACAACTTCGCAGACAACAGCAAATCATTACAGAAAATCTGTCCAAAAATCAAATGCCACCGGTATCTTCAGAATTTATAAATAAAATCGACAGCATGCGTACGAGAATAACTATGAAGCGAATCGTATTTGACATGCGAATACCACTCACGTCTGTCGAAGAGTTTCAGTTGCTCAAACTCTACGGTGTTCCAAAAATTTTGAACAACGTTTCAGCATGTATAAAACCTTCCACTGAGTATCTAGAGACCAATTTGAAAAGAGACAAATTCTTTCCATTGTCACCACAAGAACGCAGTAAATGCCTTCAACTTTCAGCCACAGAACTGATATACCCTCACAACCAAACTATTTACACCACACAATCACATATGTAAAAATGCCAGACAGCCCTTCTTGCTCACAGGGTTAATTCTACCGCATACTGCAATGTACAGATTGGTCCAATGGCTAATACGTGAATACCATTAGCTGCTTCCAATAACTGGATATACGTTTTGAAAGAGCGAACAACATTCGATGCCATATGCCAAGGAAGCGTTCAAACTCTTCAGCTGAATGGTACTGGGGTTCTAAAACTAAGCCCAATTTATGAACTAAACCATCCAGCAATCATTATTACTGGCTACTCGCAATACCTTGATGGCATGCATTTTTCATTTTACTCGATGAGCAATCTGTCCGACTACATCAGCAGTTACACTTCGTTAACGAAATGGCCCTCAATGGTATAACCATTGACAAAAGACTACGGGGCCACATCAAGGAGGGTATTGACAAAATAAAACAGGCTAAACTCCCAGAAACCATTTCTTCGCACAACACGCATACATACATTGTCAGCTACCTCTGCTTACTCTCAATAATAACAGGCTTAATATGGCTGACCTGGAAAAAATTATGTTTTCACCGAAAACCATGTTCACCAAACATTCCATATCGACCACCAATTCCCTATCCTAGAACATCAATCCATCAACAGGAACAAGAAATTATCGAAAGCTATTCAACTGTTGAACCAGCTCCACGAGTGTTTCAAGTGGGGGAGGATGTTAGAATTTCATAACTTACCTAATTTCAAATGCATAAATGAGTTTCGCCTCATCATTATTTCCCACAGTTCGGGTGGGGAAAATAATACAATTCGTAATTCCCATGGTCCAACGCGGTAAGACTATACCGCCAGACAAAACAATAAAGTCCTATGCGGTGCGATCCCCCTATCTAGCATAGAACATGAAACCGCGAAAATTCAAACATGCGTAGAAGCAAATTCCATCGACGCGTTGAACCATGGGAAGATTTAATTTGTTTGTAATTAAAAATGTATTTAAGGTAAAGTGCAATAATAAAAAATGTCTTTTGTCTCTCAACCACTCGGACTAATCATTTCGAGCTCAAATAGTACATTTAGAGAATAAAACACCTTTCAATAAAATCTTCTCTCGTTAATACAATTAACTTAAGGAACATCAAGAAATTCAAAGTTATGATATCCCCTGAGGATTGACAATGCAGTATCTTAGGGCATTTAGACCCTGCGTCCTATTATATTTTTTTTTTTATCCCTAGAAACTGTTCACAAATTGAGATGGACTAGCAAGAAAGGAGGGTTGTACTGCTCGTTCCACTGCTTGATGCCTCTTGATTATTAGCGCTAGATGTTGCTGACCTAGCATTTCTTCGACTTGAACCTGTATTATTTTTGAAGAAATTGATTGAAAACTTAAAAGATAAGGCAAATCATTTCATTGTTTCTCTTGAGTTCTCATCTTCATCTTGTTTGTCAGCAGTGTTTTGTTTGCCACTCCAAATTCCTCCAACTCATCGGATACTACATGTTGTGGGTCGTGCAACCTCTTGGTTGGTATCAGACTCTTTAGCTGCTCTCCGGGGCCCTGATGTTAAGTGATAACTGCGATCGGACTCATAACGACGATTTGGTACATTTCGAGATTTCACAAACGATTTTTCACCCGAATGATGATCGGTATCTTCGGTATTATTCTGCCGTGTTCTCTTTACTTTTCGATTCTCATTTATCACCAGTGGCATAAGCTTAGTCTTTTCTGCCCGCTTACTTCGTCATCCCGAACATCTCCTACAATCAGAAAATCTTCGACATAGACTTTAAGACAGATCTTATCACTGCTGTTACCTTTAGTGAAGAGACATAAGTCTGCTTGATTTGTTTAAATTTAAACTCTATTAAATAATTGTTTTAGACTTTACCTGTACAGTTCCTCCGCAAGCGAAAAACTTATTTTTGTCTGTCATGAATTTTAAAGCCTTCAAGTTGCACCATATAAAGGCTCTCCTTGAGTTCGCCGTCGACATATGCAGATTTTACGTCAAAGTACCTGATTTTCAGACTTTTATGACAAGCTTCTTTTAACAATGTGCCAAAGATTATTTGCTTTACTACGAGTGCAAAACTACAGCGTAACCTTTTCTGGAAACTTGTGAATAGCCGCATTCAACGAGCCAAGCTTTATATCTCCGGAGTTTTGGATGGGGCAGAGAAGCATTACAAGCAGTCCCGATGATGCTCATAGTTGAGTTCGCCATATTTTGAGCTGCCAGTTCTACTTCCGCTGCGAATCTCTCTGCAGTGGAGCACCTGCTGTGAGCACCTCGATGAACCTCTCGACATCCGTCCTTCCGATTTTCCACGCAATTGTAGAAAGTCGAGAGCACGGACGTCGGAAGACATCATCACTGATCTCCAGCAGAATGCACTTATGATCATTGGCTGAGTAGTCTTCTAATACTTTCCAATTGTGCATCTTCCGTACTAAGGACTCCGGGGCGAATATCTCGTCCGGTATGGTTCCTTCACAGCCAATACGACGGAAAGTTTCTGGGACGTTTTTCCCGCGGATCTGTTTGAGGCATTTGATTGCTTTAGCGTTGAAGTTTCCCCCAGTGATCTGCTTTCGAAACAGTGCCCTCCAAGGCATTAAGCTTAGTTTGGAAAGATGATATTGATTCGTTCGGGGCTAGGTAAACACTAAAGAAGGTGGCCCCTGAGCACCGAACCCCATCAAAACCATCCCCCCGTCCACAGCTCTCCACCTGGAAATCACTACTCCGAACCCAGAGGGTGGCAGTACCAGGTCCGTCAGGATACCATGATGTAAAACTTTTATCATAGTGTTGCTCTCTCAGCAGCCTAAAGTCGGCTTTCATGTCCCTCGCAAACTGCTCAAGCAGATTTTGAGTGGTTGAACTGCAGTGTAGGTTTAGCTGCAGGATCCACCGATTGTGGTCACACCACACCACTGGTAGATGGCTCTGGTATCGACAAAGATGTAAACATGCTCTTCTTTACATGTTCCACTTGTCATCGCTCGTCAACTAGACATGGTCGACATGAGTCTTAGTTTGCATAACTACGCTCTAACACGAACACCACGAAATCTTATAGATAATAATTTGTATCAATAAAGGCTCTCTTTATAAAAAAAACGGACATTTGTCCCTCTGGAATCTGCAAAAATGCCTGCAAGTCATAAACTGCTACGATACTACCATCGGTCCTACCTTTGTCATTTTCTTTTTTAGTCCTTATCAAAGCTTTTTCTTTCAGATGCTGTTCATATTCTGGGCTTAACTTGCATTTTTCTTTTACGTCTGAAGTTTTGTACCTTTCGCACAGGTCTTTTTTTGGTAGGAAGAAAGAAATATTGAATTCTGTGTTGAATATTCTGTTAAATGTAGAAAACGTGGCAAAACATAAACTATCCTTTTCCGAAGTTGTTTATAGTCTCTGTAGATATCGGCCAATGATTTTCCACTTGAAATAATATCTCTTGATGTTTGAGCTCTCAAGTAGTGAGGTTCAATCCTTGGTATATAACTTATAAAAACTGTAACGCTCTGTTTAATTTGTGGATCAATAGTTGGTTGATGTCCGAATTTTCCTCTCAAATCAGTTTGTATGACACTTGATTCTGATTTCATGGACAGTGCAGTTTATATCGCTTTATAACTTAAGTCAAGAGTGGCTTTGAAAAACGGTTTGCATACCCTAACTTTGGATCCATTAACCTCATAGTAAAAGGTGGTGTTAAGATATTTAGGTTTCAATTTCCTCTACCATTTAAGATTCCCCCAGGGCAAGACTGATCTAGTAATTCAAAGGAGTGCAACAGTGAAATCGACGGAAGCTGGCGATCTCAGGGTACCCGTGTTATGAACGAGTGAATGAAACTCCCCGACTATCATTTAACGCTGTTAAGTGCCAGCAAATGAAAACCAAATGCTATGAACGAGTCAGTGGAACTCCCGCCAATCGTTTAGTGCTGATAAATGCCAAAAAATGACGTCAATATGGGCTGCGGCCGATGATCAACACTGTATGGCTCTTTAGCGCTGATAAGCTTCAGCATATGGATGATGCGTTACACTTCAGTGATAGAACACAACCGAGAAGCTCTATATATGAGCGAGTTAAAGGAGCTTAAAGCGAATAAATGAAAAAGTTTTCCCCAGCCAACTGAGAAGCGGCAAACATTGAGGCAAAAGCTTTCCTCGCTAAAATACAAAGATTTTTCTCCTAACCTGGATACGATGATATCGTAAATATCGTTTAATGTCTCACACCATCAACAAACAAATAACGTGTAGTGGAGAGGAGAAGTTCCTGTTAATGTGAGTGCATGTTCTTGCTGCTTCAGCGATTTTTCCTGTGAACTAGATCAAAAACTCGAGTTGAATGAATACTGCTTGGAGGAACTAATGTGGAGGAGTCGATAACCAAGCATGGTAAACTGCGACATCAACGGCCGTTTATTTTCAAAGATAAAACAGATCGAAGCAGTCACTCTCGCAGTGTGATTGCGATAGGGAATTCGTTATATGGTGAAGTGTTGGCTAAAACCGTGAACTTCTGTCGACTTCCTGGCACTAACGTGATCCCTATTTACAACCAAGCAGCAAGACAGCCCTTTCATTGTCCCCGAGGAAGCGGTATCTGTGGAAACAATTCGGGGAACGGGATCATCACCCTCGTAACCTGGAGGTTCCCCGTGCCAACGCCAGCTCGCCAGCATTCCGGCCTACCCGCTGACAACTAGTACAGTTAGGTCCCAGCGCGCAATTGTACTCCCCCGCCTGGCACCGCCCAGGAACTCCGAGCAGGAGCCTGGCCTATCACCATACAGGAGTATTTGCGAGGCAGGAGGCACCTCCGGACAGTGCAAGCCGTACCAGCAAGCAGCAACAACGCGTGGAGGATGCAGAGAACGTAAATAGAAGTAGGTCTACGAGCTGCAATGTGTCGCCCGCCTTTCCGTGACAGCAGAAGAGTGGGACATTATCCGGAAGCAGGTTGAGGAGCTGCGCCACAAAAGTAAGGAAGAAATTAAGGAGCGGATTTGGGCCAAGGAAAGAGAGCGGTTCAGTAACCATTGTACCCCATAGCAGTATATATTAAGGGACTCTGTTTTAACTATTTACATGCATGAAAATGAAATGTAATTCTTGAGCCTTATAGGCCACTAGTTTGGTCTACAGTTTAAATATTTAAAGTTCCAGGATCCTGCTCCTCTCACTTAGCGTATCAATTTATTTCGCACCAACCAACCTTAACTATTCAATAACAACACTGTCCTGGACATACCGTTGGCGCAGTTCTAGCGAGTGCTCTACTTTTTGCTTTGGAACGATGATCGGAATTCGTCACGTCTTAATACTTGAAGCCAAGGACTAGAGCATTTCGCCCGATGGAGTCACAAAGCTCGTCAACACTGTATAATCGGACCCAAAGTATTATCATAGATAATCATGACGCGCGTCTTGTTTTGTTTTTTTGTATAGATTAGAATACATGGCATTCACTTTCTTCCAAATTTAACAGTTGTCCTTCACTTTCGTTTACCATTGTCACAAGCTAAACTTCATTCCATTCTCTAATTTGCTGAACTTCTTTCTTTTGAGTTGAACAGTTGGCTTATATTTTTATTTATTAATGCCACAAGCAACACTTTATTTTTTTATCTTATTTTTAGAACTACTTTCTTTTTCTTCAAATCCTGTAATCGCCCAGCCCAAACCAAAACTTCTTCAATCCCTCCTAATTCCCAATCAAAAC
The DNA here is from genome assembly GCA_963969285.1 of Odontomyia ornata. Lineage (NCBI taxonomy): Eukaryota > Metazoa > Arthropoda > Insecta > Diptera > Stratiomyidae > Odontomyia > Odontomyia ornata. The sequence continues at coordinate 45,442,336 of OZ017742.1, forward strand.
TCCCGCTGCCGTACCCGGGTAACGTAATCATAGTACACTTCAATTCCGTTTCCCACCTATCTTTTCCATATCGACAAAAGCAACAATTTCCATTTTGCATATATGGTGACTTGCATAACCATTATAGCGTTTGGTTATATGCAAATCGTCATAAACATGGAAATAATTGCTTTTGCCGATATCCCAAAAAAACGTGTTTTCCTCCGCTCGGGAGAACTTGAACTCAGGGTTCCAGCGGATCCCATGGTCTAGAAACTACGACGCCACCACCGGAGCTACCTTCTGTAGATCTCCCATGCATTTATTTATCAACTTCAACAGCGAACCTTTCTTAATGGGCATGGAAATGAAACTTGTTAGTAGGGAAGCGTGGATGAAGTTTTGTTAGTATAACAAATAAAATTTTGTTAGAAATAATGTATGAAATTATTTTGTATGAAGGAAGGAGTTAGGTTTTGTTAGTGGAAAGATATCGAATGAAATTTTGTTAATGTGAAGTAATGAATGGAGTGTTGTGAGTGGGAAAATTAAGATTATTATTATATATTTTGCATTAAAAATAGGGTAAGAGGGTAAAATTGAGAAGGCGGGGAAATAAAAATTATAGGGAACTTGTTAAATGCTTAAAAAAAATTACAGATTTAAGGTTATATGTGTCCAAAAGAAGGTGGAGATGCTATGGAGGTAATTTTAAGTTACGAATTCGAGAATGCCGGTACGCCGGAATGTGCAGCTACTGCTGTTAGTGGTGGACAAAGATAATGATGAACTAGTGGGTACGACCTTACATGATGTCTTACTTTCATGGATCGTTCGGAAAGGTGGATCCTCTTCTGAGTCATCAAAACACTTTCGTCACTTTAAATTGGCGAAATATAATAATTTGGTGTGCCAATCTCCTATTGTTTGGATGTGCTGGGAATTGATTTATCAACTACGAATAAGGCTTGATGATAATTTGACGCCATTTTCTGGCTGTGGCCTGTTTATTCATATCATCTGGATGCATATTTTCAGATTGAGTCTTTTTATTCTTTTCCTTGACCATATGTAGGAAAAACTATCCACGATTCATACTAGTTCTGGAATATAAATGTGAATTTCAATAACCATTTGGGTCCAGAACACCACATTGATTTAATAATCCATATATGAAACATTTTTGACCTCGTAAGCTTAGATGAAGTGACATGTAATGTAGGGGAGTCTATCTAAACAGCTTAAACTTCAAAACTGTTCAGCAATACCCCAACAAGCTATGTAGTTGCTGAATTGAACATAAATTGTATTAAAATGGAAAGTCTTAAATCGCTACCATCGGAAAAATTCAATTTCATTTGCTTTTTAAAAAAATATAAGGGTTTGAAAACAAAACAGAGTCAACCACGAATTCAAAAACGTTTCAACAACACGGTAGAAGTTCTAAATACGAAAACTTTACTCACCTTATTATGAAGACTGGTTCAACTCAAAATTATGATTCAATTTACCTAGCACTAACCAAGAAAATGGCAACAACTCGAAGTAAGTAAAAACAATTTCTTAGTTAAAATCAGCAACACGGAATCAACACTATATAAATCTAATTTGGTATACGACGTACACGTTTGGTATACTGGCTGCAACTACTGATTTCCCTGTTTTGGTGGGGAGAAGCGGTGCTCGCACGTTCGATAGAAGGGGCTTTTGGCGTCAAACAGCGCTGAGTAGTGGAACTATTTTTGAATCATTTTTGCTGGTCACTAGGTAGTGAGTTAAGGAGTTCAATAGCATCCATAAGTAAACAACTGGGATTTTTTAATTAGTTCTCTTTAGATCTAGGTGTGCGATTTATAAATTAGCGAAAAAAGTCAAAACGTTTTAATTAATTTTCAGCAATGATGAAGAATCATTTAAGTATTTCTCATTTCCAAAATCTACAGCAAATCACAACAAGTAAGACATAACTGCTGAAGATTTTAGGCCTACTCGAAATTAAGTGTTTGCTTCCAATTCATTCTGATAATAAATATCACTGAAATAAAGCAATGTCCTTCATTACTCATTTCAGCTTATCTCCAGTTCTAATTGTCTGTGCTAAGCTCCTTCAAAGCGCACACCGTAAACTTATCAACGAAGATCCTGCCCAACACTAAACCGTTAAGCCCAGTGCATTCATTAGAAATAATTACTCTAAGGAAAAAAGAACATTTATCTGAAGAACAACGTAATGCGCTCAGATAGCATAATCTCCTTCGAATATTTACAAACCCTTTGCCTAATACCATCATTCATTTTTTCTAGCACTTCCCGGATGTTTTGCAATATTCTTTGGTGCGGAGACTTTTCTTATACTTGACTTAATGAAAGCCTGGAGGATAAGTCTCCAAAGTAAAATACAAACATCAATTAATCAAGCGTCCTTTTTAATTATTCGAGATAAATGAATCCATTAGAATTTGTACTTGGAATTTGTATCTGTTATCTTGTTTTTCTGCATCTTTTCTAATCTGCAACTTTCTTTGCTCCTTCGAAGAAGTTAATTTTTTCCCCCGGACGATAATGAAAGGGTGCAAACTTATTACGGGGCAAAGTTCATGAACAATTTTAAATTTTCCCAGTCCGAAACATTTCCCGGTAATAATTCATCCCGGATCCCATAACTTTTCAATATACTCTGGCCAGGATTGAAGAAGGTTTCACTCGTAGCATTTCGCCGGTGGAGGATTCACTGTGAAGAGATGGAAGGTCAAAAGATTGTGGCTGGGACTTAATACACCCGAGGAAGCTTTAATGCACTATTCATTGGTCAAGTTTCTGATTAGGTTTTGCTGAATTGGTTACGTGACAGGACTTTCAATTCGCACTCACATTTCAGCCACTTGGAGCTTTGTTGATGTTGCTCTGACGCTGAGCTCGGTGAATAGTGTGTCACTTGGACGAATCCATCATTTCTCTCGAGTCCTTGCCAGCGCTTAGCTTTATTGAGGCGAATTTGGTCAAATTGATAATAGGAAAGAATGTACATTGGAAATGAATTGGTTGAGATATTATTTTACTACTGAATTATTGATGGTGTACGTGGCTCCGACATGTTATCCCCAAAGCACTTTTAGTGCCTTGGAATAATTGAGTTGTTCGTAGGGGGACGGGTGTTTTTTGTGTCTGAAAATATATTTGAAGCAAGGCAGCTAAAACCTTTGTGGATTCAACTTTTTTCACTTGGAAGACATGATATTTGCTTCCCAAAATGAAGAAATATTCGCGTGTATTTCATTGTTTGATAATTTAAACGGTATTTTTATATGAGCGTACCCTTAAACTTTTTAATAAACTGTCAGTGTCAAAACATTAGTTTAAGTCAATATTTTCATTATGGTAAAGCTCACGAACCACTAAAGTTTGGAAAAATTACTACCAAAATTCTGAGTCAGTGGTTGCAACTTTAAGAGCATTTACTCCAATTTTGGCCATAATAATCGTCCCGCCCGACAGGCTGTGCATACTATAGAGGATAAGATTGAGTCCAAATTTTCACTATTGGGCGTTTTGGTGCTAAAAAGATGTCGCACCACTCAAAGCGAAGGAAATATCGCAGCCGTAAGTGCATCAATTCAAAATGAGCCAAATCAATCGATTCCACGTCGTTCTCAAGAATTGAGCATCGCTCAAACAACACTTGAGCATCAAGGATATGTGGTTTTAACAAGACGATGCCACGGGCCACACAGTATACCTCACAATTGATTTATTGAAAGTTACGTATTTTTTGTTATGTCCTTAATGGAAAACCCTTTAGTACCTATACATGGAGAAACTGTCATCAGTTGTGAATCTATTTTTCAATTCATCTTAATTAATTTATCGCAAAGGCATATATATAATATAGTATGTACTCCTATACCATTGTATCTTATCGTTCGGAGTATATTTTGACTTGTGTTTTACGGTTAACCACCTAATCGATATATTATGTTACGGAGTGAGTGTTTCGATGCAGTTAGTTCTAGAAGATCTATTGTAAACTTAGCAATAAAATCTGTTGAGCACAAGTGCTAAAATTCGCTGCCACGTTCAATGTTTTGTGTTTGAGTATGTGCTAGTCCCATAGCGATAATAGCGCCGAAAGCCGGAAAGCAAACGACAAACTCATGAAACCAGGAATTATTCTTGCGTTTGGACGCAACAAAAAACGACGAAAATACCAGAGCCTCTACTTCCAGCGAAGCCAACGACAGCGCTGCGCAGATTAAAAATCGTAGAAAACACTTAGGGAATCGAGAGCCTGTTGTAACCATGGAGGTCACCGTAGTTGCAGACATTTATTTTTGGTAGAGGATTATTCAGCCCGGGGTGGCATACTGAGGCCAGCTAGCGCTCAGTCCTGTCGCGGGTCTTCCAGAAAATCCTTTGCCCATGCTGGGCCACTTCACATCAAAACCTGCTACAAAGACGAAGGAAGAAAAATACCATTTTCAGAAATGAAAACAAAAAAGTGAATTAACAACAAAGTGGCTATTTTATTTACTTAAGCTAAACTTAATTATACAATGACAACAATTCAAAAAAAAGGAATAGTATAATATAATACAACTATCGAGATATGAAATTCAAATAAATTGAGTGAATATATTAAACCGCCTATAAAAAAAATAAATTAAATTCAAAATAATACAATCAAATCGAAGGAAAACTGTTATTAAAACATTATATGACAAACGATTCCTAAACATTTCAAAATTTTATTTTAGATTAAAAATAACAGAGAAAAAATATAAGAACCACTCACCCTTGTAAGGCTGTGGAACACTACGCAACTGGAGGGGAGGGAAATTGATAAAATATTATAAAATAAGATTGACTCTGTTTCTTTTCTTTTTTCCCACTCTAAAACCAAAAGCATCAACTCAACCAAAAAAGTCTAACGGTCCCGACCGCGTGATAGCGCCTCGAAATTATTTGGATTCACCAAGTAATGCAACCGTTATTTTCCTTAAGAAGTTGATCACTTTAGAAACAGCTAACTATGGATTCTTCACAATTCATCGACTGACACCTCAAGCCAAATTTAAATTTTTATAAATAAAAACGTACTTTTATTAGTTTCGTCTCTACAACACGTCGTTTTCAATCCACTCCCACCACCAATTATTTGCTATCGCTTATTTTTTCGACTCAACTTCACGTCCCAAATCTGACTGCTTCAAATCATCTCGCCAAAACTCTCTCGTCCCTCGGTCAAAAGTTCATCAACCAGCAATCACGTTTGTCAACCCATCCCGTTCAAAAATCGCACAGCTGATGCACCATGTATTTGTACGGCTGGTTCTTCTTAGCTGTGCGCTTAATGACACTCCGTGGCGCCAATGTGCCAGCTAATGCAAACTTGTTGGTGCCAACAATGTCCAGATGCTCGTATCATCCAATTGTAAAATAGAACCTACTATTGAATGACGCGAAAAAATTTTCGTTGTTGTTGTTGTCGCATATTAAAAAGAAAAATTACTCTAGGCTGGATATTTATTTGCTAGCAACTTTTTGGTGTTTGAATTTTTAACACTTGATTGCTAATGATCGAAAATTCGGCTAGATGAGAATAAATTTCCAAAATTTAAAACAAACTGCAGACGAGCCAAATTGGCTCTCATTGCAAACGAAATGACTGAGGCCCAGGATGCAAGTGCTGAGGGCCTTTCAAAGGGGGGATGCTAGACAGCTCGATTTACCTTAACCATCTCGAAGAAGAGTGGCTCATACCGAAGGCCAGATTGGTCCTGAAGGGAATAAGAGCCAGCTGAAGTGTCCAAAAGGACAAAAATAAGGACGTTATCCTCAGCGTTCTCAAACTATAGGAGCTTTTAGAGACGATTGGACACTGCAGACGCAAGTAGTTAGGGGCTGAGAAAGAGCACAAAATTGAGACTCTTAGCAAAGCGCCAGTCGTCTCAACTCCTATTACCAGCTAAACCTAAGTTAAAATTTCAACCCACTTTTTAGTAACCAGTCACTCTTTCTGGGCTAGGAGTCGATTTTGAATTAATACTTTTTTCACCCTATATTTTTCCTGCGCATTGGATCAAAATAAACAATTTACCAAAGCTTGAGGTATGATTGCCCCACGAGGCAATCTTTGGTCAACCTTATTGGACAGGCACACTTGACATTGTGTCATCCTCCGCACTCCCATATACTCTGCGATCAGATCATCAGGACAGCGAAATAAGACATTGTCTCACTCTTAACGGGGTATCACTCTTCGCCCGGTCTGATCGTTGAGCTTGGGATATTGCCCCGCTATCGGTTTATACAGCACACTGTCTGAAACTCACGAGTCAGGGTATCGTTGGACATGAGTTGCCACCTTCTACAATATGTTTCGATACCGTTGGTCTGGCTTTTCTTGTATTTTGGCTGACTCTATCATCAGGGCTAACCTAGAGAACGAATCGGGGACCAGGAGTTTCTTCCTTTTTTGTTGTATGACTTTGAAGTGATACGGTTGCAGCCTGACTGCCCAGTGGTCTATCCGCCCTAAAAGGTTCTTGAGGTTGTTCAACTATACTAGTGAGTAGTGATCGGTTATGGCTGGATGGAGCTTCTGGATAGCCAAAAGTACGGCAAGAGACTCCGTCTGCGTTACCAAGAACTTCCATTTTGTGCTAGTAAGGGAGCGGCTTAAATAGCAGATAACAATCTCGCCACTCAGTTGCGTCTGTAACAAAACCGCTCCCAAACCAAACCCTGAGGCGTCACTCTCGACAGAAAACTGGAGAGTGTACTCTGGGCAGGTCAGGATCAGATTGGAGGAAAGCTGAATCTTCGCGGCCTGAAAAGGATTCTCGCACTCCAATGTCTACTCAAATTTTCAGTTTTTCTTTAGCAAAGCCGTTAAAGTACCACCAGTGTAGTGGGATCCAGAATGAAACGTCGATATCAGGAGATCATCCCAAGGAAATGCTGGATCTCCTTGTCATTTAATGGCTAGAGTATCTTCAACATACTGTTGACTTTGTCCAGGTCTACATGAAGTACCAAGTATTTGAGCTCTAGGTGGCAGAATTTGCATTTTTCTCTCCCAGAGAATTTGAAGATGCTTATCGAATCCTGTCATCTCAATCATTTCATCGTCTAGATGAATGAACACGTAGGGTTTCGAATTCAAGCCCACTACTTGATTGATTAGTTACTGCCAGATTGCGAGTGCATTTCAAAGATCAAATGGCATCCTCTTGAATGGAAACAGCCCCCAACCTAGTACTGTAAACGCTGTATATTTGTTTGACTCTTCTTAAATTCATCACAAAATCAAAACTTCCCGTCCTTTTCCTTGATAAAAGGATAAACGGGGACCATGAACTCAAAGAGGGCTCCAAAATTTCCATTTTCAACATTTTTTGGAGCTCCTCATCTATTTGCTTCTGCACACCCGGTGAAACTGGGTAATATTGTTGTTTAATCTAAGGGGAATGGTCAAAATCGTATCCTCCATCACTGATATAAACTCCATTCCTTCTCCCATTAACCGCAAATTCCTCCCATGGGAGTGTTTCCAGCCACCGCTCTTCCCTGTTTATGAACGGCATCCTCGCTCTTACAGCCTCCACCACTGCTAGCTCTTACCATGCCAAGCGATTCTAATTTTGCATTCCCAAATCCAGCCATATGTCAAATGTACGCAGAAAATCAACGCCAAGTATCAAGGGCTGTGGTACTGATGGTATGACGAGAAAGAAGATCTAACGAGTTTCATCTTCAAGGGTCACTGGTGCCACTATAGTTCCAGATACATTAACGTGGATATGGTTCACCATTCGTACGGAAAGGAGATTAGATTCTGACAACTCCACTCTTTATGCCTGTAGCCGATTCCACCCATAACCTCGCAAGATGGAACCGTGACTCCAGAGTCTAGCAGACCCAACAACACCTCCTCAAAAATCTTGATCCTCAAGTGAGGTCGGCTGTCCCTGACCCTAGCTCCTATCAAATACCCCACCAAGAATGTGCTCAGTAATCTCTTGGGCCTGGTTGATTTGAGGCTGACTCCAACCTTTAGTGAGCTCCCCTTTCATTACCCACCAGCTTAATTCCAGGACTTTTGCCCGCCTGGTTCCTATTGTTCTCTTCCCCCTGATGTGTTTTTCACTCGTTTGCTAGCACGAATCCACTTCTGTTTTTTCCTCCACTATCCCAACAAGTAGGCTCCTCTTGCTGCGATGAAAATTTGGAGTACGACCTCTGGATATTGTCTTGTCTTCTACAGCCAAAACATTTAAATGACTCCTGACAGAACAGAATATGAGGTTAATTTTCTGGCAGTTTCAGCACTGTAGATTCTGAGGAGGCGCCTGAAGAGTGGCTACTTCCCCGATGGTCTCCAAATATACCAAATTGGCCTCAAGAATCTTATTAGTTCTCCAATTCGACTCAACTGCTATTCATGTCTCTTCTAAGCGCTAGATGAATTCTATCAGCTGGGATATGGAGGGTCCTGGCGCAAGGCTTCATTTAATCTGCGAGAAATAAGTAATGTTTCTCCAAATCACTCTTAATTTGTTTCTATAATGGCAACGGACAGATAAATGATGAAACAGCCCTTCGATAGTCACCACAAACATGCCCATAATCTTATCTTTACTTTGTGCTTGGTGCCTCTTTTCCACTCTGAGGTGGTTGTCATAATCAGCCTTGAAGCAACTCCCTTTGCAGCAAGGATCTTAATTGGCCCGATACATAAGTAGTCCACCACCAAATTGTATAACTAAGAAGGAGGTAGCCCTTTAGCTACCGGTAGTTCCACCACTCGTTCAAGGAAAGCACTTACGTAGCAAAGGGTCTCCCCGGTAAATTCACCCCCATTTGGTCATCACTTACCAATTAGCAGAAATCTCGCTGGCTATCCTACGGTAACTAACCACCTTAGGAGTCAAAACAGACCCTCACTAACTCTCTAGTGTGCGGACTACTGCCACAGCCTTGTTGCTCTCTGCTGCCCATTCTAGTATGCCTCCAAAGAGTATTGTTACTCGTTGGTGCAGTTTAACTGCCACTGCGGCAGCCGTGCCTGATAAACCGGCCATTACCTTGACCCTCCTAGGTATGAACTTCACTTTCGCAGAAATTTTCAAAAACTTATTCGATAATTGCGTTCCTTTAAGCTACTGCGCTAATACTTTTACTTCGGTTACCTTGGAGGCAGCCGCTTCAAGGTCCTCCTTGAGTGTATTGGGGTATTCCTTTATTATTAAGGACTCATCCTCGGCTTCCTCTGATTGGAGCGCCTTTTGGAGTTTTCGCATGGCATCTATGGTATCTTCCGGCAGTCCTCGAGTTATCATCTCGTCTTTAGCTAGCTGATTCACCAGGTATTCTGAAAATTTAACTTTGATACTAAATGAAACACCTCACTCCGTGTTTTTATTAGAAAAGAATTTAAAATAAATGTGTAAAAAAAGAAATAATAATAACGAGAAATACATCCGCAAATTCAAACTTTCACTCTACACTCGATCAAAATCACCTCCTCGCAATTACCCACTTTTACGCACAACTATAATTTCACATTAATAGTTCACTCTCCCAATTGAAAACTTGCACTTTCCACTATACACTGCTAAACACCCGCGTCTACTAAACTTGGTTGCGCCACCTTAGGTTCCAAACATTATCACGAAGACTTCCGGCGGGCTTTGCCTGTGAAGGTAGCCTTGTTGGCCTCCACGGAAACGGGCCGGGATCCACGCAAGAGGTGGAGTGTGCCAGCGGCTGGGTGCCTATGATCAGCCACTGATCCCCAAGGAATTATTAAACCTCGGTCCCAGGTGGCAGCCTAACAATTTACTCAACCAGATGATCTCCAGATAGCATAGGGCTATTTGTATAAACAACTTAACATGACTAGAGTGCAAATTCTTCACAATGGCCAATTCCGGGCTCCGGGCAGCTTCATTTCAATGTCAATTAATGTAGATACAAAAATCATACACGTAGACTTGAAATATTGGATCGAAAAGGGTGGCCTGTTGCCTGATCCAAAGAGATACAAAGGTGAGAGGAAAAGATGATGTCCCCAAGGAGTACACCACGTCGAGTAAGGGGCTTCTCCGAATTGCGGAAGAAACGTAGTAGCCTCTCCATGAAGCAAAATGTGGAGGAACGTCCAATGTAACCAAGCCTAGGGACAACTGATAGTGCCAAACTCTCCTGGTAAAACATACTGCCAAGTGAAGCACAACCTACCATTAGAGCAATGTGGCCCACACGGTGGAACTCGCCGCATACTGGTGGAAATCAGACCAGAGACACAGTCAAAAAGGCGCTGAGAAGGAGCGCTACTGTAGCCTTGTACAAGGATATTGACTGCATCACGGAAGTGACCGTGTTCGACAACACCATTAAACGTGAGTTTCCTAGCTTAGCTGGCATTAAAGTAAAAGTTACTCAAGCAATTAATACGCGAAATGCATGGCCGTAGTCTGCATAGTATAGTGGTTAGAGTACTCGCTACGTAAGCCAACAGTCATTGTTTCGAGTGATCATTCGGATGGACTAAAAGCCCACTCAGTTATGATACATACTGGAACGTATCGCTGCTAGGTGGAAGGACATGTGGCCAAAGCGTGGCACTGACCACATCACCTTCTCGAGTACCGATGCACTGGGTCAAGATAATGAGACATTCTAACTATCTTTAAGTGAAGGCCTGAAAGGGGTTATAGTGCTACAGCAAAAAAAAATTCATTGTCATCGTTAACCTTTTTGAAAAGGAAGCTCAACAAATGCTCAGCAAAGTAAAAATAAGAATTGAATAAGGATAAGATGACAGGCAGAAATATTTTGCTGAGCTGTGAACTACATTTCTAATTACTAGGTAATATACTATGACTGAGAGTCTTTTGTTTTTTTTTTTAAAAAACTTCTTTAGTGACGGGGTTAAAATTTCCCGTGACAGAAAAGCAGAATCATTTACATACCAGGTAGGCAGAAGAACGTCATTCACGTGAAAATCTGATGTTAGAAGAAATTTTCACATGTTGCCACATAAATTTGCGACAGCTTTCGACTAAACTATCATATTCTGCCCGTAGCGACCATAACGCAATCGTAATGGAAATCAATCATCAAAGGGATGATTTCTTCCTCATTCCAGTTCAACACGAAAATCATCGGTTGAACTTCAAAAAAACAGACTGAGGAAAGTTTCAAAAGAAGTTTAATCGGGAGTACCAGAAGCAATGTCCCCCTTCTGATGGTGGCAACTCTTGCTCAATGGTTCCTAATGACAGGAATCTAACTAACGATGAAATAGATGCCTATTTGTCGAAGTTAGAGAAGCTGACGTTGGAAACGATTGAGAAAGTAGTTCCAAAGATTAAACATCGAAACAATATGGAAGGATATGAAACACCAACCATCGCAAGGTTGAAAAGATTGAAAAGCCTCCTTCTCACACGCGTCAACAATATTTATCGACGATTTTTGGATTACAACCATCCCTCGTTGGCTTTGTTGAAATTACATCTGAAGAATGTCCGGAACTTAATCCGGTCATACTTCAGGAGTGAGGTCAGCAATCAATGGGCGGAAAAATTGAGGGGTATTAGCCCGCAGGACCCAGACGGCGTGTTCACGAAAGTGAATAGCATATTCCGCAAGAAGTCTCGAGTGAAGGTATCGAATCTTGAAGTCACTAGTGATGAGATAAATCTTCTCGATAGGGCTGGTATCGAAATTGATAGTACGACTCCGGATAGAAATGGAAACAGGATCATTTGTGAAGGATTAGATAAACTTGCCCTGATTGGAACACATTTTGAATTGGTTCACCTACCAAACCCTGAGAGAGGGAATGAAATAGTTTCAGAGATCGTTGAAGCAAAAGTTTCCGACTTCAAGTCAAGCCTGAACGGCCAATCAATTCTTCATTTCAATGAAACATTAACATCTGACCTCATACCGAACTTGAATCTTATTGATTATTTTGTCAGCTATGAAGACTTGTGTTTCATATTTCGCAGGATAAACAACAAGAAATCATGTGGTACTGATGGTATTCCAAATGTAGTTCTCCGATATTTGCCTGAGGTTGCTATTAGGAATTATTGCATATTGTTCAACAATATGTTGAGTAATTCATATTTCCCAAATGAGTGGAAAAAGGCGAAGGTATTTCCGATCTTGAAGAAAGGAAAAGAATCTTCATGCCCGAAAAGCTATCGCCCAATCAGCTTGCTGCCTAACATCAGCAAGGTGTTTGAAGTGATACTCAACAGAGCATTAAACGCCCACATTGAGGAAAATGAGTTGATGCCGAATTGCCAATTTGGTTTTCGTGCCAGGCATTCGACCACACATGCAATAACGAAAGTAACCTCAGACATCTGTTGGAAACTAAATGATAGACAATGTGTTGGAGCATGTCTCATTGATATGGAGAAAGCCTTCGATACGGTGTGGTTAGATGGACTAATTTTTAAACTCCTTCAGGACAAGTTCCCCAGACACCTTATCGCCATGATGTGTAATATGTTATACGGGAAATCGTTTGTCGTAACTGATGGAAATCTGACAACAATGCGCGAGTTCAAGGTCTTGAATGGTCTACAGCAGGGAACAGTTACTGCGCCTCTGCTCTTTTCAATCTTTATTCACAAGCTATTGAACGGCTTTGATTTTAACGTCTCGCCAACGCGATCATTGGTAGCGTTTGCTGATGATCTGATCATCTATACGGCAGACCGAAAAGCTACAATAGTTCAGAGCAACCTCCAAAAAATGTTCAATGATGTACAGCTGTACACTGACAATTGGCGAATGAAAATCAATGTGCAGAAGTGTGAAACAATCTTATTTCGGACAACGCTGCGGGGGGTCAGTCAAGACCTGAAACGTAATTGGAAAGATTTCCACATCATGGCTGGTGAGGGTAGTCTTGAATGGGTTCCACATAAATCCTGTGTTCGATACCTCGGTGTTTATCTCGATCAGTATCTGTACTATACTGAACATGTGAAAATCATGCTCAGTAAGGCACTTAAAGTAGTCATGGCCCTTCGAAAACTCTTTCATTCCAGATACATTGATCAAAAGGTCAAAGTTATCTGTTACAAGACACTGGTTAGACCAGTTTTGACATATGGATGTCAGATCTGGTACAACCAGAGCGCTAGTACTATGGAAAAATTAAGAGTTTTCGAAAGGAAATGTCTTCGTGCATGTACTGGTTTGTACAGAAAGCCTGAGACGGATTGGAAACATTATGCATCGAATAGAAGAATTTATCAAACTGCTGAAGTGACTAGAGTCGATATTTTCATATTGAAACTTCTTCGGAATCATATCGCTAGATCTGTGACTGTGAGTGAAAACCCTTAGATTTCACAGCCGTTCCAACCTACAGACGGGTATATAGCGACTTGCCTCGCTACTGGCTTCATTCCTCCAGAAGCATTCGTGTATTTGGACATGAATCGATATGTTTTTGATTCTGACGGTGTCCCAGTCATATATCACATATATCGACGGGCCACCGATAAGAAGATAAAATATCCTCCGAACTTGAGTTCACGAGACCAACAATTCCAATGGAGATACTCATTTGCTAGATTCGTTGAGGCTGATCGAGTTGAGACGGGGCAATCTAGGTATTGGTGGCTGAATGACAATGTCTAAATTATTCGTGTTTATTTTCAGTTTTGGTGTTTTTCGTTATTTAGTTTTTGAGTTTCAGCTCATTATTGCTACATTTAGTGTTATTGTTTATTTTTGTTAAAAATTAGGTATAGGTTAGGTTCATATTATGTTTATTATATTCGGTTAGAGATAAGGTAAAATGCTTAGGTTAGGAACATAGTTATAGGTTTTTTTTTAGTATAAGATAATGTTTTTGATTGCATTTATTAGAATTAAGTTAAAACAAATAAGGTGTAGGATCAAAGTTCACTGTAGTGTTAAGACGATAGATAATTTTAGAATAGTGTTGGTTGGTTTTTTCTCCTTTTTCCAATTGAATTTTAAAAATATGTAACAATCTTTATTGATTTGAATTTGCTATAGTTTTTTTTTTAAATGTGTTTAATGATAACGTATAAATTCAGAGAGGCCATTAAGTTTTTTGATTGTTATTGTTTGGAATTTGCTTTATATTCTTTTAAAATTTATATCGATTAGTATGAAATAAAGCGCTTTTGACTCTTGACTCTGACTCATATTCTGCCCGAACCCTTTTTGGGAATAGTAAGGTAGCTTGTTGGAAAACTGATAGTCGTGGTTGCTTAGAATGCACATTTTGTGGTAGAAAATGGTGGCCATCCGATGGCTTGTGATAAGAGGAGAATCCGTGAGCGCCCGGTAGGAGTTCTTCTTGGTGCAAGCACTGGCGGTGGTGGGCCACTGTTAGCGAATTATCTTTAGCGAATCCGTGATGATCTGACGGTAGTTGTTCTTAGTCCTATCACTGATTCCGTCGATGTACTATGAGTGGATGATGGTTTATGAATGTTTGATGATCACAAGTAAATATATAATGGTTTGACGGTAGCCATCCTTGGTCCTAAGACTCATTTCGTTGATGAGCATCAGTGGTGAAAGTTCTTTATTAACGAAGTGTAACGAAATCATTACCTAATTACGTTAAATAGTTAGGTATATTGTGGAGAAAGTGGCAGAAATGTGGAGTGTCTTGCCTATTAATCTATATAAGACTGTCTTTATAAAACTGTTAATATGATAATGATTTAATAATTTGTACAAATTGATGATATAATTATAGTTTATTAATATTTGGTAAATTAACAATAACACAATAATTCAGGTAGGCTTATCTATATTGTATTCGAACAGACACAAGATAATCATTACTATGATAGTGTCTTAAAAGGACTCTGAGGGTGATAACCGGTATAAAAATGAGAATATAGACCACTATACGTAATACTCTTCATTAAAATCCCTTTCATTTGAAAGTTGTCTCTCCTCATTAAAAACTATTTCCTTTTTGTCATCATTTCAACGCTGGTGGATAGCACGGTACTTTCTAGTAAAAAGAGTGATAGCAACATCAAATACGAGACTGTCCACAGTGCTCTTCTTCTCGGTATCTGGGCTAAGCATTTTCCGTACAGGCCACTGGTGAGAGTCTTGCCCCATATTTCTGTTCAGCGTCGTAGCATTGACTCTATGGTTCTTCTTGGTAGATTTGGTCCCCCTGCGCTAGCCAAAGCTAGACTAAAGCGAATACATTTGAAACAGCGATCAACAACTCCAGTCATCCACTATCTCATTCAACGCATCAGCATAACTTATCTCATTCAACTTATCAGAGTTGCACCTGTTCAACGGTCAGTAACTAGCACCACAACATAATTCGCACAGTCATCCAGCAGCTTTAGTCTCATCAGCCGATCGGGCGATATGCTCCACAAGCCTGGAATAAGGATAAACCCTTGAGCAACACATGATCTAACCTCCATACTTCATTGGCTTTGCTTGTGTCATAGTGCAAGCTACAGTTCTTCAGGTAGTCCCGCAAAAGCCGCATAAGATATTCTGGAACTTGAACAGGGTTTTTCAATATCCAGAATATCTAGCTATGTAGTGGAGTTTAGTGCATTTCAAACGTCAAGTGCCCCTAATAAAATTACCAGTCGCTTGGTACAGCTACGTGCCTGCACATTTTAAATCACACTTACCACCTCTGTAATCGCTTCAACGTTAAAGCATTCTGCTCTAAAGCCATAATGCCGGGCACATAGTTCCTCAGGAGCACGAACCGCGTCAGTGAGTCTTCCCTTCATATTTTCTCGAGCACTTGCCAAACCATGTCTAGCATGCATAACAGGTGGTTTGCAGTTGATGACCCAAGATTTTATTTCTCCTCACTAGTCAGTACGACACTTGCTACCTTGCTCAATGTTCCGGGAAGACTCCTTCTGGTAGCCAAACGTTGAATATACTGAGAAGCAAGTCAGGACAATGTTTATACATGAGCCGCAACACCTTAGCTGGGGCACCATCTGGATCGGAAGCCTAAAACATGTTCCGACCATCAAAACACTAGTTTGGGATGATCTTTTAAATTAAAACGTAAAAACGCGAAATTCGCACGTTTAAGGGGAGAAAAAGCCATTTAAAGTTTTGGGGAGTTAACACGTGAAAAATTGGGATTTTTTTTGGCTTTCAGCCACTAAACCCGCCCTTAAACTTTTGCGACATACCACAAATTTATACTTTTTGGAAAGTTCAGACGCTGATCTATTCATTAACACCAAAATATAGCACATCGGTTGAAAAATCAAGCCACAGCAATGCCGTAAAGGGAAAAAGTTTGCATAACCTGCCCCCAAAAATATAAGAAACTTTATAAAAACTAGTATTCTTACGAAAAGTACTACAAATTTGTATTTGACGTAAACAACAGACTGACAGCTACAAAATGAGACCAAAATTTTGATAATCAAATCGAGATTGTGGCTACAGTGGACGATTAAAGCCAGAGGTCTGACAAGGAAATTTACGTATTTTAGACAAATACATGTCTATGCCTCCTAAGCGTCATAAAAATTAGTATTTTCATGCAAATTACTACATATTTGCATTTGACGCAAACTAAACAAACGCAACTATAAGATAAGACCAAAATTTCAACAATCGGATTAAAATTACGGGCACAGTAAGCAATCAAAGCTGAAAATCTGCACAAAAACTGCACGTGTTCTAGAAACCGCAATTTCTAGATATTTTGCCTAAAACATGTTCCGACCATCAAAACAGTAGTTTGAGATGATCTTTTAAATTAAAACGTAAAAACGCGAAATTCGCACGTTTAAGGGGAGAAAAAGCCATTTAAAGTTTTGGGGAGTTAACACGTGAAAAATTGGGATTTTTTTTGGCTTTCAGCCACTAAACCCGCCCTTAAACTTTTGCGACATACCACAAATTTATACTTTTTGGAAAGTTCAGACGCTGATCTATTCATTAACACCAAAATATAGCACATCGGTTGAAAAATCAAGCCACAGCAATGCCGTAAATGGAAAAAGTTTGCATAACCTGCCCCCAAAAATATAAGAAACCTTATAAAAATTAGTATTCTTACGAAAAGTACTACAAATTTGTATTTGACGTAAACAAAAGACTGACAGCTACGAAATGAGACTAAAAATTTTGATAATCGAATCGAGATTGTGGCTACAGTGAACGATTAAAGCCAGAGGTCTAACAAGGAAATTTACGTATTTTAGACAAATACATGTCTATGCCTCGTAAGCGTCATAAAAATTAGTATTTTCATGCAAATTACTACATATTTGCACTTGACGCAAACTAAACAAACGCAACTATAAGATAAGACCAAAATTTCAACAATCGGATTAAAATTACGGGCACAGTAAGCAATCAAAGCTGAAAATCTGCACAAAAACTGCACGTGTCCTAGAAACCGCAATTTCTAGATATTTTGCCTAAAACATGTTCCGACCATCAAAACACTAGTTTGGGATGATCTTTTAAATTAAAACGTAAAAACGCGAAATTCGCACGTTTAAGGGGAGAAAAAGCCATTTAAAGTTTTGGGGAGTTAACACGTGAAAAATTGGGATTTTTTTGGCTTTCAGCCACTAAACCCACCCTTAAACTTTTGCAACACCTTAGCTGGGGCACCATCTGGATCGGAAGCCTTCCTTGTTTTCAATGATAGGACTAGCTCTTCTAGTTTCAGCCACGTGAATAGTGGAGACTAGACCGTTATTTCGCCATTGATGGGATTGGCAGGAAAAATTCCACGTTCTATTTCGCCCATCTTTTTTGCGTCATATATGTGGGGCGTGCTTCCACGAAATTAGCTTATACCGAAGGCACAACGGGTTGTTGTACATACTATCCACTAGATCTTGCCAAAATTAAGCTTTACTGCTGGTCATCATTTTGCGAAGGTATTTTCTTGCCAACTTATGTGCTGCTAACTGGTTGCATGCACATCGAAACCTGTGACACTTTCTTCGCTTTTCAGTGATTGTAGTCGTCCACCAGTAAATTAAAGACGTAACGATATTTCCGACGGGGTAAAGAAGGACTGCAGGCAGACGTAGTGACGCTCATAGTTGTATTCCCCATATCTTTGGCTGCTAGCTCTTCAGTCCTCTGTAAATTTTTCAGCAATGGCACACCTGCCATAAGCACTTTGACGAACCTCTCGGCGTCCATCCTTAGAATATTCTGCCTAATCGTGGAAGGTCGAGAGCACAGGGGCTAGAAGACAGCATCATGGATCTTAAGGATAAAGTATTGATGATCACTGGCTGAGTAGTCCTCTAATATTCTCCAATTTATTTCGTATGTACTAGAAACTCGATGGCGAATATCACATCAAGTATACATCCGTACAGTGGAAATTCATCATTTTACCAGTGCTTAGCGTTCTACCAGTGCTCTACCCAGTACACTATCTCAAGGATTCGTTGTTCCCACAGATCAGTTTAAGGCATGCACCACTCGATTTTTTAGCATTGAAGTCTCCTCTAATGAGCGCGTTGCCATCTGCACTCAAGGTTGTGTCTTCCAAAGCATTATACATGATTAGGATAGGGATATTGGTACGTTTGGCGTTATTTACACGCCAAAAAATGCAGTTCCTGAATCCCTCCACCCATATCCGTTCACTGAAAAATCAGCACTGTTCCAAACCTAGATGGCGGCTAAACCAGTCTTGTCAGGGTACCATGATAATGAACTTGTGCCGTGGTATTGCTCACTGAGCAGCGAAAAGTTGTTCAAGTAGGCTTTGTATAGTTGTAATGCGGCGTGAATTTACCTGCAGGATACGAATCATCGAAGTTCTGCTTTCAACTCGGTTAGGGCTTCCTAGAAGACGCGAAATTTTCCTGATCCTAAAATATGCTCGAAAATTGATCTTTGATCAGCTTTCTGGCAAATGATGCAGTATACCTCTCCCGTACACTCTTTTTAGGGTTTTTTAAAATAATTTTACAAAACCCTTCTAAAATCGCGTCCTGTCTGTCCGTCTGTCTGTCCGTCCGTCCGTCCGTCCGTGTGTCACAGCAGTTTTTCTCGGAAACTACTTAAGCTAGAAACATCAAATTTTGTATGTAGGTGTAAAGTGGTGCTCTCTTCAAAGTTCAACTACAAAAATTTTTTATAAGGTATTTAAGGGGGGTCTCCCCATATAGGGGAGTGACCCCCCGAAAAAAAAATTCATTGAAGGTAGCCGATATGGGTATCAAATGAAAGGTCTTGATAAGAACTTTTCAAAACAGGTCTTAGTTTGGCAAAGTTTGCTTCAAGGGGTGCACAGGGAGGGGAAATACACGAAAAATTTGTGTCCCCCCCTCGCGATTGGACACCTGTGATCCGAAAAATCTGAAAAAAATCAAGAATGTAGGCCTTGGTGAGTACAACAACAACAAATACGTGAGAAGTGGCAATTTACTCAACTTTGTTAGTAATAGTATGATTTATCGATTTTATGTTTTCTTGAATAAAATCTTAACGGTACCCTTAAATTCAATGAAATTCAGTAAACAGATAACTATTTATAAGATTGATCTACCCTTAAAGTTTTATAAAGATTGAATCATATCGAGCGAAGTTATAGCGGTTTGAATTTTCCTGTATTCTTATGGAACAATATCCGCTGCATTTATTACTATGGCAACATATGGCTATAGAACAACATGCGCTTTTTACCGACTCAGACACTACAGTTTTGCCAGGATTTGCATGAAAATTTCAGGAATGATAGATGTCATGAATATCTTTGAGAATCGGTTCAGCTAGTGGTATCAGTAATCGCCAAGCAAAATAGTGGCTGTTTTAAATGCGAAGATTGAATAATTTTGAGCTATTTTTTCCCAACTTCAACATTTAAGTTGCATGCTTTGAACACTTGATTCAATTTAATGAATGACTGAAGATGAGTACCTGCAATTAATACTCATAAGTGAAACAAGTCAAGGAGGCGGGAGAGAGCTCCTAGCAAATGGGCTTTGTAACCACTCTAGGATTCGAAAATATTGGCCATTAATCGATGATAACAGTACAGGGGAGTGGCCCCTGAAAAAAAAATTATCCAACGTAGCCGATATGAGTATGAAATGAAAGTTTTCATGGGAGCTTTTCAAAACAGTTCTTAAACTGTCACTTTTTGCTTCAGGGGGGAAATACATGAAAAATGTGTTTCTTCCCTCGCGAATGGACATCTGAAATAATTATCAAGGGAGATATTTATGAGTATAACAATAACAAAAACCTCAGAAGTCGAAATTTGTTCAACTTTGTTAATAATAGTATGATCTTCGAATTTCATATTTTCTCCAATAAAATTGTCATTGACATGTTTCTTGGTTTCATTCGATCTGGTGACTGCATTTTGTAAATTGAATACAAAACCCTTCTGACATGAGCGTAGGTCTGTTTACCTAACTTGTTTCTTTTATCTCTCATGTTGCCACATTTGCAGCATAAGGGCTTCCTATTGGGGCTCTTGCATCCTTGTGTAGTATGGCCATAACCAAGGCACTTAAAACAGTGGTGAAGTACTGCTCTTTACCGTATCCTGCAGATGATCCTCCCTATCCTTACTTTGTCTTTACTCCGAAGTTGATCGGCGTCATTCTGATGTCAGCCTTGCTGCAACTCTGCATAAGTTTGAAAACTCCCTTTTAATGACCTCCTCTATCTCAGCCAAGTTTGTATCACTGATTTTGATCATTGCCATTGGCTCGAGTGAGGCTGCAGTTGCCCTTTTAACCAGGACCTTCTTGACTTCATCGCAGAATACTTCTTTATTATTGTCCTCTGCTCAAAATTAGACCAGTATGTGACCAGATCATCATGGTCACGCTTATGGCAGTTTTAGTGTCTTTGGGCTTAACAATTTCCCTGATCTCCTATAAAACATCCGTGGATGATTGCCATCCTTGGACTTCAAGGGCAGAGCCTACCACCGGGCTCTTGGTTGTGGCTGTTTCCGTTGGAACTCGCACTAGATACTTATCTATGAGAACTCATTTTTTGGAACATTTTGGAGGCGTTTTCGGTGGCTTTCCTGGCTGCTTTTGTCAGCACTGTTTGAAACCTTGATCTTATGTTCAATACCCATTAAATACCTCCTCTTTCCACCTATTATCCCGGTCACCTTCGATTGGATTAGAGGCTATTATTTTGATAGTTTTTGGTGGTAGAGCTATTTACGCTTCCTTCTGCTTCTGCTCTTCTTCTACCCATAATGCCCGAGGTGGCCTAGGGACTCCTTTAGCTCCAGCAGCTACTTCCTTACAACTTTGCTAATATTTTCTTTGCGAGCCAAATGCAGATTTAATTCTCTTTAGGATATTTCCCACCTTTTAAATTTGCATTTTGTCCTGATAGTACTCAACAGCTTTTGTATATTCCAATCTTCTCGTTGGGGAAAGTTTGGCTGCTTCGGTTTCTGGACACAAGGATTGAGTCATATCAGTGTTGTAGCTGGCGTCATGAGCAACTCTGGGAAGACTTGAATTTTCCGCCCTCCAGTACTTATTTTCTAATGGGAGAAGAGAAACGACAATACAACTTTGGAAGTTTTATTTAATATTTTATATGAAAAGAAATATACAAATACAGATCAAAAATAGTACAACTACAAATTTTTTATTAATATGTTTTAATTTATAGTAAATTAAAAATTGAGTTTTCTGGCTTGGTCCCAGGCTAATCCGTCTATTATTTAATCTACATTTGTACTTTTTGCAATTTCGTACTCAATTGATAATATGGCAAGATTTCTTAAACGATCCTGGCTAATCTGTGATCGTGAGTATTTTTTTATTAGTTTTAATTTACTGCAAGGTCTTTCACAGCTTACAGAAGTGACCGCAAGCGTCAATGCTAAGCGTAGTACAATCCCTATGTTGGGATATGTAGTTACTAAGCCATATTCTTCATGACAGCTCAGAAGTGCAATGTATTCTGCATTTTTCAACTCAAGCAGCAATGATTTTATTTGGTGTTTATAGCTTTCAATCTCTAAACATAATTCACTGGCATTTAAATCATCTTTGTACTTTAATGCAAGGTCAGTTGCTGATTTTTTAAGGCCTTCAGTGGATTTATCGTATAACGAAGGTCCTGTTAGGAACCCAAAATCAGAAGCTATGAAAGCCAAACTTTGAAACCTTCATTCCATTAGCTGAATAAGATTTTCTAGTGCACAGTAAAGCTGAACATTAAATTTTTGATGAGGAGTCATTATAGCCGCTTCATCCTTGGCCTTTTCGTCGCACATTATTTTAACCTTTCGTTTACGTTTTTCAGAAAATTTTGGTTCTATCAACAACTCTTTTGCTATTTTTTTGCGGAAATATTACACGCCTCTATCTGATTATTTCTGAAATCGTTGAAAAAATCAACAAGCCCCTGCAAATGTTTTGATGCAACCTCAATGAAATCATTTTAAAATGGTTTTTGTTGAGGATACAGCGTCCGCTGTATATGTCGTGTTTTCATCAGTACTATCTGCAATGGTATTTAATGTTTTCATTTAATTTACTGCAAGGTCTTTCACAGCTTACAGAAGTGACCGCAAGCGTCAATGCTAAGCGTAGTACAATCCCTATGTTGGGATATGTAGTTACTAAGCCATATTCTTCATGACAGCTCAGAAGTGCAATGTATTCTGCATTTTTCAACTCAAGCAGCAATGATTTTATTTGGTGTTTATAGCTTTCAATCTCTAAACATAATTCACTGGCATTTAAATCATCTTTGTACTTTAATGCAAGGTCAGTTGCTGATTTTTTAAGGCCTTCAGTGGATTTATCGTATAACGAAGGTCCTGTTAGGAACCCAAAATCAGAAGCTATGAAAGCCAAACTTTGAAACCTTCATTCCATTAGCTGAATAAGATTTTCTAGTGCACAGTAAAGCTGAACATTAAATTTTTGATGAGGAGTCATTATAGCCGCTTCATCCTTGGCCTTTTCGTCGCACATTATTTTAACCTTTCGTTTACGTTTTTCAGAAAATTTTGGTTCTATCAACAACTCTTTTGCTATTTTTTTGCGGAAATATTACACGCCTCTATCTGATTATTTCTGAAATCGTTGAAAAAATCAACAAGCCCCTGCAAATGTTTTGATGCAACCTCAATGAAATCATTTTAAAATGGTTTTTGTTGAGGATACAGCGTCCGCTGTATATGTCGTGTTTTCATCAGTACTATCTGCAATGGTATTTAATGTTTTCATTACCTGCGGTAGTTGGGTAAGCAATGCGTGAATTGAACTATATTTTAATGGCCATTTCGTATCAGGAAGTGCCTGCAGATTTCATTTCAAATTTGATAAAGCTTGCCAAACGTTCAATTGATCCGGAAAAAAAAATTGAAAATATTTTGCACTGCCCCGAAAAATGTAGTTAATTCCGGTATTACAGACGATGCATGTACTCCAACTAAATTAAGAAAGTGAGCACTACATGGTAAAAATCTGGCATGCTGATTCAGTTGCAAGATTCTCGAACTGCTTGATATTTGCCCGCCATATTAGCGCCATTGTCATATGACTGCCCCCTGCAGTCTTATAATATCAGACCATCTTGGCTTAGTTTGTTTACAATTTTGTCAGTAAGTCCAGCGCCGGTTTTTTCATCAGTTTTTATAAAACCTAAAGAACTGTCTGCAATTGTACACTTTACATTATCTGGGGTTCAATCAAATAAGATACTGTAATATTTTGCTTGCAGAATTTTTGCAACAATTTTATTTTTGACTTCTGATCCTAGTGCTGAAATAATTTCATTTTGCATAGTTGGTGAGAAGTACGAAAGGCTTCCTTTGGTAAAAGAGGACACGTGTTCCTTCACTTGTGGATTGTGTTTGGCCAGTAATTCCACAATACGCAAAAATATGCCAGATTTACGATGTCCAATTTGTTCGACCCCTCCTTTCAGTGACAGATTGTTTTTGGCACAAAACATTACTACACTTATGACTACCTTTAGAATGTATCTCCACTTTTCTTTTTCTGGAGATATTCCACATTGTAATTTTCTGTCTGAAGCTTTACCTTTCATTAATCGCGTTTCCATTTATTTCCATGTTACATAACATTTACGATGTTCTACAGTGTTTTTTTTTTGTTTTGCTATTCTTGGATTCAAATGTTACCAATCACGAAAACCTTTTGCGAAAATTGTTTCTTTCATACTGAATAATAAACATTGAAAACAAAAAATAGATTTAGCATTATCACTGTAAATGAGCCACTACCTCTCTATTTTTTTCATTATTTAGCAAGGTCTTCTGAAACCAATCAGCTAAAAATGTTCTGCCATCATTAGTCATTAAAAGCCTTAAATCGCAGTCTTTTCTCTGCTCTGGTCCACGTTCAATGAGACAACATCTAACCTTGTCATCAACTTTGGGCCATGACCTGGGGTCATTATAATTTATGCACACAGGATTTTCAAAGTCAGCATCTTCCGGATTCAAAGTATTTAATGTAATTACAGCACCTGAAAAAAATAATTGTAAGACCGTCATAATTTTATTAAATAAACAAAAACTTGCTAATAAAGCGCGACGAGCTATTTGCCACTTGTAGGGAGTTGAAGGTACACTCTATATGCATAATTTATCAATTCAAAAATTCAGGTTACAATGATGCCTCGCAGCGGCCGACAGGCAAACTATTCAAAAACACTTATACGAAACAAAAAATAAATTAATAAAAAAAAACTACTTTTGAATAAAACAAGTAAAATATCTGCAGGCAGAGTAAAGAGTGTGTCAAACCTACGCCTATTGGTTGGTTTTCCCGCTCGCACTGCGTGGTTCCCGTTATAATCGAACCCTACACTGTTCTTGTTTCGATTAACTATGAACACTGTGAATGTGAGTTGACACAACACGACAGTATAAAATTAGACCTTTTTGAAGCACCTTTCTAAACTAAAACTAATTATCAGCAACAATAAAATATATCAACGCATACCGTGGTTGTCGCTTTTATCTGAAGCTGTTTCACTATCAGTGTTATCCTTTTTTTCACCTTTATCAAGTGGCTCATCAATATTTTCTGTAGAAGCTGTTTTACTTTCGGACAGCGATATAATTGTCATGTCACATTGTTCTGGATTCGACGATATCTATTTGCTTAATGTGTGGGCCAATTTTTTGTGCTCTACTTTGCGTGTACTTTTGATCTTTTGAAATTGGGACCCAGACAGCTTTTTCAGTGGTGGCATTCTAAACAGACAATCACAATAACTGAAATACATTGACTAGAATTTTAATAATTAAGAATTGCGTTTTGTGTACACTTCACAAATAACTTAATAATAAAGTATTCAACTGAAATATAGCCTATCTTTATTGCACTGTATAACGATAGGTATTTACTGTCTTCTCCACTGATTGATGAATGATGGCTCGAACTTTTTGACAGAAAACCCGAGTCACTGTTAACAACGATGGCGAGGTTGGTTGACTTGTTCGGCTTGTTCGATAAGAATGATTGTCATTCATGTTATGCCCCGTTTAGGTACTGGCCAAGAACAGACGAATAGACACGAGCACGAATATGTGAACGACTTTCAGGTCTCCGAGAGCCAAGTAGTTACTTTCAATTTTCAAACCCGGTTTCAAGAGCACATCATGTGTTCCGATGCGCCCCGGATGCAAACGAAACGCAGTTTTATGACTATGACTAGAACAATCTAGCAGAAATGATAACGAAAAGCCTTTTCTGTGTTTATTATTTCAACCTAGTTGCCCTCATGACTTTCCAGTGATATTACACTTAATGACCATTTCTAATGTTAAACAATGCAATAATTTTTCGAAAATTTTTTGCACATAGAACGAAAAACAATAAATTGTGCACAAAAGGTATAGGGCTACCCGTGCGTCCTTATATGAAATACATATGAACTTGTATGTAAAATCAGTTTTTTAGGATTCGATAAAAATAGTTCGTGTAAGTTAAGGGCGCGTTTATAATCTGCATGTTTACTTTAGCTGCCCTTCTGCGCAGTCTCGGGTTGTGGAAATCCGCCCCAAAAGTTTGCACCCCTGGCAGCCGCCCACCTGGCCAACCCCTAGCTACGACACTGGTTCATATATTGGCGATGTCAGCAACATCGAGCAATGGCACTTTATCGAATTAATTATATATATATATATATATATATATATATATATATATATATATATATATATATATATATATATACTTATATATATGTATATATTTTTTTTGTGGTCGGGACGTGAATGCTATTTATGCACAGAGTGTGGGACTCCCATCGCGACTGGACTACTCACTAAACACCTCCCCTGTCAACCTGAGATCCCAGCCTGCAACCGTTTGACACATTTCCTCGGGCCAGGTCTCGTTTTGTTACGCCGTGGGGTGCCTTCAAGCTGGGGAGTCCCTTTCCTAGCGGGAAGGTAGAGGGGAAGAGGAAATGCCAGAAGAGCGATCCCCCAGCCCAAGCGCCCTGGCTGCTGTGAGTCCCTTTTATATTTTAGGACTGCCCGAGCATAATGTGCCACCAGGTTCCATTTGTCAACCGATTCGAGCATCACCGCAACTATATAATCCGGAGTGAGCTCTCCCGTCTCCCTGTAGAGTTCTCTTCGCAGCCTGACCAATTTGGCACACGTAAGAAATGTGTGGCAGGCATTGTCCTCCTCTCCTGGGCAAAACCGACAATCGGGGAACCGTGACTTACCGCTCTTATGCAGGTAAGACTGAAAACACCCATGCCCGCTCAAAAGCTGTGTCAGATAGAAGTCAGTCTCACCATGCCTTCGATTTAGCCATGGTCTCAGATCCGGGATGAGGCGCGCAGTCCACCTTCCCTTCGTGCAATTGACCCAAGACTGCTGCCAATGGTTGAGCGAGCACTGTCTCTCCTCACGGACAACCATCTCCCTCGCATCCTCGTTTTGGCGCAGGTAAATAGCGCGGCACTCCCTAACAAGGAGGGCGACAGGAATCACGCTTGCAATAACTCTCACCACCGAGTCAGAGACTGTTGGATACGAAGATGCAATTCTCAGTGCTCCTCTTCTCTGTACCTGTGCCAAACGTTTTCGGAATACCTCCTTGCTGAGAGCATCGCCCCATACCTCTGCTCCGTACAGTAGCACTGACCCTACAGCACTCATCAAGAGGCGTCTTCTTGATGGGCTGGATCCCCCTACGTTGGCCATAAGTCGACTCAGAGCCGATATTCCCGAAGCAGCCTTCTCAGCCGTTGCCCTGATTCGCTCAGAGAAACTCATCTTCGAGTCGATCAGTAGCCCCAGGTACTTCACCGCTGACTTCGATTCGATTCGTAAGTCGCCAATACTGATCATCCTTACTCTAGGGATTCTCTTTTTTGTCAAGATGGCCACTTCGGTTTTCTCCAGTGCTAAACTCAGCCCGCGAGTAGTCATCCAGTCCCGCACACGGCGCATTAGCATACCTAGCCTAAATTGCGCTTGTTCAACGATGCGTTCGGCGACCATAGCCGCAACATTATCCGCATAGCCGACCAAGCGTGACTTATCTGGCATCTCAAGTCTCAGTAGCCCGTCGTAAGACACGTTCCACAGGTCCGGACCAAGGATAGATCCCTGGGCAACACCTGATGTAATTTCCATCCTTCGTTGGCCCTGTGTGGTGTCGTGGAGCAGGCTTCGGACCTTTAGGTAGTTCTTCAAAAGCCGCATTAGATATTCTGGAACCGGAAAAGAGTTTTCCAGCGTATCTAGAATATCCACCCATCTAGCGGAGTTGAAGGCATTCCTGACGTCGAGTGTCACCAACAGGGCGATACGTCGCTTGGTGCGACGATATGCCTCTGCCTTTTGGACCGCGTTCACCACCTCTGCAATTGCATCAATGGTAGAGCGTCCTGCTCTAAAGCCGTATTGCCGAGGAGATAGGTCCCCAGCAGCACGAATCGCGTCAGTGAGTCTTCCCTTGATGAGTTTCTCTAGCACTTTCCCAGCCGTGTCTAGCATGCATAACGGGCGGTATGCAGACGGCGATTCGGGATTTCCCTTCCCCTTGCTGATCAGCAGCAAGTCAGGACAATGGTGATAGACGAGCCGCAACACCTCAGCTGGAACACCATCTGGACCTGGAGCTTTCCTCGCTTTCAATGAGAGGACTGCCTCTTCCAGTTCCAGCTGTGTGAAGAGTGGGCACTCGACTGCTGTTTCACCATGGACAGCGTCAACACGGATGGGATGGGCGGGGAAGGGTCCCCACACTATAGCGTCCATCTTTTCCGCGTCATGTATACAAGGCTTCCGTAGGGCACGAAGCTTCCGCATATCCAGCTTGTAGCCAAGGCCCCACGGATCCTTGTTCACATAGTCCACTGAGTCTTCCCAGCAGCGAGCCTTGCAAGTGTTGATCAGTTTGCGAAGGCATTTCCTGGCTGACTTATATGCTGCCACCCAGTTGAATGCTTCGTCACCGTTCCGCGCCCGTTGAGCCTCAATTCGAAGCTTGTGACACTCCCTTCGCTTTTCAGCGATTCCAGTTGACCGCCAGTACACTGGAGGCTTGCCGTGCCGGGGTCTTCGACGGGGCATAGAAGCTTTGCAAGTAGTCGTCATGATGCTCATAGTAGAGTTCACCACGTCTTGAGCTGCCCGTTCTCCCGTCCCCTCCGGAGCTCCCTGAAGCGGTTCACCTGCTGTGAGCACCTTGACGAACCTCTCGACGTCCATTCTTCCGATGTTCCATCCAGTTGCAGAAGGCCAAGAGCACGGGCGTCGGGAGACAGCATCACTTATCTCAAGCAGAATGCACTGATGATCACTGGCTGAGTAGTCCTCTAATACTTTCCAATTGTGTATCCTACGTACTAAGGACTCCGAGGCGAATGTCACGTACGGTATGGTTCCCTCACAGCCAATACGGCGGAAAGTCGGCGTATTTACGGTGTTTAGTACGACGAGGGCCGTCCCGGCTGCCATTTCTAAGATTCGTTTTCCCCGCGGATTCGTCTGAGGCATGCCCCATTCGATTGCTTTAGCGTTGAAGTCGCCCCTAACGAGCACTTTGCCCTCTGCGTTCGAGACAGCGCCCTCCAAAGCATTAACCTTGGCTTGGAAAGATGATATCTATTCGTTAGGCGTTAGGTACACACGAAAGGTGGTCCCTGAGCACCGAACCCACACGAAACAATCCCCCCGTCCACAACTCTCCGCTTGAAAGTCACTGTTCTGAACCCAGATGGCGGCAGTACCAGTTTCATCAGAATACCATAATGCAGGACTTTTATTATGGTGTTGCTCACTCAGCAGCAAGAAGTCGGCTTTCATGTCCCTCGCAGACTGCTCAAGCAGATTTTGGGCGGTTGAACTGCGGTGTAGGTTTAGCTGCAGGATGCGGGTCATCGGAGTTCTGATTTTGCCTTGGCTAGGGGTTCCTGGAACACCCTGCTTTTCCTGATCCCAAGACGTGTCCAAAATCAGGTTTTGGATCAGCATCCTTGCAAACAATGCAGTGAATTATATTAGAAAGAACTTCAAATACTAGAAAACGGCTCCCACAGCCTTTTGAATGAGGAATATTCAAGACTACGTATTTAAAACTAAAGGGCCACTTCATGCATTTGCAAAATGAGCTTTCAAGCAAAAATAGTTTGCTGAAGGCCTGAACTAAATGAGCAGCCTCTAGCATTTAGGGTAGTATGGTAATATCTTTATATGGCGTTGTGGATGAAGGATATGCTAGCGGAGAGGAGCATACTTCTATCTACCTAGCTTATTTTAAATCATATACCTGTACACATCTTAAATATTATACAGTTAACAGGCTCTGTTTAGTTCCAGTTTGTTCTAATCCATTAGAAAAGCTTTCAAAAAAAATTTCTTCCGATTGCTTAAGACCACCCGCTTGTCGACTAACAATCCAAATCCGGTCCCTTCACCAACATAATTAATCAAAATCAATCTAGAAATGTATATTTTCTTTCACAATAGGCAATTAAGAAAACATTTCTTACTCCGCCAGATAAAAATCCGATAAGGCTCCTGCCAACCCAACACAATAGTTCACTGGAGTCTCAAGGAACATAATCAAGGCATGTAGGCTTTAGTGAACGCCACAGAATGTTTGAGAAATCCCCAACTAACCAAGCATACTCGTATGATATAGTACTCGTCCATATGCACAATTCTTTGCACGGTGATATATTAGTACACGCATCATTTAAGACAGATGAATATAATCGCTTCACTTTGGACCTATTCATACGCGCGACACATCTTGTTTTATGCATGAAGACTTGAAGCCGAAGGTGCTGCTGCGTTCACCGCACAAAGAAAGAGGTCGTCGTCTGATACTCGTACACGTATGTGAACATATTCCTGCGTACGCGCATATGAGTGTGCGTTTATGTGTCTTTCTTAAACTGAACTGAAAACTCAAAAAGAAAATGTATCATATAATGGCTGTGATTACGCCTTTCATGTCACTGTAACACTTTTTCTTAAAAATACAAATGAATGGGATTTTTATCTTTTGACTAAACGTGGGCGGTTTCCGAATGAAATATCGCCGAGAAGATGTGCTCTGTCGATGTGTGCGTATGTGAAAATTTACGAGCGTCAGAAGTGTGAGCCTTCAACGCCCTTTCTGATGGGTAGAATATTTATTAATTACATCGGCTTAATTTTAGGTACGGGCCCTCACGACTTGTCTCGTGGTTAGGCCCTGTAAGTGCTTATTTTTAACATTCAAAGCGAGCAAGAATGGTAAAAGTTACCCAAATAACAAATGGTGCTTAATTAACTCATAAAAAATTGAGAAAGCGCCTCGAAAAGACGAAACCGCGTAGGAAAATGAACATAAATATCATATTTGATTGCACAAGCTCATAAATAATCGATCATAATTAATTTACGGATTAGCTCGTATATGGATGAGACTAGATGCTGTTAGTCTACCACAGTTTGGCATAGTTTTGAGAACATGAGAGAAAATGAAAAATTTATTTTTATCATGAAATTGTGACCGCGTGCCTCGTAACTTGCGTATTCAAATGTTTTTTATATTTTTCAATCAAAATAGAAATCTTCAGTCTTAGAACTCTCAATGCTACGTTCTATTCTTGAATTTTCTGTGTTACGAGTACCTTCTGCCATTCCTTCTCCAACATAATTTACCCAAACATATTGTTCAAATCGCCTACTGGCTGTAATTCATGTAAAAATGTTCCTCTCTGAAAACATCAAACGCCTCCGCTCCTACTCGTGAAAATCTGCTCTAATTATTTTCAAGCCTTTGCTCGCCGTCTTAATCACCGCCGGTGTATGCATAAAGTTTGCTTGTTTTCAAGTCTTAAGAAAGGGCTTGTGACTATGAAAGGCATGCAATTTCTCTGTCAAAGATTTACGACGCCCACCCTCTCTCTCTCTCTCTCTCTCACGCTCCACTCTCGCTGTAGCCGGCCTTGACTTAAGGCGACTCTGACAAATAATCATCTAAATAAGGAAACACATTTTCGCATTTTGTCGACAAAGTCGTTAAACACAGCATGGGATTCGCACTTGTATATACTTTATTCTAACCGTTTTCTGACCATCAACGTCATCACCAAAAGTCCTCGCCGTGTCGTCCTGCTCGTCATCTCAGTCCCACGATATTTTTCGAGCATCGTTTAGTTAATCTTCTAATACGTAGACGTATTTAAACGGACGATTAAGACGACTTAAATTTGGGACATTATGCTAATAACTGGCTTAAAGGCGTTGCTTGGGAAAGTTGGAGTAGATGTATGAATGCTTGGCAAATTAGTGAGAGGGTGAGTTGTTTGAAAGTTCTCGAATTGTTTTAAGGATCAAGTTTCCATGGTTGTTGAGAATTTGGTGACTTTAAATTTTTGTTGAAGAAAAGTCAAAATGCTATTTAAGCATTTAAGTTAGTCCTTAAAATAAAGTTGCTACAGTGCTTAGCTCAATTCTGTTTATCAGAAATGAATAACGTTTGAAATATAAGACTCTGCCTCTCTCTTCTCTTCAATAAACTTCTATAATTAGTACTTCTACGATAATTTGAGAGGAAGAAGATTCATTTTGTATCGATCACCTGTCAAAATAAATCATTATTTGAACGATATTTACTGTACCAGCACTGCACTTTCTCGTACAGAGAGCAGCGAAGGTGACGCCTCATCCCATCTTCCGTGCTTCTCGGACGAGATGTACTATGCGCTGCAAATAATCAGCTGGTGATTAGATCCGGAATGTGTCTATTGGAAAAGATTAATCCTGATAAGATTCGTATCGGAACGGAAATAACCGACAACGAACGGAGGAGCCTGTACAGACTGATTGATGAATTCTCCGGATGTTTCGCCACCGATGTATCGGAGTTGGGAAGGTGCAAAAATACGCAAATGAAAATCGAAGTTAATGTTGACACCAAGATCAACCAAAAACCGTGCTAAATTCCGTTCGTTAAACGTGAGGTCGTCAGTCAAATTACAAGTGAACTTCTTCAACACGAAATCATTCGACCGAGCTGCACTGAATATTCATCACCCATCATTCTGGTGAAAAAGTCGAATGGAGAGGACCGGCTTTGCGTCGACTACAGAGCACTCAATGCGACCACCGTTAAACAGCCTTTCCCAATGCATTCTGTGGATGAGCAACTGGCATTGATATCGGGCAATCAATTTTTCACTACATTGGATTTAATGGCAGGCTACTATCAAATACCTCTCGAGGAGCAGGCTACTATCAAATACCTCTCGAGGAGTCTTCCAAGAAGTACACAGCATTTATCACGCACGAGGGCTTATATGAGTTTAATTCTATGCCATTCGGTCTCGTGAACGCGCCATCCGTATTCCAAAAGGCTATGTCGCAGATAATTAAAAGGAGGAAGCCAGGCGAAGCCGTGCCGTATGTTGATGAGGTCGTCATTCCGAGTCGCACGGCAGAGGAAGGTCTCCAACGTCTCCAATCTTTCGTCGAGCTACTTCAAGAGGCCGGAATGACACTACGATTATCCAAATGTGTATTTCTCGATAAGGAGACGTCATTTCTTGGTCATCGAATCGCTGGTGATCTATTGAAACCCGGAATGGAAAAATCGTTAGCCATCAGTTCATTCCCTGCTCCTACATCCATAACTGAAGTCAGACGATTCCTCGGATTAACTGGATTCTTCCGCAAGTTCGTCAAAGACTATGCAATGATCGCCCACCCGTTAACCAACTTGCTCAAGACGAAAGAAAAACCGAACTTTTGTGGAACGATGAACACGAAGGGGCATTTCAACATTTGAAGCGAGTGTTATGCAACGAGCCAGTTCTTGTTTTATACGATCCAACGAAGAGCCACGAGCTGCATACGGACGCAATCTGAAAGGGACTCGCCAGCATACTTATGCAGGAAAAAGAAGCAGGAGTTTGGAAACCAGTGTTTTCTACAGCCGAACATGCAGCGAGGCCGAGCAAAAATTTCACAGTTACGAGCTGCAGGTTGTCGCTATCGTAGAAGCACTCGAACGGTTCCGAATTTACTTAATGGGGAAACGATTCCGCATAGTAACAGACTGTTCCGCCATAAGCAACATGAAATCATCGAAGCCGTTAATCCCTCGTGTAGCAAGATGGTTCTTAAAGCTACAAGAATATGACCACGAAATTGTTCACCGAGCAGGAAACGCGATGCCTCACGTTGATGCCCTGAGCCGTTCACCTACCGGAAAACCCAGAGATGTTCCCGTTGTCGCTGTCAATATATTCGTGATCGAAGCGAAAACGGAAGATTGGGTCGCAGCAATGCAAGCTGGTGATCCCGAGATAGTTAAAATCGTCGGGATACTTCAAGGTGTGCAGCTCTCATCGCAGTCAAAACAATTAAAAAGCGAATATAAGATTAAACAAGGACGTTTATATTGGCCTCACATCCAGGATGATGCGCGCAGCTGACATTCCCTTCGCGTAATCCACCCAAAAATCCTGCCAATTGTTGAGCGAGCGCTGCCTCTCCTCCCGGGCAACCGTTTTCCTTGTGTCTTCACTATTATGCAGGTAAATAGCGGGGCACTCTCTAGCAAGGGGTGCAACTGGTATTACGTCTGCGATAACTCTCAGCGAGATTATCAGATATGAAGATGCAGTCCCCAGGGCTTCTCATCTCTGTACCTGTGTGTTTTCAATACACCTTCTTACGGAGAGCGTCGCCCCATACTTCTGCTCCATAAATTAGCATTAATCCTATAGCACTCATCAAAAGGCGTCTTCTTAATGGGTTGGGTCCCCCTACATTGGCTATGGCTCGACTCTCCCGAAGCAGCCTCTTCAGCCGTTGCCCTTATTTGCTCAGGGAAACTCATCTCCGAGCCAATCAGTAGCCCTAAGTACTTTACCGCATAGTTCAATTCGAATGGTATGTCTCCAATACCGATCATCCTTGCTCTAGGGATTCTCTTTTTTGTCAAGATGACCACTTCGGCTTTCTCTAGTACTAAACTTAGCCCGTGAACAATCATCCAGTCTCTCACTTGGCGTATAAGCATACCTAACCTAAGTTGTACAACGATACGTCCAGTTCTCAGAGCCGCAGCATCATCCTCATAGCCGATCAAGCGCGAATCATCTTGCATCGCTAGGATAGATCCCTGGGCAACACCCGATGTAACTTCCATCCTTCGTTGGCCCTGTCTTGCATCGTAAAGTAGGCTTCAGGCCTTGGGGTAGTCCCTCATAAGCCGCGTGAGATATTCTGGAACTTGAAAAGGGGTTTTCCGCGTATCCAGAATATCCACGCATCTAGCGGAACTGAAGGCATTCCTAACGTTGAGTGTCACCAACAGGACGATCCGTCGCTTGTTGCGGCTGTATGCGTCTGCTTTTTGGGCCTCACTCACCATCTTCGCAATCGCATCAATGGTGGAACGCCCTGCTCTAAAACCGTACTGCCGAGGAGATAGATCCCCAGTAGCACGAATTGCGTCAGTGAGTCTTCCCTAGATGAATTTCTCTAGTACATTCCCAGCGGTGTCTAGAATATATAACGGGTGGTATGTAAACGGTGATCCTGGATTTCCGTCACCTTGCTAATCGGCATGAGTCTCGTCAGGAAAACCCCGTCCCGTAGGCAAGCGTAGAATGCGCTGAAGGCTATGTCATTGCAATAGTCATAAGCAAGTTGCAACACCTCAGCTGGAACACCATCTGGACTTGGAGCCTTCCTCGCTTTCAGCGAAAGGACTGCCTCTTCCGGTTCCGGCTGGGCAAAGAGTGGACACTCGATTGCTGTTTCATCGTGGACGGTGTCAACACGACAGAATGGGTGGGGAAGAGTGCCCGCAACGTCTCGTCCATCTTTTTGCATCATGTATGCAAAGTTTCGATAGAGCACCAATCTTCCGCATAACTAGCTTGCAGCCAAAATCCCACGGATCCTTGTCCACATTGTCCACTGGATCTTGCCAGCAATGAGCGTTGCTTTTGTTAATCAATTTGCGAAGGCATTTCCTGGCTGACTTATATGCTGCTACCTGGTCGCATGCCTCGTCATGGTTCTGTGCCCGTTTAGCCTTTGCTTTTCAGCGATTACAGTCGACCACCAGTACACTGGGAACTTGCCGTGTCTGGGTGTTCAACGGCACATAAAAGCGTTGAAAGCGATCATGATGATACTTATAGTTGAGCCCACCACACCTTAAGCTATCTGTTCTTCTGTCCCTTGTGAATCTTTCTGCAGCGGAGCATCTGCTGTGAGCACCTCGATGAATCTCTCGACGTCCATCCTTGCGATGTTCCACCCAAAAGGGTACCATGATACAGAATTTTACCGTGGCGTTGCTCATTCAGCAGGAAAAAGTTGATTTTCACGTCCTCGTAAACTGCTCAAGCAGGTTTTGGGCGGTTGAACTCCGGTGTAGGCTTAGTTGCAGGATGCGGATCATCAGTGTTCAGATTTTGCCTTAGCCTGGGCCTCGTGGAAAACCCGACATTTCCCTGATCCCAAAAATGTGCCCAAGATCTAGTCTTGGATCAGCATCCTTGCAAATAATACCGTGTGCGTCCTTTGAACACTCTTTTCTTTTATGTCCTATTTCCCCGCATTTGTAAAATAGGGAACACCTATCGAGTCCTTTGCAGACTTGTGGGGTGTACATTAACGAGGCGCTGCTCTTTGCCATATCTTACTATTCTTACTTCGTCCTTGTTCAGAAATCGTTTGGTGTCCTTTTCGGTCAAGTCAATGATGGCCATGCGTAGTCCCCAATGGTTGTCTGGGTCAGCCTCGCTTTTATCGTGCCCTGCTATGGAACTCCTTTTAATGGCCTTTTCTACTTCGGCCAGATCCGTGACACAGTCAATGTCTATTATTTCGATTGTAGCTCTAGCGAGGTTATAGTTGCACTTTTGTTAAGGACTTATTTTACTGCTCTGAACTCGCCCAGTATGTGGCCCGACCTCGTTGGTCATACTTCTTTGACGGTAGTGTTACTGTCTAACGTTACCCCTGACATTTCACAACACTTCTGCCTAGTGTTCTTAGGGTCAGCTATCTTGGGGTTTCACGAGCAGTGTCTGCTGCCGTGGTCTTCTCGGGGCTTCTTTCTCTCCTGTTAGGCATCAGATTTTTTTTCTTGTTGAACATCCGTGCGAACTTCATTTTCTGGCACTTGGTGAAAGAGTTTCTTTGCGGCTTTCTTTGCTTCTTTTTCAGAACTGTTTGGAACCCCTGGTCTGGCTTTCTACGCCTTTGAGGTGCCTCTTCCTTCCTTCTTATATCCCAATTTTCTTCGATTGGGCTAGATGACAGTGGAGCTATCTATGTGTGCCCTTTAGGTTTAATCTTTAGCACTTCTCTAGCTTTCTGCTATTCTTCGGCCTTCTGGTTTTCTTTGGCCTTTAGCCAGCTTCTTCAGTAATGCCCTATGCAGTCTAGGAGCCCAATATTTACTCCTTTGCTGATTTTTGGCGAGTTGCATGCTGATTCGATTCTTAGTAGAACATCTCCCACTTTTCAGATTAGCCTTTCTTCTTCATTTCGCTGGGCGGCAATCGTACTTTGTGACCATCTTTTTTGAAAGAGGTTGTTGGCTTCCATTTCTGAGTACAGTACATCCACCACATTTTGGCCGGTGATGCTGAAATCACACAACGGTGCTTTATTTGTCTAGTCACCCCTTTCTTTTCCAGACGTAATCTCTTTGTGGACTTCAGGATGGTTTGTTAATATTTCTGGATTTACTACTTTCGCTTCGGTCACTTTAGTAGCGATCACAGCAGTAACCATCGAATTTTTGATGCTCTTTATATTTTCACCCACCGCTTGAACATCTGGCGCGTCCTGTAGAGTTTTCCGCCCTTCCTTTTTGAGACACTCTGGCGTTTGCATCATATTTTTGTTGCGCTTGAATGCCGCAGGAATTTCAGCCAGGACAAGACTACCTGTTCATCACCGTTTTTCATCCGTATTCACTGTCATTGTATTCACTGTCATTTCTGTCATCGTTAGTACCGCTCTCGATGTGCTGTGAGCATCGTGGCTGCAGCGCCGCTGGTTACGTCATCTTGAATTCTTTAATATTTTTTTAATGTGTTTTTGGTTGTTCGACTTTTATTGAGTCCTCCTCGAAGCCGCTATCTTTGTCGGAGTGTGGTCACCTTTTTGTCCCTTGGCTATGTTTGCAGAGCAGAGAGGCCATGTGAAGGTTGGCACAAGCCTTTAAGGGGCAAGTGCTCGGAGCCAGACCAGCGCTAATTGGGAGTTCGTCTCAACCAAATCTACACCACCAAACTAATTGTGTGAACTTCAAACGTACTCCGAGGACTGCTAAGATTTTACCGGGACAGAGACGGTAAAATGGTTGAATTGGAGCCTTTCACACACGAGTGTCGTCTTGGCGCTACCGTTCAAAGCAACTATACCCAAAACATCATATCCGCTAACCCAAAGATTCAGTTATGGTCATTACCTGTCATCCCAGGAGGGAATCTCACGGTGCTCCCCATATTATCAGGCCTGGAGGGCAGCGCTGCCCAAAGAATGCTAACCTCCCAAAGTATTCCTGGCATTCCCCCTGCGAGAATTCCCTCGGGTACGTAGGTGTGGCAGTCCCCAAAGAATGCTAGCTGCCAACAGTATTCCTGTCGGCTGGCATTCTTCCTGTGGTTTTGTTGTTCGGTTTACGTTTGTGGTGCTATAACTTGTGGTTGGCATTTTTTTATTAGTTCAGAATATTTTGGTTCGAATCAAAGTAGCTTATATCTGGCACCAAGTCGGTATTTAGATACAAAAAGTATGAATTTGATTTTGTTGTTATTGATTTGTGGGAAGCCTCACAAGAGCTACTCGTATGGTAAAGTAATGGCGAAATTTTTCTTTGGAACGTTTTCAACAGGCATTTGATCGGTAGCTGATGTACGTATCTGAGCTTAGTCTTTTTGCGTAAGACCTGCGACCGAAATTTTTCTCTGAACCAGTAGATTAAAGTTGCTTGGACCCGCTAACCTTTAGGGTACTGCCCGTTGGCACGTATCTGGGCTTCACGCCTCTAACCGATGGGAGACCAGTTTAGATTTCCTTTGGAAAATCAAACAATGGTTCCAACCACTCTTGATTCGTGTGGCTGGTAAATGCATCTTACCGTAGAAATACCTGAAAAGATTCTTCCCAATTGAGAAAAGGAAAGATCTGGGTTATAGTTGTTTCTTAAAATGTTATAATTCGTACACTTAAAATTATAAACGCAACTACAAAGTTTACGGTACTCCAAATTCACTAATCCCATGGCTAGGTCTTCGATGATATAGGGTTCCTTAACTGGTTTCGGTCTGGGTAGCGTTGCTTTTTCCGTTACTTCTTGCGACACTGTTTCTGGAGGGCCCGCACTTGGTCGTGGAAACGGACTTTCTCCTCCGGTGTGACCCGTACTAAACGCAGGAGCTCCCCCAGCTGGTGCCGCAGTTCGGTGGTTTCTCCCTTCTGCCCAGATGTGGGCTGTTGTTTCAACTACTGCCGAGCCGTATATTCTTCCAAAGTGATGAACCGAGGGGCCGATAGGGGTTTCGCCGCGAGAATGACGTCTAAGGGGGCCTGATAGTTGTCTCGAGTCGACGGGAGCCTGAGAGTCAGGGGCTTGGAGGATGGAGGCGGATGGGCTCGTTGAAGACGCTTACCATCGACCAGACCTGGGGAGTGCAGAGGAGTCGATATAACAAAAGGATGGAATTATCAGGACGGGTAAACTAGGAAAACCGTGCCTAATTCGAATTGAAAAGGAAAACTCAATTAACTTGACGGATGCAGATCGAGCAGAAAATCCCCTCACTGTGGAAGATGCGCTTTCAGGTCCACAAGCAGATGAGTGGAAAAGCCAATGCAAGCAGATTTAGTAGACTTGCTGAAAGGACGGAAGCCCATAAAATGTAAACAGGTATTAGTATTGACCAAAAAGGAATAAAAGTTCGCTACAAGTCAAGACTTGTGGCGAAAGGGTGTAGTCAAAAAGTGAATATTGATTACAAGGACACTTTTTCGCCGGTAGCACGTTATTCGACATTAAGATGTGTCCTCGCATTGGCTGCAGAATTTAATTTGTTGTTGCATCAAGTGGATGCAACTGCTGCATATCTTAATGGCACACTCGAGGAGGAGAAATATATGGAGCATCCTAAAACTTTTATTGATAAAAGATATCCGGAGTGAGTATGCAATTCAAAGAAAGCTCTTTATGGATTAAAACAATCCGGACGCGAATGGACCAAGAAGTATGGTGAGACATTCAGAAAATCGGTTTCGTTCAATGTAAAGCGGGCACTTGTGCCTATATTATGAATAGAGCTGAAAAAACGAATATAATTGTTGTTTATATCGATGATTAGCTAATCGCAAGCTCTCGTCAGGATGATTTAAACTACATCAAAAGAAGTTTATAATCTGTTTTCAACATAATTAACAAAGGACCTGCAGAATACTTTCTAGGAATTGAAATATGCAGAAATGAAGAACGACGAGACATAACAATTAACCAAGAACAATTCATCGAAAACTTTCTTCAGGAGAATCGTATGTTGGAATATAACTCGACACCAACGCCACTCAACCGAGGAACGATCTTAAAATCTTGCAGCAACTACACAAACTGTGAAAAGGCTGGCGTAAAGGTGTATCACTCAATAATCGGATCTCTTATATACCTGGCACTGATGACGCGACCGGACATATTAAATTGCGTGATAAGGGTATCGCGATTCAATCAGGATCCACATTCAATGCATTTGAAGAATATTTTGAAATATTTAAACTCCACTATAAAGTTAAAAATCGTTTATTCTAAAACAGGTCATTCATTGATGGGATACGCTGATGTTGATTGGGCTGGTAGTAATGATAAAAGAAAGGCATTTACGGGATACATTTTTACACTTGGTGATGGCCCCATATCTTGGGAAACTCGAAAACAACAGGTCGTAGCTCTGAGTTCTATGGAAGCTGAGTATCTTGCCATGTTCCAAGCAACGAAAGAAATTATTTTCTTAAGGAGTCTGTTGGCTGAGATGGGTTTTGAAGATGTCATCAATGCACCAACATTGCATTATGGAGACAACCAGAGTGCCTTACAACTTGTGAAGAATCCTGTTTACCATGCGCGCATAAAGCATATTGATGTGCGCGTTCATCACATCAAGCAAATGTTCAATGAGGGCATTACAGACGTCAAATACGCATCTACCCAGGAAATGGTTGCTGATATTCCGACGAAAGTGCTCGCCAAGAACAATCATCAAAAATTCGTTAAGTTACTTGGATTATCATAAATACGAATCAAATTTTTTGGTGCATTGTTAACTTAATTTTTGTGCATTATGAATTCTGAAAAATAATGAAATGTTACTTGAAATTGCTACGATGGAAAGAGCAATAGATCGACCTTGTATTGTGGGAGACTGTTGCAATACATGTACACAGTACTTAAAAAATGCAATACTAGTTCTAAAATTCCTTTGCTCTTCCTCTCTCACTTCTATTTTTAGCAAAATATTTATGCCTTTATAAAGGGCCCCTAAATACGAACGTCAGCAGATTCCTTTTATGTTAGTAAATACCCATGTGCTGCTACAAAAATTGCAGTAAGAAGTCTAGTAGTAGGCAAGCAAATTCTTTTTCGAAACTTTACGCTACATACGAGGAATTTACCTTTCCGGCTGGTGCTGCTAACGGGAAGTTTTTAGCTTTGGAGCGTTGACCATAATAAGCAAGCAAGCTAGTCAAATATTTTTTAACGCAGGTTTCAAAAATTTCATTAACTCAATCAGTAAATAGGTCACGTGTGACCGAAGCTTTACTATTGGATCTCCACATAACATTCAGTTTACTCTTATGTATATGATGCATTTTGAGGGCTCATGGATTCTTAGAATGATAAGAGTTGAGGCTTTACTTTAACATCGCCGCTGGCATAAGCGAAAAAGTCAGAGTAAGACGCTCTTTTATTGACTTGTGGCTGGGCGTTGTTACCTCTTCTGCTGTTATGTAGTTCCTTTTAGGCATCTTTTTCCAAAAAAGGCCCGTTTCGTCACAATTGAAAATATCTGCATCGTCTCTTAAATCTACCAATTAACGCCTGTGTTGCTTTAGCATCTGAGCTCGCCACTTCCCCATACCTTACGGCGCAATGAATGCCCGTTTGATTTTTGAATTTTTTGAACCATCCTTTGCTGGCTTGAAACTCTTCTATTGCTGTTGATCGTCCCGAAGTATTCGAAGCAATATCAACGAAGATCTTTTTTGCCGTCTCCCAAATTATACTTTGGTATATAGAATCCCCTTACAATTGCTTCTCATTTATCCGTAATAAAAGTAATCTTTCGACACTGTTCACGGTTGTGATCAATCTATAATTAATTAAATCTTTCGATCACTCAACAATGAACAGCAAAAAACAAGTTGGATAGACAGAACTACGCTCATGTCAAAAGGGTTTTGTACTTAACGTACATTATGTGGATAAAAAGAATGATTTAATTCAACAAAAACTTTAATGACATGCCAATAAATATATTTTTACTTTAAAAAAACTCCATTTTAACCAGCCAACATATTGTTCCAATATTACTAAGATCATTGACTGGTCTGAATATTAAGTGTATTTTCGTTAATTAGCTTATCTGAAAGAAGATTCAAGCAAAAGTGTAGTATCTGGTATTACCATTCGCCAAGAGGGCTCGTTCAGTTGGTGCTTTCGGGTCCCGGATAGCCCAGTGAAGACTTGCCGTGGCGCCACTTATTCGCCACTCACAACTAAACTTACATTTGAAAGGACCACAGAAATATTGGCCAAATTATTAAAATTTAAAAATATACCTACTAATTTCCCGTTACGAACCACCAGACGTCCGTAGTCCGTCCAATTTCCCTAGCCGTCGCAATTCATCCAACTGCCGAGTTCTTGGGCTTTTCGAAACTTGACCGCCTTTTTGTTCCCCTTGATGCGATACCTTTCCACCCTTACGATCCTCCAATTTCAATTTTTCCTTTTGTTTTCTTTTTATCCTTCCTTCTGCCTACTTTTACTTTTATTCGAACTCCGACTCGGTGCGCCACGCAGATGAAACCGACCCCCACCGTTATCTCAGAGCCCCTTTTATCACTTTCAGGCTTAACGGCTTAGCCATTTCAAAGCCAGGGCCATGCTTGTGATATTCTCAATGGAAAGTACATCTTGAAGTTGGTGGGTTTCCCGGCTGTTATCGTGCCGGTTGTCACTGCTATTGCTCTAGCTATAGCCTATTGTAGTTGATTATTAGAATCTTGTGTTGATATTGTAGTGATAAGGTTAAGTATACAAGTCCGCAAAGGACTGCAGCGATGGTCTGCTGCCGTGGCAGATTAAGGTGTAGATATCCGCCGAGAATGCCCTTGTCTGGGGACGCGTGAATGCGCTGGCAGGCTAGCATTGCGGTGTCGTGGGGCGGTTTCATTCCCCCAGCACAAGGACCCACTACAAAAGAATTTCGCATTCAAGGATTTTCGGGGGTCTCAAAAAGAAAGGCGACCGAAGTCGCAAAAATTGGAGGCAACCACAAAGAGGGGAAATGACTTGTTCAGAGAACAAGTGGAACAAGTAAAAATGGGTGGACTTAGGGTAACTTCGTCGTTACCCGACGTGGCTCATGGCCTACAAATAAGAGAGGGACAACCGGGTGGTAATGGTGCCCCCTCGCACCCACCCAACCGGATCGAAATCCATAAATGTTGCAGTGGCCAGGTATTTTTCTTGTGAGTGGAAAACTCATGCAACATAACTTGCATGAGCCTTCCCATCAGAGGAGAAGTACTCCGGTGACCAATTTATGTCATAGAGGTATGTATTTCGATCACATAACTCTATGCCATAAAAAGGCACCTTGCTCGGGCCACTCAACCCGCGATAGTACCTGAAACAAGGAGGTTAGAATAGGCCCGGTGGCTGGCTCATTTTTTGTGGGGAACACCCTCCACCGTACCGGGTCCTATACCCGGAATGGAAAGACCAAGATGTCCGTTTAACTCAACATATCTTTATTAAATATTTTTGGCATAATTTTTCATCAATATTTGGTTACTCCCTAAATTCTACAATGACGTTCTTGAGGCACTTTTGTGTTGATTCGATATAAATTTATATAGTATTTTCTTGTTTTAAATAAATAAATTAATACAAATAGGAAAAAGACAATGATAAGTTAGTTCGATTAATAATTTAAATAAATAATAGGAAAAAGAACTTAATAAGTTATTTCGAATAATAATTTAAAT
Organism: Odontomyia ornata; assembly: GCA_963969285.1. Classification (NCBI taxonomy): domain Eukaryota; kingdom Metazoa; phylum Arthropoda; class Insecta; order Diptera; family Stratiomyidae; genus Odontomyia; species Odontomyia ornata. The sequence continues at coordinate 45,486,098 of OZ017742.1, forward strand.
ACATAATATAACATGTAGTACAAAATGGGAGTTTGTTCCTTTTTTTTCTCACTTGAGATATAGAAATGTTCTCGTCGACAAAAGAAATTTCCCCTAATAGAAATATTGAAACCATTGTCAAACTAACACGACCATAGAATACCATGCATGTTTTTCGATTAAAAGCTTATAAATCCAAAAAAAATCAACGCATCACATGACTAGTATATGATTAACCGTTTGACAAGGATTATATAATCAAACCTAAAAACTAGGAATATATTCAAAAAAATGTAACGAGAATTTATTTATTTGAATAAACTCAAGCACAAAACAAATTCAATCGTTTCTTTCCTTCCTACAAGGGGTACAAGTTCTTCTCCAACAAATTTGATGGAGATTGGTGGATACTCTGCGCCACCAAAATGCGAGTTTGTGAGCGTATTGGCAAACGGCCGGAACACGAGTTGTGCCCGATCAATTATAATACAAATGTGTGAGAGAATCTGCATCTTATCGGGATCTGGCCCAATATTATCATTCACAATGCTATAGTGAGTTGGAGTTACAGTACCTTGGCAAACTGATTGAGATACTGAGAAGAAATCATATCTCTCCGGTAGAGTGATAATATCATCAACAAATGTCCCCGGAGGCGAATTTTTTTTTATTTAGGAAATCTCGAGTATTAATACGCTTGGAATCGATTACAAAAGCAAATTTGGGGCCTTCCGCAACTCTAGCTTGGGTATAAATTTCCGTGAGACGTTTCCGGATTGTATCACTTTCAATCTTGGCTACTTGATGGAATTGACCTTCACCAACACCATCTCTATAGAGAAGAATACGAGATGCCAACGATCCGTGCAAATCACGATATTATTTAAGTGTTTTTTTTTCTTTAAAAGCCGTCGGGCCTTGCTTAGTTGTGTGAGCAGACGCGTTTCGACTACTTTGAGTCATCTTCAGTGTCTAAAGGATGTGTTGAAGGGAGCGACTTTATATAGTCGTAGGATGGGTAATTAGCGAATAGGTAATTAGCGGATGGGTAATTAGCGGATGGGTAATTAGCGGATGGGTAATTAGTGGATGGGTAATGAGGTCAGGAAGTAACTTACTCAATTATGCCACGTAGGGGGATATTATGTTTTTGTTTTTTTGCTTGTTGGCTGTCCGTTTGTTCTGTTTCATCTCGTTTCCGTTTTCGTCTAAGAGTGTGGTCTAGGACTGAGAAAATTGCGTCGGAATTGGTAACAAGTTGTTCGTTGATAATGTCACCGTCTGTCTTTCTATGTTTATAAATTTCAAGCCTTTCTAGGATGTCAAGTCTTGGTCCTTTGTTTTGTTTGTGTAGCAATTTCATAGAGTTTGTCATAGCATCAGGCTCATGTGCGTGGTTTTGAAGGTGCGTCGCATAATTGGAGTCTGCCTTGTTGTATAAGAAAGATCGTAGGTGCTCTTTGTATCTTGTCGTTAGTTTTCGTGTTGTCCTTCCTATATATACCATGTCGCAGTCCTTGCATGTCAGTTTGTATATGCCGCTGCCTTCGTATATCGATGTGTCATTCAGTTTTGGCTTCAGTTTGTTTCCAATGTTGTTGTTCGTTTTGAATGCAGTTTGCAATTTGTATTTCCTAAGGGAGTTTGATAGTTTGTATGTCTCTTTGCCTACGTATGTTAACGATACCCACTGTTGGTCGTTCTTATGAGTTTCCGTCGGTTGGCGTTCCTGTTTTTGTTTGTACTGTGTGACTAGTTTGTCAATGTCGCATTGTTTGTATCCGTTATTATTAGCTATTCTGTAAATGTTGTTTAGTTCGTTGGAGTAGTTAGTAGGAGTCATGGGGTCACTAGTCACACAGTACAAACAAAAACAGGAACGCCAACCGACGGAAACTCATAAGAACGACCAACAGTGGGTATCGTTAACATACGTAGGCAAAGAGACATACAAACTATCAAACTTCCTTAGGAAATACAAATTGCAAACTGCATTCAAAACGAACAACAACATTGGAAACAAACTGAAGCCAAAACTGAATGACACATCGATATACGAAGGCAGCGGCATATACAAACTGACATGCAAGGACTGCGACATGGTATATATAGGAAGGACAACACGAAAACTAACGACAAGATACAAAGAGCACCTACGATCTTTCTTATACAACAAGGCAGACTCCAATTATGCGACGCACCTTCAAAACCACGCACATGAGCCTGATGCTATGACAAACTCTATGAAATTGCTACACAAACAAAACAAAGGACCAAGACTTGACATCCTAGAAAGGCTTGAAATTTATAAACATAGAAAGACAGACGGTGACATTATCAACGAACAACTTGTTACCAATTCCGACGCAATTTTCTCAGTCCTAGACCACACTCTTAGACGAAAACGGAAACGAGATGAAACAGAACAAACGGACAGCCAACAAGCAAAAAAACAAAAACATAATATCCCCCTACGTGGCATAATTGAGTAAGTTACTTCCTGACCTCATTACCCATCCACTAATTACCCATCCGCTAATTACCCATCCGCTAATTACCCATCCACTAATTACCTATTCGCTAATTACCCATCCTACGACTATATAAAGTCGCTCCCTTCAACACATCCTTTAGACACTGAAGATGACTCAAAGTAGTCGAAACGCGTCTGCTCACACAACTAAGCAAGGCCCGATGGCTTTTAAAGAAAAAAGAGGATTGGCCTGCGGATATCAAGTAAACAAAGTTATTGATTATTTAAGTGCTTTAACCACGTTCAATGCAATTTCTGTGGAGACGCTGGAAAATATTTCCCCCATTAAATTCACAAAACTTCGATTAAGTCCCCCCCCCCCCCCCCCCGCGGATTCGAGCCCTAACCAGGAGGTCCGACACTGGTGATATATGGATTGAAATAATTGCTGCCGAAAAACTTCCGCGGAACTAAACTCTGAACACGTTTCTTGTGGTGAAAATTCTCTGACTTGCAATTTGTGTGTAGCAAAAGCAAAACCGCTCGCGCGAATTCGTCAGAGGTCCTCGATTCGCTTCAAATTGCTACGGAAAATCAAAATCGACTGACGTCTACAAATCGCAAAACAAATGAAAGCCCGTTTGACTGTTCTTTGTCGTGAGGTCAAATAGTTCTCAAAGGTATCAACGGTACTCAGTAAGCGGAGAATAATCCAATCATGAATACGAAATAAAATCTTAGGAGCACTTATAGAGGCATGCATGCAAAAGCTAGTAACTTTCCTGATACTTTAACAAATGCACTGATTACTGCTGTATATTGCCGGTGGAGCGTTCGCACGGCCTCAAGGTGAGAACTCCTATTAGCATTAGCCGCTGCGACTCCAACATTCTGTATGGGCGATGATTTTATGGTTGTGGGTGCCGAACACTTTTAACAAACAGCGTACACCCCATGACAGCGACATCTTCCACAATCGGAACTCTCAAGTTGTCTGCGGGCGAGTTGTGTAAAAGGCTCCTCTTCTCCCGACATTTTGGTTTTGCCAGGTGGGTATGCAATTCTGCTTTCCCCCATGAGCCAGAGAACTCCACGACCAATTGTCCTCTCGCTATGTCGCTGCTTTTTGGGGTGGTTTTCGTTTTCCTCCAAGACGCTTTCCGAACATTCAAGAAACGCAATTATTCACTGTCATTTTTCTCACTTAGAAGCTCAATTACAAATTTAGCGTACAACTCTCACTTAATTTAATTTCTTCGAGATAGGAAAAGAATTGGTTTCATATTACACCGGCTTTTAATGTACACCCACTGACGTTTGCTTTTCAACTCCATGCGTCAAGGAACATCGCAACACTTCACACCTATCTTTTCGATGCAAGCCTCAAGGTAGGTTGCATATGATATTTTTTTATATGTGTGGGTGCGCATAATTAATGAATAACAAGTTGGGTAGACAGACCTATGCTCATGTCAGAAGGGTTTTGTACTCAACTTACAAAATGCAGCAGCCAGCCACGAATAAAATCAAGAAACACGTCATGTTCGAGCATCATACTACTATTAACAAAGTTGAACGAATTTTGTCTTCTGAGGTATTTGTTAAAGTTATACCCATAAGCATCTCGCTTGATAATTTTTTCGGATATTATAGATCCCCATTCGCGAGGGAGGAAACACATTTTTCATGTATTTCCCCCCCTGTGCCCCCACTGAAGCAAACACTGTTAGTTTAAAAACTGTTTTGAAAAGCTCTCATGGAGGATTTTCAGTTGATACTCATATTGGCTACCTTCCTGAAATTTCTTTTCAGGGGCCACTCCTCTGTACTGTGATCATCGATTCATGGCCTATGTTTTCGAATTCTAGAATGGTTAAAGGCCCTTTTGCTAGGAGCTCTTTCCTGCCTCTTCAACTTGTTTCAATTGTATGTACTCATCTTCATGATACCTTTCATTCCTGAAATTTTCATGCAAATCCTAGCAAGGCTGTAGTGTCTAAGTTGGTAAAAAGCGCATATGGCTCCATAGCCATATGTTCCCATAGTAATACAGGGCATATTCTTCCATAGTAATAGAGGAGAATTCAAATCGCTATAACTTCGTTAAATACTATTCGATCTTTATGAAAATTGCAGAAAAGATCAATCTTATAAATAGTCATGTGTTTGCTAAATTTTATTGAATTTAAGGGTACCGTTTAGATTTTATTAAAGAAAACATAAAATCAATAAATCATACTATTACTAACAAAGTTGAGTAGGTTTCGAGTTCTCATGTATTTGTTGTTGTTTTACTCATGAAGGCCTACATTCATGATTTTTTTCAGATTTTTCGGACGGAAGGCGTCCAATCGCGAGGGGGGTACGCGAAAAGGTCGTACGTTTCCCCTTCCCCTGCCCCCCTCGGTACTTATAAGGCAATTTTAAGACTTGTTTTGAAAAGATCTCATCAAGACCTTTCCAATGACTACCAATGGTGAAAATTTTTTTTTGAGGGGTCACCTCCCTATACGGGGAGACCCCCTTAAACCCCTTTGAAAAATTTTTTCACCCTTGAACTTTCAAGAAGTCACCACTTCTGACATTTCTGCAAAGTTTCATGGCTGTAGCCTCTATAGTTTCGGAGAAAAAGTGCTGTGACATACAGACGGACGGACGCACGGACACAGGTCGTGATTGCAATAGGGTTTTGTATTTTAGTACAAATCCCTAAAAAGATTTAAATGAAGAGTATGTTACTTTAGTTCCAAGTAGATTTTTGTGATTATTCGAAAAGAAAATGACTAAGTTCAATACTTGAGAGGCAGTGTTTTGGAAATGAAAAAATTGCTTCTTGAAGCGGCTGTAACGTTAAAATGAAAAGAAACTCAACTTTTCAACTTCTATTGATCACAGATACTTCGTTATATTTTTGTAGTAATTTTTATACATAAAATTTCATTAGCTTGCATTTCATTTTGGTATGTAAGTTCATTCATTCACCCAAACGCTCAGCAAATTCAATGTAGTGTTACATCATAATTAATTTAAACACAGCACAGTCCTAATAAAATTGAATTCGCCTTTTATTTAAAACGGCATAATTATTTCACACCGTAATATAATTCACGCCATATTCTATATGGACTCTGTCCGCGCCGATGTCGACAAGAAGACTAGACTTTACACTCGCCTGTTGCACGCCATGCCGCCGATCACCCACACGTTGCCGATTCTATGTGCGTCTTTCTTTAGGGTTACCGCCTCGCCTTGACGCCGGAAAACTACGCTGTAACATTCGGCCATCCTGCAATATTAAATGTCCTCATTAATAATAGGAAATTTACATACTACCTACTACGACTCTAACAAATCTATCAAATCTAATCGGTCAACCTCTTCACCACTTTCGTCATCGCCAGCCACCTCAATTTCATTCACCCCGTGATACCGCCTAAGTGAATCTACCGCCACTAATGCCTCGTACCGTTTGTACCCTCGAACGCCTTTAATCGCTTCGATTATGTATCGATCGTTCTGCAACGCCTTAACGATTCGATACGGTCCGTCATACTTATTCGCCAGTTTCCGCCCTACACCAATACTTGCCTTGTTAGTAGCCACTTGTCGCCATAACACCAATTCGCCCGGCTTATACTTATCAGCCCTCTTTCGGTTGGACCTTTCCACCTGTCCATTCGCCCTTGGTGTCGCTATCGCATTCAACACATGCCTAACGCCTTTTTCCGCCAAGAAGTCCTTAAACACCTGGCTCGTAAACGCCAATCCCTGATCGCTAATGATCCGCCTTGGATACCCATATTCCGAAAATATTTCTCTCAACTTTATCACCGTCTCCGTAGATCTTAAGGTTTTAGTTGCGCGCGCCAGCACAAACTTAGTAAACCCATCAATCAACACCAACAGATAATTATTACCCTTCGCACTCTTCACAAAAGGTCCCAAATGATCGACATGCACCGTGTCAAATGGTATCGCCCGTCTCTCTACTGGGTGTAGATATCCTTCGCCACGCCCGTAATCGCCTTTTACAAATGCACATTTCAAACATGCCCTCACATATTTCAAAATGAAGCGCCTCATTTTGGGAAACCAATACGTCTCCTGAACTAACTTTAGGCACCTCTCATAGCCCAGATGTCCTACATCATCATGATGCTTATGTATCAGACTAAAACGAGCCAATGCAGGAACATACAGTCTATCGCCATTTAATGTCTTCCGATATAACCGCCCACCTTTAATTTTGCAATTCGCCATTAACTCAGGACTCGGTGTTCCATCACTGAACGCCCGTGTAATTTCCTGCGTCTTAGGATCCTGTAGCTGTACGGTAAAGAACCAATCATGTTCTCCTATTTCTACAACGTTGATCCGCTTAACACCTTCTTCAGCCTCCAAACCCAACGGATTCCGACTTAGAGCATCTACATGTTGCATCCTTTCGCCAGGACGATACTCCACTTCGAAGTCATACTCCTGTAACGCCAACCACCATCGAGCTATTCGATGAATTAAATCTTTCTTTAACATTGTTGCGCGCACCGCCACGCAATCAGCTACCACCTTGAATTTAATTCCTACCAAATAGACCCGAAAACGCCTTATCGAATCTACCACCGCCAAGGTATCAAGCTCATAGCTATGATACACCTGCTCTTGTATCGAAGTGACTCGACTGAAATACTCTACTGGCCCACAAGTTTGTTTTGATTTTTGTCACAGGAATTACTAACACTCACCTGTTTCCGAGCACAATCTTTCGATAAATGACCGCCTTCGCCACATCGCCAACATCGCTCCAATCTCGCCTTAGGACAATCTCTGCTCAGGTGCGTGCCCTGTTCCTGACAATTATAGCATCGCCTTGCTAAATTCTGTCCATACCATTGCCGTTCTCCACCGATGTTGCGACTAAAGCTGCCTTCTCGCGCTGGCACAATCGCCTTGCCACCGCCCGATTCTCTGTACGACTCCAACCCCGCCATGAATCGTTCATACAATCTTTCCGGCGTTTTGCAACCTGTCGCCTGTGCATTGGCACGAAGTTCTTCGGGCAATCCTCGAACAATGCACGACACGGCATCCTCGCCTTGGATTTTTACCCGTGCGCACAGTCCTAATTTGGCATGATAATATGCCGCCATGCCCTCGCCGGATTGCTTCCGCCGCGCAATCATCTCGTCGAGCATAACCGCATACTCATAATGCCGTGGAAATGCCACCCGCAACTTTACCTTCCACTGCTCCCACGAAAAATTGTACTGATCCAATCGATGGAACCACCGCTTTGCATTTCCCGCCAACTTCGCTTGCATAATCGTTGCCCGTTCGTACTCCGACCATCCATGAACATCGCCATGCTGGTCGATTTTCCCAAGCCACCGCTCCACGTTCTGCTCGGCATCGGCAGGATCGAACGTGTCGATAATCTCATGCCCGATGCGCAATGCCTGTCGTCCGCCATTCGACCTACCGTCAGCACTATCTGAACGCGACGCCGAGCGTTCCTCCTGCTGCTGTTCCAGCAACTCGCCAAACGCCAAGGCAGCCTGTTGCTGGACCGCCTTCTTTATTTGACCCGCCAGTCCAGAGCGCATTAACTCGCGTATGGCTTTCGCCGTCGCGCCACCGTCCGCACTCGCCAAACCCTTCTCCTTGTCGCCACCGAGCCCATCGCCTTGACTCGGACCACTTGCTTCCTTCGTCGCCTCATCGCCATCCGACGAAGTCCGTCGCCAAGAAATCTCTTCGTCTTCGCTATCCATGCTTGTATCTTTACGCCGATTTGACATTTTTTTTTTTAACACAGGAAATCTTTCAAAGCCGAATTGGATAACGAACGTGCTCTTCTCTTTTTTTTTATACACCAACACCACACATACACACACGCCGATTGAACTCTTTGTTTTTTCGCCACACAAAAGTACAGTGCGACCAAAATACCCAACCGACACCTATCTATAGGAAATCACTTAATATGGTCGCCCGTAGTTTTTCTAAATATATCGCACACGCTGGATTCTCAATCCCACTTCTGAATTGTTACATCATAATTAATTTAAACACAGCACAGTCCTAATAAAATTGAATTCGCCTTTTATTTAAAACGCCATAATTATTTCACACCGTAATATAATTCACGCCATATTCTATATGGACTCTGTCCGCGCCGATGTCGACAAGAAGACTAGACTTTACACTCGCCTGTTGCACGCCATGCCGCCGATCACCCACACGTTGCCGATTCTATGTGCGTCTTTCTTTAGGGTTACCGCCTCGCCTTGACGCCGAGAAACTACGCTGTAACAGTAGGTTACATATATTTGCTGATTTGCAGAATGCAACCATTCACCCCAATGTTGATCTGGTGGACAATGGTCTCTGTTGGAGTTTGCTGATCGATACAATCGATGATCGATTGGTTTGCTGTTGGATGGTTGTTGACCTGCTACTATTGGGCGATGTTATATTAGGACGCATTTGAGGTTCCACAAGCAAATAATGTATAAGCGCTAGGTGGTGGTATGTTTGATGTTTTAGCATTATTCCTAACAGGCAATTCCAAGAAAAGACTTAGTTGTTCTGATATTGTGAACAGTTCAATACCAGAACAGCGATCTTCCACTGGGCATTTTCATTTGTAAAGAGGAAAGCAGGTTACCTATATTCTACTTTTCAGAGCGCGTACAAGCAAAGTTAATTTGAATCGAGAAAAACTTTGCAATGTGTAAGTAAATACTTTTGGAGTTTTATTTTTAGCATCTATAGCTACAATTTCATGAAGACTTTTCGTCTGGCATCTAAAATTACAATTTCATGAAGAATATGAATTTGATGGTTTGTCATTTTTACCCAATAGAATTTTCAAGGAATAAATTTGATTAAACAAATTATACTAGAATTAATAATTGCATTTTAAATTTTGAATTTGCAATACCGAATTGATTTAAAATTTGATTTTGACTTTACAGACATCATCCAAAATTGGCGATCTTTAGGTCGATATTCTTGAAACTCCCTTTGAAATATTTGCCTGTTCAAACGTTTTTTTATTCTTCAGAATGGTAGAAACTGTTGAGTTGCACAGGTTAAATGTTTGACCAAGATCTACTCCAAAAACACCTTGCTTGTATTTTTAGCTTTGTTTCAATATTAATAGTTGTTCTTTTGTTAACCTCTCTTTTTGATTTATTTTTTGAAGACATCTTAATATATTTACGTAACAGAATTCACAAATGGAACAAACTGTACAAAAATTCAATACGTATTTTCTTTTTTCTTTTTTAAATACCTCCATTCCCTTCCACTCTCTCCATCACACTTTCTTCGTCGCACAACGCTCGTGCGACCTGCACTTCACATTTCGTCGTTTCTTCAGGTGTGCCACCCAAACAATGATTAGACCATCGGTACATGGGGGCACACAAGTTATGTGAAGTTATCCTATTAATCTCATCTTGTCCATTTCGTGATCAGCTCTCAGAGATAAAAAAAAAAAACTTTGTAATACGCCGTGGGAAAAAAAACTGTGAGTTATAAAGATAGCTGTCTTTCCAAGCATCACGACGAAAGGGTTTAAAGTGCCCTTAGATGCTATGTTGAAATTTATTGGACTGTGATTCTCCATAATAATATCTTTCTGCTATACAATCTCGACGACAGGGTCAAGAAAGGCCCTAAGATGCGATGTAGAAATTTATTGCGCTGAGATTCAATCGTTGCTAAATAAATATTCTTTAAGCCTTTTTTTAAAAACTATAAGTGAGTTTGCATCCTTAACTGAATCTGGGAGATTATTGTATATACGCAAGGCATCATTCGTAGCGTCATTCTTTAGACGATCCGTTCTTGTAAAAGGCATTATGAATTGATTTGCGTTCCTAACAGAGTAGTGATTTTTCTGCGGTACTTTCATAAATTGAATATGTGACGACGAATTTGAATTCAAGCATTTAAATATAAACTTGGCTTTCTCTGCTTCAACGGTTTGAGTGAATGTTAATGCTTTCGCTGATTGGTACACAAATCTGGTTGGTGTACGTATTGGTAGATTTAGCATATTTTTATCAGCCTTGGTAAGCAACGTGGAGATGATATTAAGGTGTTCTTTTGATGACTGGCTCCAGATTACTACTCCGTAATGTAGTTTCGACAGAACGAGTGCATTTAACACCATCTGCTTGATATTGCTAGGAAATCCTTCATATCTTCTCAGTAATCCAATAACAGGAGCTAATTGTCTTCTTAAGTTGTTTATATGCGACAGCCACGTTAATTGTTGGTCGATGATGAGTCCAAGATATTTGAATTCCGCTACTCTCTCCAGTTTTTCGCTATTAATTCTTATATCAATGTTAATGTCTTCCTTGTTCTTCTGTTTGAAAATAATGTATTTGGTCTTAGAAGTATTTAGCGCTAGCTTATTATTACTTAACCACGAATGATATGTACTTAGATCCTCATTAATGGTATTCTCTAAGTAATCTTTTTTGCATCCCGAGTAAAGTAGAACTGTGTCATCAGCATATAGTGCATAGTGTCCCTTTAGTCGACATGTATTTAAATTGTTAGTGTATAACATGAATGAGGTAGGGCCAAGTATGGAGCCTTGGGGAACGCCTGACTTCATAGGTGCCAAGTCGCTCAATACATATTGACTACTGTTTTCTGTGATCTTCCTTTTAAGTAATTCCTAAAAAGTTGATTTGGTTTCCCGTGAATGCCATATAATTCGAGTTTACGAAGTAAATGCTCATGATCCACCGTATCAAATGCCTTTTTCAGATCCCCAAAAATGGCAGCAACATAGTCACCTATGTCACGTCCTGTATTTATGAAACGCGTGACTGAGAAAAGAGCATCAAAATTGTGAATTGTAAATTTAAAATTGAATTTTCCTTAATGAATGATGACAGATGGATGTTTATTAATTTTTTGAATATTCTACTAAATCCTGTAAAAAGCGCGACCGGGCGGTAATTATTTGGATCCATACGGTCTCCTCCCTTGAAGATTGGGACTATTTTTGCTGGTTTTCGTTCCTCAGGATACGTTCCCTTCCTAATATGTTTGTTTAGACAATTTGCAACACATTCTGCTATCTCTTCCTTTATAAGTTTTATTTCATCCATGGTGATATTGTCTATACCTGGTGCTGTATTTTGCTTCAATTCATCAATAATTTTTATTACTTCAACTTGGTTAGTTAGATGCATGTGAAAGGAAGATTTGGGTGACGTAATTGTAGAAGTAAAATTGCTTGTTGGCGCTGGCTGGATTCCATTAGCAATTTTTTCATCTATAGTTGAAAAAAAGATATTGAGGTTACTTGCAGCTTCAAATGCATTTGCTGAAGATGAGTTCTCTATGGTGAAATCCTGGGTCGTAGAGTTACGCGGTGAGTTCCTTTTAACTTCATTTATTATGTCCCATATTTCATGCGCATTGTCGGCCACTGCATCTAGTCTTTTGGAGTAATACAAAAGTTTTGCTTCTTTCACACGTTTAGATGTTTTATTGGCTTCGGTGTATAAAAACTTGAGCGATTGATCATTCATGTTCCGTTTGTAGTTCATATAAGCCTTCCACTTGTTCTTACTTGCCTCAATAACTTTTTTGGTTATCCATGAATGTTGACGACATCTTATTTTTTTCTCCGTAGTCGAGGTGTCCTTAGCTTCTATTATGATGTTTGTGAGCTCCACTTAGTTTGAAGGTTTTTGGTTAATTAATAAACCCTTAAGATTTGATCTAAAGAGGTCCTTATTCAAGTATTTGAAAACTTTGTAAGCAGGCTTTTGCTTTTTATTTATTTTAATGCCTTGAATAACAACTTTTGAAACACGTTGATCAAGTTCAGTCCAGTCCTCTAGAGTATAAGCAATTTTCCCAGCAATTAGATTATCATTTGTGACTATGTGATCCAGGCAGGTATTAGATGCTAGTCGAGTAGGTTGAAGTGGGTTCACAATAGTGGCACCATTCGTTTCTAGTACGTCGTTGTACATCCTTGACTCATTAGATTCAACCATTAGATCTATATTCGTATCGGCAACTGTGATCAAATTATTTTCCATAGAATATAGTTCATCTAATGTCAAGCACAGGTCTTGCGCGTTAAGTCGGGTGGGGTTGTAAAATGTGCCAATTTTTATTTTCTTTCCAGGGCATACTAGTTCGATGACTATTATATTGTATTTATCCGGTATTACTTGCCTCGTTACGAAATTAAGAGTTTTTTTAAATATAAATTGCTGTTCCTCCACCTCTTCCGGGCCTGCAGGAAAATACAGAATCGTATCCCGGAATGTTGTAGTACTCCACTTCCTCGGAATATATCCAGACTTCATTAAGTATAATTAAATCGAATGTTGATTTACATAAATTTGAAGTTCGTTAAGCTTTTGTCTTAAGCTTCTTATATTAGCATAGAGGATAGAAATTTGGGTGTCTTTAAATATCTTTGTATTATTGAATGGCATATTAATCATCGTAGTTAGTGCTTCTCTTAGCAATCAAAATCCTACGTTTTAATTCTGGGCATTCCGTCGAATCTGCACGGTGTGCATGGCCAATTTTCTTACCATTTTCCATACAATTACAACATTTTTCAGCTGAGCTTTTACAGTCTCTTGTATCATGCTGTGAACCACATTTTGCACACCTCACTTCCCCTTCACATTTTGATGTCTTGTGATTGAATTTTTGGCATTTGAAGCACCTCGTGACGTTAAAATCTTCCTTTATGTAGTATGATCCATAGTCAATATTAACATATCTATTGGCTATCTTCTTGAACATTGTGTCAGTGTAAGCACACCGAACATCACAGACACGATGATACTGTCATTCGACATGGGGCAGTCGAGGTCCGCCATCTGCCGTGGATTGATTGCCGAATAAAATGTTTAAGTGATATTTTCGTTCTTTTTTGTTATTATTCACATCCATTGTTTCTCCCCACTGAATCATCCTGACAATTCAGAAGTAGGATGATGGATTTGATAACCGAATTAAATGGATTGACGGTCAAAGTCCTGCGCGAGAAGTGCCGATATCATGGATTAGCGACCGCCGGGAACAAGTCCATGCTTGTTCAACGCCTCGCCGAATCGGGTGATAAAACTGCGACAGGGATAGATAGTGATCTCTTGCCGAGAGTCCGCGAACTCGAAGAAACAGTCCGTCAGCTGCAAAATTAGAGTGTTGGTGTGCCACAAAGCGTTTCGACGCCAGTAACACAAACAGTTTCACAACGCGTGGACGAAAACGTTCAATCGTTCATGAGAGGAAGTGTAAACACGAACGCACACACACAACCGTATGTGCTACCGCAGTTGCCGTCGTTGACCAATGTGACTCAACCACTCGCATACACGATGCCTACGCATATAAATGGACCGATGATGAGTAATGCTTCGTTTGCTTCACATCACCAGCCGCGCATGCAGGTCACAAATGCCTCCGCTCCGACGGGTCCGCAGCTCGCTCAACCGCCAACAGGCATGTACTTGTTTGTATATCAACCGACGAGCGAGATTAGGTCTGCGAATGTTCGCGACATTGCCGATGTGTTGCCGGAGTTTCACCCATTTGCCGCCGATGCTTTAACGTCCGAACAGTTTGTGTGTCGTGTCACACAACTAAAAGAAGCCTACCGATGGAGTGACCGTCTTGTGCTGCTTTCAATGTTTTCAAAGTTGAAGGGTGCTGCTAAAACATGGATCGACATGTCGCCAGTTTTTAATTCTTGGACAGAGTTTGTCGGAAAATTTCTTACAGATTTTCCGTGTCTCATGAACATAGCCGATATTTATCTCCGTATGGCTGAAACGAAACGCAATTTCACCGAATCGATGGAGGAATATTATTATCGAGTTCTAGCGTTAGGCCGGAAAGGTGGATTGCCTGACGCAGCAATCATAAAATCCGTGATAAATGGTTGCAACGATATCGATTTCAGGAAAATATCATTGGCACAACAATTTAATTTTTGCGATTCGACGCTATACCGACACTTGCCGTTCAAAAAATTCTTTCCAACCGAAACCCCGATCATACGACATGCGTCCGCCGAGTCCTACGAGTAAGACTGAAACACCGTCATTACCGAGAAAACCGAAAGAACCCGTCTGCTATAATTGTTTCAAGCCCGGACATATCTCCGTCCGTTGTCCACAACCGCAACGCCGTGCAAGATGCGCAACATGCAATCGTACCACTCATCAAACCACCGATTGCCCGCATATGAGATCTGCGCCGGATAGCGCGAAAACGTACGAAATCCAGACGAATGAAAATGGAAAGGAAATCATCAAAGTGGTGTCAATGCGAGGTCGTGAGATTCGAGCATTCGTGGATCCGGGAGAGAGCGTCGTTGGCGAACACTATAGGTGATATCGTTCCTTGCAATGTTGTTCTGAGCGGATTTGCGGGTGGTAAATACGAAAGTACGAGCAAAGTAACCGTCTCAATGAACATTAATCACAGGACGTACGCCGTAGATGTGTTAGTTGTCGAGGATGATTGTATCGAACACGAAATGCTATTAGGTCGGGACGTGCTATGTAGAGACGGACAATCGCTGGTAATTTGAGGGAAAGAACGCTGGTTGGAAAATGACGAAGCATTAAAATTGGGAACATCCTTAAAAGCCAAGAAGCAAAACCAAGTAAAAACGTTGTTGTCTGAGTTTTGTACACTTTTTGCAACAAATTTACATAAATTGGGAAAATGTTCGGCTGTAAAGATGGCAACATCGTTGAACACACGCAAACCGGTTGCACAACGACCATATCGACTCCCATATGCAAAACGACAAGCCGTCGAAAACATCATAGACGAACTTTTCGCCGCCGATAGTATACGTCCATCGGAATCCGCATATGCTTCGCCTATCGTTCTCATAGAGAAGAAAAACGGCGAAAATCATTTATGCGTGGACTATCGTCAATTAAATGGAAAAACGATTAAACAACCTTTCCCTATGCCGAATATCGAGGATCAGTTTGCTAAATTAGCAGGCAACAAATATTACACCACGCTTGATCTAAGGATGGGCTACCATCAAATCGACGTGGACGAAACGTCGAAACCGTACACCGCTTTCGTTACTCATAATGGACATTATGAGTACAATCGCATGCCTTTTGGTCTGGTGAACGCACCGGGAGTTTTTCAAAGCTTAATAAACAAAATCATTTCAAAAATGGGGCCCGGAGAAGCGATTGCGTATTTGGACGATATAGTTCTACCGAGCAAAGACATAGAGACTGGTCTATCGTCGCTCCGAAAATTTTTAGAATTTTTGAAATCTTACGGATTAACAATGACACTTGATAAGTGCAGTTTTTAGAAACTCAAGGAGATTCTATGCAACGAACCAGTGTTGGCGCTGTTCAATATCAACGCATGACACGAAATACACACTGACGCCAGTACAGTCGGACTTGTTGGTGTATTACTGCAGTCGATGGATGGAAAGAATTGGAAACCCGTCTTTTACTATAGCCGCCATTGTTCCGAAGCCGAAAGCCGTTATCACAGCTACGAGCTTGAGGTGCTCGCTGTGGTCGAGAGTCTAGACAGATTTCGTGTTTATGTTCTAGGCAGACCCATCCGTGTAGTTACCGATTGTTCAGCGATAACGCATATGAAGACGAAAACCGAAATGATCCCTCTTATTGCCAGGTGGATGTAACGATTGACTAAATACGATGCTGAGCTTGTGCACCGACCCGGACGACGACTTGCTATTGCCGATGCACTCAGCCGAGCTCCCGAGCTGCCGAAGATCCTGAAGTTGCAGGATTCGTCATGGCTATAACAAGTGGATCAGACGATTGGATTTATACTATGCAGCTGAAAGACGATCAACTTCGGCACATAATGAACGTTATTCAAAATAAAATAAAAGATGAACGTGTTAAACAAATCAAAAGTGAATATGAACTAAAAGATTTCCGTTTGTGTCGAAAGGTTAACGAGCAGCTAAGATTAGTGATACCAAAATCCGTCAGACTACGCGTAGCGCAAAATTTCGGGGTTGAAAAGACAATGGGGTGCATCCAACAAAATTATTGGTTTCCTAAAATGCGTAAAGTGGTAAAAGACTATATAGACTCGTGTGTTAATTGCTGCTACAATAAATCGCGTTCAGGAAAGCCTGAAGGACGTTTATATACGGAATCGATGTTACCGATACCATTCCGTCAATTGCATATCGACCACCTTGGACCGTTCAAACGTGGCAAAAGGGGCAATATGTATTTAGTTGCGATTTCTGATCCTTTTTCGAAATATCTAGTGGCAAAACCCGTCCGGAATACCTCTACGCAACCCGTGATTAATATTTATATTGATCTAACGAGCTATTTCGGTTTGCCTACGCGAATTATAACCGACGACCGTGGTTCCGCATTTGTGTCGCGAAAATTTGCTGCGTTCTGCAAGTCACATGAAATTATTCATATCAAAACTGCCGTCCGTACTCTGCGTGCAAACGGACAAGTGGAGCGTGCAAACTAAACCATATTGTCTTATTTACGTACGACCGCCGAAAATAAAAACGATTGGGACGCTTTACTACCCGCGCTGCAATGGAGTATAAATACGCAGAGGAATAATACTACTGGATTCAGTCCAAACGAAATCATATTCGATTTTACACTCAGAGATGTGACAAATAATAATCTTATCTCAGTTCTGCAAGACGAGTTTATTAACAAAAACGAATCAGAACCAGTACTCGTGGACCTAGCAACTAAACGAAATACATTTTTGGAGAATATTGAAAATCAGCGGCTACGTTGGAAGGAACGTTTCGACAAAAAGCATTCTTCGCCCAAAGAATATATGATTAACGATATTGTACTCATTGAGAACGAAGCTGTTTCGACTGGGGAGAGTCGAAAGTTGGAACCCAAATTTAAAGGACCCTATATAATCGCCCGCATTCTTGGCAAGGACCGGCACCTTATCGAGAATACACCAGGCTTATGAATTTCACAAGAGGCGTTTTGTTCAGTTTACGCCGTTGACAAGATCCGACCGTGGCGTTCAAAGCCACCGGAAATCGAAACCGACGAAGAAACCAATGACGGAGACAGCAGTGACGAAATCGAGGACGATTCCGATGCAGGAATGGCCGAATTGTCAGTGTAAGCACACCGAACATCACAGACACGATGATACTGTCATTCGACATGGGGCAGTCGAGGTCCGCCATCCGCCGTGAATTGATTGCCAAATAAATTGTTTAAGTGATATTTTCGTTCTTATTGTTATTATTCACATCCATTGTTCCTCTCCACTGAATCATCCTGACAATTGTTCCATTCACCTCTAAAATATGTAACCATTTTCCGCTCCGTATTCTTCTAGAGTGAACCAATTCCATTTTATCTTCTTCTAAAATGTTCGGGCTCAGACTTTAGATTTCAGTTCTTAGCTCCTCGTTTGTGAATTGCTTCTCTAATCCATTTATAATCAATCTTGGTTGACGAGACTTAGTTTCCATTATTTCGTATCCCTTCATATTTTCCTTAATAATATTGAGAAGCGTAGATGAATTTTCATTCGAAGAAGTCTTAATAATTACTCCACCATTTCGAATCGGGCGGACTAGCTGGAGTGGAATCTTGCATTGAGAGGGTCGGATTTTAGATTTGAAATCGGAAAGAGTTTGATCGGAGCTTGAATGGGCTTTGGGCTTGAAAGTATTACGTATGTGTAACACACAAGTTGAACTTTTGTAACACAAACTTCTATGTCCACGATAGATTGATTAAGAACAGTTAACTATGCGAATATGTACCACAAGTGGTGCATCAATGTTATACCAACACGAAAGTTATACGATCAGATAATTTGGTGTGACCTCATTTTCTGTTGGTAGTTACGCGAAACTTCGTTCCTTAAAAAAATATTTCGTGCGTTATACGAAACGTGCGCTAACCGAGACATTCATTAGTATTTGAAAGGATCGTTGAAAAAAAATAAGTTAAGGTGTCCGTTTTTTTTTCACTTCACCCATCCGGAGACCCTATTTATCCTCGTCTAAGTTGCTACGCATAGCGAAATAAAGATTTTGAGTTGTATTAAAGTCCACCTCACATGAGGTGAAACGAATATTTACTTTGAAAATATTGTAGGGCCACTTGATGTATTCAAATTTTAACCATATTGCATATACTCGTATGCACGAAGTGTCCACAAAGGGAACAGTTCCAAATTCAAAAGACTTTTCATATTCTCAATACCCATACAATTTGTTAACAAAATAAATCACTTCAATATATTGTTCATACGTTTTGTGAAGTCATATCAAAGATTTATGAAGTATTTTACCATACGTTGAAAAACTTTGCTGTGCTGCAATGAAAGTTGCAAATCTTACGTCGTCTAAATTTATGAGCTGCAATCCACCTACTGGTAGTAGGTGGCCATTGCTATTACACATTTTCGTAGTAAAACTTCGCGTATATGAAACATTCCTTCCGCAGTGCAACCCGTGCTCTGAAGAATGCAATATTGTTGGTCCATAAAGCAATTAGGGTAGTCATAATTCATTGCAACGACACTAAAGCGCTGTACAAACATTTCCCAATCAGCAAATGCAAACATAATGAAAATTCTCCCATGGAAATTCAGTAATTTATGAAAAGCGATCTTATCGCGCCAATAAAATCGAGAAACCGTTCTCCCTAAGCACTTAATACGCCTACAAATTTCGCAGCTAATCGTTTGCCCATTATGCTTTAATATCTAATATTTATCTACGGCCCACTTAATCGAAGCCAATCCACCTCAAGTTTTCAGCGCAAATTTTCACAGATTGCCTGCGAAACGACCAACTCGATATGTGCGTGCCCGTGTCTGCCTCCTTAGCCGGCAACCAGCAACGTCTTAATTAAAGACTCGTAAGATTGTTTGATCGAAGACGCGACGTTGAAGGGACTTTAATAACAACCTGGTTGCAGATAATAAATGGATAGAAGTCGCGTGAAAAATTTACACATAAACTCGGATAAGTATTAACAAGCATACGACGATGCTGCATGGAAATTAAGACGAGATTTCATTTCTAAGATGGCTAACGCTACTGCACGCTGCATCTCGCGAGTGATGCAAGTAGAGCATTGCGGATGCATCTTTTGATGCATTAATAAAGAAAGCGTAGTAAAGTCATGCAGGATATTAAAACGGGTAGAAAATGTTCATACGACGACCGAGCGATTAACATTTTCACCGAGGTTATATTATAGAAAAGCTGATTATAGAGTTTTCGCCTCCTGTTTCTTGAGGTAGCTGGAAAGTCGCTCGTAAATTTTGGATTAGCCTCCGCATCGACACTAAAAGAGCAATATTCGAGATTAAGCTGTTTATAGCAACACCGTTTGAAATGCATGCAAATCCTTTCATCGACACCTTTCCATGGAACAGTTTTAAAAAATTAATCCAAAGTCCAACGGTAGTTCAGCATGAACAATCCCAACAAATTACTCTGCAGAAATTAAACATTTTAGGTCACTGCACTTCTGTAACATGTAACGTAAATACGAGCAATAAATAAATTTTTCGCGCCAACAACAATCTCGCAATGTTATCTTTTCCCTTAAAATGTTGCAGCGAATGGTGTACGAATACGTTCATTAAACTCCCGGCCATGAGCAACTTCTTCCTTCGTCTTAAGTTCAAGCTTGTTGGCAAATTTACAATGAATGCGGAAATCCTTTCTTTCATTTTCTAGGATCAAGAAAATAACAAGAAGACGAATTGTAGTCAACATATACGGGTACATACGAGTATGCTTTTCTACGTATTTCAGCGCATGTAGAGGTTTATTTGTGCGAAGTGGTTGAGAGTTTAAGCTCTGGCTGGCGGAAATTAAAAGCATGTACTAGGAGAACCAAACTTGTATCGGGAATTTTAAAGATATTAAACATGCTCTGAGTGCTCCCTCGTAATTAATTTAATAACATGAGAAAAATGTTGCAACATTATTTCCTATATGATTTACTAAGGAAGGATACTCTTCATGTCAAGAAATAAATAACACGAAGAAGAATTTTACTTACGGATATTAACTTGTCTATTTGTTTAAAATTCTCCAGCTAATTTTAGTTGCAGCTTCTCCAGCTAATTTTAGTTGCAGAGAAATTCCTTTGAGCTCGCAGGCATCCGCATCATCAAGATCAGCAAATCAATGCTCTATTCTTAATCAGCAACAACAACTAGTGCCCGTAAACTCAACACCAAATTTATCAAGGCAAGAAACCAACAATCACTCGGGACTATTACGAAGAGTGATATCGCCCCCTATGCAATTATTTATATCTCGTCTATCAATTGATACACCGCAGGAGGAGATTAAGGAATATTTCTAAACTTGGCTTTACGCCGGCTGTGCTAGACAGGCCCGCCGTAAGCGGGTGTGCAAGGTGTGCACCGCACGCGGGCGGCACGTCTTGGGGGCGGCAAATACATATGTATTTAATAAAAATATATTGAATTGATTTATGGAAAAATATTCAACGTAACAAAATCAAGCTGAATTATAAAAAATTTCATCATATGGACACTGAAACTCTAGCAGCACCGGCGCCGTGCAGTTAATATTTCGTATAACGTAAACATTGCTATCCACCAAAATCAAAAGGCGAAATGCGTGTTGGAGTTCAAACTGCCCGAGCTGAAATATAAAAAAATTCATCATATGGACGATGAATCTCTCACAGCACCGGCACCGCACAGTTAATATTTCGCATAACGTAAACATTTCGACCCTTCGGAATGAAAATGCGAAACAAAATGCACGAGGCGGTAGGGCGCTTGAAAATTAAGCACAGGGCAACAAACTATCTGACCCAGTAGTTCTAAGTGCCGATGGGCACGAGCGTTTTTTAATGTTGCGTCAATTCAGCGGTACCGCAAATGCCATTTAAATACTATGTGATGATATTGAACAGCATACACGGCGGAACGCTGCAGTGCCGCCCGCTGCGGCATCCTAAATAGTATTCCAACAACATTTGTGATGCTGTTGTCGACGAAACGTTGAAATTTGCTCAAGTGCACCGACACTAAGGCCCTTGTGCACGGACACGCATGCAGAGAATCAACTTAGTCGCTCGAATTTGTTTTCTTCTCAGAACTATCGTACTACGTATATGAAGTTATTTAGGAAAAGGCTCTTTTATCTCGGTGTGGTTAATTCAAGTCGCTTAAACTAGGTTTTTCTCTCAGTCGAACTATTAGTTCTAATGGAAAAGGTTCTTTCATTTCAATCTGCTAATTTAAGAACAAATACTAACATTGTAATTTCATTAGTGAGTGGATTTACGTTTCAAAGTTTTATATCAGTGTTAAATACATATGTAAGTGAACAAATTGGAATTATGGTAAGTGTCTAAGTTTATTTCTCGACTTGTCTAATTGATTCCCAGTAATTGTCTGTTAGTTAGCATTTGTAGAACGAAAGTAAAAGAAGTTACGACTTTGCGTTGGAGTCTTGTTTAAATTGGAAGTTGGAATCTTGTTCAAATTTCCTTTACATTTAAATCAGGAAAACCTTGAGACAGTTGATTCATCGGGAAAAATCATTAAAATCGGTTTAAAATTAGCAAATATATCGGGTAACGCGTAAACAAGCAAAAATAAATACTTTTTTAGGGTTTTGTAAAATTATTTTACAAAACCTTTCTAAAATCGGTACTGTCTGTCTGTCCGTCACAGCATATTTCTCGGAAACTGTAGAAGCTAGAGACATGAAATTAAGCAAGAAGGTAAATAAAGTCGGTTTGAATAAATTTTTATAAGGGTTTTAAAGGGAGTCTCCCCATATATCGAGGGGGTCGTTATACATTTTCTTTTTGCCAAAAGTATCCTATATACCGTGAGTGTAAAAAGTGTACGTACGACTATAAACGTTCAAGAAAAATCATTATTTATCCAAACCGTTACTCAAGACCCGCCTCTTGAAGGCGTTCAACATGTTTGCGGATGCTTGGGTGAGGGTCCAAGTTTCACACCCATAGCATAGCACAGGTCTTATCATTATTAGTGCTTGCATATCATAGTATGAGTACAAAACCCTTCTGACACGAGCGTAGGTCTGTCTACCCGACTTGTTTTAATTTGATTGGAAGGATAGGAGGTACTTAATGTCTGACTTTGTACGGCTTCAATTGACGTGTAATGACCTAGAAAATAAAGTTCTTTTGAGTTTGAGTGGAGTCAATATCCATTTTTTATTTTTGGCCAAACATGAAATATTTAATTAAAATTTCAGGAACCGCAAAGAAGGAGAAAGCTTTCTGGAGCACGATTTCGGCAGCAAAAGTGAGAAAAAGATGCACGGAACGAGAAATCGATGGGTTCCTTACGAAAATTTTTAAGAAAGCCAGAAAGTAAGAAATCAACACCTCAAGCAAATTTTGATTAAGCCTCAACAAACGCAGCTTTAAATCCAGGAACGATGGAAGTATCTCAAGAAAGTTATGTAGATTGTAATCCTTTGTCAGAAAGAGACACTAGTCAAATAAGACAAACCTGTCCTGAAGATTTGGTAAGCATTTTATCGTCATCAGTGGTATGCGACAGTTTATATTTAAATGATGACCCCGGTTTGTAGCCCACTAGATTGACTAGTGATCTTGTTAATATTTTGGTTAGTCGTGGTCCCATACAAGTGGTTAACTATGATTTTCCCCCTAATGACGATGGGAGAAAGTTCAACGACAATTATTATTTCCGAAATCTCCCTAATCGAGAAAAATTTAAGAGAGAATGGCTTGTTTATTCTATTTCAAAAGATTCATTATATTGTTTTTGTTGCAAAATATTTGGGAAATTTTTAAGTAGTTCCTCTAATTTTAATGGATTTTCTGATTGGCAACATTTATCATCAGCGCTGAAAAGACATGAAACAAGCGTGTCTCATAATGAAAATGTGAAATCATGGGTACAATTGAATAAAATGTTAAAAAATAAAATCACTGTAAACCAAATGCAACTGAAACTATTAGAGTCAGAAAAAAAAACACTGGTGTGATGTGTTGGAAAGAATTATAGCCGTCATAAAGTTTTTATCTCAACAATGTCTAGCTTTTCGAGGCACGTCTAAAACTTTATATGAGCATGATAACGGTAATTTTCTAAAAGCAATAGAAATGATAGCATTATTTGATTCAGTCATGCGTGAACATATTCACAGAATCCAGGCCTCAAAATTTGATTCAAGCCGTATGGCCCACTATTTAGGCGATCAAATTCAGAACGAAATCATTGATTTACTTGGCACCACAATAAAAAATAACATACTAGATAAAATCAGAGATTCAAAATATTTCTCCATTATATTAGATTGTACACCAGATGTAAGTCACACAGAGCAAATAACTGTGGTGATCAGGCATGTTTTCTTAAATAATGAAACTAAAATTGTTTCAATTTGTGAAAATTTCATTGGCTTCTGTCCAATCACTAATTCCACAGGTGAAGGTCTGTTAAATTTTGTTTTAGATTTATTTTCAGATTAAAATCTTAACCTTCAAAACTTACGCGGCCAAGGTTATGATAATGGCTCCAACATGCGGGGAAAACACAACGGGTTGCAAAAGAAAATTTTAGAAATTAATAATCGTACATTTTACGTTCCCTGCTCGGCTCATAGTCTTAATTTGGTAGTCAATGACGCAGCCAATATCACACACGAAACTGTAAATTTCTTTAATATAATTCAATAAATTTATGTTTTCTTTTCATCATCTACGAAAAGGTGGTCGATAATTTGCAAATATTTGCCGGGCTTCAAATTAAAAGCTTTAAGTTCCACAAGATGGTCTAGCAGAATCGATGCAGTGAAACCATTACGGTATCATCTCGAAAAAATATTTGATGCCTTGCTGGAAATATCTGATAATGCATCGGCGGGATGGGATTGTACGACATCTCACAAAGCTCATTCCCTTGCGTTGAGCATTCAAAATTATAAATTCATATGCTCAGTAATAATTTGGTTTGATATTTTGAACGAAGTTAATACTTTGAGCAAAATTATGCAAAACCCCACAATGAATACTGAAATCTGTGTAAATTTGTTAGATAAATTGATTATTAAGTTCACCGAATATCGCACGGACAAACAGTTTGAGAAAATATTAGAAGAAGCTACCAATATGGCCCAAGCTCTAAACGCACAAACAGATTTTCCACCAATAAACACCATTCGCCCAAGACGAAGACCAACACAGTTTCAATATGAGCATAGCGATGAAGTTTTACTAGACACTAAGATCAAATATAAAGTAGAGTTTTTTTTCAGAATCCTAGATCAGTCGCTCCTCTCTCTAAAGGATAGATTTGAAGAGTTAAAAACATTTACCGATGTATTTGGCTTTTTAAGCAATAAAGTATTTAATTACAGCAATGATGACTTAATTAAACATTGCAAAGATTTACATTTAAAGCTTAAAGATAATTCCAATGGGGAAACAGACATTGACGGTATCGATTTATTTAAGGAAATCAGAGCTTTAAATTTGCATTTTCCAGAAAACCAGTCGAATGATCCGCAGGCCTTGTTACAATATCTTTTTACTAATGACTTGATTTCAACATTTCCAAACATAACAATTGCGCTAAGAATATTACTTACATTGCCAGTTTCAGTTGCATCTGGTGAAAGGTCCTTTTCAAAGCTTAAAATTATAAAAAACTATTTAAGGTCAACAATGCACCAGCGAAGATTAAGTAATTTGGCTTTAGTTTCGATTGAACATGAAATTTTAGATAGCTTGGATACGAAAAAATTAATAGTAGATTTTGCAAACATAAAGGCAAGAAGAGCTCAGTTTTTGTAAATAATACATATTCATATAGCTTTGTGTTGAGTAAAACATTACTATGCATTTAAATAAAAAATAAATTTTGGCCGTTTAAATCGCGCTTAATTTATGTATTTACGTCGTGGGTTCAATTTCATAAGGAACAAACGTTTTTGTATATGAACATATCATTAGCCTGGGTATTTTCCGAATACACTCCGTTTGATATCGCTTGAAATGCTTTTTATATAAGCGAGAGTACCTTGTTGTTCCTTCTACCATGGGGCGGCATAATGGGTATTGCACACGGGCGCACAAACAGCTAGCGGCGGGCCTGGTGCTAGATTGTGTTAAACTAACAAAGGAGAACACAAATAGAATCGTAGCGTCGTTTAAACTTACCGTTCCAATGGAATTACAGGAACTTTCTAAACCAGACTTTTGGCCAACTGGTATACTTGTTAAACATTTGGAGCGAAGGCCGTACAAAAATTTTCGATCAGCCAACAGAACAAGAACCAGAAACTGAATGAAAAATACAAGCACACATCAACTAATTATCTTGACTTATATTATCAAAATGTTCGCGATATGAGAACCAAGCTGAATGATATGAATTTAGCATCCATATTGGCAAATGATGACGTTATATGTTTAACTGAGACGTGGCTTTCAAAGGAAATTGCGAATGAAGAACTCTTTCCTCTACATTATGTATATCGTGAAGATAGGGACCGTGCTATATCAGGTAAATACCATGGCGGAGGTGTTTTAATTTGGAGTCCGTAAACCTTTTGAAAGTTTCTTCTGTCAAGATATCACCTTCTCCCCTCCTATTGAATGCGTTGTAGTTGGTTTGAGATTATCATCAAGCTTGCTAATATTTATTGTGTGCGTCTATGTGCCATGCAGCTCCCCGCTACGAGTCTATACTCTCTTCTTTTCTGAACTTTCTAATTACATTAATGTTTCAGACCCCTCTGCGTCCTTTGCGATCTGCGGTGACTTTAACATGCCAACGGTTGAATGGGATTTAAGCTCTAGAAGAATTGTGTCACATAATGAGATATCAATTTCATTGTCATCCTTTTCGTCTCTGTGCTTGTTAATGCAGTTAAACTATTTCCCAAACTTAAACAATAGATTGCTGGACCTCATTTTTACTAACAATCCCATGAGCATTATCTCAGTTTCTCAATCACCAACACCTTATGTCAAACCAGATTCTCACCAACCGCCACTTGAAATGCAACTATCGCTTTGCATCTCACGCCATAGGAATAACAAAGCTATTTCTAGATACAACTTCTACAAGGCAAACTATGAATCTATTCAATTAGAGCTTTCTGAGATCGATTGGCAGTTTCTCTCTCATTTTACTGATGTCAATGGTGCTGTCACAGCCTTCTATAATAAACTTAATAATATTATAATGAATTTCGTTCCCCGTAGTCACCCTCCTCGCAAAAAGAATGCTCCTTGGTTCACAGCGGAAGTTTCAGAAGCTTTAAAGCTAAAAGACATAGCGCGTAAAAAGTTACAGCATTTCGGTTCAGAGACGTATCTCTCGTCTTATAAACAACTATGTAAGAATGCCAAAATGGTCATCAAGCGCGCAATGCATTTATATTTTAACACCATCGAGGCCTCTTTACAATCAAACAATCCTAAATCTTTCTGGACATATGTCAACTCCCTCAAATCCACTTCAAATATAACTAGCTCTGTTAGCCTGCATGGGAAACAAGCGTCTGATGGTCAGGCCATATGCGATATATTTGCAGACCATTTTGCTTCTGTTTTCCAATCATCTTCGTCACCCTTACCCATTCTCCCACTAACCATTCCTCTCATTTGAGCACCATTTTGACAACACCTTCCGAAGTTGAAAGTATAATCAACTCCATTGATGTTAACGTGAGTTCGGGCCCAGATGGAGTCCCGAACTTTTTTGTGAAAATGCTGTCCTCATCCTGAAGCTAACCCTTGTCAATATTATTTAATATCAGCCTGACTGTAGGGACATTCCCAGCAATTTGGAAAAGAGCCAACATGTTTCCAATTCACAAATCAGGGGACCGTAGCTTAGCACTTAATTACAGGTCTATATCCCTACTCTCGTGTTTTGGAAAACTTTTTGAGAGAATCGTTCATAACCGAATATATGATGCAATCTCCAATGACTTCGCTAAACAGCAGCATGGTTTCGTTAAGCGACGGTCAACGGTAACAATTTGGCTGAATTTACCAATGTGATTGCCCTATCGCTTGATGAAGGTCAGCAAATGGACGTGATTTACACAGACTTTGCCAAAGCCTTTGATATGGTAGATCATAGTCTATTACTGAAGAAACTTGAGGTTTTTGGCCTCTCTGGCCCTCTTCTTACATGGCTATCCTACTTTCTGACAAATCGTTCTTCATCTGTTACTTGGTGTGGTTGCTCTTCGTACGTTTTCTCTCCTTCTTCTGGAGTACCTCAAGGTTCAACCCTCAGCCCTCATCTATTTAATGTTTTCATAAATAATCTAACAACTGTGTTGACATCAGATTGTCTACTCTACGCAGATGATTTAAAAATCTTTAAAGTCGTCTATTCACAAATGGACTGTAGTGACCTTCAATCTGACTTAGACTCCCTCTTTCGATGGTGCTCTATGAATCGTCTTCCTCTCAACGTGTCCAAATGTCTGCATATGTGTTTCACCAATAAACGTACGCCTCTTGCCAATGCGTATTCAATTAACGGATCACTGCTATCTACGGTGGATCATTATAAAGACCTAGGTGTTATACTGGATACACATTTAAAATTTGATGTACATATAGCTGACATAACCTCTAGAGCATCGCAAATCGCTGGTTTTGTACAACGATGCTCTCATAGAACATTCAGTATTCATACCTGTGTTCGCCTTTTCATCCTATTGGTTCGCTCCATTCTCGAGTATGCCTGTCAAGTATGGTCACCCCGTTTGATTTATCTATCGGAAGCTGTCGAATCAATCCAGCGCAAGTTCACGCACTCTCTTATATAAATATAACCTTTTGTATCGCTCCTACAGTGAACGTCTAAATTTCCTTCATATCCCACCTCTCGACATTAGAAGACAATTTTTAGATTTATGCTTCCTTTTTAAGCTCTTCAGAGGCCTCTTAGCATCGGACCTATGCAATGCATTACATGCACGTGCGCCATTGAGGACACGATCATCTGATCACTTTATCGTTCCATTTGTAAAAACCGACACGTATGTGTACTCGCCTTGGGTGCAATCTATACGAGCCTACAATAATCTTCTGCTTGGTCCTCCACCGCATTCTTTGCGAATTTTTAAATCAACAGTACGGAACGCTCTCAATATTAATGGTTAACGTAGCCTTCTTTTTTAATTTTGTTTTTGTATTTTCCTTATTTTCGCCTATTTTGTAATTGAATTAAGTAAATCTGTAAATAGGATTTTCTAAATAAATAAATAAATATATACTACACATAAAGTATGATTGGTATCCTTCTCAATTACTCCTAATTGGCATTTGTTGACCTGACTGTTTAACATCACTTGATAGTCCAGTCTGTTCCTGGATATACTAATTGAATAATATTGTCGCACGTTATACTATGCGACCGATAATTTTAATGTTCCGGGAAAGTGAAAACGTACTGTCTTTTAAGTTAAGTTAAAAGAGTTAACAGAGAATGCATAATCATTAATTTCAATATTTTACAAATCGTATTTTAATTAAATTTCCACTGTCTATTGTAGTGAACAGGAGGTATAACATATCCCTAAAGGACTGCAGCGATGGTCTGCTGCCTCGGCGAATGAGGGTGGTAACATCGGCTGAGATTGGCCTTGTTTGGGGACGCGTGAATGCGCTGGCAGGTTAGCGTTGTGGTGTCGTGGGGCGGGTTCATTCCCCCAACACAAGGACCCACTACAAAAAGAATTTCGCATTCACGAATTCTCGGGTCTCAAAAGAAAGGTCGACCGAAGTCGAAAACTGTAAGGAACTAACGAAGGGGAAGATTGCTTGCTCAGAGAACAAGCCGAAACGAGTCAAAACAGACGGACTTGGGGAGACTTCGTCGTTACCCGACGATTCTCATGGCCCACAAATAAGAGTGGGGTAAACGGATGGATGTGGTGCCCCCTAGCACCCGCCCAACCGGATCAAGATCCTAACGTTGACGTAGCCGTACATCCCCCGTTTGAGCGGAGAACTCATACCAACCTCCTCTGTATGAGTCCTCCCATCAACGGAAAATCTGGATGTGACCGATTTATTTTACAGACTTATGTGATCAGGTCACATAACTCTATGTCATAAAATGGGCACGTGAGTGGAAGGCCACTCAACCCAGCAAGAGCCCCTGAAATTACAAAACAGATGGAGCGCGCCCGATGGCTAGCCCATTTTTCGGAAAAAAAAACTTTCCAACGTGGCGGGCCCCTTAAGGTCAAAGGGAGAGACGGGTAAGGTTTAATAATCCATTGTATTATTTATCTGCATTCACATTGGCGCTAGAAGGCTTACAAGGTTTCGATATCTGACCTGACAATAAATTATGTGAATGTCAAACCACTCGCTCTAATGGACGATAAGAAAAACGTTTTTCTTATTTTATGGACTTTTACACTCTGCTAATATTTAACAACGACTGTTAATTCACATATACATGCATTTATTTTTAATTTTGCAATCGAATGTTTACATTTATTTGCGTTGTTATCAACTTATGCCTCCCTTTTTTTGCGGTAACTGAAAAATCAATTAATCAACTGACACGTAAACTTACATTAATGCGATGTAACTGAGTCTCCGTACAAATGGCATCATATTTAATCGAATTTACATTAATTATAGTCTCAAAGAATGTTATTCTTATAATCAAACTGAAACAAAAATATTTCAAATCTCACTTAATTTGACAACGTTACAAATCTAATAAGTATTAGATTTGTAACGTTTATTATTAATGATACCCTGTTGTCCCCAAACCCTCTTTAAGACTTCGTGGTAAATCCCAGGTAGGTTTTTCGGTAACTCTCATCGCAAAATACGATTATCGTGCACAAATCGTGAGCTGCACCTTGCATACTATAGGAAATTTTTTTTTCTGTGTAACGAATTTGGTAGACTTGGTGAGCTTTCTTCGATGATTTATTTGCTGAATATTTGGATGATGGCCATTCGCTTGAATTTTTGTACGTTACCATATCACACGATGTTGGAAGAATCCTATGAACGATTATTTGTATCTACTCAGCACATTAAATGTGCATTATCATAGTGGAATTGACGCTTTTGAGTCCAGTGGAGTCGTGACTATCCAAAGCTTAACTGCAATTTGTTCAGTTAATATTTTTATTGTCTTATCGCGAATTCAGGAATTGTATTTGAACAATCAGCAAATCTGCCTGCTATTATTTGTTTTGCGAGTAGCTCAAGGAATGCAGCAGATAGAGATCAATCAGCCGAGGTCGAATGGTCATGAGCACTTTTGCAAGCACTTACGGAAACAGCACTTTTTATCACAGCATTACATGCAAAATTTGCGATGTGTGTAGTCCACCGTATTTAAAGTTTGACGAGAACATTACCAATGCGTCCATACTTGTGATTAGATGGCTGTAAAATCGCGATGATGTCGTATTGTAAGAGGCTTCCAAAATTGCATCCAGCGAATGCTGATCGGATGGCGTCCGGGTGCGTTGTCTCTCAGTCAGTCCAGCTGCAGCAATAAATTGTCTTTACTGTCCGCACAACTTCCTTAATACCGCCGTGATAAACTTGCACCAAGCGCTAATTTCTTCGTCGCACCAAAAATCCGTTTTAGCGGATCAAACAACAATCCCGTCAATTTTTCGCATCAATATATGAAATATCCAGCAAATGAAAACAACACGCAGCCCCACCTCCTGTTGCTTCGCGATATAATAGAACAATTTGTTTAATTCTCGAATAGACACTCATTGAATTGATTTAAACGGCCACCTAACTGTCACTTCGGCTTATACCCCGTCCAATACCGAGAAATTCTAAACACAACACACAACTCGTTCCAATTCGCCTCTTATTCGTATGCTCGGGTTAACTTGTATCGTACTCACTTTCTCGCACGTCCTTTCCACAAGTGCACGCTAATGCTTTTCTACTCTAACTAGCCGTCGCGGTGTATGTAGAGGGTCTATTGCTTGGTTATTGACCGTGGGCGCCGCCGTTGAATTTCGGAGCTACTTTCTATTTGCAAAGTATAGCTTATATGCAAATTGTTTCACTTTAAAATGGAAGACACACAGCCACACAATAAGAGTTCAAATGCATTTCACGTTTTATCGTTGCAGAGATTTACGACGAACCCCGCTCCAACACACCCCATGCGCGAACATAGCTGGCGGGCAATCCACTAATTTCAACGATAAATTAAACCGACACTGCGTCTACAATTTATCTCACTTAAAACTGTACGCCACGCAAATATTTGTTGCGCTTTTACACGTGAAATCATGCAAAGAGTTAATGATCAAAGAATTAAAAACGCCGATAAAACTCAAGTTTCTCGATTACCGCCTCTCCTCACACGCGGCGTCTGCGTTCGTTGGCGATTTCAAGCAGACTCCCCGTTCTTAATTTTGGATCCGTCCAAAACTTGTCTTTTTTCTTCATCCCGTGCCTACGGTGAATCCTTCAACTGATTCCTAAAGATCTGTTTGCTTCTCTTCCGTGATGTAATACACGGTTGAAGAGTAATATATCAGCGTACTACAATTATCTGTATCACTGTTCATTCTTAATCCTAAGGGTATTTTATTTATTTCCAGACTTTCAATTACATCTAGTTTATTGAACTTAGTTACTACTTTTATGACTTCTAGGTCATTTAAATTAATTGTATGTTTATTTTTAGTTATATGCTCAGCGACACAGGAGTTAAAATTATAATTTTGGGCTATGCCTTTATTTTTTGTTACAAAACAATTTGCTTCATTACTATGCTCCTTAAACCTAATATTTACAAGTCTTTTTGTCTGTCCTACACAAATTTTATGGCACAGGGCACGTTATTTTATAAATCCCGTTAACTTCTTCTATAGTCTTGACATCCTTTTCGCTACCAATCCATTTTTTCACGTTTATTGTACTACTATTACCACATACCTGAATATTATATTTTGCTAGCTTTTTCCTGATTTCATCAAATAAATTAGAGCTTGGAATGCTGATTCGCTTGGGAATCGCTGTTTGGATCGCTTTCTCCTGCTTGAACAATGTTGATTTTTCGTCACGTTGTTTCCGTTTGATCTTTTTGTTTCAGTTCATTCTACGAAAACTTTAGCAAATACAAATATAGACTTAGAAGCGGGCATTAAAACAATAGATCCTGAGTTTAAAGAGGAGATTCGTTGTAGTGTAGACCAAATAATAAAGAAATGCGACAAATCAAGAATCAAGTCAAGCGATGCCAAAATCTTAAGCGAACTGAAGAAAAAAGAGGTATATATAACTAAAACGGATAAAAGTAATCAAATTGTCATAATGGACAAGACAAAATACGATGATTTTGTGATGGAGATATTGAATGGAGGTAATTTCTTCCCACTACGTACGAATCCAATAACGAACTAAATTAAACGTGTTGATAAAGCTCTGAAAGAAGCGAAAAGTATACTGGACAATATGCCAAATCTAAAAGTGACAAACCCTGCCCTTCCTACGATACGGAATCAGCCTAAGACCCACAAGGAGGGCAACCAATCCAGAGAAATAATAGCAAATGGCCACTCTCCAACCTATAAGCTAGCAAAGTGGATAGTAGCGGAAAGCAAGAAATTAGGTGACATCTATGGAAAAAGGTCCGTAAAAAACTCCTTAGATCTTATTGAAAAAATCAAAGACTTGGAGTTAAGTGATTCAGAGTCGCTTGTATCATTTGACGTTGTTGCACTTTTTCCGAACACTTAAGTCAAGCAGGCAATATGTGCATATGAGGAATGGCTGAAAAAATTCAACGCAACTCCAAATCGGAGGGAAAAAGAGAGACAACTTGTGAATCTCGCCTCGCTCTGTATGAGCGAAAATTATATACATTTCAAGGTAAATACTATAAAACCACGAAGGATGTAGCTATGGGAAACCCACTATCGCCTATGCTCACCGAAATGTTTATGAATCACATTGAAAACGAGATAGCCAGAAAAGGAATAATGCCAAAAGTCTGGTATCGATACGTTGACGACGTTATAGCGGTAGTTCGAACGGACCAAATTGGCGAAATACTAAGTGAAATAATAAATAAGATAAGTTACAACATAAACTTCACGGTGGAAAAGGAAATCGATGGAACTATACCATTTCTGGATATCAATATTAAGCGTGCAGGAAATCGGTTAGCCTTCGCAGTGTACAGGAAGCAACACAAAGAACTATAACAAGCGACGCGAATCATACATACACCCAAAAAATGGCAGCTTATCATAGTACGGTGCATAGGCTCATTAGTGTACCAATGTCACGTGAAAACTACAAAAAAGAACAGCATTCCAAGCTCTAATTTATTTAAGGAAATCAGGAAAAAGCTAGCAAAATATAATATTCAGGTGAAAAACTGGATTGGCAGCGAAAAGGATGTCAAGACAATAGAAGAAGTTAACGGGATTTATAAAATAACGTGCCCAGTGTGCCATAAAATTTATGTAGGACAGACAAAAAGACTTGTAAATATTAAGTTTTTTTTGTGGTAGGGAGGTGAATGCTATTTATGCACAGAGTGTGGGACTCCCATGCGCAACTGGACTACCCACTAAACACCTCCCCTGTCATCCTGAGAACCCAACCTGGAACCGTTTGACACATTACTACGGGCCAGGTCTCGTTTTGTTACGCCGTGGGGCGCCTTCAAGCTGGGGAGTCCCTTTGCTAGCGGGAGGGGAGAGGGGAAGAGGAATTGCCAGAAGAGCGATCCCCCAGCCTCAACGCCCCCGGCTGCTGTGAGTCCCTTTTATATTTTAGGACTGCCCGAGCATAATGTGCCACCTGGTTCCATTTATTAGGTTTAAGGAGCATAGTAATGAAGCAAATTGTTTTGTAACAAAAAATAAAGGCATAGCCCAAAATTATAATTTTAAATCCTGTGTCGCTGAGCATATAATTAAAAATAAACATACAATTAATTTTAATGACCTAGAATAAACTAGATAAACTAGATGTAATTGAAAGTCTGGAAATAAATAAAATACCCTTGGGATTAAGAATGAACAGTGATACAGGTAATTGTAGTAGTATCCTTTTCAAACATGTCATTAGCCCAAATCCATAAACCTTTAGCATATAAATAGGTAGATATAGAATAAGTAATTTAGTTGTACTGAAAAAGAAGCTAAGTAAGCTTCGAAATACGTATATTCAAAAAAAAAAATAAAAATTATTGTACGGTAAAGGAAACAAAATATTTCCATTCTTAGTATGCAAAGATGTTCTACAAAAATATGTTTGCAAATAAAATCAATTACATATTTTTTCCAATCTGCCACAAAACTTCGAGTAGCAAATAGGAAGGTTTTCGAGCAGTTTGACTGTGTGACTGTTTGATTAATACACTATCAATTTATATTTCAACTGTCTGTATCACAATAATCACTTCACTATCAATCAATATCGCCTTTAATTTGCCTTCAAATCTTATCGCAGTTTTTACTTTTACCCTCCCATTCATTCAGCTTGGCTTTATATAGGGTCTCTAGTCATTCAGTCCATTTCTCATATATTTGCGAATGTTCTGACGAGAACTACCTGGAATATTCCAGGAATTCTGAATACCCGCAGTGACGTCACTTTCAGATATTGATCATGGATTTACTTGGCCGATTCTTGTGCTTCCGAGTATACTCGTTTATTGATCATAATGTTATTAATAGTTGCGACAACAATTTCGACAGTAGTTCGCAGAATTCTTTGGACATGTAATATTGCCCTCACCTCAGTTCTGTTTGCCCCGAAAAGATGTGTCGCCAGTTTTACTTAAGTCTCCCTGGATGTAATATGGGACAAGACGGTCCAGTTGCACGATTTTCATCTTGGCTCTTGGCTTGCGGTGTTCTTGTATGCGACATACGACGTCGCTGATTCGCTTTGTAACCCGGTATGGTCCCTCCCAATTATGCTGCAACTTCGGAGACCTACCCTTTCGCCGTTGTGGGTTCTATAGCCACACCAAGTCACCTTGCTGGAAGCCAGTAGAATTTGCCTTTAGATCATACCTGGTCTTCATGCAGTCAGCAGCCGATTTGAGGTGTTTTCGCACTGTCCAATGTAACAACCATCTTGGCCAGGTGTTTATTGAGTGAGCCGTTGAAAAATCCGACCATTCCATCGGATTGGGGATGCAGCGGTGTTGTCCTCGCTTTCTGTATTCTCAGCAGCTCGCACATTTCGCCAAAAAATAGCGACTCAAAGTTTCGGCATTGATCCAAATGTAGTTCACAAGGTACACCGTACCTACTGACCCAATTTAATACGAGCTATTCAGCTACAGTAGTTGCTTCCTGATTGGAAATGGGGTAGACCTCGGGCCACTTGCTGAAACGATCGGCCACAATCAGTGTGTATCGATTTCCCCACTCAGATTCAGGAAAAGGTCCTACGATGTCAACAGCAATCCTTTTGAATGGTACCCCCACGTTATAGGTTTGCATTTGTCCTCTCAGTTGTCGCTTTGGACTTTCGACGGAAGCGCAAATCGTGCATCTACGACAGCAGTCCTCTATGTCTTCTCGAGCGTGGAGCCAGTCCAACCTTTCCCGCAATTTTGCTAAGGTCTTGTCAACACTAAGGTTGCCTCCTGAGGATCCTTTGTGAATTTTCTTAACCACAACGTGGATTCAGCTTTTGGGAAGTACAGTTTGCATCTTATAGGAGCTGCTATCCGCCATTTCTTATTTCCGCTTGAGTACGCCACCCTTCACCTGAAGGGAGTTCAATTGTGCCCAATAACTTTTCATGGTTGTGCCACGCATCGAAACGTCCATCCAGTCAGGTTGCCTGGTTGTCTCCTTCCATCGGCTAACTGGGCATTTCAAATCTCCTTGAATGACAAACCTTATCGAATTCAGCCGTTATCACTTGCAGATTAACGCTCAGCTCCTTTTCCTCAATCCGTCGGCAATGCTTGCAGTTAGCTGGACATAGACGACGAGATAGGGCGTCAGCATTTCCATGAACTCCGTCCTTCCGATGAACAATTTTGTAGTCGTATGATTGCAATCTTTCCATCTATCCCGCAATTTGTTCCTGGGGGTTTTTGAAGTTAAGCAGCCATCTCAGCGATGCATGGTCTGTTTGAAGAACAAATTTCTGGCCATATAGGTACTTGTGGAACTGCTTGGTGGCCTGTATTATAGCCAATAGCTCTTTCCTGGTCACACAGTAGTTCCTCTCACTTTTTGAGTGAACTCGACTATAATACAAGGAGGAATCTTTCTTCGCCATCGATCTGCTGGGAAAATACAGCTCCAATCCCGCCGTTGCTGGCATTGGTGTCAACTACAAATATTTTTCCGGGTTTTGGATATGCCAGCACGGTTGATTCACACAGCTTCTCCTTCAAGGCCCCAAATGTTGCCTGGCATTAATCATTCCAGACATACGGAGGATTTTTCTCTGTTAGCTGATGGAGACACTTAGCTATTTGGCAAATTTTCGATAGTAGGTCACCAGACTCAGAAAACTTCGTAGTTGGCACTTGTTGTTTGGTGTTGGCCAGCTTTTCACGGCTTCAATTTTCTCAGGGTCTGTTTTGACTCCTTCCGCTCATATCCCGTGCCCCAGGTATTTTACTTCAGCTGAAAAAAGGGTACACTTGTCGGGACTATGTTTCAAATTCACCAGTCCCAATCGAGAGAAGACTTCTTCTAAGTTCCGCACATGTTCTCCGAACGTTCAATGGTATCATCTAGGCATATCAAACAGGTTTTCCAGGTTAGGCCTTGGAGCACGTATTTCATCAGGCATTTGAAGGTGGCTGGAGCATTGCAAAGCCCCAATGGCATCACCACGAATTGCCACAATCTGGTCCCAACTGCAAATGCGGTCTTCCTTGCCGATTTCTACCTGCCAGTAGCGACTCTTGAGATCATTTTGCGTCGGCTAAAGTGTCCGTGATGTCACAGACGCGTGGAAGTGGGTAACTATCTTTCTTAGTGACCTCATTAAGCTGCCTATAGTAGACACAAAACGAGTGCTACCATCCATTTTCTTTACTAGAACTACTGGCACGGCCTGACAGAAGGCTCGATAACACCTTGTTTTTCCGTATCCGAGATCAGTGCGCTTACTTCTTCTTGTTTGGCTATGGGATGACGTCTCGGTGCTTGTTGAATTGGCTTGGCTCCCTGTGTATCTATGACGTGAGTTACCATACTCATTCGGCCTTGGCCATCCGGGCTTGTTCAGAAGATGTCACTGTACTTGGTGACCAGATCAGAGGCTTGCTTGAATAGATGCGTTGGCAATTTGACCTGCTTCAATATTTCAGACGTAAGTTCCCGGGCTTTGTTGGTGTCTTGCCTCTTTTTCCAATGATGGCCGTGAGCAGCTTCCAAAGAGGTGATGGTGGAAACAGACTGGCAGCTGCCGATGACTTCTCCCACTTTGATGCTTGTGGTTGAGTCTGCAGTGTTAAGGACTCTAACTGGCACGTATCTGTCCTTATAGATCTTACAAGGCTTCGTCCTACAATCAAACTGCGCAATGCCAACGTCTTCGTTGGCTCTTTCAGAAAAGTTCGGTGGTCTCCAGAATCACCATCAAGCTTGGCTCATCCAATGCTCTCAGAAGATTTCGGTACATCAGTGCCGGTACATACTATCACATTCATCTTGGGAATTTCAGACACTGGAATCCTCGATCAATGCTTCGACATTCCGCCGTTTCAACACCTGTTTTCCCAAATCCAACGTGATTCCATGTGGTCGCAGAAAACCCATTCCAAGAATGCAGTCGTCCAGAATATTTGCGACCAGAAAATTATGTCGGAACGCAAGGACTCCCAACTGTATCTGGAGGTCGACCTCTCCATGGACAGGTCCAGTTTCTTCCGCAGCTGTCCATAGTGAGAAAACTCTGCCCTTGTGAAGTAATTGCTGTCTCACTAGGTCTGGTCGGAGAATCAATCGAGTTGCACCAGTGTCGACTATTATGGTGCGATACTCTCCATCAACTTGACCCGGAAGGCATAAGTCTGCTTCTCCTCGATGTAGTCTCGTCAATTCTTCTAGCCAAACTCTGCCCCACCAAATTGGCTCTTACATGTTTCCCGACCCCTCTGTTTGAAGGGCTTCCATCCTGGGCTCCTGACTCGGTCTGGATCTCCTCCTAGCTGGACACCCAGGACAATAGCTCGGTTTTCTTCGCTTCTTGCAGTCTCTTTGCAGGTGCCCCTTCTCTCTCCAATTCTAGCATCTAGGCGCACCGTTTACATGCGGATCTCGCTCAATTTTGACGCACTCACACCTGCACTCATCTGTCACTACCTCGCGGACCCGGGCAGTGGTATGGCTCACATTTTTTGCTGCCTCAAAGTTCAGACTATGAGCCAATGCGTCCTTAACCGTTTGCTTTTGAGCTAAACGCACGGCTTGTTGCAATTCCTGGTCTTTTAATGCGCTGATAAATGCTTCTGTCGCTGCGTCATCTCGATGTTCTGGGTCATACGCTGGGTAAGCCAAAAGTGCCAGTCGCTCAATGTCTTGGGCTAGGGTTTCACTAGACTTCTGCATCCGATGCCGTAGTTGTCACCGATAAATCTGCTTAGATTATCGTCTCCATAACGCATGTCGAGTGCATTCATTATAGCAACCAAGTTTGAGTGCAACTCAACGGGGATCGCCTGTAAAAGCTCGGCAGCTAGGCCTCTTAGAGCGAGAATTGGTGCAGTTGCTCGTTTCTGCTCATTCCAGTGATTTGTCCTAGCGGCGGCTTCAAACTGTGCTTTGTAAATACTCCAGACCGTTTACCCGTCGAATATTGGTGCTTTTACATTTCTGGATATGCTATGCGCTGCGGTTACAAGTGGGGCTGGTGAGGTGGTTATTACTGCCTTCGCTGCTTCCGATTCTTTTTTCACTTTTTCCATCTCATGGTTGATTCTCTCTTCGACCTGGCTGATCTCAAAGTTGATTGTCTCCTAAACCTGGCTGACCTTCTCCTCGACCTGGAAAACCTTTCCTCGACGCATTTCATTTGTTTGTTCGAACTATCGAGCTCCGCTTTTATTTCGGTTGACTTTTTTTGCACTTCCTTGATTTCGATCGCTTATTGGTCTAGTTTCGCTGATTGTTCATCTAGCTTCGTGGTTAAACTTGACGACTGTTGTCGCTGCTCTTGCTGCATCAGCATTAACATTTGTATCAGCGCATTTTCTGATTCCTTTGGTTTTGGTGTTCCTGCTTCACCTGCGACTTTTTCTGCATCCGAAGGCTCACCCGAATCCAGATACGTGCCTTCCGATTCAATTGCATCAAGCAAGTGTGCAATAAGTGTGGCCTTTGTACCTTGCGTAGCCAGGTTTCGCTGTTCCAACTCTTCCTTAAGCTCCGATATGGTCAATTTATTAATTTTTAAGTTTAAGCTTCGTGGCATTTTTATTTTTTCGTTAAATTTTACTATTGTGCACTATAAAAATGTTCATATTTTCGCTTTCAAAGTTTTTTTTTTCTCGCTTCTTAACACCACGGTCGCGTATCTTGGGTTCGCGGCCAATAATTTTAATGTTCCGGGAAAGTGAAAACGCAATGTCTTTTAAATTAAATTAAAAAGAGTTTATTTAACAGAATGCACAGTTATTAATTTCACTGTTAAAAGTCTAACTTCCACTTGTCAATAAATTTCTATCGCAATTGTCTTCTAAAATCACTTCACAATCACTCAATCAATATTGCTCCACTCTATCGCAGTTTTTACTATCGCGGTTGTAATGAATAATCCCCCTATTCATTCAGCTAGCCTTTATATAGGGTCTCCAGCCATTCAATGCATTTCTCGTACATTGGCGAATGTTCTGCCGAGAGGTATCTGGTATATTCGAGCAGCTTTATGAATGGAGCAGTGACTCACTTTCAAATGTTGATCATGCTTGGTGGGTTCTCATGGTTTCGAGTAAATTCATTTTGTTGATGTTCTTAATGGTTGTGAAAACAATTGCGACAGTAGCTCGCAAAATTATTTGTACATGTAACAATATTGTTTACGCTGAGCAAAAAACAGTCAATAAGCCCTAATGTACGATTTAACCAAAAACGAGCCTAAAAATAAATGATTTGCGATTGTCGGAATAGATATCAATCAGTAGAGCGCATTTTATACTTGAAGTAGACAATTTAAAAATTAGTAACATGAAACTAAAATTCTATTAAAGTTGACCTACAAGTTAATTTTTTAGATGATAGTATATAATTAAGAGTGTACTTGTATGAAATTGACATCAAACCCTCTGTAAGATGTAATTTATTAAGTCAAATGTTCAGAAAAACGCACAAAAACCCGATAAATTTCCATTTATTACACTAAGTGCAACGGAAATTTGATTGCATGTAAGATCAAATTGAGGATGAACTCGAGTCGTGGTCCAATATGCTAAATGAGCAATTAACGAATGAATCATTATCCATCTGTCCGCGTTGCTGTCCCTTCGACTTGGCATTGTAGCAGCATACTACTTACAGGTAACTTTGGCAGAGTCAGGGTCGTACTATTCTCGGAACCAAAATTAAATTTTTCGTTACTCCAATAGTATATCCCAAGCCAAGGCAGTATAATCTTTTAAAATTAGAGAATAATTGAACTATTTTTTTGTGATATTAAGGGTAGTTCTTAAGGAGAATTAAAAGTAAGCTTGTCATCAGTCTTTCGGTTGACATCTTTACCCATCTCCTGGCAGACGCAAATATAAAGGTAGCCGTCTTCACTGAACCAGTCCTGGAGCACGGAGAAAAAGGCCCAATTAATCAAAAGGCTTGTTCTTACTTTGAAGTATGCAATGATATAGCTAAAACCAGCTATT
This sequence comes from Odontomyia ornata, assembly GCA_963969285.1. Classification (NCBI taxonomy): domain Eukaryota; kingdom Metazoa; phylum Arthropoda; class Insecta; order Diptera; family Stratiomyidae; genus Odontomyia; species Odontomyia ornata. The sequence continues at coordinate 45,527,439 of OZ017742.1, forward strand.
TTAAGCAACTTCTGTTTGGAAAATTGGGCATTAATTCACAAGCAAGTGGCACAAAAATTAAGGAATATTTAAAAGATTGCAAGAAAGTACAGTTTGAAAGCAATAAAATTGAAGCAGTAGCAACTCCTCGCCAAGCCAATGGATGCATGTCATGTACTATTTCTGAACAAGAATAAGTTTTCACACGTGATATTTGGTTGATACGAATGCGGTTTATACGAGATACCAATAGAAACTAAATAAGTATGAACTTACTTAAACGTGCATACTCGTATGTATAAAGGAACCTGGTAGGAGGGCGGTTCAAATTTGATCGAGAAAAATTTTCTGGCACGTTTATTTACTTGTAAAAATTTACAGTTTTTCTAAGTACTCCCCCTTACCACGCATTTTGTCCACGTTTCCGGAAGCTTTTGGTTGCCGGTATCGAAGAATTCCTTGGGGAACTCGGACAGCCATGTGCCTACGACCTCCTCTACCCCATAGTTGGTGTTGAATCTTTGGCCTCCGAGTGCTTCTTCCAGTGGTCCAAATATGTGGTAGTCGTAGGGTGATAAATCTGGACTGAAGGGGTTTCATGTGTGTCTTCAGAAGGCTAGCGTATTATGCAGCATTGGGTGTGCAGGGAATTGATGTACAGTACGCTACGCCGGTCCTAAAACACACTATATGTAACCTAACCCGCGGACCTGGTTGTCTTCGCTTTGGCTGGCACCCCTTCCTCCTTCTTCCGCCACTCTTTAGATGACACCTTGCTTTCGGGAGTGTAATAGTGTACTTATATCTCGTGTGTAGTGAAGATTTGCATTAAAAACCATCCTCCTCTACCTCGTATCGTATTAGCGAGCGGCGACAAACTTCCAACCACGTGAATTCTCGCTTGAAGTTAAACAGTCATTATTTTTCGATATTGAAGGTGTTCGTGGATGATAGAGTCTACACTATCAATACTGATGTCGAGTTCAGCCGAAATGTCTCGAATGTTCATCCTATGGTCCTCCAAAATGAGTTGTTTTACGTGGCAAATGTTGTCTGGTGTGGTGCTGGTTCATGGTTGACGATTGTACGGCTCATTTTTGATGGTTTCGTGACCATCCTTGAATGTTTTGGCCCATTTGAACACAGTAGCCGTGTTTTTAACGCTTTCTTACACTTAAAACCATACTTTGCGCAACGGCGGCCGGCACTTGACGTTCACTCATGGTCGTAGCACGCACATGAAACATGCACTACGGACGACAACTATGCCACACTGTAAGGGACCCAGCTTTCACATACTCAAGCCACAACCTTCAAAACCTACGAATGCACCATCAACATTGTTTGTCTTCATCATATTTGAACCACCCTCGTATTTTTGCCGATTGTTATTTCCATAAGGAATCAATTTAGTTAGATGGATACTTGCAAAACTTCGATCGATGCGACTAAAAATGTACTCCATCGCCATAAGGAGCCATTTGCGGATGCCGCACGGGATTTCAATTGGGCGGAATTAAATAGATGTGTATTGATATCAATGAATGTACCAAAGCAAATTAGCAAATTTGCTGCTCCACCGATTTATTGGCGCTTCTCTTGCTGAAGCTCCACTGACCCAAATAACTCACCCAAAGACGGACGTGGGCGCCACTTGTTTGATTCTCCGAGCCTTCCAGAGGCGTCCAAACGACGACTATCCGGAGAGAAATTATCATTTGTACACGTTTTGGTGCTCGCCGCCACTTAGCCGCAAAGATCACCACCCAAAATCCCTACCATGCAGAACGAGTTAGAATGTTACACCACCACACAAAACTCCAAGTTTTCCGCACCAGGGCAACCGAAATAAGCTGAAATGATACTAACGTTCACTGCACCCACCGAATACTACTACCTCAATTAATTTCTCCATGTCTTCCTGCCTGGTCACTGCCCCGGGAAAAGAATTCCCGAACCATACCTTTCACAGCTGAAAAGGAATATATTTATATGGTAACAAGGAAAGAAAAATCTATAGTTATCTTTACTCGACATTGAGTAGTATCCTAAGTTTTATCCCAAACACGACCAATATAAATTTTCCTCAGAAAAAGTAAATTTAAGCCACTTACATTTTTTTAACCGCTACTCTAGTAAGGGCCCCTCACTTCCGTTTTTTTAATATCGCCACCGCCGGGTTTCAATTGTCTCGTTCTAATTTATTGTTCCTAAATTCAGGGCTCGTTTTCGATTCGTACCAAATGTTGTCACTGAATATCGCTCTGTTTATTCCTCTGTCGGTTGACAGAGAAAGCGCGCCAACCTGCCCGGGCTTAAATAACCTCCAGGTTAACGTGTTTCCTCCCGTCCATTGGGAAAATCATGTTTCAGAACTGGTTTCTCCATTTGTTGGAGTAGTTCCCCCCACTTTGATTCCACTCACAACAAGTTCCACTCGATGGCGATCCTAGTGAGACTTAAGTGCATTACGCGCTGAATGTGCTGAATACATCTGACTGACAGTTCGAAACGTCAGTAATGTTTATTTACATCACGATGCAAGGTGAGGATTTAGTCAATAATCTTCGCATTTCCTTTTTTTCTTGAGCCGAGCGCTAATATTTCCCAATTTTCCTCGTCTCCGCCGGTAGTTTTATTGCCATGCCAACGCATGGAGTGTCGTACGTTCATATATATCCACCAGTTTCAAGTAAGTTCGGTCATCGAATCTCACCCCGGGAATCTGGCGACTTTGTTCATTTAGATTTTCGTGGTGGGTTTTAGTGAATTTGTGCGAATAAAGTGAATGCTGCGCTGCGGCACGCTGTCATTAGCCAGTCAGGAGATGAAGTAAGATATTCAAAAGTTTTGTCCGTGTTTCGTCACGATAGAAAATCATTTGGTCTTCGCAGAGTGATCGACAACAGTCTTCACTTGTAGACGATTAACTTAAAGTAATTTCCCATCGCAAATCATTCCTACCTTGAGAAAATTTCGCAACTAGGTGTTTATTTTTTGATGAATTGAGTTATTTGGGTTCAACGTTTCTCGCTGTTGCTACTTTAAATTTACGTTCCGCCTCGAGCTCACGCTTTACGTACTTTACTTGCCACTAATTAAGTGTTAAATTCGCGAGTGTCTTGCTTCAGCATGCGTGCCATTGCTGCCTCAGCAGCATCGCTGGCTTCGGTACTCGGCTCATTCCTCTTTGGTGGCATGTATGCATCTCTGCTGAATCTGCATGAGTGTGAAGATGCTTGCGGCAGTGGAGCATTAAGTTTGTGTCCTTGGACGGAAATTGCAGCTCGCATAAAAGTGTCATTTTTTTTCAAAAAGAAGTTTCACTGCACTTAATAAGCTTCCATGCGTATAGTGTTACATACAAAAAAAAGTTTTTAAATCTATACGCGCACTTGTGCGTAGTTCACTTATTAATTTACATGCGAAAATATTTGCCGTTTTTTTGTACTCATCTTGACAACTCAATCCTAAGGCACTCGTAAACAACGATCAAAGTTAACGCTACCACTTCACTCATATTTGACCCGACTTGCGGACAGATGTTATAACATAAAGCCGAACACATCTTAAGGCCGTCCCACCAAGCAAAGATGCTTTTGGTTTAGTTTACAAAATGATTTGCGCGTCCGTGTATCGAAATTCGGGCCTTGTCTTATGTTTCGCGTTAAGGCTATGAGGTAATTCATTTGGCCATATCGTCGCATTGTGAAGAAAGCGATGGTATTATTTCCAGCACTGGATCGTAATGGTGTGCAAATCGGCTGAAATCAAATCGCGCATACTCACAGCACTTCAGGCCACGAAAATCCACAACCCCACTTTCAACTCCCGCTCGACACAACGTCGCGCCACGAACCCGTTGCCATCGTCAACAGCTCTTCTCGTTCGTCATCTATCTTCTTGGTTGTAACGGGAAATTCTCGTCGACACAATCTGGCAATTGCTTCGCTGGATTGTGTCACAAAGAGGGTTGCCATTATCAATTTTTTTTTTTTAATTTTATTTAATTTTTGCTTTTTTCTTTGGAAAAAGTTTTTTATTGATAATGGTAGCGGTGGTAGTGGCGGGGCTTAGTGCGGGAGAAAAATAAGAATATTAAGAAGCTGCGTATCAAATTGTTTCGCACTTATTGCGTGGTTATTTTTATGAGATGGTAATTTCCTTCCTTCGAGCAGTTTGCCTAGGCGGCTGCTTGATTACTACATGATCAGATTTTAATTAGTTATAATAATACAAACCCATCGCACAGCAGTCCAAACCCGAACCTTGGCATTGAGATATCTTTTTGTTATTAATACCTTATTTTTCAATTAGTACCCATAACAGCTAGGTGGGCTGATACTCCGAGAGTAGCATCAGAAGCTCAAACTCGGTGCCGTGATCGAGGTTTGAACTTGGGAGCTGCCGCACAAGCGGAGTGTGCCCTAACCCACAGCTCCACACAGACTACATCTGATTTTAATTAATCATAATTGTTAAAAAAATCTACAGATATTCTCATCTTTTTTTGCAAAGCACTAACAATAAAAAAAAACGAATGACGAGTAATTTTCAACCTTGTAAAATTTTAAACCCACTATCATGTCTGTCCCACCCTTTCAGCCTCGTCATTTATCTGTACTCTCAAAGTCGTATATTTAGCACGTAACGAATCGATTGAAAAGTTTTGCAAAAACGCCAAAAAGAATCGACGAGTGGAGAAAGAGAGAGAGAGAGAGAGAGAGAGAAAGAAAAAAAAATGTTCCACATCTATTTCCTTTGCCATAAAGAAAATTAACTCAAGCAGAAAATATGCAAATTTCAGTCTTTACCATTTCAAATGAATTGTTTGCCTTCTCTCAGCTATTTTCAAGTGGAGACTTTCCATGCCCGTAGAGTATCCTTCGCCAGCCGAGTTTAGTTTAGTTGCCCAATCTGGAAAAATTGTATTGTTTTTCTTGGTGTTTCGTGTGTTTTTTTACCACAAGGCAATCTTTTGCATCCTCTTATTTTTCGCCATAGAATCTTAAATTACCACGAGAGGTTTTTGGCAAGAATGAGGGAAAAGAATATTGAAAGTTTTCTTCTTGGTGATTTTCTTTGCCCATCTTTTGATTCTTTTCGTTTGTTTAGACTGATTGGAAGATGCTCTAGTTGAATGTAAATTTTAGATTTTTCTGATGAGGTTTCCATTGTTTCATGTGTAGACATTTACGGCCATGAATTTTCTAATTGTTTGTTGGAGGGGGGAAAGTAGGGAAAATTTAATATTTCTGAATTAAATATTCGTTTTGGAATCCGGGAATGTATTAAAATTCAATGCCACTAAATTTAGGACGAAAATATTACCTTCAATTTTATGGTTGGAAAGGCATCTACTGAATTGTGGAATTAGGTTTTAGATTGAAATTAACTTGGGAATATTATCATCAGAACGATATAAGAAGGGCGGCATATGTTGTACCTCAATATACATTCTAACGCAACTGGAATTATATGTGCGTTCAATATATGAAATAAGCGATGATTTTTCAGTAAACCTTTAACTAACATAAAGTAATAGCTAAACTTTGTAATTGGATCATTTCACCCTTTTCACATCAACTTAGTGTACTCGTAAATCTATACGACAAATTTGCTCTACATTGAAGCTTTTCTAACGTCGCGCGGTAGCTTTTTTAAATTACTTTTTATGGAATTGTTTGCAGCTACATAAATGAGTTGCATATTTTGAATAATAATTTTTCTGAAAAATTCTTAGAGAAGAAAAATGTTAGAAGAAGGTGGTTTCGACGTGTGCACTAATTCTCCTCAGGCCATCACTCTTAGATACACACCGGTGATGGCGACCACCATGCTCAGAGGTTAGGGAGTTAATATTTTAATTTTTCTACTTATGCAAACTCAATGTTTTTTGTATCTGCAAGTTATATTCAAGGTAAATTTCTCTTGTAAGTACTTCCGATTTTAAAACTAGATTTCCAATCAAGTTTTGAAAAATGTTCCATCTTCTCGCTTTTGGGTTCTTGCGACTGCTAGATAACATCAATACTAAATACATTCTTCTTCTTCGTAGCCCTACAGCCCCTCTCGGGCCTTCGCTATCTGCAAATAGTGCCTCCAACTGTCTCGGTCTATTGACCGTGTCCTCCAATTTTGAAATCCGAGCAGCGATGAACTGTCTTCGATGACGTAGTTAGACCATACATTAATTAGATTAATTTAAAATTTGGTAAGCATCGCTTTGTTGGATTAAAATTGGTAAATAATAAACAATTGATACGCTCTCAGCTACCTCCATACCATTCCAAATGCCCAATAATAAGATTCGATTCATGAAATATTGTCGTAATTAAACTTCTGCTTCCACCTTGGCTAGGGCTTCCTAGAAAACTTGAAAATTTCTGGATCCTAAGATGAGCTTAAAATCTGTTCTAAGATCAGCACAGTATATCTCTTTCGTACAGTTTTTTATGTTCTATTTCACCACATTTATAGCATAGCAGACTCCTGTTGGGTACCTTGCATCCCTTGCGGTATGATTATAACCAAGGCACGTAAAGCAATGGAGAGGTACTGCTCTTCATTGTGCCCTGCAGATTACCAATCATGTTCTTACTATACCCTTACTTAGATGTTGTTAGGTGTTCTTCTCGGTCAGGTTAATGATGACTATAAGTTGTCATATATTGTTTGCTTGGGTCAGCCTCGCTTAAACCCTGCCTATGCAAAGGAGCTCTCTTTTGATGGCTTTCTCTCCACTGGCCAGGTCTGTGATGTATTCGATGTCCCTGATTTGTATTTTTGCTATCAGCTCGAGTGAGGCTACCGTTGTTCTTTTGCTGAGAACTTTTTTGACTGCATCTCAGGTGCTTCTTGGCTACTAGACTCTGCTCCGAATCGGGCCAATATGTCACTAGATTCGGTTGGTCATACTGCCTTAATGGCAATTTTCGTATTTTCAGGCTTTACGCCTCTCTTGATCTCTTGCAACAGATCTGCGTAGGATCGGTCGTTCTGCCCACCACCAGAGTCTTCTTCTTAGCTTCTTTTTTGCATCAGCTACAACTATTTGTTGGGCATCTATGAGAACTTTATATTTTGGAACATTTTGGAGGCAATATTTGCTAGCTTTCTTGGAAGCTTTTGTCAGCATGTTTGAAACACATGACCTAACGTTCCATACCCGTGAATTGTTTTTTGTTTTCTCAAGTTATTTTGGTCTCGTTTGATTGGGACTAAATGCCATCCTCTTGATGGTGTTTGGTAGTAGAGCTTTCTGCACTTCTTCGGTAGATAAAGCACTCAGATCTTCCTTAGCCTTCTGCTCTTCTTTGACTTTCAGCTAGCTCCACCAGTACTGCCCTATGGATTTATTTATTTATTTATTTCGAAGATCAACTTACAGACTAGTAGGACAATTTCAAGTCAATTAATAGATAACTACAAATATACGATTTCAAAATATGAAAAAAATTAAAGAAAATGGACCACAATTCAATGATATCAAAAATTAAGACTTAGAGGAGTATTTATAAATTTGATTTTTCGTAAAAGTTTTAAATACGTCAAGAGACTGTGGTAGAGGATCAAGACTTCGCTGGCTGTGCATACGAGATAAGCGTAGTAAAGGAGAGTGGGAGAAGGTGTTAGTACGTATGGAACATGAAATTGAAGCGAGGATCTATTAGGATGAGCAGCGTCGAATGTACTAATTTGCCTGCATACATTTTGAGGTGAAAGACTATGATCAAGCTTGAACAAAAGACAGTCGTTAAGGAAAGATCGTCTGAACTTGAGGGTAGGAAGCTTCAAAACATATAGTCGGTTATCATAAGCGGAGTAAGGAAGGTTGAATTTGAAGAATAAAGACCGTTTGAATCTGCGTTTAACTGACTCAAGAGCATCGATGTGCTTCCTGTGGTACGGACTCCAAATTTGGGGGCAGTACTGCAAATCACTACGTACTAGTGAGAAGTAAAGACACATACAGGCGGTGATATGTTGGAATGACGAAGCTGATCGTGATATAAACTCAGTTAAGTGGGATGGATTCTTAATAATTAGAGCAGTGTGGAGATCAAACTTCAGTTTACAATCAAAAAGTACACCAAGATCCTTCTAGGAGGTTACATTGCTCAAAGGGATACCAACAAGCCTATACGTTGAGAGAAGAGGCAATTCGTACAGGAAAATGTCATCTGATGGCATTTGGCAACATTTAAGGAGAAATGGTTTGATTCACAATAGTCACTAAAATGCCGAAGATCGTTTTGAGGGATATCAATGTCTAGAAGGGAGGGGATGGGAATGTGATAACAGAAGGTAGATCATTGGCAAAAGGAAAAAAATAATATGGAGCCAAGTATTGAATCTTGCGGAACTCCCGAGCTGGGGTGAAAAGAAGAAGAGAGGCAAGAGTTAAGAGTAACTACACATTGACAATTCAGGACATAGGAGAGAAACCAGGAATAGTGAAGAATAGAAACATTCGACCCTAAGAGTTTTGTAGCAACCACGGAAGCCACCGCAGATGCAGAAATTAAGAATTAGCAGAGAGGTGTGTAGCCCGGGGTGGCATACTGAGGCCGGCTAGCACTCAGTCGTGTCGTGGGTCTTCCGGGACACCCTCTGCTCGTGCTGAGCCACCTTACATATAGTTTGTTGTCTTAACGAGACATGGCCGTTTTATTTAATTAAAAAAGTAATTTACACAGCAAATTCAACAATTAAGAGATACCAATCAAAAACAAACAGACCCCTAAATATTTTTATTATGCAAATAAATTCAATAAGATATTAGTAAAAGAATAGTAAATTACAATAAACTGGAAAAATAGGTAATAGATAAAAGAATGTCAAAAAAAAACAAGGAAAAATATTAATCATTGTATTTACTTACTCTCTTCTTTTTCTGTGGATCCTCGAGCGCTCGACGAAGGACACCGAAAACGAGAGGTGGGGTCACTGCAAATTTAATTGATTTTAACTTAAAACTCATTAGTTACAGATAAGCTTCATCCTAATATTTAATCCACCCATGTATTTCCGTTAATTACCGCCTTAGTTTATATCGATAATTTCATTTACTTTTTCTTCCACGTAAGTTATTCAATATTTCCGTTGGTTGTTAAATTTAAATCCACTAAGGGTTTCTCACTTATTGCAAGAACAATCTTTTCTTGATACAAACTTTTGATTCCACACGTGAAAATTCACAATTCCTATCTTCACTGTAAGATCAGAAGGTGATCAACTCAATCACTTGGTACAATTCACACGATTTAATGATTGTTTTTAGTTTTTTTCCTCCACTTTTCGTACCCACTAATTAATTTTTCTTCTGTACAACATACACTAGGCCAAAACCGTTCTGCTACACAAATCTTTCATTCACTCTTCATCTTGTATCCAACGCAACTATTTTTTTTTCCACTCTCAAAATTCAGTTTTAGTTTAATTTGTTTAATTACTTCACTAAACTCCAAACAACTTTTATTCGCCGAATTTTCACAAAAAAAAACTTTCTCCGAAGCTGCCAAAGAATTCCACTCTCCTTCACAAGCCAAATATTCACTTCAATCCTTTTTCTATCCAAGTCCAATCTCCACTGCCCAATTCCCCACAACTTAATCCCGCATTTCACCTCTCCAAATCCGATTCCGCAATCCCTTTTCTAAATTACCGCTGCCGCATCTGGGTAACGTAATTGAAGTTCATTACACTTCGATTCCGCTACCCACACATTTTTGTTTCCATATCGACAATCACAATAGTATCCATTGACTTGCATATATGACAATTTACATCCCCAAGAATCGCTTGATTGAATGTAAAGTGTCACATATACAGTACGAAAACTATTGATTTTGCCGATACCTCAAAAAGAATACTTCCGTGCGCCCGGGAGAACTTGAACTCAGGGTTCCAGCAGACCCAAGATCGAGGACTCACGACGCAGCCAATGGTGTCGTGGATTCATCTCATAAACAACTTCAACGATGCATTTGGGCGTGAGATTGAATTTTGTTAGTGAATTCATTTTTGTTAGTATAAAAAAAATAAAATTGGTTAGTGGGAATGGAATTAGTTAGTATTAAGGAAGGAATTAGGTTTTTTTAGGGAAAATGAATAGAATGAAATTTTGTTAGTGGGAATTAATAAATGGAACGTTATTAGTGGGAAAATTGAAATTATTAGTAGGTATTATTTTTTGTAGTTGTTAATAAGGAAAAAGGGTAGTATTGTGATGATGGGGGAGTAAAAATTAAAGGGAAAATGGAAACATGTAAAAAAAATAAATAAATTTATAGAGGAAAAGGTAGGAATGCCCAAAAGAAGGTGGAAATATTACGGCGGCAATTTGAAGTTGCGAATGGGAGAAAGTTGGTACGCCGGAATTCGCAACAGTTTCTCAAATAGGGAAAAATGATCCACTGAATCAAAAGCTTTAGAGAAATCCGTATAAATAACGTTCGCTTATTGTTGCTGATCGAGGGCAGCTGCAATGCGAGGTGTGACAATTAAGTAATGAAACTGGTTCCATGAAAACTGTATATTTAAAAATTATTCTATAACACCGCCATCCCCTTCAAAGAAGTTCCCTTGAGCAGCTGTACAATGATTCCAGCGCGTTTTCCATGCTTCGTAACATTTCTGGAATGCTTTGACTGGGATGTCCGCGAGTACTCTCGTCACGGCCGCCTGAATGTCCGTAATTGACTCAAAATGGGTTCCTTTGACTACCGATTTTGTTCTAAGGAACAAAAAAAGTCACAAGGTGACATATCGGTCGAATAAGATGGCTGTGACAACATGGCGATTCCTTTAGAGGCCAAATACTGGGACACGCTGAGGTTGGTGTGGCACAGTGCGTTTTCGTGATGAAGGACCCAGCTACGAGCGATGTCTTGGCGCACCCTGATGACTCGTTTTTGCAATCTTTGGAGCACTTGGCGATAGTAGACTTGATTTGAGGTTTGCCCCGATGGAACAACTTCTTTGTGGATGATTCCACGGCTATCAAAAAAAGGCAATAATCATCAGTCCACACCTCGACTGGTCCCCCGCTTCACGCCTCGACTTCCATGCCTTCACGCCCCTCCTTAAACTCTTGATGCCATCGAAATACCTGGGCACGACCAAGAGCACTATCATCATGCATTTTTACAATTTTAGCGTACGCATGGGAAGCTGTTTCGCTCAACCTGGCGCGAATTTTTACCGCAAAGCGTTGCTCTTGCTTTCGTTTCTCCATTTTCGTGACGAGCACCACCAACACACGTCAACTCAACATGGCACAGTAGGCGAACTAAACAAGCTAGAGCAATGGTGAATACATCAATAAAGAGGAGAAGGGTTCAGGGGAACGGAAGAGAATTTCAAGATCGCAAGTTTACCACAAGCGCAACTCAATTGTCCCACTTCGTATGATGGGTAAAAGAAAGTTACTTTGGAAGGGTAGATCTGCCTCTGACAAAATCATGCTGTTGTTCTGCTAAGGATGGGAGGACAAGTAAATACAGCACATCAAAAACTTTTTTTTTCAAGGATTTTACCAAAACAAGGAAGAAGGGAAATAGGACGATAGGTTTAGGCGATATTACGATCACCAGATTTAAAGACCGGAAAAATGTGGGCGATTTTCCATTGGAAGGTGAAAACTCCACCGGCTAAACTCAAATTAAAAACAATTGAAAGGGGAGCACAAAGTGAAGAAGATAAAGATTTCGCTAGAGAATTTGGAATGCCATCAGGGCCCACACTGGTATTGTTGTCAAGATTATTTAAGAGTTTGTACGAAAAGTAGTATAGAAAAAGTTAGGTTCACAGACCTATGCTCATGTCAGAAGGGCTTTGTACTCAACCTACGAAATGCAGTAACCAGCAACGAATAAAATCAAGAAATATGTTAAAGACGATTTTATTGGAGAAAATGTGAAATTCGAGTATCATACTATTATTAACAATGTTGAAAGAATTTTGACTTCTGAGGTATTTGTTATTGTTATGCTCATAAATATCTCCCTTGATAATTTTTTCAGATTTTTTAGATCACAGGTGTCCATTTGTGAGGGAGGAAATACATTTTTCATGTATTTCCACCACTGTGTCCCCACTGAAGCAAAAACTGTCAGTTTAAGAACTGTTTTGAAAAGCTCTCATAAAGAACTTTCATTTGATACTCATATCGGCTACCTTTGAAATTTTTCAGGGACCACTCCCCCTGTACCCTAATCATCGATTAATGGCCTATTTTATCGAATCCTAGAATGGTTACAACGGCCTTTCGCTAAGAGCTCTCTCCTGCCTCTTCAACTTGTTTTACATATGAGTATTAATTGTAGGTACTCATCTTCAGTCATTCATCAAATTGAACCAAGTGTTCAAAGCATGCACCTTAGTCAATGAAGAAAACTAACTCAAAATTATTCAATCTTCGCATTTAAAACAGCCAATATTTTTGCGATTACTGAAACCACTAACTGAACCGATTTTCAAAGATATACATGATACCTATCATTCCTGAAACTTTCATGCAAATCCTAGCAAAGCCGTAGTGTCTAAGTCGGTAAAAAGCGCAAATGGTTCCATAGCCATATGTTTCCATAGTAATACAGCGCATATTGTTCCATAGTAATACAGGAAAATTTAAATCGTTATAGCTTCGTTAAGTACCATTCGATCTTCAGAAAATTTCAAGAAAGATCAATCTCATAAATAATCATCTGCGTATTGAATTTCATTGAATTTAAGGGTACCGTTAAGGTTTTTTTCAAGAAAACATAAAACCGATAAATCATACTATTACTAACAAAGTTGAGCGAATTTCGACTTCTCATGTATTTGTTGTTGTTGTACTCATTGAGGCCTACATTCAAGATTTTTTTCAGACTTTTCGGATGGAAGGTGTCCAATCGCAAGGGGGTACGCGAAAAGTTCGTACAATTCCCCTTCCCCTGCCCCCTCGGTACCGGTAAGACAATTTTAAGACTTGTTTTGAAAAGACCTCATTGAGACCTTTCCAATAACACCCTACTCGACTACAAATGGTGAAAGTTTTTTTTTGGGGGTCACCTCCCTAAATGGGGAGACCCTTCTTAAACCCCTTTGAACAATTTTTTCACCCTTCAAGTTTCAAGAAGTTACCACTTTTGACCTTTCTACAAAGTTTCATCGCTGTAGCCTCGATAGTTTCGGAGAAAAAGTACTGTGACATACAGACGGACGGACGGACGGACAGACGGACGAACGGACGGACAGACGGACACAGGTCGTGATTTCAATAGGGTTTTGTATTTTAGAACAAAACCCTTAAAAAAGAGCGAGAAGATTGGTTGAAGGAAGGGAAATGCATTCTAGGAGCTCCTCTAGCTCCAGAAGACCGTTTTGTACACCGTCGCTAACTTTTTTTTGCGAGTAACATGCAGATGTTATTCTTTTCAGAATGTTTTCCACTTTTTGGATAAGCATTTTTTCTGATAGTGCTCAGCGGTCATTGTATTTTTCAAACTTTTCTCTGAATGGAGGTTTCTAGATACAATGCTTGAGTCACATATTCGGCGATATCAGCAACATTGCATAAAAGTATTTCGTGGGTCCCCTGACACTTTCTTTTTTATACCACGTCTTGTTTTTCGATCACGAGATGGGTTCAAATTATAATGCCCACTAGCCAAACATTTCAGTTCCAATTCAATATCTCATTTGTAGTCCACGGAGGAAACTTACAGAAACCTCAATTTTCTCGGGTATGCAGGGACTCCCGAAGAATGCTACCGTGAAAAAGTACCCTTGTCAATCAGCACTCCCATTGTCCTACAGCAGCGAGCATGGCATGTAAGTTCACAGAAAGAATGAAAATATCCTCTTCTTTTGTTAGAAACTCACAAAATGAAATAAATAAATTGGGAAGACCAGAGGAATTGTCAGGCTATCATTTGGGTGCTGAGTGTAGTGGTTTTTTTTGAGAGTCTTTAGACTTTCCCAAAAAAACCACTGCACTCAGCGTTTCCAGCGTTTCTTAATCTCAACTGTTTTTCTTATTCTGTTGCCAGTCTTGCGTGAATTAATGTGGATCTGGCCGAGGTAGAAGAGGCAATCAAAAGGAAGTTCCTTAGCGTGTGAAGGATCAAAGCGAGACTGACACCAGAAAACAACAGGGGACAACGCATGGCCATAGTTGACTTGACCGAAAAGGACGCCGAACAATTCCTGAACAAGGGCAAAGTACGAATTGGGTGGGTTGTCTGTAGGATACGGCGGAGAGCAACGCCTCTTCAATGTTTCAAATGCCTTGGTTATGGTCACACCACACAAGTATGTAAAGGATCCGATAGGAGTTCCCTATATTACAAATGCGGTGAAATGCGACATAAAAGAAAAGAGTGTACGAAGGAGGCACACTGTATTCTTTGCAAGGATGCTGATCCAAAACCTGATTTTGGACACGTCTTGGGATCAGGAAAATGCTGGGTGTTCCAGGAAGCCCTAGCCAAGGCGAAATCAGAGCTTCGATAACCCGCATCCTGCAGCTAGACCTACACCGCAATTCAACCGCCCAAAATCTGATTGAGCAGTTCTTGAGGGACATGAAAGCCGACTTCTTGCTGCTGAGTGAGCAACAACATAATAAAAGTCCTGCATTATGGTATTCTGATGAAACTGGTACTGCCGCCATCTGGGTTCGGAACAGTGACTTTCAAGCGGAGAGTTGTGGACGGGGGGATGTTTTCGTGTGAGTTCGGTGCTCAGGGACCACCTTCTTTAGTGTGTACTTAGCGCCTAACGAATCGATATCATCTTTCCAAGCCAAGCTTAATGCTTTGGAGGGCGCTGTCTCGAACGCAGAGGGCAAAGTGCTCGTTGGGGGCGACTTCAACGCTAAAGCAATCGAATAGGGCATGCCTCCGATGGATCCGCGGGAAAACGAATCCTGGAAATGGCGGCCATGACGGCCCTCGGCGCACTAAACTCCGGAAACACGCCGACTTTCCACCGTATTGGCTGTGGGGGAACCATACCGGACGTGACATTCGCCTCGGAGTCCTTAGTACGGAGGATACACAACTGGAAAGTATTAGAGGACTACTCAGCCAGGGATCATCAGTGCATTCTGCTTGAGATAAGTGATGCTGTCCCCCAACGTCCGTGCTCTCGGCGTTCTACAATCGGATGGAACATCGGAAGGATGGACGTCGAGAGGTTCATCAAGGTTCTCACAGCAGGTGAGCCGCTGCAGGGAGCTTCAGAGCGGACGGAAGCATCATTATGACTATGAGCATCATTATGACTCCTTGCTGCGCTTCTATGCCCCGTCGAAGACCCCGGCACCGCAAGCCCCCAGTGTACTGGTGGTCAACTGAAATAGCTGAAAAGCGAAGGGAGTGTCACAAGCTTCGACATGAGGCTCAACGGGCGCAGGACGGTGACGAGGCATGCAACTGGGTGGCAGCATATAAGTCGGCCAGGAACTGCCTTCGCAAACTGATCAACAGTAGCAAGGCTCACTGCTGGCAAGACCTAGTGGACAATGTGAACAAGGATCCGTGGGGCCTTGGCTACAAGCTGGTCATGGGGAAAGTTGGTGCCCTACGGAAGCCTTGTATACATGACGCGGAAAAGATGCACGCGATAGTGCGAGGACTCTTCCCCACCCTACCGTCCGTGTTGACGTTGTCCATGGTGAAACAGCAGTCGAGTGCCCACTCTTCACACAGCTGGAGCTGGAGGAGGCAGTCCTCTCATTGAAAGCAAGGAAGGCTCCAGGTCCAGATGGTGTTCCGGCTGAGGCGTTGCGGCTCGTCTATCACCATTGTCCTGACTTACTGCTCAGCACATGCAACACTTGCCTACGGGACGGGGTTTTCCCGGTACGATGGAAGGTGGCGAGGCTCGTGCTGATCAGCAGGGGGAAGGGAAATCCCGAATCGCCGTCTGCATACCGCCCGTTATGCATGACAGACACGGCTGGGAAAGTGCTAGAGAAACTCTTCAAGGAAAGACTCACTGACGCGATTCGTGCTGCTGGGGACCTATCTCCTCGGCAGTACGGCTTTAGAGCAGGATACTCTACCATTGATGCGATTGCAGAGGTGGTGAACGCGGTCCAAAGGGTAGAGGCATATAGTCGTACCAAGCGACGGATGGTCCTGTTGGCGACACTCGACGTCAGGAATGCCTTCAAATCCGCTAGATGGGTGGATATTCTGGATACGCTGGAAAACTCTTTTCAAGTTCCAGAATATCTAATGTGGCTTTTGAGAAACTACCTAAAGGACCGAAGCCTGCTCTACAACACGACACAGGACCAACGAAGGATGGAAATTACATCGGGTGTAGCCCAGGGATCTATCCTTGGTCCGGACCTATGGAACGAGTCTTACGACGGGCTACTGAGGCTTGAGATGCCAGATGAGGCGCGCTTGGTCGGCTATGCGGATGATGTTGCGGCTCTGGTCACTGGACGCACCGTTGAACAAGCGCAACTTAGACTAGGTTTGCTAATGCACCAAGTGAGGGACTGGATGACTGCTCGCGGGCTCAGTTTAGCACTGGAGAAAACCGAAGTGGTCATCTTGACAAAAAAGAGAGAATCCCTAAAGTAAGGATGATCAGTATTGGAGACATTCACGTCGAATCAAAGCCAGCAGAGAAGTACCTGGGGCTACTGATCGACTCAAAGATGAGTTTCTCTGAGCAAATCAGCGCAACGGCTGAATAGGCTGCTTCGGGAATATCGGCTCTGAGTCGACTTATGGCCAACTAAGGGGGACCCAGCCCATCAAGAAGACGCCTCTTGATGAGTGTTGTAGGGTCAGTGCTACTGTACGGAGCAGAGGTATGGGGCGACGCTCTCAGCAAGGAGGTATACCGAAAACGTTTGGCACATATACAGAGAAGAGTAGCACTGAGAATTGCATCCTCATATCCAACAGTCTCCGATTCGGCAGTGAGAGTGATTGCAGGCGTGATACCTGTCGCCCTCCTTGCTAGAGAGCGCCGCGCTATTTACCTGCGCCGAAACGAGGATGCGAGGGAGATGGTTGTCCGCGAGGAGAGACAGCGCTCACTCAACGATTGGCAGCAGTCTTGGGTCAATTGTGCGAAGGGAAGGTGGACTGCGCGCCTCATCCCGGATGTGAGATCGTGGCTAAATCGAAGGCATGGTGAGACTGACTTCTATCTGACCCAGCTTTTGAGCGGGTCAGATAGGGTTTTGCCCAGGAGAGGAGGACAATGCCTGCCACACATTTTTTGCGTGTACGAAATAGGTCTGGCTGCGAAGGGAACTCTACACGGAGACGGGAGAGCTCACCCCGAATAATATAGTTGTGGTGATGCTCAAATCGGTTGCCAAATGGAACCAGGTGGCACATTATGTTCAGGCCGTCCTAAAATATAAAAGGGACTCACAGCAGCCAGGGCGCTGTGGCTGGAGGATCGCTCTTCTGGCATTTCCTCTTCCCCTTTCCCCTCCCGCTGGGAAAGGGACTTTCTAGCTTGAAGGCGCCCCACTGCGTAACAAAACGAGACCTGGCCCGAAGTAATGTGTCAAACGGTTCCAGGCTGGGCTTTCTAGTTGACAGGGGAGGTGTTTAGTGGGTAATCTAGTCGCGCATGGAAGTCCCCCACTCTGTGCATAAGTAGCATTCACCTCCCTACCACAAAAAAAAATATGGCTCATATGTCTCGTTTAACATATCACCGTCAAGATTTAAAATTTTTTCAGTACTTAATATACGCTTTTTTGTCGGGAGATCTTTTTGGCATCACACCTCAGCTCGTAGTTCGTCGAGCTAACTCGGGTGCTTCATTGCGTAAGAAGCGTCTAAGCTTTACTTTTCCCTAGCTTATTCCTCCCTGCATTCATTATTGGGCCAATCATTACTTTTTCTGGGCTCCTTGTCTCCCAAAGTTTATTTAGCGGAATTCTAGATGGTTGCTTTATATACTCGATGGTCTTGTTCTCGTTTTCATCAGCCTGGTGAACGCGCTCAAAAGTACTTTTCAAGGTAGAAGCACACTAAATCCGTATAGAGCTATCTTTAAATTTCTTTAGGGCAAGATTAAGGGCCCAATTCCTGTTCAAGTGAGTCAATCAATCCAACATCTATACTTGGCTCTTCAATAGAAAGTATAGTATTTGTTCGATGGGGAACCCAAATGGTACTCATTTCACTCAATATTCTCATTTGAAACGGCCTCAATTTCGTTTTCAGGGTACTCATGTCACTTGTTGAATAGATTTTCAAAGATATTTCTCACAATTTTATTCAAGAAAAAGTAAATTGATAGATCATACCATCACGAACAAAGTTTAGAGAATTTCAATTTCGAAGGTATTTGTTGTTGTTGTATTTACAAGGAACTATCAATTATCTCCACGATTTTTTTCAGATTTTCGGGCCACAGGTGGGGACACAACTTTTTCATGTCCTTCCGCTTCCAATGCCTACCCCGTTATCAATATTGCAATTTTAACAACGGATATTAAAGGGTCTCAGCAAAACCTAGGATTTGTTTCATTGGCTCACATCTTATATGGAGAGACCCCCTTAAAATCCTTTAACATTTTTTCGAATATGAAAAGTTCATCAACCAGAAACCTCTGAGCTGCTCACAAGATTCGATGCTTCTAGCTATTTCAGTTCCTGAAAAAACTTTCTGTGACACACTAACGGACAGACAGCCACCAATATTAATAGGGTATTGTAAACAAAAATTTTTCAAACCCGTAAAAAGTAATGCTTTTCTTATAAGAGGTGTTATTTTGAATAGCCCTCTATTTCGGTAGATGTCACTTTTGAAGCTGTCATTTTTTGACATTTGACAAGTAGAAACTACGCCATTGATAAAAATGGAACAATACATGCTTCAACAACGGATTGAAATTATTAAAATTCACTTTAAAAATGGTGAAAATTTGGCAGAGACGGTTTGTAAAACTCGAACATTTTTGGGTCGTCGTGAAGCAATACAGAAATCGGTGGGAAAATTCGAGCTGTTGGGACAACTTAGTGATGCGAAGAATGAAACCCGTGCACGTTACTGAGGAACAGCCTAGAATATTGCTGCTGTGGCCGAAAGTGTTGAAAAAAGGCATTCCACAAACGTCATTACACCGTATTTTGCATAAAGATTTGGGTCTTACGGCTTATAACGTTTAGTTAATAAAACTCAAGCCGCCCGATCATCAACAACGTCGTGTCTTTGCTGATTGGGTCCTTGAAATGCATGAAAATGACCCGGAATTCCATCGAAAAGTCATCTTGAGTGATGAGGCCCATTTCCACCTTAGTGGCTTTGTCAACAAGCAAAATTGTTGCATCCGGGGCTTAGAAAATCCAAGAGTTATTGTTGAAAAGCCTCTTTATCCTCAACGTCTGACTGTTTGGTGCGGTTTATAGTCCGGCGGAGTCATTGGACCTTACTTTTTCAAAAATGAGACTGGAGCAACAGTTACGGTGAATAGATTGCGCTATCGAGAGATGATTAATGATTTTTCATGGCCGAAATTGGATGGTATTGATCTGGACAACGTTTACTTTCAACAAGACGGCGCTGCGTGCCACACAAGCAATGAAACCATTGATCTTTTACGGGAAAAGTTTACGGACCGTGTTATCTCTCGATGAGGTGATCACAATTGGCCACCGAGATCGTGTGATTTAACACCTTGCAATTTCTTCCTTTGGGGCCACGTGAAAGAGAAGGTCTGAATGTTAATTTATGGTCACTTTGTAGTATTTTTCCTTCCTGCTCAGTACAAGATACGGAACGTCATATGATGGCGTTAGCGACGAATTGACTTTGTAGTTTCGTATAAAGACTTGCGTGCTGGTGCTAAATGTTTGGTGTACGAAAATCGGGGCGGCCGTGTGTTGCGCAGTGTCGTTAGGTCACAATTTCTACATGCCTGACCAGAGATCGCGCACGAAATCATTGTCATTGGTGCTAGCTGGAATGCGGTGAAAAGTTCCCCAGGATCCATAAGCTGGTGCCGTAGACCATGTCAGTGGATGTGGCATCGATGTCTCTTTTAATGCAATGCGCAGACCTAAGAGCATGAGAGGAAGCACTTTCGTCCATTTGGCTGTATCGTAGCAACAAATGTTGGAGGCTGGATGATAAGGGGTGTTCCCCAGGTGTTTGATTCCCAGAGTCCGAGTCAGCTCAGCAATGATCTGGCTTTTGAACTAGCGTTTCAGGTTGGTAAAGATCCGTGCTGGCACTCCAAAGCAGCTAATTCATGCATTGATTAGCATCTCGGTGACTGATGTGGTAGCTATGTTCTGGCAAAGAATAGCCATGTGCTAACACGTGAACCTGTCAATGATGGTCAGGCAATATCTGCGACCATTACTCACGGACAATGATCTGATGAGGTCAATATTTAGGTGCTCGAATCTGGTATCTGGCGGAGTGTAATGTTAGATCAGTGGCTTCACGTGACGTGCGATTTCGTTGTGTTGGTAGACCATTCAGCTTCGTAAAAATTTGTCGATGTCCTTGTTCATTGCCGGCCAGAAGAAGCGGTCGGTGTTTAGCCATTTTGTCGTACGTATATCCACATGAGCTAGGCCATGTATCACTTGCATGATTGCTGACCTAAACTGCTGCGGTGTCTAAGGTCGGGATTTTGTCGTTCGTTACGATGCAGTGCAGTGATGGGGTAGAATCGGTCAGCTCCTGCTTCCACTCAAGTTGGCTTGTCTGAACCTATCTGAAAGCTATTGGTTCAGGATCGTTCCGTTGAGCTAAAGCAATAGAAAAGAAGTCGATTTGGGAAATCATACTTACCCGAGACAATTAATCCGCGATAGTGTAATACCGTCCCGGAATATTGCGGATATCAACCGTGAATTGTGAAATGTAGTCCAGTTGACGTTGTTGCTTCGGGGATGCTTTCTGCGATCGCTGACGGGATGCAAACTGCAGCAGCTTGTGATCCGAAAACGCCATAAACACTCCTCCCTCAAACATGTGCTGAAGTGCTTGATGGCTTCATGGATCGTTAGCAGCGCTCGTAGTTGTTGAAGCGCCACTACGTGTCGGTAAGCTTGCGTGAAAAAATCCAGGAGACTCTGTTCCCGTTTTGGTTGTTTGATGTAAGACAGCTCCAAGTCCATTGTCCGAAGGGGACAACGTAGCTCCCGTTTATCGCGTTTTTTGTTCCCGAATCAGCTGTTGAATCGGACGTTGATTTTGTGCTGCCTGTTGCAGGGATCTTCATGAAAATTTGAGCATATCCAAGAATAACTTCAGCTGTTGAACTACTTTGTGTCACAGGATAGCGGATATGCCTTCCTTCGGTCGATCGATGAGCTTCCGTTCTCTAATATCCACAAGTAGTCCATGGTGGTCAAGCAGATCGGCTCCGATGATCGGTTAGCTGACGTCTCCGATGGTGAAGACCCGCATGATTGGCTTTGGGAGCCAAAGACTCAATGTTAATTTCCGCTTTCCATAAGTGTGAATATCGGAGCTGTTGACAGCTATCAGGTGGGTCGAATAAGGATGCCGATTAATAGCACGCCCATGCCTCTGCTGTTGCGAATGTATAGGCGATGCACTAAGTGTGCGCCGGACAACAGTTGTGGGGTGGACGACTTCAGTTTTTTGTTTGCTAAGACTGCATGGCAGTCGGCATTTCTTAGCGTCTGCTCTATAGTGGCTATGGAGCCAGCAGACCTCGGTTGGTAGTTTGGGCATGTTTGCGGCTTTGGTGGGGTTCGTGGTATCCCTTACTTGGAGTGGCATGAGCACGTGCACTCGGTGAGTGGTGTTGGACTCTTTCTCATCGATCCGTTGTGCCAGCCTTAGAATCTCACCCGTGAGCTTACTGAGCTTATTCTCAGCATTGGCGCAGTAGCTCCAGGTGTGTCGCGCTACAAGATTGACGGTGTAAGGTCTGGATCCCTTTGTCACTTCGCGAACCTTGTCAGCAATCATTGCTAGATTTTATACCGAGACGTCGTTTGCTGACAAGATTCTTCCCAGTATTAAATCGAGCCCATTTAACTACATCTGCTTCAGCGCATCGTTGGAGATGCTGTCAGCAGCAAGCGTGCAAATCTGATTTAAGAGTTGTGACTCAACCTCCGATAGCAGTTTCTGGATGCGCTGCTGAGTGGACTCGGTGAATGCATTGATTATCTCCTGTTTCAGTTTGTCATAATTTCCTTTTACGCCGTGGACGTCGTTCCTGTACAATATGTATACAAAGGACGTGATGTTTCCAAACCACTGAACACGCACATGTGTGGCCATCCAGTACGTTGCTTATTAGCATCGCTTCAAGCGTAAAAGCTTTCTCAAACGTTCCTTGTTGCCATGGACAACTCGTAACCTGATCGCTCGTGCGGTCGAGCATTGTGTTTGTAGAATGCTGCTGTGGCAGTCAGGCATGGAAGTTAATTTGATGCTGGGTTGTGGCAGTCGGACATCGAGGTTGATTTCGTTTCAACGTATGTGTTGCCGCCACAAGATATACGTTATTTGATCATTTTAACAATATATAAAACTGATCTCGATGGTATCACAATAGCAAGAAATATCTTACAGCTACTACCGAATTAAATCTACAGGATGCCTCCTGAGGGACACACTTCGTTGGTATATTAAAAAGATGGTTTCCTTCAGCTTCTACAAAATTTTTTTCGCTCACCCATTTTAAAGTATCCCCTCAACGGGCATTGCTTCCTGCTTTCTACCTCCTTATCATTGTGTCACCAATATTAATTAGCACGATAAAATAAGAAACCTTATCAAAATCTAGGCTTCTTTTAAGTAACAGACGATGCTGTTGTCTTGTTCATAGAAAGGAATAAAAATAAAAGTCAAATGTAACAACTCGACACTTCTTTTCAAACTTGATAAAATCCAAAGACTTTTAAAATGTATTCGCTGCATTTAAAACCATTCATACATACGTTATCAATTAGAAAGCTACATGATGATAACATTCCAATGCGATTGGCAAGAATCCGCTCGGACAATAGAACAGGTAAAGTTTTCTCGTTTATGACGAGTTGCTTGGTGGTTGGTGACAATGGGGAGTTGCGAGTTGGCCACGAACGGTGACGGTCGTTACTTTCGATTTACGTTATATTTAATTTGTTTTTGAATAAAAGAGTTTTGTCGAGGTGGTGTTCTCCTCGTCGATGTTTCGGGCATTCTCTTTGTAGGCGGAATTTGTATGCTAGGCTGCATTTTTTTATAATAAAATCGCGAAACATCCAAAATATCTGAACGTGAAAATACGGCAAAATTATCTGAACAAGCTGAGCGCTATGATGAGATGGTGGGGGTCTTGTGTTCCATGTGAACCTACGTGGTATAATTTCGGAATCAAAATTAATAAAATTAATTTACAATACTAGGAAAAAAGTCGAAAAGTGATGAAGTGAACAAGAAAGAAAATGTTCTCCATGAAAAAAAATTTCAGTTCAAATTTCCCGTTTAACCCTCGATCGTTTACAAGCCTTACCTGCCCCATCAACGAGCGCTCGTCGGAGGAGGACTGGTTAAGTACCCATTTGTTTATTTACTAAATTTAATAATGAATTTTTGAGACATTTGAAAACGGAAAAAACTGCACATCACAAAAGAAATATCTATGTGAAATAAGATGTTATAGAAAAATACGTAGAAGGATTTAATTTTTAATGCCTATTAATTCTAACCAGGTCTCATGTATTATGATCCAGTCAATGCTCCAATAAATTCTAGGTCTCATGTTGTGTTAAGGGTATTTGCAATTTTATAATCACGTTAAGGAACTTATTTAAAAACAAGTTGAGTAAGCAGGAGAGTGCTCCTACCAGAAGGTCTTTGTAAACATCCTAGGGTTAGAAGCAAGTTTTCTAATGGCGTGAATCGATAACTTGAATTATTCATCCAATACTTAGATATGAAATCGTTCAAATTTATACAAAAGATGCATAGTTTCTTTCATAAGCACAGTGCAGCCGCCATTTTAATCTAGCTTAAATGATTTTTCTGAATGCTTGGCCGATTGAACATGTTCAAGCTAAACACTATTCCTTAAATTTTCATGAAAATTGAAAGAAAATAAATGTCTCTAAGTCAATTTTAAATATATATAAGGTTTTCCAATAAGAGGTGTTATTTTGAATAGATCTTCTGATTTAACACTTTGCGACTTCTTTCTTTGGAACCACATGATAGAGAAGGCCTATGCCAATAGCCCAGCGTCAATTCAAGATCTCAAAGACGAAATTCGTGAGGCTATCGAGGACATAGGGCAGCCACTTTGCGATTTGGTTATGGAAAATTTCATGAAGAGGATATGGTCCTGTAAGCGTGTCGTAGTGGTGATTCGCCCAGTGTTAATTATTGCTATTAACGGCATATCTTCTTCTTTATAATGAACTAAACATCCGATCATTTATTTTAAAAAATGGAATTTTTCTTTTAATATCAAAATAACACCTCTTATTGGAGAACCCTATATGAACCATAAACACGTGTTATCGTTGTTGTAATTCCATATAATTGAAATGGCTATAAACACTTGATTATGATTCGATCTCAATTAAATTTTGTGAACATATATATCTTATGTCAGTCTATATAATTGCAAAATTTCAAGAAGTTTAAAGTTACCGTTTTGATTTTATGGGCAAAAATGTAAAATCTACAAATCATACTATTATTAACAAAGTTGAGTGAATTTCGATTTCTAAGGTATTTGTTGCCCTTGTACTCATAAAGGTCCACATTCGTGATAATTTTCAGATTTTTCGGCTGAAAGGTGTCCAATCGCGAGGGGGGGGGACACAAATTTTGTGTACATTTTGCCTTCCCGTGGACCCCCTAATTCATCAAATGATTTTTTTATTTCAGATTCTAAGAGTTCTAATTAAGACCTTTCATTTGATACCCCACTCGACTACCTTTGATTAAAAAAAATTTTTAAGGGCCAATTCGTTATTAGGGGGGACCCCCCTTAATATTTTTAAAATTTTTTTCAAGGCCTTAGGTTTTGAGAGACCATCACTTCTGACCTTTTCACAAAGTTTGAGCATTCTAGCTTCTAGAGTTTCTGAGGAAATCAGCTGTGACGCACGGACAGACGGACAGACGGACAGACGGACGGACGGACAGACGGACGGGCAGACGGACAGACAGGTCGCGAAACTAGTAGGTCTTTGTAAAAAAAATTTTTACAAAGACCTAAAAAAAAGTGATACTATTGTTACGAGAAATTCTTTGCTTTAAAGAACACTGAGGTATAATACAAACGTATATTTTTTGGGCTTCATCCAATGTCCTTATGAATATTCTTTATAATAGAATAAATTATTTTGTCCGGATGCTTTTGCTTTGAATTACTATCCCAAAAAGATTTTTTTTTTAAATTTCTAAAAAATTGATTATGATGTGAGTATGTTTATTTGAAAATTTAGCATGAAAATGCTCTGTTCAGTTTTTGAGATGACGTCAACAAAAATTGTTTGATAACATAGAAAATCATTTTCATAAATTATCATCCTTGAAAAATTTCGTCCATTCTTTGCTTGTGGTAGTAACCTTTGTGATGTTGTGGCAATGGGTCTTTCTGTTTTGAGGACTCCAGAAGTTGCGTATTGTGTGTTGCAAAATAAATTATTTGTATACATTTTGCATAAAAAGAAAAAGGAATATGAATAGATAATTTCGAATTGCACTTCCGGTCGTTCCATTTATCTGAAACCCTAACTAGTTATGGGACCTGCCACGTTGGCTGGCCCCTCCGCTAATGAGCTAGCCATCTGGTGAGCTCACCCCTTCTCTTTGCTTAACAGGTGCTCTCACAGGGTAGAGTAGCCATTCGCTTGAGTTTCCTATTTATGCTGGAGTGTTATGTGATTCCATCATATAAGAGTTTCACATAAATTTGAAACATGTATATTTTTCACTTAAAGGGATAATTCATGCGAATTATATTTGTATGAATTTTTGGGTCTGAGGTCGGGTTAAATACGACTTAAAAAACGTTCAACAAATTTATTGAAAAGATTCCGATATTCTAAGTTACATGATCACTGAATACTATTGAATTAATACAAGCGGGCATAATGGTTTAGCGTGCGTCTATGTTGCGAGATCTTGCTACACTGATAAACATTCATTTCAATTGTCTGCACGTTGCTGTCAGCAAAAAATGCTTTCAGCAAAAAATGCACGTGCTCTGACTGGAGCGTTCATCGTCTCAAGCAATTTGCTCACGATGCACATGTGTGCACTTTTTCGAACTGCATACTGCTACGACGGAAATGAGTAACTCAATCCGCTCGTGGTGTTCGGGCATTGGCATTGTAGTGCAGTTGATGCGGGATGCGTACATGGCAGTCGGGGATCGGGATTTTTGATCCGCCACAAGTTTTTTATTTAAATGGATAATAAATGGCCACGTCTAGAATGGATCTTGATCCGGATGGGGAGTGTGAGGAGGCGCCACTTTCACCTGGATGCCCCACGCTTTCTTGGGAGTCGTAAGTAAAGACGAGATCCTCTCAAGTCTTGCCCGCGTTCGCCAGACCCAGTCTGTCGTTTTGCCTTGGGAATTCATCCCTTCGGTACGTTATCTCGGCCTCGACACTTAATTCGTGAATGCGAAATTTTTAGTAGAAGGCCCTTGTTCTGGGGAAAAGAACCCGCCCTACGACACCGCCATGCTAGCCTGCCAGCGCATTTTAGCATCCTCAGACAACGCCAATATCGGCGATCACCAACATCTTCGCTCACCGAGGCAGCAGACCATCGCTGCAGTCCTTTATCCACCCAAATCACTACAATTCTATGGATTTTCCATCAAATCAGACACAGAAGTTTTGATTTGAGCTTCTTGCCATTTTAAGATAAGAAGAATGACGCAAAATTTTTTGAAAATTCATGATATGGGGGATTTTTGTTACATTGCAACAAAATGGCGACCATTAAATATGGAGCAACAATATGTATATCTTCTTTTCAACATGCACATCTCTTTGACGTGTTTTCTGACTTTATTTGTTGTCGTTGACTGCATATCGTAAGTTGAGCACAAAATCCTTCTGACAGGATCCTAAAGATGTCTACCAACATGTTTTAAATTGAGAGTTTGTGGATGGATTGCTTCCTGGAAACACTTTGTGAAACTTGCAGTAGGTATCTTATTTACTTTTCAATAATTTGGAAGAACAAACAAATTTCTCCATCACATAAACCTGCCGCTCACTCAATCGATTTGCCCTAAAAAAAACAGGATCGACGTCATCGATACCATTTAAACGTAAGCTGTCTTCCGCAAATTCTTTTCGTCAAAGAGCTTATACAACCTGCAAGTGACGAATATTGTCATTGATAAGAACGAATCAATATTCGACTGACAAATCTTCATTAAATGACGAGAGACATTTTCCCATCCAACATCATTTGCGAGACTCCATTCAACTCGTGACTAAGGTTGTCGAGCTGCAGCTGGCATCTATACATCTCTTGCGATGCTTCCATCTAAAACGGTTGCTATCAGCGTGCGACATGCACATAAACTGGGACGATAAGCTAACGACGAAACATCTATTTTAGGATGTACATCAATAAATGTCCTTTACCCAATACCCACACGCAGAGGCTGCTTATCGATTGCGCTTAAAGTGCGACTCGCTCCCATCAACCCGCTTTAAATATGCCGAGCGATAAGGCATCCTTCGACGCTTTGCCTTTGCCGGTGTCGATGCCGTTACCGGTGTTCTTGCTCACCTACATTCCAGCAGGCTCGCAAGTATGCTGTAATAAAATTGTTAGGACGCCGAACGATGTCTTCTACGTGAGAGCCCCAAGTATTCCCATAATGACCCGGTGCCCGGTGAGGTAATCAGTTAACTGGCGAAGATATTGAATACACGATAAGGACTTTATGACAGCCTCCATTTCCATTTCCGCGGCCGCAGCTCCTCGAAATATTGATATTGCTCGTTCGTAGGCTCGGCGTTATTATTTGTGCATAAAATTTGAATGACTTGCCGGTATTCATGCTGAAACGCTTGAACATTTAGAAGCCCGTAAAAATATTCGCGGGAACCAATTTGCAAGCCATTAGCGACGATGGCTTTTTATAGGAGATGAAATAGCTAATAAACTTTCAGTTAAGAAGCCGTTAACTGATTACAAGCAAAGTTCCTGGAAAAATGCTCCTATAAAATTACCGCGAAAATGCCGCTCACTTTGCATGCTTCCTCCTGACCTGGTTTGATAACAAAGCGCTCCTCGCGCTTTGGATACTCAATGTCACGTAAATAACTTGGCCAACTTCGTTATCCTGCAGGCGGGCGGCATGGCATGTGTGCGTTCCACTGACATACTCGGAGTCTCGTACAATCACACAAAGCACATTCCATCCTCCTCCACGCCAAAATATTTATCACGAACCGATTCAAAATTGGGAGCGCAAAAATCAACCCGAAATTGTGTGAAATATTCATTGCTGCGCGGTGCTCATTTCACAAACCATTGAAAAATGTTCAGCGACTATGAAATCCCAAAGATTTATCGGAGCTCTGCGAATTCGAGATAATTGCTCGGTAATGAAAATATGGTAAATGTTGCGTGGGATGCGTTACAAATTCTTCTCCCTCACAATAAGGCTCGCATCCCGTCGGGGGTGGCAAAGATACTCTTTTGTGGTTGGAATTAACATTTTGTATGGGATGGCATTCAGCTCGCGTGTGCATGTATTTTGAATGGTTTAATTAATTTTGTGTATATTAGGATTAATCATTTGCGGTTTGTGTGTATGGTTGGGTGTGAATGGAGCAGAGTGAACGGAAAGGATTTGCTATTAAGTATCGGAAGTATGCCTGACTTGTGAATTGGAGGGAATTGATTAAAAGTATAATTATATGAAGAATTCGATGTTCTCAAATATGTTCTAAATTTTGTTTTATTCGAAGGTAGGTATGAATGTATACACTTTTATTGTATAATCTTCGATAACAGCGCAATTCGGAAAGTTGGATTAATGTATCCTAAATATAAAAATTTACAACTGTAATTTAAATGTATTCTGACGCAGGTAATTAAACCTTTAAAAAATTTGGAAACGGCGAAACATTTCAAAAGTGCTTCATTCAATACTAATCGTTATAAATTTTAAAATAATATAAAGCAAATTGCAAACAATAAAAACATGCAAACTTAATGGCCCAAATGGCTCTCTAAATTTCAACGTTATCAATGGAACAAATTTGATAAAATAAAACAATTGCAAATTCAAATTCATTAAATCAAAGCTCTCTCTTATAATACAGTGCTAACACAAAATCCCTAACTTAAGCATTAAACCTTATATCTAAACCAAATATAAACATACAATACAAAATGTAGCACTAATGAGTTGAAACTCAAAAACTAAGTAACGAAAAAAAACAAAAGCAGAAAATAAACACGAATAATTTGGACATTGTCATTCAGCCACCAATACCTAGATTACTCCATCTCAGCTCGACCAGCCTCAACGAATGTAGCAAATGAGTATCTCCATCGGAATTTTTGGTATCGTGACCTCAAATTCAAAGGATATTTTATCTTCTTATCGGTAGCCCGTCCATATATGTGATATATGATTGGAACGCCGTCAGAATCAAAAACATATCAATGGCGGAACGAAGCCAGTAGCGAGGCAAGTCACAATATACCATGTAGTGAATAGATAATGTTCAAAGTCCGTAAAGGACTGCAGCGATGGTCTGCTGCCTCGGTAGAAGAAGATGTAAGTATCCGCCGAGAATGCCCTTGTCCGGGGACGCGTGAATGCGCTGGCAGGCTAGCATTGCGGATATTTACATCTTCTTCTGCCGAGGCAGCAGACCATCGCTGCAGTCCTTTACGGACTTTGAAAATTACCTATTCACTACAAAATGGCGAGGCCCCCCGGAAGAGAGTGAACGTCCGCAGTCATAGTGGTCATGGCTGGTGGGTTATCGTCAGGTTTGTTGGGGTGAGCAGCTGGCTGGGGAACTACTGCGGAGGTGGAACTGTCAGTAGACGGGACGGCGTGCCGTTCCGTAACTGAGTCTGTCGCGAGTGCTGCGGGCTGTCGTGCGCACGCGTTTGCAAGTTTTTTGACTTCTTGCAATTAGTGCATTGAGGCGCATAGGTGTCTGGCTTCCCACACCGAAAGCAGAAAATGCTAGCCTCTACCTAGCATGCAGCGAAACGGTGTCCCGTCTGCCGGCAGTTCCAGCGTGTGGTAGTTCGGGCCCTGGGAGCCAGTTCATGTACCTCCGACTGAGGTTCTGGATCTAAATCGGTGGATAATGGAGAGAGAGTCTCCGAGGTGCTGACGCTGGTGGGTGGAATGAGGACAGCTGGCGCGGGTAGGGCTGGTATATGGCTCTCGAGCTCAGCGATCGCGCGTCGTTCTGGCTGATCTCGTCGGCCAAAGGATTTACTATGTGAAACGGAGCGCTGGGAATACTGCACCGCTTCCAATTTCTTCGCTGATGCGCGAAGCGCATGCACACTGTGGCGCGGGGCGAACACCAGTCGCTCTCGCAGCTCCGGTCTGATCCCCTCCCAGAAAAGGCTGAGAAACTCCGACTCTGGCATGGGGATCATTGAACGCTCCAACAGACAGCATAGGACTTCATAATACTCGTCCACGGTCTCCTGTGCCTGTTGGCGTCTGTTTCGGATGCGCTGCTTCAGCGTGTCGTCTTCCTCGACTGGGATGAATTCCCGCAAAGCCACCCGTTTCAAAGTTTCCCAATCAAAGGTGGGATCCATGTCGACGAAACGCCAGAACCAGCAAAGAGCTCTCCCACTAAAAAGCAACTGCGCACAGCGGGTAACGCTTTGCAGGTTTCCTCCTAGATTCTTCGATGCCAAGTTTTCGACCCTCCTTAAGGAGGCACCGATAGTCGTAGGGTCGTCGTCCTGCCCAGTAAACATAAGCTTCCAACTTGCCACTATATGGGCTATCTTAGAGGGCGGAATAGCCCCTGAAGAACGATTACGTTCATAACTAGGCTGCCTGGGTGCGACATCTTCGCGGAGAGAAACCCCCCCCCCCACGCGGCGAGCTCCTGGCTGGTCTGAAGATGCTAAGTCCCAATTGCACCAGGGCATCGAGCCGCGGTCCCGAGCTGCCTGCTCGAACTGTTCTCGCTCTGGGTTCCACGTACTCGCATGATTCCACCGCTGCGGTCGCGAAATATGGACCTCTCCCCTGGGTCTGTATTCTGGGACCATGGGGTTCGTGGCTCCGCTGAGCCTAGGAAGTACTGTATCCCCCATCGCTGCCACTGGTGGCTCGATATAATCTGCTCTGGCCGTGGATGTGGATGGCTGCGTGGTTGGCTGTGGAACCGACAGATTCTGTAGCTGTTCCTTCATTTCTTCCATGCTGGTGGCCATAGCTTGCATTACCGCCAGTAGCTGCGACATCTCCGGTGACGCTGCTGATGATGGTTCGATACCGGGGCGACTGGTCGGTAAGGCTCCGGCTCCGATGTCTTCACCTCGTGCACCCATTGTCGTTGATGGAGGGGGTCCGCCTTTGGGCATTGCTCCACTTGCGTTGGAGGACTGAGGCCCTTCGGTTACTATCGGGGTTGGCTCCAGAGGCTGACGATATAGGGGCACGTTGACGAGGTTTGCCTTAGCTGGCTTAAGCACAGCTGGTGTAGCCGGTGGCCGCACGGCAGAGTGTCGCTTGCCGACTCATCCAGGTTCTCGTGGCAAATGGTACACAAGAGCGTTTGTCTCGCATTACATCGCAACTTCCTCCTCTCGGGCGTGCGTTTGGTGGGCATTGCTGAAACAAATTATAAAACTTAGGATTACAAATACATAACGTAAACATTATCGAAATGAATGTATATAGATAAATATAAGAAAAATGTGGAAAATGACGTGAAATATATATAATTTTCAAGTGGCCGTCAGTGGCGAAGTATAAACGAACCTCAAAAAAAAAACGTTTAGATACCTATCATGAAAGTTCGGTCTTTCCATTCCGTTCCTTCTTCCCAAGCAAGGACACCAATGGCACACTCCTCCTGAGGCGTAACAGGGACTACTCTCTCGCGGCACCATGAGAATCAGGGTTCAGAAGTGCTCCCTCATCCGCAAGTTTTTACTAGTTACAACTTGTCAGCCCAGGGTTGAATTCTGACCCACAAGCACCGCGAGTCTTGTCATGGATAGTCATGGATTAGCCACTCAGCCAATTACATGAAATCAAAATCCATGTAGTGTAAGACACTCAGGCATTGCTTGGTTTGGGGAGCAGATCAGAATTCTCCGCAACGTAGATGTTGGAATAATAACCTCCGAATACAAATAGGGACTCTAATATCATTTGACCTTACTAGTCATACAATGTTGGTAAACCACCAAAGTATAAATCAGAAGCAGGACCAAACGATATTGATGTCCAAAGACAACACACGTCCGGAAGTTATTACGTTGCTGGGGCACGATCAGTGGAAAAGCCCTCTGTAGTTACCTACCCGCCAATAATCTTGACACCTTGTTGGGACACCTAGAGACGATGGACTGTCTCGTGCTCATGACTGATGATACAGCCGGGCATTTCGGGCTCCACGTTGGGCGCCATTTTGTAGTGAAATGCTAGATTTCAAAGTCCGTGAAGGAGTGCAGCGATGGTCCGCTGCCTCAGCAGCGGAAGGTGAAGATATCCGCCGAGAATGCCCTTGTCTGGGGACGCGTGAATGCGCTGGCAGGCTAGCATTGCGGTGTCGTGGGGCGGGTTCATTCCCCCAGCACAAGGACCCACTCCAAAAGAATTTCGCATTCACGAATTTCCGGGGTCAAAAAAGAAAGGCGACCGAAGTCACAAAAATTATAGGCAACCATGCCGAGGGGAAATGACTTGTTCAGAGAACAAGTGAAACAAGTAAAAAGGGGCAGACTTAGGGTAACTTCGTCGTTACCCGGCGAGGCTCCATCACCACCTGGTTGCCCCTCTCTTATTTGTGGGCTATGAGCCTCGCCGGGTAACGATGAGAACTCTGATTGTACCAGATCATCCATTTGTCGAAACTGATCTAACCAGGGTCTTGTAACTCATAATTTTGACATTTTGATCTGTACTGACAGAGCCGTCCATGAGCTATGACTACTTTTTGTGCTTTATTGAGCATGATTTTGATATGTCCAGTACAGTACAGGTACTGATCGAAACGAACACCAAGGTATCGAAAACAGAACTTATGTGAAATCCGTTCCAAACTACCCTCACCAGCCATAATGTGGAAATCCTTCTAATTACGTTTCAGTGACTTCCTGCAGCGTTGTCCGAAACGAAATTGTTTCACATCTCTGCACATAGATTTTCATTCGCCAAATGCCAGTGTGCAGCTGCACATTATGGTCCTTAGATTCAAACATGATATCAGTATCTATTACGGTGTTTTATTGAGTGATTATTCAATTAATATATTCCCTGGTGCACTATCGATATGGTTAACTATAAAAATTTACTGAAGTTCTTTGTTACTCACAATGGTCTGCGCTGACTTCTTCTTATCTTGGACGTATTATTTATTGTCGGCTGAAGATTCCATCCGTACAATGAACTGCTAACCATGCACACACGAGACCACCAGACATGACATATGGAGTTCCTATCATGCGACACGATACGCGCCTGCGATCAACGTTGCAACTCAAGTACAATCAACCGAGGAAATTGCTGGGTTGGTTGAACATAACGTTGTATTGATTGCGGGCAGTTTGTGAATAAAGGCAAACTAATAATAACGTGAGTTGTCTGCAGGATATGGTAAGGAACAGCGCCGCTTCAATATTTCAAATGCCTTGGCTATGGTCACATCGCAAAAGTATGCAAAGAACCCGAGATCCTTATGTTACAAATGCGGTGAAATGGAACATAAAAGAATGGATGCTGATCCAAGACCGGATTTTGTGCACGTCTTGGGATCAGAGAAATGTCGGGATTCCCAGGAGGCCCTAGCCAAGCCCAAATCAGAACTTCGATGACCCATATCCTGCAACTGAACCTACGCTGCAATTCAACTGCCCAAAAACTGATGGGGCAGTTTGCGAGGGACATGAAAGCCGTATTTTTGTTGCTGAGTATGCATCACCGTGGTAAAAGTTCAGCATCATGGTATCCGGATAAAACTGGTACTACCGCCATCTATGTTTGGAACAGTAATTTCCAGGTGGAGAGCTGTGGACGGGGGATGGTTTCGTGTGGGTTCGCTGCTCAGCTACCACCTTTTTTACTATATGTCTAACTTCAAATGAACTAATAACGTCTTTCCAAGTTAAGCTTAATGCTTTAGAGGACACTGTCTCGAAAGCAGAGGGCAACGTGCTCGTTGGGGGACCCCAACGCTAAAGCAATTGAATGGGATGTATCCGAAACAGGTTCTCGGGGGAAACGCATCCTAGGAATGGTGAACACGATGGCACCCGTCATACTAAACACCGGTAATATACCAACTTCCCGCCATATTGTCTACAAAGGAACCATACCGAACAAGATAGTCACCTCGAAGTCTCTAGTAGGGAGGAAACATAATTGGAGAGTATTCGAGGACTACCCAGTCAGTGATGATCAGTGCATCCTACTTGAGATTAGTGATGTTGTCTCTCGAAGTTCACGCTCTCGACCTTCTACAATTGGGTGGAACATCGGAAGGAAGGAGGTCGAGGATAGGGTGAGTTGTCTGCTGGATACTTCACGAAGTTCATCCAGTTGCTCACAGCAGGTGCTCCGTTGCAGTTTCATTTGCAGGAGACGGAAGACCTTGCAGCTCAAGACGTGGTGAAGGGTATGTATACTCGTGGTCGACTAAGATCGCTGAAAAGTAAGAGGAGTGTCACAAGCTTCGGCAATAAGGTCAACGGGCACGGAACCGTGACAAGCCATGAAACCTGGTAAGAGCATATAAGTTAGCAAGGGAATGCCTTTTCAAATCGATTCACTACAGTAAAACGTGCTGCTGGCAAGATCTAGTGGACAATGTGAACATGAACCCTTGGGGCTTGGTGGCCTAAGAACGTCTTACATATATGATGCGGAAAAGATGGATGTGATAGTGTGAGCACTCTTTCCCACCCATCCCGTCTATGGTGACGCTGCCCACGGTGAAACAGCAATCGAGTGTCCACTCTTCACACAGCCAAAACTGAAAGAGGCAGCCCTTTCATTGGGAGCTAGAAAGGCGTCAGATCTAGATGGCGTTCCAGCTGAGGTGTTGCAACTTGTCTATTGCCAATGTCCTATCTTGCTGCTAAACACATTCAACGCTTGTCTACGGGATGGAATTTCCCCAGTGCAAAAGAAAGTTGCGAGGCTCATGCTGGCCAGCATGGGGAAGGGAAATCTTGGATCACCATCTGCATACCGCCCGTTATACATGCTAGACATTGTTGGGAAACTGCCAAAAGGAACATGGACTGATGCAATTCGTGCTGCTTGGCAGTACACTTTTGAAGCTGGGTGTTCCACGTTAAGAATTTCTTTCAGCTCCACCTGCATTATGACATAACACAGGGCCAATGAAGGATTGAAGCCATGTTGGGTGTTGCCCAGGGATCTGTCCTTGGACCAGACCTGTGGAACGTGTTTTACGATAGACTACTGAGACTGAAGATGCCAGATGAGTCACGCTTGATTGGCTATACGGATGATGTTGTGGCTATAGTCACCGAACGCAACGTTGAACAAGCGTAACTTAGGCCAGATATGCTAATTCACCGGGTGACAGACTGGAGAACGTTTCGTGACAAAAAAGGGAATAGTTAGAATAAGTATGGTCAGTACTGGAGCCATACTAATCTAATCGAAGTACCTTGGGCTACTGATTGACTCGAAAATGAGTTTCTCTGAGCGAATCAGGGCAAAAGCTGAGAAGGCTGCTTCGAGCGTATCGGCTCTGAGCTGACTCATGGTCAACGTAGGGGGACCCAAGAGATTTCAGTGGAGCTCGTCAAGCATGGTGGCAGCAGTGTTCATAAAGCTATTCACAAAGTCATCCAGAACATTTGGCAACAAAAACATATGCGGAAAGAGTGGCGCCAATCAATTATATTCTTTATCCACAAAAAAAGATGACAAGCTACAATGCGAAAATTATACAGGCATATCACTACGGCGTACAAAAGTTTCAAAGATTCTAGAAAATAAAATCGGATCATACGCCAACAGTACTATTGAGGAGTATCAAGGTGGTTTTAGAGCAGATCGATCGGCAACAGACCTATTGTTGACTGTCAAGCAGATACTTGAAAATGCTGGGAGTTCAACATAAACGTAAATCAAATTTTCGTTGACTTTAAGTAAGCATGCAACAGTATTAATCGTAACGTACTGTACCAAACAATGCTATGTTATCCGAGCCCAATTAGTCCATCTTATTAAAATGACAAGGACGTTGACGACCTCTCAAGTCCATTTCAATAACCAACTAACCGATACCCTTGACACAAATATCGCAGTATAGCCGGGAGATTGGCTGACCCCATTCCGATTCAATTTGGCTCTGAAGTACGTCATAAGAAAACTATCGGTCGACATATGAGGAACGTTACTATCAAAACCGAAGAATACTTCTCGAAAATAACGTATTTTTTTCGGTTTTGACAATTCTAAAGACTAGGTGCATACACAGCAAAACAAGGTTCCAAGGATACAAATCTGCAAAAAGCCTTGTGTTATGCTATGGGTGTGAAACATGGACCCTAACCCAAGCATCCGCAAATATATTGAACGCCTTTGAGCGACGGGTCTTGAGGTGAATAATCGGAACGCAGCTAGACGGGGACCAATGGCGAATTGGATACAACCATGAGCTGTATGTTGACGAAGCGGAGGTCTCAAGGATTGTAAGACTGCGGAAGCTGCAATGGGCTGGACACATGAATCGTATGGACGAACAATGGACACACAAAAAGGTATTTGTTGGGGGAATTGAAGGCTGGAGACCAGTGGGGAAACCGAGGAATTGCTGGCCTACCTGGTTTCTGAAGACAGTTCAATGCTGTGCGGATTTCAAAATTGGCAGCTGCAGTCAATGGACTGAGACAGTTAGAGGTGCTATTTGCAGGAAACGAAGGCTCAAGAGGAGGTGCATTGCTGTGACGAAAAAGAAGAAGGGGGGCTCAACCCATCAACAAGACGCTGCTTGATGAGTGCTGTAGGCTCAGTGTTACTGTATGGAGCAGAAATATGGAGCGATGCTCTCAGTAAGGAGGCTTACCCAAAATACTTGGCACTGGCACAGAGACGAGAAGCACTGAGGCTTGCATCTTCATTTTCGACAGCCTCTGATTTGGTGAGGAGAGTTATTGCAGGCGTGATACCTTTTGCCCTCCTCGCTAGAGAGCGCCACGTGCCAAGTCGAGCATGCGAGGAAGACAGTTGCCCGCTAGGAGAGATAGCATTCACTTAATTGCACGAACGAAAAGTGAACTGTGTGCTCCAGCCCGGGTGTGGGACCATGGCCAAATCTAAAGCATGGTGAGACTGACTTCTATCTGACCCAGCTTTTGAGTTTGAGTTGATTTTCAGTCTTAATTGCACAAGATTAGTAAGTCACAGTCTTCCAATTGTCGGTTTTTCCCAGGAGAGGAAGACAACGACTGCCACACAATTTTGCGTGCAAAAAAATAGGACAGGCTCCGATGGGACCTCTACAGTGCAACGGGAGAGCTTGCCTCAGATAATACAATTGCAGAGATGCTTGAGCCGGCTCACGAATTGAACCAGGTGGCCCATAACGTTCGGGCAGTCCTAAAAGGTAAAAGGGACTCACAACAGCCGGGGACATCTGGACGGGGGATCGCTTGTCTGTCAATCCTTCGTTCCCTCTCTCCTTCCACTAGAGGAAGGATCCTCCAACTTGAAGGCGCCCATGGCGTAACCAAATGAGATGTGGCGCGGGTAAAGGCTCTTGAGTTGACATGGGAAATGTTCAGTAGGTAGCCAAGTCACTTTCAAGCATTAGAATCTGACACTCAGTGCGTAAATGGCATTCACCTCCCAACCACCAAAAAACCATTGCTTCGAAAGACATCACTCGAAGTTTTAATTCATTATCCTTCTTAACTTTTTTCAGATTCGTCACTTGTTACAATATGGATCATAAAAACTTTCACGTTCAATTTTCCTGTAGGTAATTTCTCGTCGATGACACTGGACGTTTCATGTCCCAGATATTCCAACGATAGGAGGCCGCCAGGTTTCTCGATGCTGCTGTTCTCTAATTCTTTTTAAATCCTTTCCTTTTTTTGATAGAGCAGTAATAAGTAATAATGTCAGGCGTTGAATCAATTATTTGTATAATGCAGCAAACAATACACTTTTCCAAAAAAAAATTTATTTTTCAATTGACGTTTAGAAAATTTAATTTAATTTTTAAATTAGTGACAATCAATAGACTCTTTAAATGAAAAGCCTCTTTCGCAGCTTCTGCTATGATAATGCCTCAGCCGATAATAATGCCACCGTCCTCTGATTTTGAGATTTCTAGGTTACTGCTGCACTACTTAGGAGGAAAACAGATTCAGTATGTGATCCTCGATGTACATCCGTGTAGCCCACCAAAGGTTCTGTTATTTTTTGAGTATACGAGTCCCATCTTTACAGTACCAGCAAGATATCTCAGGACTCAGTGATTTTTTTTAGGTTTGTTTACAAACAACGCTACCCTTGACACAATATTAGCAATGTCTGGTCGCGTCGACACAGACACATTTGTAACATAACTGATTTGGGGTGTTCTCTAAAGGGACAATTTTCAGCTAACTCACTGTATTTGTTTATATCATCACTTGCACTCACTTCTTCAGTTGTTACTACGGGGTTACACTCATCAATTCCGTATTACTTGAGCATTTCCATTATATAACCAGTCTGGATTAATTCAATAAATCCATCACCTTGATTTATTTTCAGGCCTAAACAGTACTTTGCCTTACCGAGATCTTTCACCTCGAACTCACTTAATAGTTCAGTCTTAAACATAGAAATGTTTTTGGCACAAGTAAATCGTCAACATACACTAGCACTAACACTATGTCATCTGCATCACTGAAGAATAAACATGACTCGTTCCTCATCGATTTAAAGCCCATGTTCACCAATTTTGCTCAAAGTTTCACGTACCACTGACATCCAGCCTGGCGTAGACCGCACGATGCCTTTTTCAAATGGCACACATCCCCACTATTACGCAAGCTATTTAGTATTTTCTAAGCTTTAGCTTCTTTCTAGCATTTCCACTAATATGTCAGGGACTTTCATGGTCAGTTTTTCTTCTAAGGCACCATTTACATATGCAATCATAATATCAAACTGCCATATCTGCATATCGAATCGTGCAGCCAAACCCAATAATAATCTCAATGACCCTAATCTTGCGACAGGAGCAAAAATACCAATACCATATTTTTGACTGTAACCTTTTGCTACCAAACCAGCCTTGCGTCGCTCAACGTTTCCTTCTGGACCGTATTTGTTAGCCAGCACATATTGAAATCCAACAGTATTTATGTTTTGACTGTTCTCCACGATGTCAAATGTATCATTTTGGACTAAACTTGTGGCCTCATATTCAATGGCATCCTACCATTTGCTACGATTGTCTCCATTTAAAGCCTCCTGTACGCTAACTTCAGCAGGACCAGCAAAAACATCATCGTCAAACACATCTTCGCATTGAATCCCCTCTCCAGATTCATTTTCTGTGTTAGTCGTTCACTGAGAATAGAATAGCTTTCTGGGTCGCCACCTGCTCCCAGTACGTGACATTCCCGGTCTTTTGGGGGCTGTTTTGTACTCTGTTTCAGACGATTTAGTTTGCTTCGGAGTAATAGGTAGTTCTTCTTTTTCTAACTCGTTCACTTTATCATTTCATCTCGGCGAGAATTCAACAATCTTGGGCTGACTTATTTGACTTTTATCTCTATCTAGCGATGTAAACACCTCGTGCAACAAACGTGTGTCACCTGAGTTCTTGTTGGTGTCCTCGACAAATTTCACATCGCGCACATTTACATTTTGATGGGTATTAGGCAGCCATACTTGGTACCCTTCTTATCTCTAGAATACTTCACAAACACACATTCACTAGCTCTTTGTGTGAGCTTATCCTTGTTATGGGCTTTGTCTAAAACCATCACTTTAGAATCAAACATTCGTAGATGACCAACCTTAGGTGTTTTGTTCATCTATTGCTCGTAAAGAATTCTTCCTTTTGAGCCAGATGTTGGACAGCGATTTCGAATATGACATGCTGTGGGCACGGTTTCAGACCAAAAAGATGCCGCACAACTCGATTGCAACAATAGACACCTTGCTATGTCTAAAAACGTGCGGTTCATCCTCTCCGCCACGCGATTCCGCTGCGGTGTTTGAGGTACTGCTAGCCTTTTCTGGATACCTTGAGCTGCCAAATACTTGTCGAAGGCGAAATTGCAATACTCACGACCGTTGTCTGATTGAAAACACTTTATTTTATATCTGGTTTGTTTTTCAACCAATTGTTGGAACAGCTTAAACGCTTCGAAGACTCCTGATTTTTGTCTTAAGAAGTAGACTTCACACCACCTCGAACTGTTATTAATAGACGTCACGAAGTATTTTGCTCGACCCATGGATTCAGTTCTGAAGGGTCCCACTACGTCACAATGTACTATTTTTAGCATTTCATCACAAGGCATTCGACCTTTTTCAAATGGTAATGCAGTTGTCCTTTGATTCATACTTCATATGGGAAAAATTGATCTGTAGCTCTTACAAAGTCTGCAGGAATCACTCCATCTCGAATCAGCTTCACTAAGTCTTTCGCGTTTCGATGGTCCAACCGTTTGTCCCACTTCAATAGTTAGGAGCACTCCAGTTGAACTGCCGAGCACTCAGAATTTTCCCGCAAGTAATACAAATCACCCTTGCAGCTTTCAATGACAGATACATTAACACACTTCTTGAAGGTTATCTCATGTCTTTTGTTTGTGATTTTCGCACCGGAAATCAAATTGGTCCTTATCTCGGAGCTCAATTACTTTTCAACCTTTATCACTTACTACTGATAAACGCATAGCACGCGTACCTTTAATATCATGCTTGACTTGCCAAATTGAGCCTTGATTTATGACACTCTTCCATCGCTTCAAACAGGCTTTCATCTTCACACAGATACATAATACATCCACTGTCTAACAAGCACACCTTAGCAACTGTTTTTGCACTACCGGCACTCTTTACACTTGCTGCATCCGTATGACTCACCACACAGTAACTCTTATCAACACTGTTTGCTGATAGTTTGGTCCTTTTGTCACCTGTCTTCGTCGGACATACATTTGCCTTAGGTCCTGGGGCACCACACTTGAAACATTTTATTTTCTTTAGTGAGGACGATCCTCCCTTTCCTTTCTTAGGAAAATTTTGGCGCGTATTTGCTTGATTCTTAGCCAGCATTACTGTAACGATGCTGCCTGACAGTTGCTTTTGCGCCTCGCTGATCTCTAGACTCAATTGCACACCGGGAATTTTCATATAAAGCGGGTAAACTGTACAGAATCATAATGGCCAGCTGATCGCCATTTATCTGAACTTTC
The DNA here is from genome assembly GCA_963969285.1 of Odontomyia ornata. NCBI lineage: Eukaryota > Metazoa > Arthropoda > Insecta > Diptera > Stratiomyidae > Odontomyia > Odontomyia ornata. Next base: position 45,569,007 of record OZ017742.1, read on the forward strand.
AAGTTTGCTGGCTTGTGGACGGCATCGAAGAATTGTGAGAGATGTTCACAAATATCACCACCTCCTTCAAACTTTTGAAACGTAAGCTGCTTCAACAGGGTAGCTTTTCTTGCGGGTCATTTTGAAGCATTAATCGACCGCAACTTCATCCATACTGCACATGAAGATCCATATCCACGCATCTGATTGAGTTCAGATAGTTACATTGACATCACTGAGTCAGCTTTTGCTTTCTTGTCCTATTTCAACCATGCTGCTTGTTCTTTGGTGTGACTTTTGAACTATCTACATATTCCCAAAGATCGCTCTTCGTCAACAGCACTTCCACTTGCATCCTCCAAGTATCATAACTTTTTTCGACAGCAACTCAATACGCGAAGAGCTAGACCAAACTCGAAGCCATCTTGAATACGATTTTTCCGCTTATATAACTTTCAACCTGAAACTATCTTTTTGTTTTTATTTCATGATGCTGGTCCCATAACCTTTTAAAGTTAATAAATTCAGCGTGGGAATTAGGTATTAATAAAATATAAGTTTATTTGTCGTAAAACGAAATAAAATATATAACAAAGAGATTAGATAAAGTAAATTCAATATATTGTATTTGATTGTCTCTAAACGAACTCGATGTATGGCTGTCACTTCTACTCGGATCCGAAGCACAACACGAACTGAACTGAATATTAGAATCACATCAAAGGCATTCGGTCATCACAGACCAAATTACACCACGATGCTTTGTTTACACCAAATGGCAACACAAGTATACTCGACTGTGTACTGTATGTGAGAATATTTTCAATAAAATTGAATTAGGAGCTGACGCTGAATATCTGTGAAATCGATTCAGATGAAATTCGAAAGAAACTCAATGCCCAACTATGAAGTATCCAAATTGATAGTTTCCTCAAAACTTATTATGTTTTGTAGCATAACTTGCTTTCAAGCTGCGGTAATCATTGTTTCGCCAAATTAAGCACATTTTGATTACAAATAATTGCATTGTAAAAGCTGCAAAAACCATGATTATACTGCCAGAGCACATGGTGAAAGTATTCTGAAGTTATACAATGTTAAATTCCCTCAATCCTGTTTTAATTGTCGGTGGAAATTAAATTCCATAATTAAAAGCGTTAACCATAAATGCATCATCCAATTAACGAGTAGTTACCACCCATCTCATTAATTCTTAATCACAATGGAAGAGTAATCTTATTGTGTTTCAAGGACACTTCCATAATGAGACCAGAAGGACGTGAATATTTTTAATTACGCTTGTAAACCATCATTTGGAATATGCCTCAACTACCACGATATTGGATGGTTGTGTTTAAATCCTTGTCAATGCACATATCCTAGATCGTTTCCTCCATTGTCCTAAAGAGGAAAAGAAGCTACAAAAAAAAAACTCATAAAACAATAAAACAAAAAATGAAAACCTGGAACCTCAAATGAACAACTGACATTAATCTCGTCAGTTGTTTGCTGCAGAGGCAGCAGCACATACACAAAAAGTCGATAATCCTTATGGGAAATGTTTCAGTCGCTGTCACTCAAGAAAACAAAGGGGAACCATAGATGAAATTTTGCATTTGAATTTCTTCGTGTTCTCGTAATTTTTTAGCAATTTCATCCTGAAAGTCGATGCTGGAAAATTTGAACAGAATGGAGAGGGATTTGCAAGAGCAGTCAGTCAGTCAGTCATTCAGCCAATGGTTTATGAGAACGATGAAAGCATGATGAAAATTAAAATTAATGAAAATTAAAATTAATGTTCAACGCCCGCCCGTTGTTTACCTAATTTGCAAATTCATCATCATTCAAAACGAGTGACAGCATTCATTATCCTTAGTTCATTATTGTCCTAAGGCGACAATATAAATAATTGACCTTTTTCGCCTGAACTTTTTGACAATAGTTGGGACTCATCAGTTGGGTGGTTTTACTATTCATTCGTTTGTCTGTTTTTTAATGGGGTCTACCATACGTAGTTAGAGACGAGTTATTCTAAATGTTGTGGACAGAAATGAGTTTTAAACTGAATAATTTCATTCATTTTTCCGGAATTATATAGCATTACCCTTTAATTGTGAGTTATCTACTTCGATAGTTCGACCCCTCGCAACCGGTTTTTGTATCCAAACTCAGCTTCGCACTATCGCGATTAACAATAAGTTCAGTCGATCGAGGTGTATAGGCATTTTTGTTTTGTTATGGGTGATAAATTGAATGGAACCATGGTAAGACAAGGTTATTCCATTGAAAATCTGGAGCCAACCCTGGATATTCAACTGTCAAAAAGTCAAATAGTGCGGCTCTCCCCAAAGCTGGTCCTGGAGTTGGGGGGGGGGGGTCCTTGGAGCTAGTGCGATTGAGCACTTTTACTCCATTCCTGTCTGCGAGTGCTTATGCACCCAACATTACCTATGATTGAGAGTTAGTTTCTGTATTGTCTAATATAGATCGGAGGCTCGGCTAAGTCACTCGTGCCCTATCAGAGATCTTTAGAAATCCCAAGGTTTTATTAGAGTGTTCATCTATTTTGTCAAAAAGTTTGAAAGTACGGTCGCGTATATATTTGTCAATAGTCTCGATTCGTAGGTCTTTGTAAATGTCTGTGTTTCTAATATACCATGGGATTTGGAAGATCCATCTTATGGCCCTGTTTTGCAGTGACTGGAGGGTTTTCTTGTTGGTCTTTGATGTCTGGCAGAATGCGATGCATCCATAGAGTAATGTCGGGCGTATTATTTGCTTATATATGAGCAACTTATTTTTAATATTGAGCCGGTTATATTTTAGGATAGGGTTTAATGAGGATAGGATACCAATGCAGTGCTGTCGTTTTATTCGTAGATGGTTATTCCATGTCAGTTTATGGTGCAGTGTTAGTCCTAGGTATTTTGCGGTTCTGTTCCAAGGTATAATGTCTGAATTAATTTGTAAAGTTGGTGGTTGCTGATGTCTACGTCTTGAAATAAAGATTGCCTGCGGCTTGTCGTTATTTAGTTTGATCTTCCATTTGCGGAAGTATTCCAGGAAAGTATTGATGGATTGTTGCAGTTTTAAGGTGATGACCTGTTTGTCGAGCTGAATAATATATACATGTATCATCAGCATATAGGGAAACTTGAACATTGCTGGGAAGGCTGGGTAAGTCAGAAGTGTATAGGCTGTAAAGGACTGGTGAAATAGGTGATCCTTGGGGAACTCCAGGTAGAATTGGTCGCAGGTTTGGGAAGTAGTTGTCGATTTTGACACGGAAAGATCTGTCTTGTAGGAATGAGTGAATAATTTGTATTAACGCGAGTGGTATTTTGAGTTCATGCATTTTAAAGATAAGTCCTGCATGCCAGACTTTGTCAAAGGCTTTCGCTATGTCGAACATAACTAAGCCCGTTGACTTCCTACAGTCTTGGAAAGTGTGGGGTGTGGAGTTAGTGCGATTTAGCACCTTAACTCCCTCATATCTGTGAGTACTACAGTACCCACCCACTTTCCCGTGGCAGCTTCAGTACTATACAATTTTAAAATAAATTTTACATAATTATTTGGCGGATAGTTGGGAAGCGTAAATCATCCCCGTTTCGGACAGTTCGAAGGAATGCCAGGGTACTATTAGTATGGTTGTCTATTGTGTCAAAAAGTTTCAGTGCTCTATCACGTACGTATTTTTCTACTGTCTCAAGTCTTAGGTCCTTGTATATGTCAGTGTTCCTAATGTACCATGGAATTCTTAGGATCTTTCAAATAGTTCTATTTTGGAAGAACTTTTTTGTTAGTCTTTGTCGTTTGGTAGAAAGTAGAACTACCATTTATTAACGTCAGTCGTATAATTTGTTTGTAGATGAGCAGTCAATTTTTAAGGCTAAGTTTTTTGGACTTAATGAGTGGGTGTAGTGAAGAGAGAAGTCCAATACAGTGTTCCCGTTTATTTTGAATGTGTTGTTTCCATGTCAGGCTTTTGTCAAATGTAAGTCCAAGGTATTTAGCTGTTGGTGCCCAGTCTATTGTTTCATTGTCAACGTTAAGTCTCTGTGGAGTTTGCTGTAGTTTTCTTGTGATGAATAGGGCCTGTGTTTTATCAGAATTAAGCCTAATTTTCCATTTGCGAAAGTATTTCAATAAAATGTTTATCGATCGTTGCAAGTTTGAGGTGATGACTCTTGCTTGTCGTGCTGTAACAAATATGTAGGTATCATCAGCGTAGAATGATAATTTTACTTTTGGAGGCAGAGTAGGAAGGTCTGCAGTAAATTTATTGTAAAGGACCGGCGATATGGGCGAGCCCTGAGGAACTCCAGCATCAATTGGTCTCAGGCTTGAGAGTTGTTTGTCAATTCTGACACGGAATGATCTGCCTTCCAAAAAGGAGCCAATGGTTTGAGTGAGCTGCAGTGGCATATTGAACTGATGCATTTTGAAGATAAGTCCTGCATGCCAAACTTTATCAAAGGCCTTAGCTATGTTAAACATAACTAAGCCTGTCGAGTTTCTGCGATTTAAGCCTGTTCTGATGTGTTGGACCACTCTAACTAACTGGAGCTCAGTAGAGTGTTTGGCTTTGAAGCCATATTGTTCTTCCGGTAGAATATCTTTATCAGATATAACCTAATAAAGTCGATGCAGAATCACCCTTTCCGCAATTTTCGACAGCGAAGAGAGGAGACTGATGGGTCTCCAGTTTTGTGGAAATTGTTGGACCTTTTGAGGTTTCGGGAAGACAATAATAACCGCTGATTTCCATATTTTGTGATACCTTCGCAAACGAAAAATCGTATTAATAATGTCAGTGAGTGTTTGTAATATACTATCTGGTAGCCAAGAAATCATAGTGTTTGTAACAGTGTCATATCAGGGTGCTTTATGTTTGTCGAGTATCTGTATAATGTTTTTGATTTCGTCCAAGTCCGTTGGTTTTATTCCGTCTTCGTGTTGAATGCTATCCATCAGTAGTCTGTTGACAGAAGATTGAATTATTTCCTCAGTTCCAAAGTCCTCCTCATCCGAAGAATTCTCGCGGAGTTGTGTTTCTAAGGAATCTGCAATTGCCTCCGCCTTACCCGCATCGTAGTATTGTATTCCATTCGGACCATGAATAGGTGGTACCTCAATTTTACTGTTTTTCCGAAAATATTTGGTCATTCTCCAGAAACTGCTACACCCAGGCTCGAGACTCTGCAAAAAGCTCTCCCATTGCTCGTTTTGGAATACCCTTATTTTGTCACGGATTTCATTTGTCATCCGAGGAGCGTTAATACGTAGCGTAGGGTCACCTGTAAACCTAGCTCTCCTCCGAACTTGATTCCTTCTCCTGATCAGTTGTTTGATATTCTGAGGGAGTTCATAGGGATTCGTTTCCCTTCTCGGAGTTATGACCGTGTGGCTTCCTACGGTTCACCCCGTTTCTTATATGTTGGACCACTCTTGTTAGCTGGAGTTCTGTGAAATGAGCTGTTCTGAATCCGAATTGTTTGTCAGGAAGAGTTTGATTTCTGTTTATATTATTTTGAAGTCTTTTGAGAATAGCTCTTTCAGTTATTTTGGATAGAGATGAGAGGAGACTGATTGGCCTCCAATTCTGTGGAAAAGTAAGATCCTTCCCTGGTTTGGGGATAACTATAACTACTGCCAACTTCCATATTTTGAGGTATCTCCGCAAACGGAAGATTGCGTTAATGACGTCAGTGATTGTCAGTAGCAGGTTGTCAGGTAGCCATTTAAGCGTCGTGTTTGTCAGTGTATCAAAAGCTGGTGCTTTAAGTTTGTTGAGTCTTAGTATAAGGTCTTTTATCTTTTCTAAATCGATTGGTTCTAGTATACTATCTGCCTGAATTTGCGTGTGTGTTATCTCGCGAACTTTATTTAAAATTTGGTCTTCTTCGTCAATGTCCTCCTCTTGGAAGATATTTTCGCGGAACTGAAGTTCTAGTGTGTCTGCAAAGGCTTCCGCCTTACCTGTATTGTCGAATTTGAGGCCGTTTGGTCCATGGACTGGTGGCACAACTACCTTGTTTTTCGTTCGAAAATAATTAGTGGTCCTCCAAAAGGCATTCTTACCAGGCTCTAGGCTCTGTAAGAAGCTCTCCCATTGCTCGTTACGAAATTCGTGGATTTTATTTTGGATCTTGTTTGTTAACTGGTTGGCTTTCATTCTAAGTCTAGGATCACCCGTGCTCCTAGCTCTTCTCCAGGCTTGGTTCTTCCTCCTTATCAAATTTTTTATATCCAGAGGGAGTTCTTAGGGGTTGTGTTCCCTTGCCGAAGTTGTGACTGTGTGGTCCTCTTTTGCCTGTTTAATCTTCTCTGTTATTTCTTGAATAACTTTTTCGACGGCACTAGCTGTGTTTAATTCTTCGGTGAAAATTTCGTTTGCCAGCGAGTCTTGGAAAGCCTTCCAATTTATGAGCTTCTTAACTTTTAAAGGTTCGTCTATAAAAACGTCCTCTATTAAGAAGTGAACTGGTTGATGGTCTGAGGAGAACTCATTGAGGACCCTGATTCTTATATTTTGATGGAATTCTCGAGAGACTCCAATATCCAGAATGTTGTTAGATGTTCGACAAAGTGGGATGGTTCATCGGGGATATGCAGGATACCTTCAATGTTTGTGATGAATCTACTTAGCTTAGTCCCAGCTTGATTTCTTCTCACAGCTCCCCATTGTTGATGATATGCATTGAAGTCACCTATTACCAGGACTGGGCCTTCGAGGCTGAAGAGAGAAGCAAGGTCTTGGGCTAGGTGTTTGTTGTTGGGGGGGGGGGGGGTTGTACAAAGAAATCACGATAAATGCGAAGGCGGGCGTTTGCACTTTAATGGCGGTGGCTTCTGCTCGTTGCATTTGTGGTGTTGTGATTATGTGGTGATTCACATTTCTTCTCACGAGAATGGCTGCGCCACCTCTCCTACCAGTCATTCTATCGTTTCTGTACAGCATGTAGTTGGGGATGTGGTGACTAATTCCGGGCTTCAGAAAGGTTTCTTGGAGCAGTATAATATCAAATTTATAATCTAGTATAAATTGTTTGAACTCTCCAACCTTCGGAAGCAAGGAATTTGCATTCCACGTGAGCATGGAAATGTGATTCACTGGATCCATTATCGTTTATTTGTGTTTGGTGTCATGTTTTGGGCAAAGAACATTCTCTACAGCATCTTCGCCATCATATCTTGCATCATCAGCTGAAACTGAGATTGCATTGAGGCGAAGAATTGTCCCATGTCTGGTGGAGTGAAAGTGTTGTGTGTTGTTTGTGGTTGTTTTTTGGTGAATTGTGTTTTGTCTGTTGGTGCTGAGATGTTGTTCGTTTTTGCGGTTGTGCGAAGGTTTGTGTTTGTGTTGGTAGTTTTCTGTCCAGCCATCTGCGCAAGCGTCTTCCTCATATTATTGGGATTTTTTGGACAAACCCCATAGTTGGCCGGATGCTCTCCTTTACAGTTGACATGTTTCGGTGGGTCATCTTTCGCCTTGACACATTTTTTGGGTGATGCATGCCATCACATTTAACGCAACGGGCCTGTGCATGACAATTGCCCAAGGAATGACCAAATTGTTGGCCGTTTTGACACATCGCTAGACCTTTTCTAGGCTTTAAAGCTTCCACCTTGCAGATCAGATGGCAAATCGCGGTTATATTATAAATAGAAGTTTCTTGCTTTAGGAGGAGGACTTTGACAAGTCTTGATAGACCATTTTGTAATTTTATGAAGAAAACTTCAAATGGGTGAAAGCCTTGTAGTTCGAGGTCTTCCTTAATTTCTTCACAGTAGTCCACGAAGGACCACGTTTAGTTTTTTGTCTTCCGGCAGATAGTACGTATGGTATTGAAGTTTTGATTCGGTCAATAGTTTCGTCATCTGTCGGTGGTCAGTTGTAGTCTTTGGTATTATCTGTATACCGAGGTATACACGTTTCGCCGAAACAAACTTTATGTTTTTGTCACGTAGCATCTTCGAAAAGTTCGTCCATTTTTCAGGTTTACATAGTACAATTGGTACAGTTTGTTGTCTTGTTCTGGTTTTGTGGGAGAGGGATTGGTGGGAACTGAAGATGTCGGAGGCTTAGCTTTGGAGATTATCCTCATTTCTGGGAAACTGACAGCGGGTTTTGGGGTAGGAAGGGTTGGAAATGTCCCTTCTTCCGGTTCCTCCTCTGCCTCCTCTTCACAGAGTTCCTCCTCCATTTCTTCATCGGAAACCGATTCAACCGATTCTTGTTTTTCCTCTTCTGAAGAGGAGGCCGATTTGGTCGAGAGAGTCGGGGAGTTCAACAACCTTCGTTTTTTCGTACCCTTTTTGGGCGACGTTTTCTCTACGAGCTTCAGTTAGAGCTCGTCATTTTTTGTGCGTTGTTCTGCAAGTTCGGCCTGAGCGTTCAGCAGTTGTTGTTGAGAGGTCTGAAGTTGCTCTCTTGTGAATTGAAGCTCCTTGAGAACCTGATCTAGTTGGTTCTGCAGTTTTCTAAATTGCTCGAGAAATAATATATTTTGCTGGTCGGTTGGGTTATGTCTAAAAATGTTCTGCACCGAGCAGAGTTGATTACCCGAGTCCGATAATCAAGTATTTGTCCGTTCGTCAAACTAACTAAATCTAAGTAAAGCGAGTACACACACACTCACCCAAGAATCTTGAATTGAATCTGGCTCTTTTCCGCTTCAATTGGCTTGCTGTTTGTATGGTGCGATGAACACTCATACATACACACACACTTATTCACTGTATCACTACACTTTACGTTTTCTATTCGCACTGAACTACCGTCCGTGATGAAGGTCTAAATCAGACTTATTATGTGTTGCCAAAGCTGGTGGATTTGCTTACTGTATTTATTTGGAAAGACTGTCAAATTATTATAAGAATTCTTTCGTGCCACTATCCGTGTGCTAAAAAACTCCGAGGTATACGTTTCCAACCTGGTCCCTCCTGTCCTTCTTATCTTTGATATGATAAGACCAGCCAATACGTCAAATATAAGAGTCTACCTTTCTTACGAACAAGTGTCAGAGTAATTTATTTGGATGAAATTTTACCCCAAATAGTGCTGAAATGTATCCGAAGCAACCCACTGGTCTTTTAAGGTTGCTTCACATCCCTAAAAGACTATTAGGCTGAGTCATATGAGTGCCGCCGAAAATTTTTCCTGGTTGCTTAAGATCTTCTTTCCTCCCTCCATTAAAAACAAAAACAACAACGAAGGAGACATTAAACGTCAAAAACAACCAATCCTCATTTCTTCTCATCACTGCTATAAAAGCATTCATATTACCAATTTATATTCCTGCAAAGTGCACATTAAAGTCAATACTCTTCACTCGACTGACCAATAAATTCACTCCCCATTGTTCTGTCACACGTAACGATAAAAAGACAGCAATCCTTTTCTCTGATCCATAGGAATACCATATTCTTTCCGTTTTCGTTCGCCTAGACAATTTTTCCAACTTTTCATATAACATAGATTTGTCTACCATTGAATGAGCATATACGACCGTATCGATTATAAATTGGTTGTCACTTGGAAAATTTATGCAGAAGGGTTAGAAAAGATTTTAATCCATAAAGGAAATCAAAAGTGAAAAGATTGGAGGACTATAAATAAATATTACCAAACAGGAAACAGAAGCCAAAGGGGATTTCAGCAATGTTGATATGCAGAAATGGAAACAAGATATTTGATACTTTGATAGTGATGGGGTGAGAATGAACGAAAGATGTTTGGCAATGTGGAATTGGGATTGGTATGTTACTTTACCTATAGAGCCCTCTTTTCAGGATGAAATGAAATTTTTTTTGAAAAATAAAAATACATGAAGCATATCAAACGGAATGGGAAGATGAAACTGAAGGAATCGTAATTGGTGTGTTCAGTGAAGAAGAAATGTTGATAAATTTTGGTTTTAACAAAATTTTCCGTTTTCGATGTATGAGGCAAAAAGTGAAAATGGAGACTGAGCCCCCTAAATTTTCCATTTTTAGGGTTTTGTAAAATAATTTTACAAAACCCTTCTAAAATCGCGTCCTGTCTGTCCGTCTGTCCGTCTGTCTGTCTGTCCGTCCGTCCGTCCGTCCGTGTGTCACAGCAGCTTTTCTCGGAAACTACTTAAGCTAGAAGCATCAAATTTTGTATATAGGTGTAAAGTGGTGATCTCTTCAAAGTTCAACTACTAAAAAATTTTATAAGGTATTTAAGGGGGGTCTCCCTATGTAGGGGAGTGACCCCCCGACAAAAAAATTTCATTGAAGGTAGCCGATATGGGTATCAAATGAAAGGCCTTGATGAGAACTTTTCAAAACAGGTCTTAGTTTGGCTAAGTTTGCTTCGAGGGGCGCACAGGGAGGGGAAATACACGGAAAATTTGTGTCCCCCCCCTCGCAATTGGACACCTTCCATCCGAAAAATCTGCAAAAAACCAGGAATGTAGGCCTTGATGAGTACAACAACAACAAATACGTGAGAAGTCGCAATTCACTCAACTTTGTTAGTAATAGTATGATTTATCGATTTTATGTTTTCTTGAATAAAATCTTAACGGTACCCTTAAATTCAATGAAATTTAGTGCACAGATGTCCATTTATAAGGTTGATCAACCCTGCAAGTTTCATAAGGATTGCATCATATTTAGCGAAGTTATAGCGGTTTGAATTTTCCTGTATTACTATGGAACAATATTCGCTGCATGTATTACTATGGCAACATATGGCTATGGAACAACATGCGCTTTTTACCGACTCAGACACTACAGTTTTGCTAAGATTTGCATGAAAATTTCAGGAATGATAGGTGTCATGAATAACTTTGAGAATCAGTTCAGCTAGTGGTATCAGTAATCGTAAAACAAAATAGTGGCTGTTTTAAATGCGAAGATTGAATAACTTTGAGTTATTTTTCCCAACTTCAACGTTTAAGGTGCATGCTTTGAACACTTGATTCAATTTAATGAATGACTGAAGCTGAGTACCTACAATTAATACTAATAAGTGAAACAAGTCAAGGAGGCGGGAGGGAGCTTCTAACAAGAGGGTTTTGTAACAACTCTTGGATTCGAAAAAATTGGCTATTAATCGATGATAACAGCATAGGAGAGTGGCCCCTGAAGAAAAATTCATCAAACGTAGCCGATATGAGTATGAAATGATAGCTTTCATGGGAGCTTTTCAGAACAGTTCTTAAACTGTCAGTTTTTGCTTCAGTGGGGGCACAGGGGGGAAATACATGAAAAATGTGTTTCCTCCCTCGCAAATGGACATCTGAAATAATTATCAAGGGAGATATTTATGAGTAGAACAATAACAAAAACCTCAGAAGTCGAAATTCTTTTAACTTTGTTGATAATAGTATGGTCTTCGAATTTCATAGTTTCTCCAATAAAATCGTCATTGACATGCTTCTTGACTTTATTCAATCTGGTGACTGCATTTTGAAAATTGAATACAAAACCCTTCTGACATGAGCGTAGGTCTGTTTACCCAACTTGTTTCGATCTCGTATATCTTAGAGCAAATACAAAGGAAATAAACTAGCTTTTAAAAATTTTCTATGCTTCAATTTTTGTCCTAGTCTATTTTCTTCTATTCGAGGTAGACCCTAAAACGCAAAAAAACATATGGTAGGGGTATATGAGCACGGATTAAATCTTTTAGAGGCAAGATCGATTTTTATCGAAGACATACCAAGATTGGCATAGAGTAGTATAGTATAGTAAGAGCAATACCAACACTCTTTTGATCTTACTTTTCCCGACTTATGGAGACTGTTACAACCGTGGAAGTCACCGCAGTTGCAGACATTATGTTTCTAGCAGGGGGTTGAGTAACCCTGGGTGGTATACTGAGGCCGGCTAGCGCTCAGTCGTGTCGCGGGTCTTCCGTGACACCCTCTGCTCGTGCTGAGCCACCCTACACATAAAAACTAACACGAAGGGATAAGGACGGGAAAGGGGAAGGTCATTTTAAGAAATGAAAAATATTTTTTTCCTTACACAGATATGGCCGTTATATTTAACAAAAAAAGAAAATTTATGAAAGTAAAAAATTCGCAAATTTTACAAAAGATATAAATATAAACCCCAAAAGCAAATCCGCCGCCTTCAAAATCTAATATAATCAAATAAAAGCTAAACGAGGGTTAACTAAATATACTATATGAATGAAAATAACGCAATTTGATAAAATGAAAAAATAAAATAGAGCAAAAATCAAATTCATACTCACTCCCTTTCTTGCAGAACTCCGAGCGCTAGGAGAACGACAAAAAAACAAGCGTGGGGCACTGTAAATTAAGATGAGAATACCTGTAACTAAAAAAAATCAAAGAAAGAAAGTAAAACGGCCACTTTCATAAGCACCATCCGCTGTCTATCCGTTTCGTTACGTTTTTTTTTTTTCACTTTTGTAACTCCTGCACTGGCTTGTTTAAACTGTCGAACTTCCCACTTTTATTTTCCGGCACTGTAGCTTCATTCTTCTTCACTTTAGACTAAACGCCTTGGTATTCACTGGTTTTTTTTCTCATTCCATTTAAATTCTTTTTTATTTACAGGTTTCGGATATTTTATTAATATCGAAGCTGAAATCTTCTCATGACACACTTCAAATTAGGATTGTGCCTTCAAGTTAAAATTATATTCATACATTTAAACTTTCGTTCACTAAAACTTTATCCACTAACACGCAAATTAAAAATATTTTTCCCAAAATTCAAGCTAAAATTCACTTAACACCCACACTAAAAATTTTTTCCCCAAAATCCAATTTAAAATTCACTTCCAATTACTGAATTAAAAAATCTTCTTCACATCGCATAAAGCATTCCCTCTTATTTTAAAGTCAAACACTGACTTTCATCCCCCAATTTTCACACAAAAAGCTTTTCATCGGAACGGCAAAAGAATTCCACTCTCATTCACAAGCCAAATACTAACTGCTCCGAATAGAAGAACCTAGTCTCGCAATCGTTTAGTTCCCAATCTCCGCTGCCGCATCTGGGTAACATATTCGAAGTTCATTACACTTCGATTACACTACCCACACATCTTTTCCATAACCATGATAGCGTTTGGTTAGATGCAAATCATCATATATATACGGAAACAATTGGCTTTGCCGATATTCCAAAAAGAGTGTTTTCCTGCGTTCGTGAAATTTGAGCCCAGGGTCCCAGCAGACCCCCCGTCGAGAATCCACGACGCTGCCAATGGAGCCACCTTCTGTTGATTACCCATTCATCGAACTAGCAACTTCAACTATGCATCTTTCTTGATGGGCGTGGAAATGAAAGTTGTTAGTAGGGAAACGAGAATGAATTTTTGTTTGTATGAAAAAATGGAATTCGTTAGTGGGAGCTAATGAATAAAATTAGTTAGTATAAAGAAAGGAATTACGTTTTGCTACGGAAAATGTATCGAATGAAATTTTGTTAATGGGAAGTAATGAATGAAGTGTTGTTAGTGGGAAAATTAAAATTATTATTATATTACTATTTTTTTGTAATTAAAAATAAGATAAAAAGGCAGCATTGAGATGAAGGGGAATAAAAAATTATAAGGAAATTGGTAAAATGGTAGTAAAAATAAATAAATATACAGAGGAAAAGGTATAAGTGCCCAAAGGAAGGTGAAGATGTTACGGCGGCAATTTGAAGTTGCGAATGGGAGAATGCCGGTACGCTGGAGTTCACAACAAGATATTTACGGGAACATTCGAGTGCATTAGGTTGAATAAGTGATCCAGTAGCCGGAAGGACTTCCAGCTCAACGTTGCTGCCACTTTTGCATAGTTTGAGCATTGACTTGAGCAAATATTTGGGTACAATTAAATCTCAGTCATTTCTGAAATAGTTCCCTTTGCTCAAGTACCAGCAAATCTGTGAGTATTACATTTGCAACTACAAGCAATGTATCCTCGGAAACAATCCAAAAACTTATCATGGACAAGTTTCTTCCAAACCTCAGCACTTGCCTCTGCAACAAGTATACAATTTGTATGGGAAATGATAAAATCACCCAAGCCAAGTTACTGTTAAAAGTTAGGACATCTATACAACCAGAACTACAGCAGCAAAAACTATTTACGGCAGGGGCGGCAATTAGTCCACCATATGAGAATTACCACAAAGTGAAAAGAAATCGACCTCTGACCTACGTACACATACAAAAGCAAGCGAACGTGCAATTTGATTGACTGGCTTGTGGAAGTGGCTGCAGAGTATTGACTCCAAAACGAAACTTTGTGTTAAGCCGTATCCGCATCGTATCCTATGAAGTGGCAATACTGTTTCCACCAAAAAATAACCAGCCTAACCAGCAGACGTTGGCAAAGTTAGGTACAGTACGGACGATGCCTACACGGAGAAGTCTCACCTTTCGCGCCCGTATCGCTGAAAGATACAACTTTAAATTGGTGTCGAACACACCATTTCTCCCTACTCATGGTGTAACAGGCTAGCCCGAGAAATTAGTCCGTGAAATTAAAGAACTATAATGAATAAATAATTACCTCAAATAATCGAGCCGTGTCTAGCAGTCTAAAACAGTAGCCCCAACTAACGCACCAAGCAACCCTGAGCAGACTGTGATAGTTGGGACTATTGAATGCGCCACAATATAGACTATATTGACGCTAATCAAGCTTGTAATACATCAAACCAGCCATTAATATCATCAACTCGAAGCTTTCGACAATGAAAGACCTACACAGAAGGGATAATCTCTCACAAAACGCAAGCGGAATTTAATTTCAACTCCAGGATGGAGTAAACACAAACAAATGGAAGACACTTGACGTTTCGATCAGGCACGACTACCAATGTTGAAAAAAAAAACAACTATATAACAATACAGGGGAAAAACTCGCAGCAAAGAAGGTTGGAGTCACGGATAGCTGAAGATCCGAAAAGTTACTGGTGGCGCTAGAATCCACGATTCCAAGAAGTTGCGGCCAGCTTCACAGAAGGGTTTTTTAACGGAGCTGAAATACCATCTAAGGCTAGGACGGACCTGACAATGAACGAGGAATTCTTTTCTATTTTGGGAACCCAAGTGGTAGGGACGTATCAGCAAAAAAGGAAAAAAATCGATTGGAATTATACTCGAGTTGGCAGCGAAGGGAAGAAACGTGGCTGAGTTTCTGAATTCATTTCTCCAGAAGTTTCCCAAAAACTTCGGGTCGACAAGTGCACGGCTGGAGGAGTTGCCGGTAATTTGTTTGGAGATTCACGCTGCGTGCGTAAGTCGATCAAACGGGACATACAATCATAGGGGAAAGTTTAGCGGGGGCCCTTGTCGATGAGAGCTCTAAGCGAGGATTTAAGAAATAATTTCATTGGTTATTGAATTATACAAGGATTATTAATTATTATTATTAATTATAAGGTAAAGTCAATCGGTGTTTCCTTTGTATTTCTTTTTCCATCCAAGAACTCGCGAAAAGGGAAATTGTGAGACTTGGCTCGGAAGTGTGTGTAGGAATTGTAAGGTGTCTAACTTTTGCGCAAAACTTTCGCAGGTGCTGAGGTAGATTAGGCCCCCTTTTGGTCTTGGATTCCAGCCCTCGGTGAATTTCGTTCATTGGCGATTAAATTTCACAATAGGTAGGTTACAGAATTGTCGCGGAAGTTTGCTACGTGATTTTTTCCCCTTCTCCTATTCTAGATTATTATGAACAGTGATCGTAATAGTTTCCTTGAAAGTGGAGATTCTGGCGCAAGGTAAGCTCACTTTGAAGCTCTGGGGACAAATTTATGGCTAGAAGAGTGGTGCCCATGCCCGTATCCAACGGAGATACCCGGGACCCAAAACGCCCCCAGCCGGAGTGGGCATTCATGTTTGAATAATTCATTCGATATAGTTTTATCTCGTAACAAGCTCTAAGTGATCTTGAATGCTCCAAATCACTGTAATCTATCCATTCTGCACTTCGATTTCTTGATTTTCATGGCGTCTACCCAAAATTTCTCTCTATATAACAGGCCCGAGTGTTCTGTAGCCATTAGTAACCAATGACTTATTTTTCGAAGACCACCTACATACTCATATATATACTATTAGGCTGCTCAGTTCGATGATAAGGACTGTTGCTTTATTGCATGATTTGCAGATGTGCTTCAAATAGGCTGTCCAACAATATTCCTGTGCCACCGAGTAACATCTTAGTTTGCATTGCTTCATTTCCAGGTGTCATGCGAATATCAGTAGGTATTCTCCTCCTTCTTTCGGGCTTTTTCTGTTTCGGCTATTGCCAACTTTAAGCTGTGTACTATTCTTCAAAGCTCAACCTCCTGCAGCACCCGATTTAGCGTAACTTTTCTGGTTTCTGGAGTTCCCAATTTTATGGTTACTGCCACATTATCTGCAGAATCTATAAGGGATACATCTACTTGTGTTTTTGTTACTACACTAGTATACCCTATGTTTACTGGCGTGAACCTTGGAGCTTGATATGATGTCATGTGAACAGCATTTGGGCACATTTGGCAATTAGTTACATGTCTCCTCCCATGTTTGCAGAAGTCATGTTTTTTACTCTTCGTAAGAAAGCACCTACGATCGCAGACTCATCCTGGCCCGAAAACTCCTACTTCCAGCTAACTATAATGGGCGCCACATTTCATGGTGGAATAGCGTATGTGGGACGATTGTGTTTGCAGCTGGGTAGTCGTGACACTGGGGCATCTTGGTGTGTAGACCTTCCTACTCGTATTCAACGATTTTCTGGCTGAGTCGATGGCAGGAGATCCCAGGTGCACCAGGGCCTTGAACCATGGTTAGGATCGATCAATTCGAAAATCTGTCGACCAAGGCTCCAGACGCACGTCCTATTCTGATGATGCGGGTATGAAATTGAAACATTTACTCTGGGACTATATTCGGGGGCCATCGGGCTCATCACTCCGCTAATCCTTGGAGGTGCTAGGTCACCAGCTAGTGTGAAAGGTAGCTCTGCGGTCTCCGTATTGTCTACCTTGTAGTGATTTCAAATGTTCATGTGTCCGCAAAGGACTGCAGCGATGGTCTGCTGCCTCAGCGAGCGAAGAAACGATTATCGATTCTCACTGGAATTGGTCATGTCTGAAGACGTGTGAATGCACTTGCAGGTAAGCGCAACGGCACACTACTACCAAATTTTGCATTCACAAATTTTTCGAACATAATAATTGGAGTTCGACGGTGTTGAGGCCTAGGTAACCTACCGAAGGAATGAACTATAGGAACCGTGACTGAACGGACTCGATGAACGTGCGCAGGACGCGAGACGCTTTTTTTCTTACTACGAACACTTACGACCCCCACTAAGAGCGGGGTATCTAGGTAGAAGCGGTGCCCCCTCACATCTCCCATCCAGATCAAGATCCATTGTAGACATGGCCATTTACTTTTCCTTTAAATGAAAAATATATATATTTTTTTTTTAATCTCAAAATCTAAGGCGATGTCGAACAGCAGAAAATTTGCCATGAAGTTCATGTTCATCGTTTGTTTTATGTTTCTTCGGCATTACATTCAATTTTCAATTCTGAATCCACAAATATATTTCACGGGGCCTTATTCAACACTGACAGTTTACACTATTTGCGATAAATAGAAGGGCAAGAAATAGACATAACAAATACGGGCTGAGGCTGAGGTTGCTTTGATGGACGTATTTCATTTCACACTTAATACGAATATTCGATGATTTCAGAAGGAAACATTTTTTGCGTATTTAAAAATATGAGCGGATAATTTTAAAAAAAATCCAACAAACTACCTCCTGAGAAGTGACGAGCTTACCAAACTTGATGACTGGACTCCAAAGATGAAGTGACATCCCTTTGTTGAGGCTGAGCACTTTAGCACTTTAAATTAGTTGCACAATATGATGATGATCCTTCACAAAGATCTGGTCTTTAGGACACTTAATGATCAGTTTGTTGAACGTGTCGTTCCTGTTCTATAAAGAACAACTTGTGGCCATATTGTCCAAACTACCTGCTAGAAGACTCGTTCGCAACTAGCGCCACGCTACAAGCACTGTTGAAATATCAAAACCTGCAACGTCAGCTCGGCTCACATGCTGTCTGGATCCGCCAAATACTAGATAACTCAGCTATTTATTTTTAAATTAATACTTGTGAATAGCATCATTTTTTAAGCTACAGGAGTATTTACTTCTGGCAATGGGGGAGACAGTACTCGACTAACCGCCATTGTATTAGTTGATGAATGGAGGTTGGACGTAACTCTAGCACTTTGGCCTGCCCGACATTCGTTAGCTATTGGTAATCTTTTTGTACGCCACAGGCATTATGTATACCTCTGAGGTATTGTAAAACGTTGTACTTGGGAAGAGCCATCCTCACATGTGAAAGACTTCCGCCTGTTGATGCTGAAGTATCCACAGTGGAAAGTTGGGTACGCGAAAATCCACAAAGACATCCGAAACAAACGGAATTTGTTATTGAATAATACGTAGCAGACGAACGGCTTGTCTTGTACCGATATCATGATGCGCTCAGTCAGCTTGCAAATTTGGATTCGCGCCAAAAAAAACTCTCCTGATCACTTGTAACTGAGTTTTTAAGTAAACACAGCACGTACAAAAGACAATACGCTGCAAACAATACAACACAATAGCAATAGCATCAGGGAATCTGGTGAATAATGTAGCCTTGGGGGTTGACACACCTTTGCTCAAATGTAATTCGTCACCAAAAACCGCGATCGATGCACTAGTCATGCTTTCATTATTCTCGCCGCCAGAATCTTTATGTTCAGAACACTATCTTGAATCCGAATATTAAGTCATATATAATACGCGAAATCAAAACATCGGTTAGAATCAAATTATTGCCATCCTTTTCAAATTCGCTACTGGAAAACTAAGCACAGGCAGTCGAGCACAAAGCCCGTTATTCATACCGGAGATTTTTCTCTCGTTGCGCACACAATTCGCTCCAAATGCAAATATATTGAGGGGTGGAATCAATCTGTGAACGTGAACTAGATACGAGCTGTTGTAAGTTGCCCGTTTCATTTCCATTGTGCCAAAATATAACCATAAGCAATACTGTTCAAGCTCACTCTTAGCTCTCGGTTGAAAGCCATCCATACATGAGTTTGTGTGCATCGGGACGAGACGTCAAATGCAATTATTTATTGTAACCCAAGTGAAGATAGCATCAAGTTGTTTGGTGGGGCAATTCATTTCGCCTTCTTGCAGCAGCATAACGATGAATTTATTTTCCTCGATCACACTCGGCGATTTAGAGAAAACAAATATATTTAAACAACCAAAAACGCGACGAATATACCCATCCGCTGTTTAAACTGAGAACGACTTCTCTAACTGAACCACGCTCTCATGATTGGGAGGTGGATGACGACTCTTGGAACTTGAATTTCTTGTTTACTTCTGGAACCCCATTGCGATTTGCAACGACTTGAGTTGGTTAGGTTTAAGGGCAACCGCAGAGTTTCACGCGAGTGCTCACTCTTTCATCCTGCGTCGATTTTTCTATCGGATCACGTTCCGCGGACTGTATGGTGGGTGGTCGCGGATTTGCGTATTGGACGATGACAATAACCCAATCACAAACAAAACGATCGTGCGCTAGCTTTTCACGTTTTCCGAGCAAGGGGAATGCGAACGGGCGGTCCGGTGTCGAGCTGGGACGATTCTCATCGGATTGGAGACAACCTCGAGCTCAAATAAAGCAAAACTGGGGTTTCCGATCTTGCACTTTGAGATCCTTCCAACGAAAATTCTGTCACGAATCCGTCACTCTCGGGGTGATATTTATTTTTCAAGCAACCGCACTCTGCTGTGAATTCGTACTCTAAATAATCGAATTGGGACACCAAATTGATTTTCACATACATTAATGAAAGACCCAACTAAACAATAACTATAAGATCCGTGAAAATGATGTTCACAACCCATCCGCCGTACTTGCGGATTCGCGATCTCCCGTGGACTCCTCGATCCGTCCAAATCTTTTCATTCTTTTGCCGTGTCGCAACGGTACCTTGAGTACAGCTGCTCGCTCAGCCGAGTTCGGGATGCACTAAATCAGTGTTCCCATGTCCGAAATTTCAATTAGCAAATTTTATTTTTTTTTTTCCTTTTTTGAATGAACAGAAGAAAAGATGTTAAATAATAAGAAAAAGTTAAATATCATGAAGAATTAATCAAGTGAAACGTTTAAATTTAATACAAAGGAAAATTGATGTAAAATTACATTTAATAATAATAATAAGAAAAAAATATTTTATAAATTACAACTATGAATGGGACAAATGAAATCTTATTCCAAATCTGCAATTAAAATTTCGGACAAAGGTTAGGAAGGTTTCCGAGCAGTTTGCTTGTGTGGCTGCTTGATTACTACAAATGTCTTAGCTAAACCTTAAATGGAACGTTTCACCCTTTTCGATAATTTTTGCTCTGCATTGAAGCTTTCATTACGTCGTGCGGATATCGATCTCGTTTTTCGGATGGCTCCGATAGCTTTTTAAATTCAAATTTGCTTAGAGGTGAGAGAGTTGGGTGAAATGATCCATTTAAAGTTTAGCTAAGACAAGTACTTACAAGAGGAAATTTAACTTGAACATAATTTGTAGCTACAAAAATATATTGAGTTTGCATAAGTAGGAAAATTAAAAATAACTCTCTCGCCTCTAAGTAAGGTGGTCGCCATCACGGGTGTGCATCTAAGAGTGATGGCCTGATGAGAATTAGTACACACATCGAAACCACCTTCTTCTAACATTTTTCTTCTTTAATAATTTTTCAGAAAAAATTATTAAAAATATATGCAACTCATTCATGTAGCTACAAAGAATTCCAAAAGTAATTTACTACAAATGGTCTTAGGTGGGTCATGGCTGAAAAATTACCGCACACCAACTAGCCGCGACACGTTCTCGGTGAATCTAAAGTGTTTTCCAATTAGAGGTGTTATTTCGAATAGCTCGCTATTTCGGTAGATGTCACTTTTAATGCTGTCATTTTTTGACGATTGACAAGTAGAAACTACGTCATTAATAAAAATGGAACAATACATGCTTCAACAATGCATTGAAATTATTGAAATTCACTATAAAAATGGTGAAAATTTGGCAGAGACGGTGCGTAAAACTCGAACATATTTGGATCGTCATGAAGCACCTTGTCGGACCGCAATTCAGAAATCGTTGAAAAAGTTCGAGCTGATGGGACAACTTAGTGATGTGAACAATAAAACCCGTGCACGTTACTCAAGAACAGCCGAGAATAATGCTGCTGTACCCGAAGGTGTTGAAGAAAACCCAGGTTCGTCCATTCCTCGTCGTTCTTTGGAATTAGGCATTTCACAAACGTCATTACACCGTATTTTGCATAAAGATTTGGGTCTTGAAGCTTATAAAGTTCAATTAACACAATAACTCAAGCCGGTCGATCATCAACAACGTCGTGTCTTTGCTGGTTGGGTCCTTGAAATGCATGGAAATCATCCGGAATCCCATTGAAAGCTCATCTTGAGTGATGAGGCCCATTTCCACCTCGGTGGCTTCACCAACAAGTATCTGGGGCTCGGAAAACCCAAAAGTTGTTGTTGAAAAGCCTCTCTACCCTCAATGTGTGACTGTTTGGTGCGGCTTATGGTCCGGTGGAGTTATTGGACCTTACTTTTTCGAAAATGAGGCTGGATTAACAGTTACGGTGAATGGATTGCGCTATCGAGAGATGATTTTTGATGGCCGGCATTGGATGGTATTGATCTGGTCAACGTTTACTTTCACAAGACTGCGCTACGTACCACATAAGCAACGAAACCATTGATGTTTTACGGGAAAAGTTTCCAGACCGTGTTATCTCTCGAAGAGGTGATCACAATTTGCCACCGAGATCTTGTGATTTAACACCTTGCAACTTCTTCCCTTGGAGCCACGTGAAAGAAAAGATCTACGCCAATAGCCCAGCGTGAATTCAAGACCTCAAAGATGGAATTCGTGAGGCTATCGAGGACATAGGGCAGCCACTTTGCGATTTGGTTATGGAAAATTTAATGAAAAGGATATGGTCCTACAAGCGTGGTCGCGGTGGTCATTTGCCTGATGTTATTTTCTACAATTAACGGCATACTTTATAATGAAATAAACATCCGATCATTCATATTAAAAAATGGTATTTTTCTTTTAATATCAACATAACACCTCTTATTGGAAAACCCTATATATGCTAATGTTGAAAGATACCATGAATCGCTAAAAGAACCCACTCTTTCCTTTTCAGCAAACTCTTTCTTTTTCAGAGGGAAGTAATGTCGAAGGTGAGTATGCCGCCCCGGCAGAGTAGGGTTTACATAATGCGTGAATGGTCGAGTTTGTGTTGTTGTTCGGTACGTGGTGCCATAGTTTGGCTTTGCGGCTTTAATTAGAGTAAGTTGATTCGGTTTTGGATTCGAATAGTTTATTTCGGGCATCGCGTCGGTAAACAATGGGCAACGCGTGATTTTGATTGATGTTATCTTTTTCGAATTTCTCTTTTTTCGCTCTGGACGTATGGTCGGAAGGAGATGAAAATGAAGTAAGGTAAAGGCTTGACGGAAGGCTTTGACGCATTTCAAATCAGGGATTTGAATCGTTGGTTGATACCTGTAGCCCCTTTCCGAACTAGCTTGCCTGCTAGCAGCCACCTCGGAGTAGACTTAGGGCGTCCGGACTTATTGTCCTAATGGGCATAGTCCGTTTACGCATTCCCATACTTCACGTCTATAACCGATGAGAAGTCAGCTTCGAGTTCCTTCGGGAAATTTCGAAACGAACGAACGTACAAAAAAATTATTACAAATCACTCGAAACAAATCTCGTTGTCGTCAACGGGATTCAAACTAGGGACCTTCGGTTACGTGGTGAGTGCTCTGACCATTACACCAAGTGGACTGCGGGCACTTGGCAGCTTATTTGGGCCTTATTGAACAAGTGAGTAGCACTCTCATGCCCGTCTCCGGACGAGTTTACTCCCTAAGATAAGTATGCCCCGCCGGAGCATACTTATCTTAGGGAGCAATAATTTACGCAGTGGTCAGCCAGACCTGGGTTTTAAAATATATTTAACTTTTATTTTCCATAGAAGTTTTAGTTCCAGGTCTGATTGATGGTGGATAATGCACAGATACCTTCTGAAAAGCTCAAGTTTGTTTTAGCCACTATTACTCCCGGCAACCAATTGAGTCACTAGGCGCAGGTCACAAAACAGTACGAACTTTTTGCGTCTACCTCCTGTGATTGGATACAACAACAACAAATACGTGAGAAGTTGAAATTCACTTAACTTTGTTAGTAACAGTATGATTTATCGAATTTACGTTTTCTTGAATAAAATCTTAATGCTAACCTTAAATTCAATAACAATTCAATATACGGACGAATTTTTATAAGATCAATCAGTCCTGAGAGTTTCATAAAGATCAACTGGTATTTAATGAATTTATAGCGATTTGAATTTTCCTGTATTACTATGGGACAATATGCGCTGTATTACTATGGAAACATATGGCTATGGAACAATATGCGCTTTTTATAGACTCAGACACTGCAGTTTTCATCTCGATCAACGTCAACTATATTGTTACTATACATCGGCGTGATTATCTCCTTGAATTCATTGTTAAGCAAGCTTGACATCATCCTTCTCACTGAAGCCCACATCAATTCATGGCACTCTATGAGATTCAAGGATTTTGAATTCATAAGAAACGATAGGGCAATAAGTGATGGGGGAGGTGGCACCGGGATATTGGTTCGAAGACCCTATTGTTTCCAAAATATTGAAAAAGTCAAAATCAAAAACTTTGAATCTCTTGAAGTGTCCGTTATCAAAATCTCACTGCCAGGTCGGGATAATCTCTTCGTTATTTCTGCCTATGCAACTGATGGAATAGTTCTCAAGCTCAAGGAGGAGCTCAATTCCTTGTTTGAAATACTCGAATTGAACAGGCTGCATTGTTATTATATTCTGGCTGGTAACCTGAACGCCAAGCATACATCATGGCTGAACGCCACCAATAATCCAAGAGGTGTATTCATGAAATCGTTGATAACAGAGAACCAAATTGTGTACAGGTGCAATCTATATGGGTCGGAGTTCCCAACATCCCCTAGGACAAATTCATATTTGGACCTCTGCATTGCTGACGCGATACTTGAATTCAGCTTTGATAGTCCTCAGAGGAAACTGCAGGTGCTTTCTTATGATAGCGACCATAACGCAATCGTAATGGAAATCAATCATCACAGGGATGATCTCTTCCTCATTCCAGTTCAACATGAAAACCATCGGTTGAATTTCAAAAAAAATAGACCGGGAAAGTTTGAAAAGAAGTCTATTCGGTAGTACCAGAAGCAATATCCTCCTTCTGATGATGGCAACGCTTGCTCAATAGTCTCTAATGACAGGAATCTAACTAACGTGAAATAGATCTCTATTTGTCGAAGTTAGAGAAGCTGACGCTGGGAGCGATTGAGAAAGTAGCTCCCAAGATTAAACATCGAAGAAATATGGACGGATATGAAACACCAACCATCGCAAGGTTTAAAAGATTGAAAAGTCTTCTTTTCACACGCGTCAACAATATTTTCCGACGATTTTTGGATTACAACCATCCCTCGTTGGCTTTGTTGAAATTACACCTGAAGAATGTCCGGAACTTAATCCGTTCATACTTCGGGAGTGAGGTCAGTAATCAATGGGCGGAAAAAATTAAGGGGTATTAGCCCACAGGATCCAGATGGCGTGTTCGCGAATAGCATATTCTGCAAGAAGTCTCGCGTGAGGGTATCGCATCTTGAAGTCACTAGTAATGAGATAAACCTTCTCGACAGGGCTGGTATCGAAATTGACAGTACGACTCCAGATAGAAATGGTAACAGGATTATATGTGAGGGATTGTATCAACTTACCCCGATTGGAACACATTTTGAATTGGTTCATACCAACCCCTGAGAGAGGGAATGAAATATTTTCAGAAGTCCTTGAAGCAAAAGCTTCCGACTTCAAATCAAGCTGGAAAGGCCAATGAATTCTTCATTTCAATGAAACATTAACATCTGACTTCATGCCGAGCTTGAATCTTATTGATTATTTTGTCAACTATGAAGACTTGTGTTTGATATTTCGCAGGATAAACAACAAGGAATCATGTGGTACTGATGGTATTCCAAATATAGCTCTCCGACATTTGCCTGAGGTTCGAATTAGGAATTATTGCATATTGTTCAACAATATGTTAAGCAATTCATGTTTCCCGAATGAGTGGAAAACGGCTAAGGTATTTCCAATCTTGAACAAAGAAAGAGAATCTTCATGCCCCAAAAGCTATCGCACAATCAGCTTGCTGCCTAACATCAGCAAGGTGTTTGAAGTGATACTCAACAGACCATTAAACACGCACTTTGAGAAATGTGAGTTAATGCCGAATTGCCAATTTGGTTTTCGTGACAGGCATTCCAACACATATGACATCTGTTAGAAACTAAACAATAGGAAATGAGTTGGAGCGTGTCTCACTGATATGGAGAAAGCCTTCGATACGGTGTGGTTGGATGGACAAGTTTTTAAACTCCTTCAGGACAATTCCCCCAGACACCTTGTCGCCATGATGTGCAATATGTTATACGGGAAATCGTTTGTTGTAACTGATGAAAATCAGACAACAACGCGTGAATTCAAGGTCTTGAATGGTCTACAGCAGGAAACAGCTCTTCTCAATACTCATTCGCAAGCTATTGAACGGCTTTGATTTTAATGTTTCGCCGACGCGATCATTGATAGTGTTTGCTGATGATCTGATCATCTATACGGTAGACAAAAAAGCTACAATAGTTCAGAGCAATCTTCAAAAACTCATCAATGATGTTCAGCTGTACACAGACAATTGGTGAATGAAAATCAATGCGCAGAAGTGTGAAACAATCTTGTTTCGGACAACGCTGTAGGGGATCAGTCAAGACCTGAAACGTAATTGGAAGGATTTCCGCATCATGGCTGGCGAGGGTAGTTCAGAACGGGTTCCACATAAATCCTGTGTTTGATACCTCAGTGTCCATCTCGATCAGTATCTGTACTCTAATGAACATGTCAAAATCATGCTCAGTAAGGCACCAAAAGTAGTCATGGCCCTACGAAGACTCTTTCATTCCAAATACATTGATCAAAAAGTCAAAATTATCTGTTACAAGACCCTGGTTGGACCAGTTTTGACATATGGATGTCAGACCTGGTACAACTGGAGTACTAGTACTATGGAAAAACTAAGAGTTTTCGAAAGGAAATGTCTTCGTGCATGTACTGGTTTGTACAGAAAGCTTGAGAAGGATTGGAAGCATTTTATAGTATATCGAATAGAAAAATTTGTCAAACTGCTCAAGTGACAAGTGTCAATGTCTTCATATTGAAACTTCTTCGGAATCATATCGCAAGATCTGGAACTTTGAGTGTAAATCTTTGGATTTCACAGCCGTTCCACCCTACAGACGGGTATATTGCGACTTGCCTCGCTACTGGCTTCGTTCCTCCAGAAGCATTCGTGTATTTGGACATGACTCGATATGTTTTTGATCCTGATGGCGTCCCAATCATATATTATATAAATATAAATATAAATATATATATATATATATATATATATATATATATATATATATATATATATATATATATATATATATATATATATAGACGGACCACCGATAAGAAGAAACAATATCTTCGAATTAGAGTTCATGAGACCAACGATTCCAATAGAGATACTCATTTGCTAGATTCTTTGAAGCTGATCGAGATGAGACGGGGCAATCTAGGTATTGGTGGCTGAATGACAATGTCTAAATTATTCGTGTTTGTGTTTGTGTTTGTGTTTTTGTATTTTGCGTTACTTAGTTTTTGAGTTTCAGCTCACTATTGCTACATATAGTTTTGTTGTTTATTTGCTTTAAAAATAAGGGACAGGTTAGGTTTATTTTAGGTTTATTTTATGAGGTGTAGAGATAAGATTAAATGTATAGGCTAAGAATATTGTGATAGAATTTTTGGTATACGAGTAAGATAAAGTTTTCGATTGAATTTTATTAGAATTAGGTAAGAGCATATCAGGTGTAGGATCAAAGCTCACTGTTGTGTTGAAATTATAAATAATTTTAGGATAGTGTTGATTGGTTTTTTCCAATCAAACCGTAAAATATGTAATAATCATAATTAATTTGAATTTGCTATGGTTTTTTTTTGATGAAATGTGTTTAACTAATAACGTATAAAGTTAGAGAGCCATTTAGTCCATTAAGTTTTTGCATTGCTATTGTTTGGAATTTGCTTTATGTTCTTTTAAAATTTATAACGATTAGTATTGAATAAAGCGCTTTTGACTTTGACTCTACAGCTTTGCTAGAATTTGCATGAAAGTTTCAGGAATGATAGGTATCATGAATATCTTTGAGCAATCGTTCAGCTAGTGGTATCAGTAATCTTAAAACAAAATAGTGGCTGTTCCAAATGAGAAGATTGAATAATTTTGAGTTATTTTTCCCCAACTTCAACGTTTAAACTGCCGGCTTTTGACACTTGATTTAATGTAATGAATTACTGAAGATGAGTACCTAAAATGAATACTCATAGGTGAAACAAGTCGGGGAGGTGGTAGAGAGCTTCTAACAAAAGGGCTTTGTAACCATTCTAGGATTCGAAAAAAATAGGCCATGAATCAATGATTACAGTACAGGGGAGTGGCCCCTGAGAAAATAAATTCATCAAACGAGGCCGATATGAGTATCAAATGACAGTTTTTGCTTCAGTGAGGACACAGGTGGAGAAATACACGAAAAATGTGTTTCCCCCTCGCGATTGGACACCTGTAATCAAAAAAATTTGGAAAAATTATCAAGGGAGATATTTATGAGTATCAGAATAACAAATACCTCTATAGTCAAAATTCGTTCAACTTTGTTAATAATAGTGGGGGTACCGTTTGAAAGGATTGCTGTTGACATCGCAGGACCCTTTCCTGAATCTGAATGGGGAAATCGATACACGCTGGTTGTAGCCGATTATTTCAGCAAGTGGCCCGAGCTCTACCCCATTCCCAACCAGGAAGCAACTACCGTAGCCGAACAGCTAGTGCTAAATTGGGTCAGTAGGTACGGCGTACCTTGCGAATTACATACGGATCAAGGCCAAAACTTTGAGTCACTAGTTTTTGGCGAAATGTGTGAACTACTGGGAATGCGGAAAACGAGGATAACACCGCTGCATCCCCAATCCGATGGAATGGTCAAACGTTCCAACGGCACGCTCAATAAACATCTGGCCAAGATGGTTGACGAGAACCAAAGGGACTGGGACCGACATATCCCACTATTTTTGATAGCCTACAGAGCTGCCCAATATGCATCGACGGGCCAAGCCCCAGCCAAAGTCATTTTTGGAAAGACTATTCGTCTGCCAGCTGATATAAAGTTCGGGACACCCCCTGAGAAACCCCAAACGATCTCGGAGTACGCAATTGAGCTAAGACAACGGTTGAACCGGATACATCGGACAGTGCAAAAACGCCTCGAATCGGCTACTGACCGCATGAAGACCAGGTATGATCTAAAGGCAAATTCTACTGGCCTCATGAAAGATGACTTGGTCTGGCTATATAACCCACAGCGACGGAAGGGTAGGTCTCCAAAGTTGCAGCATAATTGGAAGGGACCATACTGAGTTACAAAGCGAATCAACGACGTCGTATATCGCATACAGGAACACCGTAAGCCGAGAGCCAAAATGAAAATCGTGCATCTGGACCATCTTGCCCCATATTACTCCCTGGGAGAATTGACTACAACTGACGACACATCTTTTCGGGGCGAAAAGAGCTGAGATGGGGGCAGTGTTACATGTCCAAATAATTCTGCAAGCTACTGTCGCAATTGTTTTCACAACCACTAAGAACATCAACAAAACGAATTTACTCGAAACCACGAGAACCCAACAAGCATGATCAACATTTGAAAGTGAGTCACTGCTCCACTCATTACGCTGCTGGAATTTTCCCGCTAATTCACAAATGTACGAGAACTGAGTGAATGATTAGAGACCCTATATAAAGGCGAGCTGAATGAATGGGGGGATCATTCATTCGACCGCGGATAAGAACCGCGATAGTGTGTGGGAAGCGATATTGTTCGAGTAATAGGAAAGTGATTTTCGTGATTATGTTGTAATTTTGGAAGACAATTGCGATAGAAATTTATGGACAAGTGAAAGTCAGATCCTGTTAAAATTGTCAACTAGTAAAATAAGTGATTGTGCATTTGCTATTTATTTAAATAAACTCTTTAATTTAATTTAAAAGGCATTGCGTTTTCACTTTCCCGGATTATTAAAATTATTGGCCGCGAGCCAAAAAAACGCGACAATAGTATGATCTTCGAATTTTACATTTTCTCCAATAAAATCGTATGCATGCATTTAACCCCAACAAAACTCGACATTTAAGTAGCCGTACACAAGGTCCTAATGCTCTGTAAGTTTGATGAAATTTGTATTATATTCAAGGAAGTTATAGCCATTTGAAATTTCTCCAATTACAACAACCATAACAAACTATTTTGGTATTTATGGACTTTCCATCGAATCAGACAGTGAAGTTTTGATTTGATCCTCTTAAAACTTCAGATAAGATCGAAGACATACAGTGACTCCCAAAAAGATCCGCACAAGTAAGAAATGTTCCTTCTTTTTCAATTTATGCTTCAATCCATGACACAAAAAGAAAAAGGAAATATTATTAACTGAACAAAACATCAGCTCGATAATTTTACTCAAAAAAAAATAGAAAATGTACCGCAAAATGAGAAGTAAAACGAAGGATTTAAAAAAGAAGCACAAAAATATGACGCCCCAAAAAGATCCGCACAACAAGGAAACTTGCGCAAACCTGTGCATTTTTATGTAAAAAGAACACATTTGAGTGACCTCTTTATAGCATATTGCCTTCAGTGGCAAAGTTGTAATAGATCTGGGCAGATCATCTCTAATATTGATCACAAACCGCGTGTTGTTCGTAGCTTAAAAAAACGTTGTGCTTTATAAATTAAAATGGGCAAATACATGTCTCCAGAGAAGATTCAGTTGGTGGTTTCTAACCATATGGAAGGTAAAAATGCGGCAGAAATATGTTCGAGCCTCAACATGAAACGTAAAACTGTTCACGACATTCTCCGGAGGTATAAAGAGGAAGGCAGAATAGACTTGAAGCATAGTCCGGGTCGCCCAACGGTTCTAACGACGCTTGAAGAACGCTCTATCGTTCGGGAAATAAAAAAATCCAAAACTCAGTGCTCCAAAAATTGTGAGTGAAGTGTTCGCAGAATTTAAGAAAAAAGTAGGATGTGAAACAGTTCGACGAGTTTTGAGAAATGCTCAATACAATGGACGCGTTGCACGGAAGAAACCATTCATCAGCGAAGTGAATAGAAAAAAACGTTTAAATTTCCCTAAAGAATTTATTTTAAAGGAAGTAAATTATTGGGAGGATGTGATTTTTCCCGATGAAAGCAAATTCAATGTTTTTGACTCGGATGGACGTGTTATGGTTTGGTGCAAGCCCAATGAAGAATTGAGTCCAATTAACCTCAGGCCTACAGTGAAACACGGAGGTAGCAGTTTGATGGTTTGGGGATGCGTATCTACTCGTGGTGTTGGCGAATTAGTATTTATAGATGGTATCATGGATTCCCGTCGATATTTAGACATTTTGAAGGAAAATTTGCGAAAAAGCGCTGCTAAAATGGGCATTTTGGATTCATTCAAATATTACGAAGACAATGATCCCAAACATAAGGCACGCATTGTTCAAGAATGGCAGCTGTATAATTGTCCAAAAGTGGTTCATCCTCCTCCTCAGTCACCGGATTGTAATCCCATTGAAAATCTCTGGGATAAATTGGACCGTAGAGTTTATAGCACGCCAATTTGTTCAAAAGCGGAGCTCAAGAAAAGGCTTCGCGAAGAATGGGTGAAAATGGATGTGGAATACCTGCGGAAAATCATCTCCAGTATGCCAAATCGATTAAAATGGGTCATTGAACAAAACGGACATGCAACAAAATACTAGCTTACTAAAATTTTTGTTTATTTTTACAATTTAGCTCTTGTGCGGATCTTTTTGAGGGATGATATTTTTGTTTTTTCATGGAATTTCCTTTTTTTTGGTATATTTAACGTAAGAAACTATTTTATTTATGTGATCTGTAAGACTGTTATGTTCTGCTCATAATAAAATGTTTAAAAAAATTTTCCCGTTTTTAATTGCCTTACAAAATGAGAAAGGAGGAAAATTTCTTACTTGTGCGGTTCTCTTTGGGAGTCACTGTAAATGCTTTTGGGATTTTTTGATTTGATTGATTTTTATTAGTTGAAAATGGAGAAAAAATGGATTTTCTTTCAAACTAGCCAATCTCTTTGACATGTTTCTTGATTTTATTAGTTACTAGAGATTGTATTTTGTAAGTTGAGTACGAAACCCTTCTGACATGAGCGTAGGTCTGTCTACCTAACTTGTTATATTTTTTAAGTTGATTATTTGCGGTCCATAAGGGTGAAAAACTTATTAAATTTCAAACACAAGCTGGTGCTGAAGGTGGCTTTGCGGTCTCCGTGTTTTCTACCTTGAAGAAAGGATAGGAGGCTGGACCTCTGAAAGTGGAACAGAAACCTGTTCCAATAGTTCCCTCATCTGCTTCATACTGGTAGCCATCGTCTGCATGACGACAGGCAGCTGGGCCAGTTTGGAAGTCGATGATGAGAATTAGGGACGGCCGATACCAACGAAGGAATCGATTCCTCAGTATCGAGTCTGCCTGAAAAGGAAGGTATCGTGGTATCGATATTTCATGTGAAAAACATCGATACTAAAAGGAATCGACTCGATTCTTTCAAATTAAAGTTAAAGAAGAAGAATTCACGGCATGTAAGATGTTTGACGCATAAAATGCTTGTACAAAATTGAAGCTTAAAGGTAGTTAAAAATCAGAGCAATCAAGCGAAATAAAACAGGCATATTTACTTTAGAAAAATCTTTATTAAAAGTTAAGAGCACATGTTTAATTTTTGAAACTGATAAGAAAGTCGAAAAATTATCGAATCTTTGAAGCTGTTTTCCACACTACAAGAAATGTTGCCGCCAAGAAAGTTTCTTGGTGGAGGTGGTTGGCAGTCGTGCGGGTTCTGTTGTCCGTTATAATTAAACCGGCGCCGGAGGAGAGTCTTTCACTTGGGCAAGACGTAGGCAATGGGATATAAATTCGGGTACTCTCCCTTCAAAGACTGCCACACCTCAAAAGGGTTCGCTCGCACACTGTGGAGAGGCTTGTTGAGGTACTGTCGCAGTTCAACAGGATAGCCACCAGGGAAGTCATCTTCAACCGCCATTTCACTCTGGCGTACAACCTCTTCGTAACACCCAGAGATCATCAGGAGTCTCCTCATGACCAGCCTCGAATTCTCTCTAGCCGAGCTGCAGCACTGGTAGCTGCTGCTGTTTTCATAATTTGTTTTGTCTAATGGAAAGAAAAAAATATTCTCATTATTTATAAAAAAAACAGCTGTATCAATAGAAAAAAACACTAAATTAATAGAAAAAAGCTGCATTATAAGCAAAAATATAGCCTTCAACCAAAGCGATAAACATTACCTCATCAGAAATGTAGGTGAGCACATCTGCGATGCACAGAGTACTTCGAAAATAATCCTTCTTGAAACGGGGGTCAAGAATCGTTGCGACCGCCATGTTCCTATTTTTTTCAATGCTACCAAAGTGCCTTTCAAGTTCAGATAGCAAATATTGCTTTAAATTTGCAGCGGTCATATTGCCCACAAGTACCACCACTGCATGCATTTACTATCCAGAAACATAACATAAATTTCAATACGAGACAGCTGGCACAAAAATAGAAAGTACTCACCTCACGCAGGATGTGAGTAACTGGTATGACCTTGCTGAGCGTTGTTGACTTTTCTGCAGAGAGTTCACTGGTCGCTTTAGCTAATGGCTGCAGAAGTTTCATGACTATTCGCAGAGTTGCTAGCTCTGCTCCATTCAGCATGACAATCTCCGAAAACCTAGTAGCGGCCAGTCTCACAATATCTGACAGCTCTAAAAACCTGGATAGTAACTCATATTTTTAGCTCCACCTTGTGGAAACTTCTTGAATGAGACGAAAGCATGTTCCTTCACTTTTTCCTCTCTCCATTTGCAACTTTTTCAAGTGGTTGCTAAAGTTATAGCTGTGCCTTGAAAATGTCACAATGATCTTGACTTTTTTAAGAAGATCCGTGACTCCGAGAACATTCTCCACTTTTTCCTTAATAATTTCATTTGTTCCATCAGTCAGGGTACTTTGGACAGGAACCTCATGAGTTTCAAATGCAGTTTGTGGAATTCGGTTTAACATGTGATTAAAGCATGGATTGTGACGGTTGATACCAAAAACCTGTCTCACTGCTTGCTTTATATTTTCAGCACTATCCGTTACAACCATACTGACTTTTTCATTTTCAATACCCCACTGCACTAAAATATCTTCTAAAGTTTGAGCAAGGTAAGAGGTGGTGTGCCCTTGCGTCAGATGAGTAAGGCCCAAAATGCAAGATTCCATTTCAATTCCTTTCAGGATTAAGAAAATCAAAAATAAAATCATAAAACATTTGCATATTGCTTATGAAATTAATCAATCAATCAATAAATACATAAATTACCTTTCAGATAGTGAGCAGTGCATCCAAGATAGCTGTTAGTTGTATGAATCTCAGTCCAACAGTCTGCAGTGAGGCATATGGAGTTCGGCTTGCACAGAGCTTCTTTCACGAGCAAGCTGACAGATTCGTACTTGTCTTCCATTAGCCGGGTTGTTGTCTGGCGGCTGGGGGGCTTCCATAACGGAGCGGCCTTCTGGCAGAAGTACTGAAATCCTGGTTTCTCAGGTGTGATCAGCGGCAGCCGGTCTTTGCACACCATGAATAGCATAGCATCTCTCAACTCAGCTGATCTAGTGCCTCCATCTATAAAAAGAAACCATCAGGTAGGGACGCAGCTGCATGAAATTTCAAAAAATTAAC
This sequence comes from Odontomyia ornata, assembly GCA_963969285.1. Taxonomy (NCBI): domain Eukaryota; kingdom Metazoa; phylum Arthropoda; class Insecta; order Diptera; family Stratiomyidae; genus Odontomyia; species Odontomyia ornata. The sequence continues at coordinate 45,603,127 of OZ017742.1, forward strand.
CTTCAAAAGATCTTTGCTGCCTAAAGCTGTTTGTTATAGTACGCTGCCGTTTGTGAGGGGTCGCACAGGAACAACCGCAAGTTTTGCGAATTCCGGGCAGTGAGGATGGTTGTTGTAGCGTAACTGAATGTGGCGAAGTTGGTGGTGAAGTTGATTGTGACATTACGGATGGGTATGCGGAGAACGAAAGAGCAGAATTGGGTCTGCTAGTGCTTGCTGATGACGAGCGAGATTCCCCTGGGCTTTCATTAATGCTGAGCTGCAATAGTAGTGAAGCAGGTAACGAAAAAAGACATATTATCAAACACTTAAAAAATTTATGAAATATTGCCATCAACTAGATGGCGCCATGGCATCCAACGACGCATTTGCAAAATGTGGTGGAATCAACTCTGCGGAGTTCAGCCAAACACGTCCCATCCCATTGTTGACACTTCATTAGAATCAACTTATTGTAAATTCATTTTACTTACGAGACTGCTGTCGGTGTCCAAAATCTCCCAAGCAGTGTAATCGGTGGTCTCATTTTGTGGCTTCAAAATGTTATGCTTTCCTTTCAAATGCTTTCAAAAGTTGGAAGTATTTCCGCACTTTTTAAGGTGCTTGAAACAATGCTTGCACTGTACTGCGTCAGCACTAACATTCGTAATATGCTGCCAAATAATACTTGATTTCGCCGTTTGTGGCGACATTTTCAGTTTGCACTACACGTTATTTAAGTTCAACGTCTGCACTACACTTTATTCATAATTCAGCGTCTGCACTACACTTTGTTTAGGTTCAACGTCTGTACTAAACTTTATTAACATTCAATGTCTGCACTTGCACTACACTTTACTCACATTCAACGTCAAACGTCAAACGTCAATCAGTCAATCAATTTTCATCACGAGGGTATCAAAATGCTATGCAAAGAATCGGGACAAGAATCGCCATGAAAGAATCGATTCCACTAAGAATCGAGCGAGTGGGTATCGAGTTCTTAGTATCGAGTCTTTCAGCAGCAAGTACCCGATTCTCCAAAGTATCGATTCGGTATCGGCCGTCCCTAATGAGAATTAAGCCGTAGGTCCAACTTGTGGTAGCGCTCCTGCTCCATCTACGTCACTGAGCGTTATAGGTATTTTGGGCTCTGCTCCACACGCCATGGGGGGCTGACTCTGCTCTAACACGGTGGAGCAGTTTGCTTAGGGGGACTGCTCGATTACTTCAATTTACAGGGATTTGTGGATCAGAAAATCGTGGGAACCCCTCCTGCTTTTTCAAATGGGCTTTGAAAAGTCTACGACGGATTTGCCATTTTTTTAATTATGACTAAAAATACATATCTTAACCAAAAGCAACATTCTTTAATAGAAAACCCAAATACATTTATTCTATTACAATTCAAAAACAATACGCTTCATAAATATTCAATTCACCTCCTCTGATCCTACCTTATATCCTTTCTATCCCTAAACAAAGCATCGTTCTCAATTTTGCATTATCGGTCCTTACAAATCCCCAAAATGTTTTCTTTATTATTTCGTCTAAATCATGACAAATTAGAATCCACCAAATTCTCTACGTTTGAGGTCTTCTTTTTAATCTGAACAGCCATTAGATCAATTTGTATTCTATTTGCTTCGATTCAGCTGTTATTTCCATTCTCCTAGGTATCAAGTTGAACTGCATGGAAAACCTTTACTCGCCGCAACAACGTATCCTCGCTGCTATTCATGTCTAAACGGGAGGTTGGCGAAAAAGTGAAATTCATTCTGTCAATTTTTCATCTGCTTGCGGAATTCACAGACTACCGTCTAAGGAATGAACGAACAAATCTTTTTCCCTTTTAAAAACGAAAAACGAAAAGAATAAAAACTTTCCAGTCACGTTTCCACAAGCACAAACAATTACTTTTGTACGCAACCCCCAAAGCCGTCATGTATAGGAGAGCAATAAACTCAATTTCCCGAAGGATAATATTTACATAGATGGTCGAAATTATTATATGATTTTTTTTTTCTGTAAAACCAAGATGATATACAAAATTCACCCAAAATGTTGCATGGAATGTTTGCTGTTGTTGGGAGCGCACCTGCTATCTGGCGGAGGAAAAGTTTTTAATTAAATGTGAGTTTCTTGCCGTCGGTGAACATTCTTGGTCTAGGAATTTCCATGCCATGGCGGACAAGGACAATATTTGGTTTTTATTCGCACACTCAACAGTTGGATGCTGATAGAAAATTTAGAGAAACTCTAAATGAATATTGACAATAATCTCTTAAGGTATTGAGCTTGTGGCTATCTTTAAATAGACGAAGATTTCCTTTTAAAGATACATTAAGGATGAACTCGGAATGTTGGTAGAAATGCATGCAACCTAACATCACATTTGCTCATTGCATTGTCTTCCTGCTCCATGCAGGACTCCTTGATATAGTGAACGTTGTGATGGAAATGTTTTTGATTGTTCTGCTGATGCTTTGGGAAAGATACATCTGTGGCGGCTGCCAAGGGAAGCACAACGTGACGAATACCTTGAATTAGTCATAAATATTATCTAAGTTGGCAAACATCAAAGTAAATCAAATGCACATGCAAACATATGTGTGCAAATAGTTCTGCGACACGATTTCATTGCACGCCAACCAAATACGGGGGCCTCGATGCAACAACCCCAAACTAAAGACTGTGAAATTATACAATTACGCACGGCGCCAGACATATCTAATTTCGGAATAAGATGTCGCATACTGTGCGTTCCCCGTCCGCCTAAGAATTCATAAGACATTTCAAGATTTCGGCAAAGACCATAATGCAGCACTTTATCGTATGTGCACCCAACATTCTTACCTTTCCAGTTTCAGCGTTTCGGCGTGTACCTTAATGGATGACTGGCTGCACGATATGTGTTTTGTTTGAGTAGCTTAAATAGGACCCACATGTATCTGTAAGATGCTGGAGAACATTTCGAGATGCCTGTGCCGACGGTAAAAAGACTTTGAGTGCGTTTAGTACTCTCGTCATAAAACTGACACTAAAACGTGTCTACATGGTGTTAAATAGTGATATAAAAGGGTGCATTTAGACAGGAGACAGATAATTTAGTCTTTCATATTTGGAGTGCTGGGAATTTTTCAGGCAGAATTCGCGTTGGAATTTTTAAACTTTCAAAGGGTTTTTATCAAACTTAATGGGCCATTGTTGGGAATAGTTCTATTCAGGTATATACAGATAAGTTCTACTCAAAAGTACTTAGTTCTTGGAGGTAATTTGAGATAATCGTGGCATTTAAATTTCATTTATCATAATTATGAATAAGTGATTCGGAACATGAATAAATCAGTTTTCATTAAACTTAAGGGCTCTCTTATCTTATAATTGAAGTCAGCACCGCTGACTTTAATAGCTATGTTAGACACTCTCTTCTTTTACTACTTTTTAAAGAAAAGGCAGCACCATGATTTTAAGCAGTGCATACGCTTTTTTTTATTGCTCTGCATTTAAATCAAAGGAAATAATGGCAAACCATATGAGTTCACGTAAGATGGATTCATCATTAGCAACACCATGATTATATTATAAATGGACGGCGATTTGAGTGACGAATTGGAATTGTCACTTTTGGCTGGCGGGCACTTAGGGAGTGTAATAATCGAGCAGCCTTATTAGACAAACTGCTCGAGGGACCTTAACGAAGGAAATACCATGCCATAATAATAACAACGCAATAAGTGCGGAACAATTTAATACGCAACTTATTAGCCATGTTATTACTAACCCACAATAAATATCGCCACTACCACCGCTACCATTATCAATAAAATGTTTTTCTAATGCTACTGCTCCACCTGCGTTAATGTTAGTGTTAGTGTCTGTGCCTTAATGCGCACTAATTAACGCGTTAAAAAATAACGCATTAAACGAGTGGCTACACATACGAAGCCCGGCTACAAAAGTTATTTCTTCGTGAATTAGTGCGCTAAATATGTTCGGTATGGAAGTGCAAGCTGCTGCTCTAGTGTATTATATGAGTACGATTAATAATTATGTACGTGTTCTCAAGCGGAAAAATATTAGAAAGCAGAAAATGAAACGAAGATGGTGGATGATTCAAATGTATCGCCGTCGAACAGAGTAAGTGTTTTTATCGAGAAAGTTGTATCCTTTCTGTTTTCAGTACACCATGGATCATACAGCTTGAATTTTTTACTCATTTTAGAAAGTCATCTGCGGAATTCTTCTCAGATCTTATGGCTGAGAATGCAATAGAATTTTACAATTTTATACGAATGTCGCCCACTGATTTTGAAGTTCTGTTAAAAAAAGTCGAGCCACTGATATCCAAAACAGATACTAGATTCCGAAAATCAATTCCTGCCAAAGTTCATCTGGCATTAACTCTTCGGTACTTAGCAACAGGAAACAGCTTTAGAAGCTTACATTTTTTATTTAAAATATCTCACCAAGTAATCTCAAAAATTATTAGAGAAGTCTGCGCTGCACTAACTGCAACTTTAGACAATATGATCAAGGTAAGTAAACAGAACCAAAAGAATATAGTTATTAAATTTATTGTTAAAATTTTCAAAAACAGAATAAATTCAGGTAATATAAGTAAAACAAAAATAAAAAATTCAGGTCAATTAAGAATAGTCTGAGGCTAGATAGAGTTCTTCATGGGTTTTCAGCATAAGGGGGAAGTACTTGTTCATTGCTAAGTATTTGAATGGACCCGTCGTTGGTTATTGACATCGTATACTGTTGTTGTTGTTGCGATGTTTGTTGCAGATTTGGGGATGTAGATGTCTCGCTTATAGGAGTAGAATGTGCAGATGTAACTGTGTGGGCTGATAAATTACTATTTCGACTTTTAACGTAAAATTCGTAAGTAAGGTTTTGAATACAGTTCATTAATTGTTCTCTATCATCAATATTTTCTATTTTTCGTATTTTGGATGCAATCATACCAGCAAAATAATCATATTCATCCAATTCTTTTTTCTTGTCGGTTATAGCCTTCAAACAGCCAAAGGCTTCATTCATTTGCTTCTCAGCGTTGGTAATCTGAGTAGCAGTTGTAATTTTGGTTTTTACACTATAAGGTTGTTTGAACTTTTTCACTGGATGTACAGATGTTGATGTGGCTTTATTATTTGATGAGCAGTTTGTAGGGAATAGGCTTTCAGGAACTGATTCATTTTCAATTGAGTCTTTTAAACATGAATTTTCCTCTGCACTGTTTTCTTCTGAAGTTGACTGAAACGATTAAAATAAAAATAAACCTTATTTTTGTATTTCAGATGCCCATCAACGAATGTGAGTGGTTACAAAAAGAAGCCCAGTTCCAAGATATATTTCCTCATTGTGTGGGCAGCATTGATGGGAAACATGTAGCTTTAATTGCACCAATACACTCGGGTTCTGACTATTTTAACTACAAAAATTCATTTAGCATTGTATTGATGGCTGCAGTAGACAGAAATTTCTGTTTCATGTTTTGTGATATTGGAACTAAAGGCAGAATTAGCGATGGTGGAGTCTTCCGAGATACTATTTTATATGAAAAACTATATACAAATAGCTTAAATCTGCCACAATCTACACCAATCCCTGGGACAAATTTGGAGCTGCCCTATGTTTTTGTCGCGGATAATGCATTCCCACTTCATGCAAATTTAATGAAACCTTACCCTGGTGAACATGCAGAAGGTAGTGAAAAAAGAAACTTTAATCGAAAATTATCGTCAGCTCGAATTGTGGTAGAAAATGCATTTGGCGTTATGTCTGCCCGTTTTCGGGTGCTCAGAAAACCTATGTCACTGCAACCACAATTAGCATCAAAAGTTGTCATGTCATGTGCATTGCTACATAATTTCTTACGGAATAGTGTGACCTCAAGAAATGTTTACACTCCATCAGGATTTTTGGACACTATTGGAATCGGAGGAAATATTTTAGCACCTGGGAGATGGAGAGAAGAGATAGATCTCAATTCTAGCGCCCTTAGGCCACTAAACATCTCAGCTAGACGTTCTTCCATGTCAGCTATGCAAATTAGAAATAATTTCGCAGAATATTTTGTCAATTCATTATAAGGAAAAATGTAACACTGATTTCTTTCATTCAAATAAATAATTTTCTTAACTTACCTCGGTGTTTATGATTGAGTTTGTTACGTAGATAGGTCTCAAAAAACTATCCATTAGACCAAATGCAAACCAATTAGTTTTATAGATGTCATCAGTGCCGACATCTGATTTCTTTGATTTTTTCAATTTATTCAAATGGATACGATAATACCCCATTAAAGACTCTTTTTTGGCTTTTAATGCATCCAATGAAATTTCAAATGAAAGTGACTGGATGATACGTCGCCATGCATCACTTTGTGCTCCGCGGTTTTTATGTAATTTCGATCGGGGATCCAAAAGGCTCGATTCCATTGCAAATAATTCTAAAAATTCTATAACTTTTTCGTTCGACCATTCCACTTTCTGAGCAATAAATAAATGGTACGTACACACACGATACACTGCACATATAGAATACTGCACCTGCACAGATGTAGCCAACACAGATGAACGCCCAATGTAGCACGCTAAATTCCTTTGATGTGTCGGAAAAACCGCCACCCCAGTTATCGCTTAACGTCTAACGTCATTAACAATGCCACATCCCAATTAGCGCACTAAACTGTTGGCCACATCTGTTTGATGTGATTGTTAACGCATTAATTAACGCGTTAAGGCGCAGGTGGAGCAGTAGCATAAAGAAAAAATAAATGAAACTACAACTAAAAATCAATTATTAAATTGTTGTAATGAGAATCTGCGGTTACTGCCATGAAGAGGCTCGTCGAGTCATGCGGGATTGATACGAGGCGAAACTCGCAGTCTGAACTGTAGTGTTCGCACGTTAATTAAAAGACGACCGATCTTAATGAGTTCAGTTTATTGACTGACTTCTTTCTTAACACTATGTGTTACATTACGAATAATGTCGTCGCTGTTAAATCAAACCGGCATATGTGCAAAAATTGAGTTTTTGAGTTACTGGTGTCAAAAAATTCCTTTTTCTCACGTCGATTTTTATGTCGAGCTGGCTTATCGTATAGTTGAATAAACATCAGCCAGATGGCGTTGGGCCGGTATGTATTTACGCAGGAACAGCCATTTTGTATATCAGAAGACAGATCTATTGGGCAATAAATCAGTCGCTCAAAATCTTCAAGGAGAAAAGACGTCCATCATGTAAGTAATACTGAATCATCTCACAATAGTATATTTTTAATTACTACCCAGAAATGACTTATTGGCAGATAATCCAGCTTGCACTTAAAATTAATACGTTTATAGCAGCCTCAGCTAAAGCAAATCGACATATATGCCAATAAGTCGGTTTCCTGGTAAATTTTCTCCCGGTGAATAAAGCAAAGTGTTAATTAAAACCGAAATGTGTTCCAATGATTCAGTTTGAATTGTATCAAAACAAAGTTTCATGTGATGTTTTTGAAGATATGCCGGTTTATTTTATTATTACGTATCATTATGCAAGATGTTCCACACTTTACTAGGCTTAAAATCGACCCTTGTAGTTAGATACTTTAATTTTTTTCGTCATTGTTGTTTTTTGAAGGCAAAAACGTACAGCATTATGTTAAAACTTGCTATGAAAAGTCAAAGACGGTGGCAAGTGATTCCACCAGATGCTTTGCTTCCGACACGAAACAATTTAGAACGCAGTGCTGAAGATGTTCCTACGACTAGCAAGACTGATATACAATTAGACACTGAAAACCACATTTCCCCTCCTGCTTGTAAGTTTAGGTTTTGTCGTTTGATTGAAATAAATCAGTACTGTTGGTTACTTGCATAAGCATTGGTGTGGTCTATACTAATATAGGAAGAACTCACTCATTCATTGCTCATCATTTTCAAACTTTTCCCCCTAAATCTATAATAACTATTTTTAGGATGTGAAATTACTTCATCAACGAACGCTCGACTGTCTACTATAGATCTAGCAGAAGTTCCTATAGGGCTAATGGATGTGAAAGCTTAGGTTAATAAGCTGCCTGATCCGTTGCTTCCAACATTATTTATGGATACAGAAAGCACTACTGAAAATGTTCCCAAAACTAGCAAGACTGATTCGACTGAGCTACAAGCATTCTCTAATAATGAATGGGTGGAATGTGAACCAATACAAGGAGTGACTGAAAACCAGATTTCCCCTCCGACTGGTAAGTTCATGCTTTTGCCATATTGATTGATATAAATCAATACTGTTCGACATTTGCATGATCATTGGTGGCTTAAAGATAAAATGTATTTTCTTAAATTTTAGAATGTGAAGTTCCTGCACCAACGATGACTGACTTGACTACGGTGGATCCGGCAGAAGTCATAGAGGAGCAAATGGCACGGAAAGCTCAGAAGTCTGTTTTGTCCGATGATATTGTTACGGGTCAAATATTTGGGACTGAAAGCTACAAAATCAACAACAATATTAACACAGACTCTACTGACGAGGTAGATCAAAACCCATTTCATAATTCTGATGACGATGAAGTCGACCCCGATTATAATGCATTACATTCTGGCTCTGAAAGTGACAGTGCAAGTAGAGATGAACCGGCGACTGCGATTGAAAATACAAAAGAACCAATTACAAGAAGGAGGATAAGAGGCAAATTTAATGAAAGAACGTTGGCAAAGAAGATGCGAAACTGCGGTGAGGAATACGAGTCTAAAACTCGAGGAAGAGTGAACAAACGAAGCATGAAGCCTCCCTGCAACAACTGTAAACTCAAGTGCACTGAACAAATTAATGTGAACTATCGAAAAGAGATTTTTGCAATGTTTTGGGGAATGGGCGACTTGCAAAGACAAAGAGAGTTCATAAAAGGTAGCACACAGGCAGTTGTCCCCAAGTATCAGAGGATTACACTGAATCAAGCAAGGGAAAGGGGCTCTAATCAATCATACTCGATAACGAAAGATGGAAAAAACAAGTTGGGTAAACAGACCTACGCTCATGTCAGAAGGGTTTTGTATTCAATTTACAAAATGCAGTCACCAGATCGAATCAAATCAAGATACATGTCAAAGACGATTTTATTGGAGAAAATATGAAGTACGAAGATCATACTATTATTAACAAAGTTGAACGAATTTCGACTTCTGAGGTTTTTGGTATTGTTATACTCATGAATATCTCCCTTGATAATTATTTCAGATGTCCATTCACGAGGGAGGAAACACATTTTTCATGTATTTCCCCCCTGTGCCCCCACTGAAGCAAAAACTGACAGTTTAAGAACTGTTTTGGAATCCTCCCATGAAAACGTTCATCTCATACTCATATCGGCTACGTTTGATGAATTTTTTTTCAGGGGCTATTCTCCTGTACGGTTCTCATCGATTCATGTCCAATTTTTTCGAATCCTAGAATGGTTACAAAGCCCTTTTGCTAGGAGCTCTCTCCCGCCTCCTTGACTTGTTTCACTTATGAGCATTAATTGTTAGTACTTATCTTCAGTCATTCATTAAATTGAATCAAGTGTTCAAAGCATGCACTTTAAAGGTTGAAGTTATGAAAAAATAACTCAAAATTATCCAATCTTCGCATTTAAAACAGCCACTATTTTGTTTTACGATTACTGATACCACTAGCTGAATCGATTCTCAAAGATCTACATGACACCTATCACCTATCATAGCAAAACTGTAGTGTCTGAGTCGGTAAAAAGCGCATGTTGTTCCATAGCCAAATGTTGCCATAGTAATAAATGCAGCGCATATTGTTCCATAGTAATACAGGAAAATTCAAACCGCTATAACTTCGCTAAATATGATTCAATCTTTATGAAATTTTCAGGATAAATCAACCCTATAAATAGTCATCTGTGTACTGAATTTTATAGAATTTAAGGGGACCATTAAGATTTTATTCAAGAAAACATAAAATCGATAAATCATACTATTACTAACAAAGTTGAGCGAATTGCGACTTCTAACGTATTTGTTGTTGTTGTACTCACCAAGGCCTACATTTCTGATTTTTTTCAGATTTTCCGGATCACAGGTGGCCAATCGCGAGGGGGGGGGGGGGGGACACAAATTTTTCGTGTATTTCCCCTCCCTGTGCGCCCCTCGAAGCAAACTTTGCCAAAATAAGACCTGTTTTGAAAAGTTCTCATCAATATCATTCATTTGATACCCATATCGGCTACTTTCAATGAAATTTTTTTTTTTCGGGGGGTCACTCCCCTATACGGGGAGACCCCCCTTAAAGACCTTATAAAATTTTTTTGTAATTGAACTTTGAAGAGAACACCACTTTACACCTACATACAAAATTTGATGTTTCTATCTTAAGTAGTTTCCGAGAAAAACTGCTGTGACACACGAACGGACGGACGGACGGACAGACAGACGGACAGACAGGACGCGATTTTAGTAGGGTTTTGTAAAATTATTTTACAAAACCCTAAAAACGGGTGTACAAAAAATTTTTTAAAAACACTTTCGACCTATCAGATAGAGCTATTCAGGATAGAGCTATTCGTACAACCCTTGAAAAAAACTGACAAAAGTACAGGTGTTCTAAGCTTGGAAAAGAGAGGCAGGCATGGAAAGGATCGAAAGTTAGATATAGAACTCGTGAAAAATGCATAGGCTCACATTGAAAAAATTCCCAGAGCTCCTATTCATTACTGCAGATCTCAAAGTTCTCGGGAGTATATCGCAGGTGGAAAATCAATCGCTGAACTCCACAGAGATTACCTCAAGAAAAAAAAAAGAGTTCAACCTTGCAGAAATCAGCTACTGCCAATACAGAGCTATTTTTAAGTCATACAATCTTTCTTTTTTTTACACCGAAGAAAGATCAGTGTGATGTTTGTCGCATTTACCAAAACATGAAACAAAATACGACGGAATATGAGAATCATATTGTCGCGTGTTTTCTGTTCGCGGCCAATAATTTTATTGTTCCGGGAAAGTGAAAACGCAATGTCTTTTAATTTAAGTTAAAAGAGTTTATTTAATTACAAAAGTGCACAATGATCAATTTAACACTTACACTAATTTTAATTTTCACTATTAAAATTCAACCTTCTACTTGTCCATAAATTTCTATCGTAATTGTCTACTTAAAATCACTTCACTATGACTTGATCGCTATTCACACTCCACACACTATCGCCGTGTTTACTCTCGCGGTTGAATGAATGATTCCCCCATTCATTCAGCTCGCCTTTATATAGGGTCTCTAATCATTCAACTCAGTTCTCGTACATTGGTGAATTAGCGGGAACATTCCAGCAGTGGATGAATGGAGCAGTGACTCACTTTCAGATGTTGTTCATGCTTGTTGGGTTCTCGTGGTTTCGAGTAAATTCGTGTTCTTCATTGTTGTGAAAACAATTGCGACAGTAGCTCGCAGAATTATTTGTACATGTAACAATATTCTGGAAAAGGATTTTCTCAGACAAGGAAAGCAGAATGAAAAGAAAACCACAGATTCAACCGTCGTAGCAGTATATGACCTACAGGCAGTGCTGTCATGTCCGCAGGGAAAGGCGTCTTCCTACTACTACATTTCAAAGCTAGCCGTTTACAATTTAACAATCGCTGAACTGAAGAGCGACAAAATGGTAAACTGTTACACTTGAGATGAGACACAGGGAAAAAGAGCCGTGATTGAGATTGGAAGCTGTGTGCTGAAATATTTGCAACATTTAAATGACAAAGCTGACTGTCCAGTAGACGTCGTCTTTTACAGTGATAATTGTTGTGGACAACAAAAAAATAATTATATGATGGCAATGTACAAATATGCTGTTACAACATTGATAAACATAAAATCTATCACACATAAATTTTTAGTAAAGGGCCCCACGCAAAACGAAGGGGATTCAGCTCACTCAGCAATTGAAAAAGAAGTTAAAAGAGCACTCCGAAGTAGACCGATATACTTACCTTCCCAATATGCCATGGCCATGAAAACGGCAAAGAAAAGTGGCAAGCCTTACCTGGTTCATGAGTTGAGCCATCAGGACTTTTTTGACATAAAAGCTCTGAAGGACTTCCAAGTAATTTTACCCATATTGGACATTCGAATGTTTAAAGTAATTAAAAACGACGGCAACTTTTTCTTCAAAACATCCTACGGATCACATGCCTGGGAGGAGGCAAAGAAAAGGAATAAGCGGAGAAATGAGAGCGTCAATCCTGTTCTGATGCAAGCTTATTCCAAGAGACTTACCATTGATGAGAAGAATAAAAAGGGGATCTTAAAGTTAGTTACGGACGGGATAATACCGCCAATTTATTCAGATTTCTTTAAAAATTTGTGAAACTTTGCAGTTACCAGCAAAGGAAAAAGCAATATTATGTTAATTTTTGTTTAAAAAAATTGCGAAGCGATTAATTATTTTTTCATTGACAATATTATCATTTATTTCTACCTAAAACAGGTTTCAAAAGAAGAAGCCACAGTGACACAAAAGCAAATATTACACTGATTTTAAAGTCATACTGGCATATCTGCATATTTCTTATAATTTAAGCAATTTCAATTTATTTGCAACTACTACCTCAATGAACAGTATTTGCCTAAATTTTATTCATGCATAAAATGGCTTTGAGGTTAACCAAACGGACGCCAAAAGGAAAATATCACATGCAAAAACTTTAAAGTGGCCAGGTGAAAAGCGACGATGTGTATGTATATACTATGGGATAGAGCGGGACAGAACGATACTCCACATCTCCCCCGTAAATTATTAATGTTAACATAACTTTAATTCATTTATTTTCTTTCCTCATAATATAAAGATCAATATAGAGTTATAATGTATTCAAATATGTACATAAAAAGATGAAAATAATATTATATTTTCGTTTGAAACAATTACATAGCTACATATTAATTCATAAGTAATTTTTGATTAGTAAGTCAAACGGTCGGGTTGTCTTGATATTCTTCCTGCCCTTGTCATGTAGTGGCCTGTAGATGTTGTAGGTTGACATGTTGTTGGGATCCTTTTTGGATTCACTTCGAATATTCACCTTCATCTCCCCCTTCGAAGGTTTTGAACTTGAAGCTCCGAGCTCTCCTTCAGTTACTTCTTCGGGAATACGAGTATATGGCACGTTCTTCCTGTGGGCGTTATTAAGATGAAACACATTTCTTCGGTAACCCCCAGAATTGGTTTTTATAGAGAAAGAACGGGGGGTATCGGCTTTGGCTGCAATGCGACCCCACTGATGTATGTCTCTAATCCAGACAACGTCACCGATTTTAAAGTTTCTTCCCCTACATACACCATGGCGTCTATCGTAGTTATTTGTTTGTTGTTGTCTTCGTTGTTCCCCAGCCATTGTTATTTTGTCCATATTGAGAGAATTTGGCTCATATCGTTCACTCGCCATCGGGATGGTTGATCGAATTTTCCGACCCATTAAAAGTTCTGCTGGACTGTAACCGTTATTAAGTGGTGTGGCTCGGTACTCCAATAGCGCTAATTCAGGATTTTCTTTATTTTTCTTTAAAAGCGTTTTAACAATTTTAACCGCCGACTCAATGAATACATTGCTTTGAGGGAAACGAGGGCTGGATGTAATGTGCTTAAATCCTCAGGAGTGTGCAAATTGTCGAAACTCTGCTGTGTGGACCGTTGCAAACTGAGGCCCGTTATCAGTTCTAACAATTTCCGGAATGCCAAATCTCGCAAAAATCGATTTTAAGTGTGTGATGACGCATCTGGCAGTCTGTGATTCCAAATGTACTATCTCCGTGAACCTGGAAAGGAAGTCACTAATAACAAGAAACGTCTTACCATGACATACGCAGAGGTCCATCGCTATGGTGTGCCAAGGGCGCTCTGGCATTTCAGAACTGATGAGCGTATCATGTCTTGGAACTAAAAACTGTATACAGGTAGTACACCGCCGAATATATTCTTCCATCTGTTTTGACGAGCCAGCCCACCAGACAGACTGGCGCATCCTGCTTTTGCACTTTACAATATTCCCAAATGCCCGGTATGCATCGTTTCTAACATCCCGTGTTGCAAGGCCGTTGGAATGACAAGTCTCTTACCGTGCATCAAAAATTGGCCATTAATTGAAAGATATTGGCAATCGTTATAGAATAACCTTGCTTCTTGTGATAGTTTTGAACGATGTGGCCATCCGTCTTGGCAATACTCCTTTACTTCTCTGATGATGGGATCATCTTGCTGGGCTTTCCGAATAGTGTTTAGTTTGTCGGTTGACACTGGTAGCTCTTCGATAATGCTGTTGATGAATGTTTCGATTTCATCGTCATCGTCCGGTCCTGTTCCTTGGATAGGATGGCGATATACCGTATCAGCTGCTATAAGATCTTTTCCAGGAGTATAGATTATGCTAAAAGTAAGACCCATCATTTTCATACCGAATCTTTGGATCCTTAACGTCAAGTCATCGAGGTTTTTCGTAGTAAAAATTGGAATCAACGGCTTGTGATCCGTCTCAATTGTAAAATGGATGCCAACGATGTAGTCCCGGAATTTTTCACATGCCCATTTGATGCCTAAAGCTTCCTTTTCTATCTGCGCATACTTCTTTTCGCTGTCAGACATCGTTCGCAAAGCGTATGCTATGGGCTTCCGGATACCGTCCACATCTGTCTGAAGGAGCACCGCTCCCAATCCGAAAGAAGATGCATCAGACGACACAAGGGTTCTATGTGTAGGATCGTATGTCTTCAATACCGGAGCCGTTGTTAGTGCTTGTTTCAGTTTTAAGAAAGCCTCCTCCTGAACTGGCGTCCATAGAAAATCAGCCTGGGATTTTAAAAGCTCATTAAGGGGATAACATACTGAAGATAGATATGGAACGAACTTACCCAGGTAATTTACTAGTCCCAGGAACTGGCGCAGTTCCCTTACATTTTGCGGATGGGGAAATTCATCAATTGCCTTGATTTTTGATGGCCAAGTGTGTATACCCTCCTCGTCAATTTTGTGTCCCAAAAATGTAATGGATTTGATACCAATCTGACACTTAGATTTATTCAAGGTTACTCCATTCTCTTCTAGCTTTTTAAGTACAGCACGCAAATTTAGATCATGCTCTCGTATGTCCTTCCCTTTCACCAATATGTCATCCATTTGGCAGATGACTCCATTAAGACATTCGAGAATCAACTGCGTTCGTTTTTGGAACAACTCTGGGGCCGGGCAAATACCAAAAGGCAGCCTTTGGAAGCAGAATCTTCCAAATGGAGTTAGAAAAGTTGTAAAAAGCTGTGATTTTAAAGATAGCTTTATCTGCCAAAATCCATACTTCGCGTCTAACTTGGTGAAGTACTTTGCACCTTCCCATTGCGCCAGTGAATGGTCAGCAACTGGCATCGGATGTATACCTCGTTGAATGGCTAAGTTGAGTTTCGCGAGGTCAACGCAAGGACGAATATCACCGTCGGGTTTGTTAACGATTACCATCGGAGCGCACCAAACTGTTGGCTCATCTACACGTCTGATTACACCCAACTGAAGCATTTCATCAATTTTTGCCTTGAGCTTTTCCTCTAATGGAATCGGGACTCGTCGAGCTGTTGCAATTGCATAAGGTTTCGCGTTTGGTTGCAATTTGATTTCATAATCCTCCTTAAGGCAACCGAGTTTGTTAAATAATTTTGGATATTCCGTCTCGATATTTACCAATGATTCTTGAATTGTTTCGACACTCGGATTATCAAAGGTGTTAATTCGTTGTATAATTTTCAAATTTTGGCCTGATTTCAAACTCAAAAGTGGTGATTTTAAATTGTTCACAATGTAAAGTTCAGATTTACAGAATATGTTTCTATATTTAAGCACGCAGTTCATTATTCCCGTAACGTTCGCCGGAAGGGCCACATAATTTTTTATTCGATTTATTAATTTTCGCGTCAGGGAAATTTATTTTAAATTCTTTCAGTGGTAAGACATCTACCGGAGCTCCCGTATCTAGCATAAAATCAATTTGCTTTTCGTTGACCGTTACTTTAGCGCTCCACCGTTCATCGTTATTGTTTTCGTCTGTCACCGTGCCTATGAAGAGTGTCTCGTCTTCTTCTTCGACATGAAATATCTTGTTGTTGTTGATTTTTTATTTTCTTTTGACAAGCCTTACTAAAGTGGTTCCACTTCTTACAGAAACGGCATTGTTTGCCTCTAGCGGGACAGTTATGTATGTTGTGCTGCTTTTTCGCACCGCACCATGGGCATTGACATTCTCTAGTCTTTGCAGCCTCTCGTACGCTTCGTCTGAAGTTGTGTGAAGATGATGATGATGACGTCTTTGGTTTATGAGAACGTAAACTATTAACGGTTGTTGCATTTGCACTAAAAGGTGTAGTTGCCAAATCTACTTGCTGCCGTCTTACTGCCTCGGGTTGCCTTACCGTTTGTACCGCTTTTTCAAGCGTTAGGTCTGCTTCTAGTTGCAACCTTTCTGACAACCTTCTGTCTCGTACACCTACCACCAACCGATCCCGTATCATCTCTGCACGCAAGCTTGAGTATGAACAGTTCTCAGAAAGCAAATATAATGATATTATAAAGTCCTCAATGCTTTCTCTTTCTAATTGGTATCGAGAATTGAACTTTGCCCGCTCGTAAATCACGTTGTGTTTCAACACGAAAAATTTTTCGAATTCACTTATGACGGAATTGTATTTCTTTTGGTCGGGAGGAGAAAGGTTGAATGACAAAAATATATCATCTGCCTGATCACCCATTAGTTAGACTAAGGTGTTAACCTGCTCCTCTTCGTTTCTTTTGTTTAGCCCGGAAGCAATTCTAAAACGATCAAACCGCCGTTTCCAACGTGGCCAATCCGAAGGGTTAAATGTAAAATGTTCCGGCGCTTGAACAGTAAAGTTATTACCCGACAAACCCGCCGCCGCAGGCTGTTGTTCCGAATCGTTTACCATTTTATTGATTTAAATATTCAGCAAACGACCTAATTTTTCTTTTCTCTACTTTCCGACACCGCTGCCACCATGTAGTGTTCGCACGTTAATTAAAAGACGACCGATCTTAATGAGTTCAGTTTATTGACTGACTTCTTTCTTAACACTATGTGTTACATTACGAATAATGTGTATGTATATACTATGGGATAGAGCGGGACAGAACGATACTCCACATGAATATCGAGCGGAAATATCGTCACGGTTTGTTAACCGCACTCGTATGCAATTTGCTCCACTGGTAAAATTCGGAATCGGAATGCAAATAAGTGTATAATATTTAGAGCAAACCAAACTCAATGAAAAATATGGAATTTCAAGCCTTATCGTACCACAGAATACCACCCCAGAATAGCTTTCAAAAATACGATTCGTAATTAAATTTCGTATGGACAAATCGAAGCTTCTACCGCATTCCGATGCAAATTTGGAAAACTCAAACCGCCTTTGGAACCAATGTGCCGCCCACAATTGTATGCCAATAATATTGAGTCCAATTGTGTTCCTTGCTCAAGGGTGTGAAAAGAGCAATTTAAAGTGCAAAGATTACAGCAGTTTTAAAAAGTTGGGTTTAAGCGACAAACGAGATAAGTTCTGGCGCTTTCAGATTGGAGGATGTTCGGTCTTGCGTTGCGCTGGGCATTTTTTGGCTTTCTGGTTATTCGGAGCTGGGGAGCGATGTGTTTTTTCTTCGAATTCCGGTGATGTTCAAGTTTCCTGACTGAAGATCAATACAAGCGGTCACGTGAAAATTCTTTGAATTTTCGTGGGAAAAATCTAAAGAAATTAACGTCGGTGCGATGATAACTGTTCTCGATTTACACAAACATCAATTTAAGTTTCGGTTTCGTCATGGATGATGGACACTCATCAGGAGCCACCACATGCCATTATCCACGGGGCAGCTCGATCGCATGGTCCGGAGGACCCTTTATATGCATGTGGGATGACGCTCAATATGCAACTTATATTGAGCTGCAGTTTTCCACACTAGATTATGGTCATCAACTCAAATCAAAAGTGTTTGGTGCAATGGTTCCAGTCTCTTAAGTGAAAGAATTACTTGGTCTTCACCCGGGCCACTAGTAACGATGAGGTGCTGAACGGGTAGATCAGGAACGTGTGCCATCTCTCCAGAGCGAGCAAAGCGTTTGGCGAAATTGTCGATAAGCTTTGCGTAGACCTCTTTTGGGGTCCGTGAGGCATGATTTTGGGTGCGGCAATTATAATAGAGTGCACTTCTGGAACTGGACCAAGTGAGTAAGGTGCTGAAAGGCTAGTGCGACCACCTAGTCAGCGGTGATTCTGGAGATCTATGAGAAGTCCGTGGTGTTTCAAATCGTCTGCACGTTTGCGATGATAAAGTTCCACTGAAAAGGGCGGCGTAAACCAAGGTTTAAGTTTAGTTGTCTCATTCTGTAGGTTGCAAGAGGCGTTTCTTTGGCTGCAGTAAGAGTCAAACTCTGTTTTTGAAGCGGTTTCTTGATAATGTTTTTGGGAATGATAGAGAGTTCAGATCATGAGTCGACGAGAAATCGGATCAAGAAATTGCGACCCAAGACGTAAAGGTGGCTTTCTGAATAGTTGCCGGTGATGACCGCCAAAATTATCGCCATCTTCTGCACTTTTCCTGAGACAGCTGTGCCTGAGCGGAGAAAGAACAAGGCTGCCTGCAATTTTGCGCGCGTCCTCCGTGCTTCGTGTGGTACCAACAGTACCCCGTTTTTTCTCCGTGCTTCGTGTGGTGCCAACAGTACCCCATTCTTTCGTTGGGGTCTGGTGTAGAGGAGCAGACCTGAGGTTTACGGCCACTACGTGATACTGAACGGCTTCTCTGATCTGGATCTCTCCTATTTAATTGGAGCTCGCAAGTGATGTTCGTGAGTTGGGCGATGGCCTGTCGCATTGCGGATAGCTCCTGCGTTAGAAGATCGGGCGGAGGCTGCAGAGGAGCATAGCTGGACGAAGGCATTGAAATTCGAAATCGAGAAGCCGCCATGACAGATGGTCCTATGTTATGAGCCTTATTAGTGACAGCAGTGAGCTCTTCGAGTGTCTGGCCTTTTATAAGAAGCATGCGGCACGTCTGCTGTGGTAAGAATTCTAAACACTTGACTCGTAATATGTCATCTCCAACACGTGTGCCGGCAAGTGTCCGCATGTGGCGTAGCAATTGTGACGGCCTTTTATCCCCGAGCTCGACTCCAGTCAAGAGCTTACGGAGCTGCGCGTCTGATAAATTGGCGAGGCGCAAAACTATAGCTTATTTCAGCGTGTTATCACTGTCTGCTACCGGTGGCGTACAGAGAATGTTAGAAATGTCCGCAACTGAAATAATGAAGAGATGAAAAAAGGAAAAAG
Source organism: Odontomyia ornata (assembly GCA_963969285.1). Taxonomy (NCBI): domain Eukaryota; kingdom Metazoa; phylum Arthropoda; class Insecta; order Diptera; family Stratiomyidae; genus Odontomyia; species Odontomyia ornata. The sequence continues at coordinate 45,622,483 of OZ017742.1, forward strand.
GTTTGTGTTTCCATTTGCATCGAACGTTGAACGGGTATGGGACCCGCCACGTTGGCTGGCACCTTTCCTCATGAGCTAGCCATTGGGTGAGCTCACCCCTTTTTTGTCGTTACAGGTGCTCTTGCAGCATATAGTGGCCTTCCGCTTGGGTTTTCTATTTATGTGTCATGTGATTTCATCATATAAAAACTTAGCATAAATTTAAAACATTCTTATTTTTCATTTAAAAGAAAAATTTATGCGAATGATGTTTGTATGAATTTTTCATTTAATGGTCTAATGGTCTACAATGGATCTTGATCCGGATGGGGGGGGGGGAGGGGTAGCGAAGGGCACCACTTCCACCTGGATGCCACACCCTTATTTGGGGTCGTAAGTATGAAGTAGTAAAGACGAGACCCTCTCGAGTCCCACACGCCTTCAACAGGTTCCAGTACGTTCATACATACATATAAAAAAAACAAATACATACTTATAAACAATGAAAAGGATCAAGACTCGGCATCCTAGAAAGGCCTGAATTATACAAACATAGAAAAATAGACTGTTACATTATCAACGAATAACTTATAACAAATGTTCTCAGTACTAGACCACACTCTTCAACGAAAACGAGACGAAATAGAACAAAAGGACATTCAACAATCCAAAAAATAAAAACTTAATATCGCTCTACCTGACCTAATTTAGAACCTGACCTACTTGAGTACCACCTGCTATACCCGTCCTATGGCTATATAAAGTCATTCCCTTTAATACGTCCTTTAGAGACTGAAGATGACTCAAAAGAGTCGAAACATGTCTGCTCACACAATAAAGCAATCTCCGAAGGCTTTTCAAGTAAAAAGAATGTATGCTGTTATCTTGATCGGAATAACCTGCGACATTTTCAGCAATTTCCATTTCCTTTTCCAGTCCTTCTAGCGCTATAAAATAGTTTTGACTACCGTTAGTGCCACCAGAACTTAGAATTTTTTCCAGAATCGCTTGCTTCACACTTTTCTGCGCCTTTGTTTGCTGTTGCTCTTAGTTTTGCGGCTGCAACGTTTGAGTGTCCATCCCTTTGTTGACTTGATCTTTGAAGGACTGTATCTGTAGCGTTAGTTCATAATTTTCTTTTCGTAGATTGATCGTTTCTTCATTGTCTGCTATTATTTGTAGTTTGCATCCGCTATCTGCGGAGTTTTCTTGATTTAATTGATAACTGTCACCATCTTCACATTTGACAATTCTCAAGGTTCCCCAAGCGGTGGGTAGCCATCAGGCTCCTTCATACCAGCGGTCACAAAGTTGTCTTGAGGTTGCTTGCTGTTCTTTATGTATCGAAGTGAAATTATATTCGATATAAATTGCTTGAATTGATTGTTTCGACAATATAAGATTTTTCAATAAAAATTTACTTTGGACTGACGTTTTAAAAAATTAATTTCATGTTTGAAAACTATTGACAGGAACGATTTAAAAATACGTCTGCAAAAAATGAATGCTTCATTGTGATTTTTTTTTTTTTGATAGGGAGGTGAATGCCCATTTACGCATAGAGTGTGAAACTTCCATGCTGGTCAGAAGGCGACTGGACTACCCACTAAACACCTCCCCTGTCAACCTGAGAAACCAGCCTGGAACCATTTGACACATTACTTCGGGCCAGGTCTGGTTTTGTTACGCCGTGAGGCACCTTCAAGCTGGAGAATCCCTCTTCTAGCGGGAAGGGAGAGGAGAAGAAGAAGTGCCAGAATCCCCCAGCCACAACACTCCCGGCTGCTGTGAGTCCCTTTTATCTTTTAGGACTGCTCGAACATAATGTGCCACCTGTTTCCATTTGTCAACTGATTCGAGCATAGCTGCCACTATATTTATTTATTTTATATATTTATTTACACTATTTTACAGATCCGTGAATCCGGGGTGAGCTCTCCCGTCTCCATGTAGAGGGCCTGTCGCCGCCTGTCCAATTTTATGCACGCCAAAAAATGTTTGGCAGGCATTATCTTAATCTCCTGGGCAATACCGACAATTGGAGGACCGTGACTTACCGATCTTGTGCAGGTAAAACTGAAAACACCCGTGCTCGCTCAAAAGCTGGGTCAGATAGAAGTCAGTCTCGGCATGCCTTCGATTTAGTCACGGCCTCACATCCGGGATGAGGCGCGCAGTCCACCTTCCCTTCGCGCAATTCACCCAAGACTGCTGCCAATCGTTAAGTGAGCGCTGTCTCTATTCGCGGACAACCATCTCCCTCCCTACATGGAGGATATTATCAAAAGTAAAGTGTACGGGTAGCTTCTTTGCAGTAAATGTAACCCACGAGCTTACGTTATAATTTAAAGAATATTTATCATGGCATACAGTTACGAATTTAATAAGGATCATATCTACGCGCACTTTGCCTGACAGTCCAAACCGGAGATATTACTACTTAACTTCGTTTGTTCTCCTCATATCATTTCTGTACTAGAGGCACTAAAGTTATTTCCTCCTGAGTAACGTTGGCGACTATTGATAACAGCTGATGAAAGCCGCCAAAGTCGCAGCAACCAAGCATTGAATCCACCGTGGTAAAAATGCTGTTTACTGCGACGAATGGGAGTAATTCCTTGCTCGCGGGTAAGTTCTTAACGCTTTTGGAGAAGCATTGAATGGCAGCAAGATACATATCTACCTCGATGACGAGGCGCCATGATTTTGGTGTTGCATATGAGGAGTGGGTGCTGCCTTCACTACTGATGATACTGGACGGCTTTATGTACTGGCGGTGGAGTGCCTGCAGGTGGCACGACACATATACGGCCTGATGGTGAGGTAGGGTGTGAACGAGGATGCAAGCTGAAAACCATAGTTGGCATGACTGCTGGTGCCGCATGGGTTAGAGCACCTAAGGTTGATGGTAGATTCGTTTCTGAGGGGACCGAAATCCAAAGTGAGGGAGAGTGGGCTTCAAGCGTGTGGGGTCGTGATTTAAAGATACTTTCGATGCAAGCAGGTTTGAGTCATTCTGTAGATGCATTGACCCCCCTTCCGTTGATATCGTTTGCAGATACAATTGATTTCCCTGTGGTGTCAGAGTATGGCTGCTTTTCACAGCAGGGTTTCTTAGAAAAACATGCGAACGCGTATTTATATTTTTGTTGATGAATGTCGCTCTGTGATTGCGATGTGCTGGTGGCGGTAGGTGGAAGTACTTTATTGTGGAGCAAAGCTATGCAAGGAACCGCTTGGGGTTCCACTGTGGCTGGAGCGGGGACCGCAAGCTCTCCAGGGAATATAAGCATTATTCCATACAATATTTCCGCACATGAAACGGTAATATCCTCCTTGAACGTCCTACACATGTCCAAGAGGACGATGGAAAGCACAGTAGGTCAATTTTGATTTTCTTCATGGCACATAATTGCAGATTTGAGGGTGCGATACTAGCGTTCAACCGTAACATTAGATGCAGGATGATAGGGTGAAGTCCTACTTCTTTCATATCCGCTGTCAATGACTTACTGTGTGCCTTGGTACATCGTGATAGTACGGGGCGCTCCAAAACGAACAACCCACTTATTAGAAAAGGCCTCAGCTACCGAATTCGCCATTTGGTCTGTCAACTGAACAGCTTTGGTCCACCTTGGGAAGTGGTCGACCATCATGAGGCAATATTTATATCCCTGGAAAGGAATTAGTGAGCTAAAGATGTCGAGATGCACCTTATGAAATTGTTCTTCAAGCATCGCGAAAGGCTGAACTGGATTTCTTTGATGTCGGCCTATTTTCGAGTGTTGACACGGAACATAGTTGAGGGCCCAGCGGCGGACGTCCCTTTTTATGTTGATCCACACAAATTTATTTGCGATCACTGTTATGGTTGTACGGCCGCTTGGGTTTGAAGGCTGGTAAAAATTCCAAATAATTTTTTCTACGGAGGCATGTACAAAGAACCAAGCTTGAGGCCTAGAGATATCTATAATCGCTTTAATATTGCCATCCATTACGATCCGGTTTCGCTTAAGTGACAAAGTGTTCAGTCGAATGAACTGGTGAGTTTCGTGGTCGTCTTGCAACTTCCTCGCTAAATCTTTGATATCTATGGCGGATGGAATAATTATCGTTTTCAATCGTGTAAGAGCGTCAAATACTTTGTTTTAAGGGTCCAAAACGTACCGTATATCAGTGCAGAACTCCGATATAAAATTTAAGTTATGTAACTGGTGAGGAGCCACTTGAGCGGCTGGCTCGGCGAACGCAAAGGTAAGTTACTTCTGGTCTATTAACACATGAAATTGTGTAGTCTCCACGTAATGTCAAAAATGATGGATGTTGTCGTAGATGGCGAGCAGTTCGCTATCATATACACTGTGTCTGGTCTCCGTAACGAACAGTTTCCTTGGAAAAAACGTGAGAGGCATCAAGCAGTTGTTCTGCTTTTGTTATAGTACTGCCACGTCCAAAGTGTCAGTTGACAACCTAAACTTGACTTAAAATGCATAAGCATGCCGGCCTTGGCTATGCTGCTTTCGCATTGGAGAAACGATTCCTCAGCTTCTGGTGTTCAAACAATTGGCGGTGTGTAATTTTTTCTTGCTTTGACGCCAAATTTATTCAAAGCTGCCTAAATGTGAGCCGCCTTCCGTATAAGGCAACGATGGTAATTTATGGTTCCTAGGAAGCGACGGAATTGTTAACGTTGGTGGGTTGGTTAAATCTTTATATTGTTTCTACCCGCAATGTTGGAGGTGGGACACCGGTTAAGCTGACGAAACACCCCAGATACGCGACTTCACGCACTCCAAATGTGCATTTTGCAACGTTGATCGCTATTATGGGCATCTTAAGTCGTTTGAACAATTGGGTGTGGTGCTCCATGTGCTGAGCCTCAGACTTCAATGCCACTAGAATGTCGTCAATGTAACATGCACAGAAATTCAAACCACGGAGCACAATATCCATGAAATACTGGAACGTCTGCTGAGCGTTTCGTAAACCAAACGCCCTGACCATGAATTTAAAAAGTTCGAACGCCAGTATAACGGTCATCTTCGGAATATTACTTTCCTCAATGGGAATCTGGTGGAAGGCTTTCTGCAGATTGATCTTCAATAAGATTTTTTTCCATATTGCTCCTCAGTAACGTCTTGAATATGCCGCATCGGGTACTCGTTCGGTACTGTGGTATTGCTGGTTATCTCCACAATGTCACCATGCTTGATCTTTCTTGCGTATTAAATGTAGAAGATTTTCCCACGCGCTATTCGATGGCCGACAGGAACCTCGATCCAGAAGGTGTTTAAATTCCGCTTTGGCTGTTTGCTGCTTATCCTTGCATAATCTACGCGGACGTTCCGCGATGGGAGGCTCAGATGTGTCGATGAAATGCCGAACTCCATGCTAAATCAACGTTGGTACCGCGGTGGGGTTAGAAAGCAATGGGAATATCCTGAGGAGCGCATGGTAACACATGTTGCTGCTAACGGTGAGCTCAGAGTCAAAGTGGTCTTTGTTGATGCGAGCCTCGCGTTGATAGATTAGTGGCTGGCTCAACCAGTCACCGATTTTGTAAGTCTACCAATAATCCAAAATAACCCAAAAACTCAACTCTTATGATTTGGCGTGACACGTTGACCGCAATGAACTTTCATTGGAACGAACGCTGAAAACTGAGCGATAATTGGAATATGATTTTTCCCAATGTGGCGATGATTGCTTCTGGCTGCCTGCCGATGATTTGGGGATGACCAAGACATCTGCACCAGTTTTGATGAGAAAATTGAATTGCGTTATGTTATCTTATATCAAGAGGCGGCTTTGTGAAGCACCACCAGCTGCCGCCTACAGAGCAAGTACCTCGACGCATTTTCTGCCTTTGATGACAATGTTTGGCTGCAGACTCGAAACGTCTATGATAGTAGCAGATCTTGTCCGGCAATTCCTTTTTTCGGTGGTGCCTTCTATTGCGATGAGTGGTGGCATCTGCTACAGTTTGTTGTCAGAGCATCAGAGTGGATGCGATGAATTTCTGCCCGGAGTTCTGACACTGGTTCTATCACGTCACCATGGGCATTATTATCTCGTTGAATATGTGTGTTAGCACTGCATTCGATGCCTGTGATAAAGCCCATTGCTCCGTAACTCATATGCGATCAGCCGCAGTGGCCACCTTTTCTAGGCCCTCGGACTCATGAGTACTGAACGAACATTTGCTGGAAAGTGCTGCAGCCACAGAGATTTAATCACCGCATCTGGCATGTCAACACTCGCAATGGACTGCATTTTTTGAAGGAGCTGTAATGAACGCTGGTTTTTTAAGTCGATGCGGTGCAGGAGTTGCTGCAGACGTTCATCTTTCGGTAGCCTATAGAAAGTAAGGAGTCTCATTGTAAATGTACCGTACTTATTTGTTACTAGTGGAGCTCTTAAAATGCTAGCCATCTGGATGATCACTTCGATCTCAAGTTCGGAAACGACATTGTCAAAACGCATGGCGTCGTTTGAATTTTTTTTAGCGCGAAATCGGGCTTCGACTCAAGCAAACCACGATTCCGAGTTTTTCTGCCAAAAAAGGGGCAATTTTCACGCACCCGCATTGACTCTGAACACTTCTCAAGACGGACTCACCAGACAGTCACTCTGCATATTGCCGCCGCTGCCCACATCCTGAAATTTGTCGCCTGGCAATTAAAAAATTGAAACAATATCGCCTTAAACGGGGTCACCACTTTTACGGGTTGCTTCTTCGTCTTCTTCTTCTTAGCACTACAGCCCCTTTCGGGCCTTCGCTACCTGCAAACAGCGCCTCCAACCGTCTCGCTCCGTCGACCGCGTCATCCAATTCCGTAATCCGAGCAGCGATGAACTGTCTTCGTCTACTGAGTCAGACCAGCGTTTCTTCGGTTTCTCCACTGGCCGCTGGCCTTCAGCTCTCCCTACAAATACCTTCTTGGGTATCCGTTCTTTATCCATACGATTCATGTGTCCAGCCCATTGCAGCGTCCACAGTCTTACAATCCTTGAGACCTCCGGTTCGTCAAAAATTTCGTACAGCTCATGGTTTTTTCGAATTCACCATTGGTCCCCGTCTAGCTTCGCTCCGATTATTCGCCTCAGAAACCGTCGCTCAAAGGCGTTCAATATATTTGCAGGTGCTTGGGTTAGGGTCCATGTTTCACACTCATAGCATAACACAGGTCTTATCACAGATTTGTATACTTGGAGCTTTGTTTTTCTGTGTATGCAGCTGGTCTTCAAGATCGTCAATACTGAATAAACTATTTTCTTTGCGAGCTGTATTATTCGGCGTATTTCGTCTCTTTCATTGCCTGCTTTCGTTATTTTGGCGCCTAAATACACAAATTCAGTAACATTCTCGATACTGTATTCGCCAAGTGTGATATTTTGTGTATTTGGGTGTATTTTTCCTCGACTGCGTCATGAGCTTTGTTTTATTTTCATTGATTTGTAGCCCTACTAGCTTTGCTTCGCTGTCAAGTTTCAGGAAGAGTTCTTTGGCAGTTGTTAGTGACCGTGACAGAATGTTGATGTCGTCCGCATAGGTCACTACCTGGCTCGGGTTGCTTCTTTGCAGTAAAAAAAAACTTCGAGCTCGAGTTATAGTTCAAACAATATTTATTATCACATACAATTACAAATTTGATAAGGATGATACGTACGTGTGTTTTGCTGGAAAGCGTAGTGTTTTTGGGATGTTCGAGAATGTACGTAAAGGACTGCAACAGTGGTTTGCTGTCTCAGCGAGCGGAGATTTTGTTGCTTGCCGGAATTGGCCTTGTTTGAGAACGCATGGATGCGCTTGTAGGCTAGCATTGCAGCTTATTAGGCGGGTTCTTTTTCCCAGCATAAATGCTCACTGTAAAAAATTTTGCATTTACGAATTTTCCATAAATAATAATTGGTTCAAAGGGCTCGAGGCCGAGGTAACCTACCGAAGGAATGATCTATGGAAACCGTGACTTACAGGACTCGGTTAACATGTGCAGGACCTGGGCCGATTTCGTCCTTATTCCAAACATTTACGACCCCCACTAAGAATAGGGCATCCTGGTGGAAGCGGTACCCCCCTCCGTATCAAGATTTATTGCAGATGTGGCCATTTATTTTTCATTTAAATGATGAATTCATACAAAAGCCATTTATATGAGCTTTTCAGTTAAATGAAAAGTAAAATGTTTCAGATCTATATTAAAGTTTTATATGATGGATTTCATCCATCTGAGGAAGGTGCTATGTCACCGAAGCAGCTGTAACGGAAATTAAGATTGTCACATACTTCAATAAAAGCGAAGGTTAAAATAACTCAGACTTGTGTTTTTCATTGTGTTTAAAAAAAGCTGTGACGTTAAAGAAGTGAACATAAGCTAACTGGTGTGTAAATAGATGGGGTTATAGGTCTCGTAAATGGACTTGTACAAATTACACTAACACTTTTTTACAATAGTTAAAAATGTTTCTTCCCATAATGGAATGAACGCAAGTTTAATAGTGGTGTGCTTAGCTTTTGTTATTATTGTTGTTGGGTTTATTCTTTTAGTATTTATTTCGGATTAAATTCAAAATCTGTCGCACGAATACCACAGCTTTCTTATAGCATGCCAATATAAAACTTAAATTGAATTTTATTTGCTGATTGATAATTTGTTTTAATTATTTATTAAATGCATAACCGAAGGCATATTATATCTTTATCTTATTAATGGGTTCTTATTATCTTCTTTCTAATACAGTCAACATATTGCTTCAAACATACTCTTGAAGTTTATTTCTAAATGAGGGACCACTTGAATGTTTGGAGTCCAATAAGACTAATTAGCTTCTTTTTTTTTAAGATGTTGAAGAAACCCTTACGGAGAATGGAGAAAGGTATGTAATGTGACGCCTACGCCCGGGAATCGAAGTGATTCCGATCCCGAACCCTTGCAACATAGCCATCTGGAAATGCCCCTCCACCGTGGCCATCGAGAAAACTATGCCACTGGCGACAACTGGAGAGGCACATTGCCGCCATATGGCGTGCCATTCCACACACAGATGTTTTGTTTTGTTTTGGGATTTTGACAGCCACATGGCGGACGTGGTTCAAGGAGAAAACGGAAAAATGACCGGCATGACATAATTGTGTGCTTTAGTTTAGTAATAGAAGCCGGGTTTGAAGTGCAGTGACAAACGAAGTGTTTGGCGATGTCGGATTATTGATACTGTACGTGTGGCAGTTGGAGTAAGGCCATTAGAAGAAACCGAATTCAGAAACGTAAGAAGCAGCTAACCTATTTTCCGATTGACACAGATCCCCTGAAGGTCAAGAAAAACGTACAGCCCTGGAAAGGACTGGAGAGTTGGATGGGTGGCAGTGGAAACATCTACTCAAACATCAGCAAATCAAGTTTAAATCCAAACGCACCGGCGCTTAGCAGCGGCATGGGATATCAACAGTCATCGGCAATATCTTCGTTCAATAACAGAAATACTGCCTCTACTGGCATGAGGGGTGCAAGTTACGAAAGGTACTATTAGTTTTGAAGTAGTAGAGATTTAGCATTATTTTAAACCATTCCTGCACATGCACACAATCTAACACTGTCCATTTCGATTACCGTAGACTAAGAGTAGCAGGTGCTATTTGTATGATCTCCATCTGCAACCAACAGTAGACGGCGCAAAAAAAAAACCAGATATCGAGTGTGTTGTAGTTGCGATCACCTTGCATCGTTTGCAGTGCGATTTGGCTGTTTTCAAGGCAATTTCGGATGGATTCGGCTACGAAAAAGCAAGACAATCGCCTTCACCGTTCGGCGCAACAACAAAGCCCGTAATGAACAATGCGATTACTACGCCAGCCCTGATTTCAATATTCTGCAAGAACCAAACAGTGCGAGCTCAGTAGAAATGGTATTGACTTGGGTAACACACGGCACACGTAATTTCAGGTAACCAATTGCATAAGTACTTTTATTTCTACAAACAAAAATCAACAAACCAAGAAAACACAAAACAGCCAACAACCAACTTGCAAGGTTAAACAAAACAAAAAACTGTAAAAACAATAATAATAACAACAAGGACGATACACCCAATAATAATGACATTCCCGAAAATAATTACGCAAATAGCATCCATAAAAATAGAAATCATGCTAACGGAAAAACATGATATCGAATATTAAAACGTATTATGCATTAGATTTAGAATGCCCTTCAAATAAGAAATGGTTTTCTTTTTGGGGTAAAAAGGCACTTGAATTTAATGTAGCAGCACAATAAAAATCATCTTTAACCAAACGAAACCGATGCAAACTTATAAGAAAAAAAAAAGGAAAATATTATTTATTGTGCCTTATAAAAAGATAAAAGTTTGAAAATCCATATTCAACTTTTTAATCAAATATGAATTTCCTTTATACAGAGAGAAAGTCAGATGAAATCATAAGCTTTTTTCCTTTTGAATAAATAATCAATGATTTAGTTATATATGAGTAGTAATATAAACAGTAACTTCGATGCGCAGGACAATTTTTTCGGTCAGCTGAAGTGGTCATAATATTCCGTTACAAGTTTATTATTAATACGATGTTGCAAATGCTAACATGCCCCGGAGCATTTTCTTTTACCTTAAATATTTTAAAAGGACCCACTGCCTTCAACGAATAAATATTTACATTCTTAACGCTATCAGCTGAAAACCAGAAAGTCCTCTATCACAGAAGTTGCATTCAAGTCACTTATGATTATTTTGCTAAGTCAATCACATTTTATCTTAATGCGATCTAACTTTGAAAATTAGAAAATTTGTTTTAACTGTAAACTAAGACGTAATTACACCAATAATAATATGGTTTTAAAAAAAATATTTTTGTAATTAGAATTAATTTCCCTTATAAATAACCAGTTCAATAAGAGAATGTAGGATCGAAAGTTTGTTCTACATCGAAGTAATATAAATGAGGAGAATGTATACCGTCTAGTATATTTAAGGTCGAAGTATTTGACATTTTCGATGAAGCTTACTTTATTCAAATCAATATATCAATAAATCTTACAATTAGTGAAAATTAATTATCCATCCAAGAAGTCACAAGATAAAGTCTTAACTACTTATATTAAAGTTGTATCAATTAACTACAATGCAAAGAGTATCCGTGTTGCTTTTGTGATTTTAAAAGAAAGATGAAAATGAATAAACGAATCTAAACTTAATTTAATATTATATATTAGAAATAAATAATATGAATTGCTAAAAGATAAACCACGACTTTCCTTTTCAGTGGCTCGTTCTTTTTCAGCGTGAAAGGGAAGTGCAGGGTAGGTATGCCGTCGCGAGGTTAGGGTTTCGACAAATCCGCTGAAGTCGGTTTCGCGTCGCGCGCGGTACGTGGTACCTTTGATTGTTTCGTCATTTCCTTAGAGTAGTTTTCTTCGGTTTAAGTTCGAGTAGCATATTTTTCGGTACCGCGTCGGTGATTCGGTAACGCGCCTATGGGATTTTGTAGCGTTTTTGATTTGAGATCTGTGGATAGATCACATCCAGAATTAACGTAATGTAGGTTTCTCGTTCTGGATGAGTAATTGTTGACGCGTTTAGAAAACGGGCAAGTTCAGGTGACTGAAATATTGTAATTGAGCGTAATCCATTCGGAGACCCGCGACCGAAATCCTCTCCGAACTAGCTGGCCGACAAGCAGTCACCGCGAGAATGGGTTACGGTGCACGGATTGGTTGACCTGTTGGTACCATCCGTTGGCACTACTCAGACTTAACGTCTAGAACCGATGAGAGGTCGGTTCCGCGTTCGATCTGAAAAGAGAAAATCATTACAAATGGCGCCCAACGTGGGGCCAAAAACATCCTAAGGGGGAAAGAACTTCGCGTCTTCTGACGAGTTGGTCCTTTACGGAGGACGTAAGGTACTTTGGTACTCGAGTCCCACTAACAGGAGCAGTGGAGTTGTGTGATACACACTCGCAGTCGCTTCACGTGAGTTGTAGCTTCCGCTCTCCTTTGTTTGATTTTGCTTTCGCGACAGAATCCTTCCGATGTGTTGTCCTAGGCTAACCCCTGTAAGGACCTTCTATTTTCTTGATGGAACTGCCAGTCTGATGGGTTTACCTATCAGCATGGACTCTCAAGAAAATAGAAGGCTACCTTGCCTTTATGTCGCGGAAGGATTCTAACTATTTCTTATGCGTGTTAGACGAGTGGTATCGGTTCAACGTTCGGTGGCGTATGCTGGAGTTGCGAAGCCCGGAATGCTTCCACGCGTCGGGAAATTTTGACCGCGTACTAAAATCGTTACGGTAGCTCTACCACTTGTCTCGTCGAGTCACTTTAACGTAGTTTAGAGACGGTTTTTTTTTTGTAATGTATGTGGGTTATGGGGTAATTTTCGTAAATCGACCAAAAGCACCCTTTCTTCGGCAGATTACCACGCACTCTCTTTTCCCGTTGAAGGAGTCGACCACTGAAAAGGAAAGTGACTGTCAAATATTTGTTTTTTTTTCCCCCTCTATCATTAGCTCGCCACTATCGGCCACTAAGTTAGTCTTAAGTTTTTATATTATAGTGTTACATTTCTTTTCTTTCACAGTAAAACGTGCAACCACCAAAACCAGTAAAAATGGCAACGAAGCGGACCCCAGAAAAGCGGTGGACCCGGTCCAAAACGGTCCAACCCGCGAACTGTGGAATCTGTTTCGAGGACGTAGTGGAGGGGGTACACAGCGTGCGATTGGATTGTGGACATCTATTCCATCGTGCCTGTGTACAACAGCTCCTCCTCACGTCAGAGCTTTGTCCCTTATGCCGGCGACCCATCGAGCGGACCGCCCTAGACGTCCCCCTCGGAACGCCCCTACCAACGCGTGGAGCAGTGGCGAAAGGAGTTCCAGAGGCTGAACAGTCACAACCACTCTTAGACCTGCAAGGAGCAGTAGGCGGTGAAGTTCCGGCTGCAAGTGTCGTGTCCGAGGTGACAACCATGCCTTCCGCCCACTCCATTGACACCCTCGTGGCGTTGATGAGGGATATGTCGGAGAGGATTGGCAACCTGGAGGGAAAGCTCCAGAATCTCCCTATGAGCCAACCACCCAGTCGCATGAGAACTCCGCTTGGCTGGGAGCCAAATCCCAGTGTGGCTATGCCCCACTCCCGACAATCCGAGCAATGGGTCCCACCTCCCAGGAACTCGGGAATGGATCCCAGAGCTCCCGAATATAGACCGCGACACAATACCGGACCTCCGTTGGTACCTCTAGCCCCCGAGGCAGTACAGTACAACAGGTCAACAGAGGATGTGATTCCCCCCGGGAACGCATTGACACTTTTTCGAGACCCGACGCCTCGTATCATGGAGAGTTGGCGCCTGAACTTTACAGGGTTCAACGATATGATATCGGCGGACCGGTTCCTTTTCCGGATTCAGGCGTTGGTATCCAGCACCCTGGGAGGTGATTCCTCGGCCTTCCTCCGGCATGCACATCTTTTGTTCAGCGGCGACGCTGCCGACTGGTACTGGAGCTTTAAAGAATCAACGCCACGTCCCACTTGGCACTCTTTCAGTGCAGCCTTCCGCAATCGATTTGAGGATGGCTTCACTGAGAGAGAGCTAAGGGAGCAAATAAAGAAACGGAAACAAGGCGCTCACGAACCGTTCGACCAGTACTACACAAGTATAGTGAGATTGAGCACTCGCTTGCGAAATACCATGCCCGAGGACGAACTGGTAGAAATTATCAGAGAGAATATGCGTTGGGATCTCCAGAACAGCCTTCTGCATTTTCCCATCAACACCATACAGGGATTGCGCCTCCATGCCCGTAGACAAGAACACTTGGATGAGCGACGAGGTACCTTCCGTCCACAATCTCGCATAACGGGACCAAATCCCCGAAATCATCACACCGCGGAGTTGATGGCAGCTGACCACCTGCTTGCTGATCCAGTACCAGTACCGAGGAGCGGAGCACCACCGGAGCTTGAGGACCCAGCATTGATTGATCGACCCTCCCTTGAAGCAATTACAAGCCCGACGGTCTGTTGGAACTGCCGACAACCGGGACATCGGTTCTATGCATGTCCAGCGGAGCCGACGCTTTTCTGCTACCGATGCGGGAAGGCCGACACATACGCCCCTGACTGTGCAAATTGCAAAGGGCGAAAAAACTTGCCACCGAGTGCCGCGACCACCCGTCGGCACTCCTAAACCCCGGACGAACCAATCCAGACCCCATCACTAGTTATGACCCAGCTCCCAACAGGACTCCAACTCTGCTGACTCGCACCGCTAAACACAGTTCTCCCGAAGTTCCACAACCGACGCCGTCCTTCGTCGAGGCCAACGCGCAGGGAAATGATAGCGAGGCGAAAGTTCCTTGGCATGTAAAACCTTTTCATGTCAGGCTGCGGAATTATTTGGCTACTCGACAGCGCATCTTCCATGAGGAGTTGGCTACAAATGTCCCACCGCGAAGCAAGCGAGCCACGCGTCGGATGCGGAGCTTCTGGAGAAAAGTCAGGCAGTCGAGGAAAATGTTGAAGGACATATACTTAGACGAATTATTGAGGGATGATGTTCGGCCATATGCGTCAGTACACCTCCTGCAAAAACGAGTGTCAGGCTTAGTCGATACGGGAGCCAGTGTGAATTGCATATCAGCCGAGTTTGCAGGGGAGGTACTGGCAAAGCACGCGGACCAAATCCGTCATTTCACCTCCTGGTTAAGCACGGCGGACGGAACTCGTCACTCTGTAGTGGGAAAAATTATGACGGATGTCACCTTTAAAGGGGTAACTAAACCTATGGAATTTTTCATCATACCTCAGTTAACCCAGAATCTTTATTTAGGAGTGGATTTCGTTCGAAAATTTAACTTGGCCCCGGCACTATTTTCCGGTTCGACCCTGGAGTCCGTCACCACCGTTCCTGACCAATCTCAACCCACTAACTTATTACGGCATACACTGGATGTAACTCAGCAACTGCGTCTTGACTCGGCTATATCGGCTTTTCCATCGCACGAGAAAGAAGGTCTCGGGCGGACTGCCCTGGTGTTCCACACTATAGATGTGGGGGATGCTAAACCCATAAAACAGAGACATTTCGCCATATCTCCGGCGAAGGAAAAATCGTTATATGCCGAAGTGGATCGAATGCTAGCATTAGGCGTAATCGAAGAATCACAGAGCGCGTGGGCATCCCCAGTCACCTTAGTTGTCAAGCCGAACAAGGTCCGGTTATGCTTAGATGCCAGACGCTTGAACGCCGTCACAGTCAAGGACGCATATCCTCTACCGTTGATCGAAGGCATTTTGAGTCGATTGCCTAAAGCCCATTTCATCACGAGCTTAGACCTCAAGGACGCCTTCTGGCAAATTCCTTTAGACCCCGGTTCAAAGGAGAAAACAGCCTTCACAGTCCCAGGTCGGCCCCTATATCAATTCGTGACCATGCCATTCGGATTGTGTAATGCCCCCCAAACAATGACGCGCCTTATGGATAAGGTGATACCACCTCATTTGCGGCACCAAGTTTTCGTTTACTTGGACGATCTGTTGCTTATAACCGAGACCTTTGATGAACACATCGACCTGCTTCAGGAGGTGGCTCTACACATCCGGAGGGCAAGATTAACCATCAACATACGGAAGAGCCAGTTTGTGATGACGGAGGTGAAGTATTTAGGTCACATCATTGGGCATGGCCATATCAAGACCGATCCGGAAAAGACTCAAGCGATTGACGTTTTTCCACTACCCAAGACCACCAAACAGTTACGCCGATTCTTAGGTTTATGCGGATGGTACCAGCGTTTTGTACGTGACTATGCCACCATTACCACTCCTTTGACCGACATGCTGCGTAAGGGACGTAAATTCGTCTGGGAAGAGCCCAGCTTGCGAGCCTTTGAAGAGCTAAAGAAGAGTCTGACTACAGCCCCCGTACTGCACAGCCCGGACTTTGACAAACTGTTCTCAATCCATTGTGACGCGAGTCAACATGGGGTGGGAGCAGTCTTAGTCCAGGTTGCACAAGACGGCGAGGAGAGACCTATAGCCTTCATGTCTCACAAGCTGAACCCAGCCCAGCGAAATTACACGGTCTCCGAGCAGGAATGTCTAGCCGCGGTGTTGGCAGTGAAACGCTTCCGAGCCTATGTGGAGGGACACACCTTTGAAATCGTTACAGATCACGCTTCTCTGAAATGGCTAATGAGCCAGACTGATCTCAACGGCAGATTGGCAAGGTGGGCACTGAAACTACAGGCATTTGACTTCACAATCCGCCACCGAAAAGGTAGCCAGCATGTAGTCCCCGACACTCTATCCAGAATGTTCGCCCCTGAAGGAGCCGAGTTGGTCCAAGAGGACGACAGCCCCCAATTGATCGATCTGGACCATCCTGCCTTCAAGTCAGCCAGCTACACACAACTGATTCACACTATCCAGAATCAACAGCCCCAGCTTCCTGAACTGCGGTTGACGGATGGATTTATTTATAAGCGGATGGGACACGCATCCGGAGACCCCATACAAGAAGAAGAACAGTGGAAGTTGTGGGTGCCCGAAGAATTAACCACTGATCTTATCAGACGGGCTCATGACCACCCATCAAGTGCGCACGGCGGATACGGTCGTACACTTAGGCGGTTGAAAACCTGTTTCTTTTGGCCTAAGATGGCACAACAGATAAAAGCGTACGTAGCCTCCTGTGATCTATGCAAGTGCACTAAAGCGCCCAACACCATTCTTCGGCCACCCATGGGTAAGGTTGAGGTCCCCGAACGCGTGTTCCAGCGCTTGTACATTGATCTTATCGGTCCTTACCCTCGATCTGCTTCTGGTCACACGGGAGCTGTCGTGGTCCTGGACCAGCTCTCTAAATTCCCTATCATAGAACCACTACGTAACATGCACACTGGACCTATAATCAGCTTTTTGGAGAACCGAGTCTTTCACATGTTTGGAGTTCCGGAGAAACTTGTCTCCGACAATGGGGTCCAGTTCACCTCCAGCAAGTTCCGAGACCTAATGTCCAAATACGGCATCATCCACCAACGAACTGCCGTCTATTCACCACAAGCCAACGCATCCGAACGACTGAATCGTACGCTCATAGCGGCCATCCGCGCCTATGTCCACCCGAATCAGAAGGACTGGGATCGCAAATTGTCCGCCATCACTAGTGCGCTGCGCTCGTCGTACCACGCCACTACCGGCATTTCGCCGTATTTCGCAGTGTTCGGCCAGTACATGATCTGTCATGGGAGCGCTTACCGGCTATTGCGGCAGCTGAAATCGCTAGAGGACCCAATCGTGGTTCTAGAACCGCACGAAAAGCTCCAGCTTCTGCGAGATCAACTGCGGGAGAAGATTGAAGAAAGTAGACGGATGGGAGAGGAGCGGTACAACTTGCGATCTCATCCTTCTGGCTTTAAGGTAGGCGACGAGATATATCGTCGAAACTTCCGACAGAGCGATGCCACCCGCCATTACAATGCCAAACTAGACAAGAAATTCGTGAAGTGTCGAGTCCTACAAATAATAAGCCCCACCCGATACCTCATCGCGGACATGACTGGTAAAACCCTGGGAATTTACCACGCAAAGGACATTAGACGATGAAGTGCAACTATTTCCCACGAGAACCCTTGGCTTACCCCAATCTCTGCTTAGACGAAGACCTCCGAATGACACCTGACTCCCTACTATATAGTCACTGTCGAGTCTTCACGAACATGGGTGTAGCCTATTCCTCGGAACCGACCTTCGACCCGCCACGGCCTTAACCAAGACCTTTTAGATAGGAGACGGGATCGTAATTACTTCGATTTTGGGGGGGGGAATGTGTAATGTGACGCCTACGCCCGGGAATCGAAGTGATTCCGATCCCGAACCCTTGCAACATAGCCATCTGGAAATGCCCCTCCACCGTGGCCATCGAGAAAACTATGCCACTGGCGACAACTGGAGAGGCACATTGCCGCCATATGGCGTGCCATTCCACACACAGATGTTTTGTCCGAGGTGACAACCTGGGATTTTGACAGCCACATGGCGGACGTGGTTCAAGGAGAAAACGGAAAAATGACCGGCATGTCATAATTGTGTGCTTTAGTTTAGTAATAGAAGCCGGGTTTGAAGTGCAGTGACAAACGAAGTGTTTGGCGATGTCGGATTATTGATACTGTACGTGTGGCAGTTGGAGTAAGGCCATTAGAAGAAACCGAATTCAGAAACGTAAGAAGCAGCTAACCTATTTTCCGATTGACACAGATCCCCTGAAGGTCAAGAAAAACGTACAGCCCTGGAAAGGACTGGAGAGTTGGATGGGTGGCAGTGGAAACATCTACTCAAACATCAGCAAATCAAGTTTAAATCCAAACGCAC
The DNA here is from genome assembly GCA_963969285.1 of Odontomyia ornata. NCBI lineage: Eukaryota > Metazoa > Arthropoda > Insecta > Diptera > Stratiomyidae > Odontomyia > Odontomyia ornata. Next base: position 45,640,854 of record OZ017742.1, read on the forward strand.
CGGCGCTTAGCAGCGGCATGGGATATCAACAGTCATCGGCAATATCTTCGTTCAATAACAGAAATACTGCCTCTACTGGCATGAGGGGTGCAAGTTACGAAAGGTACTATTAGTTTTGAAGTAGTAGAGATTTAGCATTATTTTAAACCATTCCTGCACATGCACACAATCTAACACTGTCCATTTCGATTACCGTAGACTAAGAGTAGCAGGTGCTATTTGTATGATCTCCATCTGCAACCAACAGTAGACGGCGCAAAAAAAAAACCAGATATCGAGTGTGTTGTAGTTGCGATCACCTTGCATCGTTTGCAGTGCGATTTGGCTGTTTTCAAGGCAATTTCGGATGGATTCGGCTACGAAATAGCAAGACAATCGCCTTCACCGTTCGGCGCAACAACAAAGCCCGTAATGAACAATGCGATTACTACGCCAGCCCTGATTTCAATATTCTGCAAGAACCAAACAGTGCGAGCTCAGTAGAAATGGTATTGACTTGGGTAACACACGGCACACGTAATTTCAGGTAACCAATTGCATAAGTACTTTTATTTCTACAAACAAAAATCAACAAACCAAGAAAACACAAAACAGCCAACTTGCAAGGTTAAACAAAACAAAAAACTGTAAAAACAATAATAATAACAACAAGGACGATACACCCAATAATAATGACATTCCCGAAAATAATTACGCAAATAGCATCCATAAAAATAGAAATCATGCTAACGGAAAAACATGATATCGAATATTAAAACGTATTATGCATTAGATTTAGAATGCCCTTCAAATAAGAAATGGTTTTCTTTTTGGGGTAAAAAGGCACTTGAATTTAATGTAGCAGCACAATAAAAATCATCTTTAACCAAACGAAACCGATGCAAACTTATAAGAAAAAAAAAAGGAAAATATTATTTATTGTGCCTTATAAAAAGATAAAAGTTTGAAAATCCATATTCAACTTTTTAATCAAATATGAATTTCCTTTATACAGAGAGAAAGTCAGATGAAATCATAAGCTTTTTTCCTTTTGAATAAATAATCAATGATTTAGTTATATATGAGTAGTAGTATAAACAGTAACTTCGATGCGCAGGACAATTTTTTCGGTCAGCTGAAGTGGTCATAATATTCCGTTACAAGTTTATTATTAATACGATGTTGCAAATGCTAACATGCCCCGGAGCATTTTCTTTTACCTTAAATATTTTAAAAGGACCCACTGCCTTCAACGAATAAATATTTACATTCTTAACGCTATCAGCTGAAAACCAGAAAGTCCTCTATCACAGAAGTTGCATTCAAGTCACTTATGATTATTTTGCTAAGTCAATCACATTTTATCTTAATGCGATCTAACTTTGAAAATTAGAAAATTTGTTTTAACTGTAAACTAAGACGTAATTACACCAATAATAATATGGTTTTAAAAAAAATATTTTTGTAATTAGAATTAATTTCCCTTATAAATAACCAGTTCAATAAGAGAATGTAGGATCGAAAGTTTGTTCTACATCGAAGTAATATAAATGAGGAGAATGTATACCGTCTAGTATATTTAAGGTCGAAGTATTTGACATTTTCGATGAAGCTTACTTTATTCAAATCAATATATCAATAAATCTTACAATTAGTGAAAATTAATTATCCATCCAAGAAGTCACAAGATAAAGTCTTAACTACTTATATTAAAGTTGTATCAATTAACTACAATGCAAAGAGTATCCGTGTTGCTTTTGTGATTTTAAAAGAAAGATGAAAATGAATAAACGAATCTAAACTTAATTTAATATTATATATTAGAAATAAATAATATGAATTGCTAAAAGATAAACCACGACTTTCCTTTTCAGTGGCTCGTTCTTTTTCAGCGTGAAAGGGAAGTGCAGGGTAGGTATGCCGTCGCGAGGTTAGGGTTTCGACAAATCCGCTGAAGTCGGTTTCGCGTCGCGCGCGGTACGCGGTACCTTTGATTGTTTCGTCATTTCCTTAGAGTAGTTTTCTTCGGTTTAAGTTCGAGTAGCATATTTTTCGGTACCGCGTCGGTGATTCGGTAACGCGCCTATGGGATTTTGTAGCGTTTTTGATTTGAGATCTGTGGATAGATCACATCCAGAATTAACGTAATGTAGGTTTCTCGTTCTGGATGAGTAATTGTTGACGCGTTTAGAAAACGGGCAAGTTCAGGTGACTGAAATATTGTAATTGAGCGTAATCCATTCGGAGACCCGCGACCGAAATCCTCTCCGAACTAGCTGGCCGACAAGCAGTCACCACGAGAATGGGTTACGGTGCACGGATTGGTTGACCTGTTGGTACCATCCGTTGGCACTACTCAGACTTAACGTCTAGAACCGATGAGAGGTCGGTTCCGCGTTCGATCTGAAAAGAGAAAATCATTACAGGTATGTGCCTCTGAATGCTCTTTTCTTTCTGCTTTTGTTGATTTTCTGCTTTTCCGGCTCGGGACGATACTGCTTAAGATGTTGAATAATGATGATTTTCCAAGCATTTTCTAAATCTAGGAAAATTGGAGTTTTGCTATTTAGACCCTTTCAGATAATAATACCTATACCCTCTTGACATCTTATGATACTCGTATTCACAGCACTTTCCGTGAGATTTCGCCCGACAAATTCTATTTGCCTTCATTTGTTTAAAATAAGCTTTGACATGAGAGCTTTACCATCGCTACCGGGAGCGATATTCGATCGTCACAAAGTTCAAACACATTTCACGTTGCCGAATGCACGCTAGAGATACACACTCAAGATTAATACGTCGATGACTACTGTCAACAATGCTTTTTTGATATATTTCCCGAGATTTTCCAAATGTTTTGTGAATAAACCACAAGCCGTCATGGTAATCACGTCCCAATCAGCCCCCGGCACTTTGAAAGCAACAAAACTTGAAGAATGAAGTTGATGATTCACGCAAGGACTAACATAAGTGTGAGATATGACAAAGGAGAACGATTTGCTTACTTCTTGGCCTAGGAGCGCTGGCTCAGAGAAGAGATGTTTTGATAGGGACCACAAATCCACGCCAAACGAATTCTATTCACACTTCACAACTTTTTCTTCAAACAACACACAATTTCAACTCAGTAGCAAACAGAAAGAACTTTCTTGATTAAAAATGCTCGACAACTTAGCACTCAATTCTACTCCACTGGGCGAGTCCGAATCGCAAGATTGTCAAAGCTCGAGAATAATACGGCAATCGGCTCCACTGACGGTTTCTTGCTCCCACCAAAAAGGCCTCCCGAGGTTCAAACGTGAGACTACGCACAATTTCAATCCTGTCTCTCATCACGCTCGGACTAAAACTACTCGGTCACGACGGCACAGCGAAATTAAGCTGAAAAACTTCAAATTGAACAAGAATTATTCTGGGTTGATTCCCGTAAGCCGCACACGGGACGACTAGAGTTTTTGTTTTTCTATGTGTGTACTCTGTGGCTAGATTTGCAGCGTTTGTGCTACGTCGTTGCGATATTTCGAAGGCTGTGGCTGGCTTTAATGCTGGCACTCCACGATCACGAGTTGAATGCATTTTCACCGATTTTTAGGTCGTACGCGTTCAATTGAGTAGTTGTCGAGAAATCGTTTATCCAACAGCAAGATGATGGCACTAAACTTACCGTCGCGCAATCAAAGTTGCGAATCGTTAAAGAATGTTTGACGTCAACTTTTACGATTCTTTCGTGTCGTCCGATGCGATAACGTTCCGATAAATTTTCATCATTAATGCCAAATTCTTCGTATATAGGGTGGGCCAAATACAAGTTTCTTCTTAAAAATGTAATAAAATGCACAAAATCAATTTTTTTTATATTTTGGCTCTTTTCACTAGAATGAACCATCCCATTAGTTATAAAGGACAGGACGCCATCCTCTCAGCCCGATCTCACAAAATATTATTGCTAGTTTCAGGCCCTATCTGAGCAATGGTTTGTTGAATATTCATTTCCAGTGCTTGAGTCGTTTGTGGATTTTCCGCACAACATTGATCTTTCACATTGCCCCAGGAAAAAGTCCAACGGTGTCAAATTGTCTCCGAAGCGGCCAATTGATATCGCCAAGGCACCTGATTACAACATTTCTGAATTTAGTGCGCAAAAGATCGATTGTTTGACGAGCTGCATGGTGTGGCGCGCCATCTCTTTGAAATCAACGGTTAGTCTAGTCCAAGTTGTCAATCTCCGGCCACAAAAAGTTTGGTTATCATGCCTGCGTAGCACTCCCCATTGACAGAAACAGCATTTCCAAACTCATTGTAGTGAATTTAAATGTTTCACAAATCCGTAAAGGACTGCAGCGATGTTCTGCTGCCTCGGCAGAAGAAGATGGAGATATCTGCCGAGAATGCCCTCGTCTGGGGTCGCGTGAATGCGCTGGCAGGCTAGCATTGCGGTGTCGTGGGGCGGGTTCATTTCCCCAGCACGAGGACCCACTACAAAAAATTTCGCACTCACGAATTTTTGTGGTCAAACTAAAACGGAGCGACCGAAGTCGCAAAAAGTGTAGGTAACTACACCGAGAGAAAAAGGACTTGTTCCGAGAACAAGTGGAACATGTAAAAAGGGGCGGACTTAGGGTAACTTCGTCGTTACCAGTCGAAGCTCATGGCCCACAAATGAGAGAAGGGCAACCAGGTGGTGATGGAGCCCTTTCGCACCCACCCAACCGGACTTAAATCCATATTTGTTGCAGTGGCCAGGTATTCCTCATCTGAGTTGAAAACTCATACAACTTGACTTGTATAAACTTTCCCATCAGAAGGAGAGTACCCCGGTGACCAATTTAAGCCATAGAATTATGCAATTCGATTGCATAACTCTATGTCATAAAGAGGCACTCTGCTTGGGCCACTCAACCCGTGACGTCACCTGAAACAAAGAAGGATTAGCTATGTACCCGGCGGCTGGCTCATGTTTGGTAGTGATAGCCTGCCACCGTACCGGGTCCTATACCCGGTCAGAATCATAGGAAAGGAAAGACCGAAGAGTATATTTTAATTCGACATTTTCGTTCTTTTTATTCTTCTCTCAAATACAAAATGACGTCCGATCACTAATAAATTGTTAGATTTGAGTACGTTACACATTAATTTGAATTCAAATACTCGCTCATTCAGACTCTTGTAAGTTCAAAGTCTTGACATTTTTATTATTTTACGGATTTTTAGTCTAATTATAATATTTGTGTATAATATAGTCAACAGGATTCTATCAACATACTTTGACTGTTTTCTTGGTTTATCACGTGATGGAGAAAATATTTAAATAATATATTGATATATTCGATTTAATTTACACGATCTTCGAAAAAAGACGAAAGTTAAAACGAACTTCGTTTAGGTGTCACAGCACCAAATGTACAGCTGAAAATCTTTCAATTTACAAAATATAATAAGAACATGCAAAAGGGAAATTTTTCTTTTTTTTTTGAACAAAAGAGAGGGTACTTACCCCAAGCCTCCTCCTTCGAGCGCTCATGTTCGGGGCGGGTAAATCCTGCAAATTTCGTATTATTATTATTTTGTTTTTTTTTTATTTATAGTAACAACTTCCCGATTTTTCCGGGTCAACAAATCTTCTCCGACACGTTTACGTATGATTACGACAGCAAATTCACGTTTCATATTATAAATCTTGACAGTAATGCGATCTAATTCCCGAATACTACCCATGAGCTATTTGAGAGCTTTAATCAAAATTATAAACAGAAGTCTCATAAATGCTTTTATTCAAAATCGCCTGATAATCCTTTAAACAATTGATATTTCATGTGCAATGAGAATGAGTTGTGTTCCCATTAATATTCCATTGAATTGTCAACCACCGATAAGTTGTCCGGCGATTTTGCGTCAGAAATAGAACTTTTTACCCTAAGTTAGATTGTCAATACTCTATTCACTTTATATTGGGACAACGAATTTAGTATGAAGCGTATCAATCTTGAACCTTGTTTTCAAATTTTCCATCATTACAATTTATGAATTATTCCATCCAGGCTGCATCTTGCAGTTGCTGTAACTAACACGGGCACACTAGGTCGACTACAGCAGCTTTCATTTCCTAAAATTTACTTTCTTGGCTGCATGTATTTTGATGACTTTCTAAAATAAGCCATGTTCCGATTGATTTGGTCTCGGCAATCGCGAAAACAATAGACTGTTCACCGCATTCGACCTGAAACAGCCGATAATTTTGAGAGCGTATTTGAAATGCCTCTAGAAACCGGAATATCCTAATACGCTAACGGTTCATTTCCACCTGATAAAATTTTTGCCCGGAGCTTCTTAAAGCCATTTCCGCATTCCGTCCAGCAAAAATCCGAGTTTTGGAGAAACACAATAAAAACGGTTTTTTTTTTCTTCGTCGCGAAAACGCACACGCCACTTTTCAAACCCCGGCCTGAAACATCGGGAAAACTTTCTTCGAATCTCGTATCCCCCTTTCGCTCTGATCCCGTTACAGTGCTTAAAAGTGGTAACGGCAAGAATGCAGATGAATCCCACGACTCTTATCAAGGTGGCGAGAACGTAAGCCACGGAGAAGTTCAGCGATGGCAATATCGCGTGCAAATGAATTAACTTTGTTCATTGGCCGAAGCACTATAAGTTGATAACTGAGAAATTTGCACGCATTTTCTCAAACACAAATGTACACCACAAGATTTGTTTTACAATTTTTCCAACAAAACTTTTCTACAAATGGATTTTGTTGTCAACTATTTGCACGCACTCGCGATCAATTTTAGATCTCCACACCCCGACGTGGTCCTGGTGGCCGTGAATCACCGACTGCCCAAATCTCTTGGCGACAGCACCAGCAACACAAACCGTTTTCCCTCCCGCTACCGCCACCACTATCGCTCATACTCTCTTTCGGCTTGCTTACTTTTACCACGATAAATAACCAATATTACTATTAACAGCACAACAATCATTCCTATGCCAATTGCGATTCCAACCACAACGTGCGAAAAGGAGTAGGGCTTTAGTAATTCATATTTTAAATAGCCGATTGGAAAACTAAGATGACGACCGACCCGTACTCTCACTCATGGCAAATCCGTCCTAGTATGAATCTTTCCATCAGTCGCCGCTGGCTGTCTTTCAGGTGGGGTGCATACCAGCTGAGTTAATGCTAAGCTTGTAACACTGCACATTGTTTCCATCATGTATCACTATACCACGCTTACGACGTTTAAGGTTTTCATAAAATGCCGGTTGCTCCATGCTGTTTTTATAGGAGATAAAGCGTGCATTTACAGCCGGCGACGGACATTCCATTTGGTTCGAGTTGATTACAAAGCATGAGCTTTTATTTACACGTTCGCCATCATAGAAGACTTCAATTTCGGGCTTTTGTATTGAACCCAAATGTGTCCCATGAACAGTGAGCATCCTTCCGCCACTAGCAAAGCTTTTGAGTGGCTTGATTCGCATGATTCGCGGGTCCACTGTATAATTGTAAATGCTACATGCCATCATATTGTAGGGATTGTGTTGGTAGCTATTGCAAATGCTATACGTTCTATTTGCACCATCAACGAATAGGGTTAACGCCCGAATCAGTCTTGGCTCAGGAGCGGCAGATGTTATGCATGTCAAACGGCTACTTGAAGCTTGCGTAACATTTATGTAACACTCAAAGTCATCTCAGTATGCGCGAATGTTTGAGCTTATATTCAAGAATCTACCTATCAGCGATACTTGAGTGCCACCACAATTTGGACCCATTGTTGGCTGCAGCCCCTCTAATTCAATGTTTTTAAACTGGAATTGCACGCTTGATTCAGTGTAACCTGCATCATTAGCAACCTTTATCGGAGCGGTAAGCTCGTGAATAACTGCTCCGGTCCTGCATTCAATTTTCACCGAAATTTCATAATTTACCAGTTCACAAGGAGCGTTTCCTATGCTTATTCTACCACGTACATCTTCTTCCCGTATACCTAAGTTACTGCCTTCTATTGTTACCAAAGTCCCGACTTCTATTGGTCCACTCAAGGGTTTGACCATGTCACGTATTGAACGGAGTTCACAACCGTACCTGCTCGATTACTACACCATTTTCAAAGAAAAACGGTCTAATAATGCCACCACTCCAGAATTCACACAACACTGTCACTTGCTGAGGCTGCATTGGCTTTTTGACGGTCAGGTGTGTGTATTCCGAGCCTCAGGTATGGCAGTTTTGATGAAAATCTGCCTAATCAGAAAATATGTTTTTTTGAGAAAAATCGGCATCCAGTTCGAGGTGCTCTAATGACCAAACTGCGAAGCGAATGGTCATTCGGCTTCAATCTTTGAGTCATTTGGATTTTTTAAGCCAATAACCCGAGCTCTTTGTGCAAAATTCTTCTCAGGCTCGTGCGATTAATGTTGAGTTGCTGCGATCAATGTCGAGTTGATGTTCTCGGATTGAGTCGCACACTCTCGGCTACAGCAGCCAAATTCTCCAGCGTGCGCACCGTAGGAGTACGGAGACCGTGAGTATTGTCCAAAAACATGCCTGTCTCATGAACTTTCTTCACAAATTTGCGTACAGTAGGTGCAGTGGGTGCCCCGTTTTGGCCAAAATTTCTTTTCAATAAACGGACTGTTTGAGCAACACAGCACTTACTTTGGAAATAAGATGTCAATATTTTCCAAAGTTTTTCAAGCATAAATCAATTTATTTTGTTCCGCGGAAGGTTAATACTGACTCAATGACATAATTTTGAGCGGAACATAGTTATCAGCGTCAAAATAACATGTGATCTAAAAGGAAACTACCATAAGTGAATCTCGGATTTATGCACAAATTTCACTGTTCTGTTTAGCCTGGTCTAACACGCTACGGATCTGCCTAAAAGCAAGTTTACAGCTGTTGCTCTGGGTAGACTGGAATTGAAATTATATTAAACTTAATTGTAGGCTTCCTTCTTTTAGGAAACACGTAAAACTTTACCCTCGAAAACTTTTCTCTGCTCCTTTCTCCACGTATGCAAAGCTGGTGTAGCGCTTCTCCAGGTGGCAGTTTCTTTTACTGTAAAGCTTTTTTCACGTAGGTTGGACATTACCAAAAATTAAAACTTCTGGCACTTTCTTCCCGGCTGTTCCTGCGTGAAAGAAAATGAAACTAAATGAATGATTGCTTGGATAATAATGTTTATTTTCCCCAGATCGATACACATTTACTGTAAAATTTTGCTGACATACAAAATCGCTTGTAAGTAATTTTTGCCAGTTCAATCAAGTTCATCATTCTTGAACTGAACTTTGAATTGATGTTCTGTTATCAGAAAAATGTTGAAATGGCAAGAATTGTACATGTGCAAATTATTGGAATTTCAGTTGCGGTCTAAACTTGCAATATTGCAAACTGAAGTGTTTTATTTTACTTTCAATGCAGTGTTTCATTTATTTATTTTCAAGGAACATTATATTAATTTTATGGACTTTAACTTATATCTAACACTGTATTTTAATTAAAAAAAAAAAAGAGGGCTGACATTTCCTCTTCATGAAAGTCATAGTTGAAAGATGCTTGTGGAGAGGTTTCGAAGATACTTTCAAAGCAGTTGGATATTCGTATAGAGTTATTGAGTTATGTTTAATTAATATATAATATATATCTAGTAATACAAGCGCTAAGCTCATAAAACATGCTAAATTTATTGTTAGCTATTGATTGATTGGAATATTTTGAATTGCCTTCTTGAAGCTATTCAACCAAAATGGGGTAGTAGGAAGAATGTTTAAATTTCTCCGTGACGGCTCCTCGAGCAGTTTGCCTTGGCGGATAGCTTGGTTACTAAAACAGTCCAAACTGGAGTGATTGCTGCCTAACATAACTTCGATTGTTCTTCTCAATCATTTCTGTACTAGAGGTACAGCGTCGCACAAATGGTAGCGATTTCTGCGCTACAAAAGTAACTTGTAACACCATCTATTATGCATCTTTTAGAACAATGTCAGAATATATGAAGGTATGATGATCTGTAATAAATTCTCTCTAACTCTTTAATTATCACAGAGAGCATTATTTTATTTAGAACTACAGTATATTTACTACTTACAGTGAAAAAAGCTAGAACTAAAAATGTATCTTTCAAAATGTGATTCGTCAACCAACACTGTACATAATTTTACGAACAAAATTTTTTTTATTTCCACAATGAAAGCTCACTAGATTTCTATTCATCATATTTTTGATACAAAATATAAGGAATTATAAAACCACTTCAAGATTTCTATTTAATTTTTTTTAAGTATAATTTAGCCTATATTTGACGATGTTGATATTTTAAAAATATTTGATATACCTATATGCAAAGTGATTGCTATTAGATTGTTCGCTCGGGCTTCTAGATGTGAATATGTATAAATAAATAATAAATAAGTTAAGTAAATAGCTATGTTAAGCATCAGTAAAAGATGAAAAAAAAAATCATGAGGTGCATAAATTAAATTTAATTAAATCTTCTAATAAGCTTTCACCATTTCTTTCTTGTTTTAATGCTCCATAACTAACAAGTGAAGTGATTACTTTCCAACACCACAAATCCGATTCTTGCAAGGTCGCTAATGCTCGTCCACACACATCTCGAGCCATTCAATCTAATCGTTAATCCGCTGTCAGCTTCAATCATTCATGCCTGTTCCCACAAAAATTCCTCCGACCTATCCAACAGACATAAATCCATTGTAGATTGTTAGCCGTACAAATCTTAGATCGCTTTTTAAAATAGTTCAACAATTAATTGCCTGTCTGTCGTGCACTCGAGTCGTTCTAGGCTCTGTGGTCTGTATAGACGCGGACTATCTCGAAACTTTTCTCCAACCCAAAGTGGTCCAGACAGAAAATGATTGAAGCCGCAATGCGGCAGAAACAATCTGTAAATTGTAAAACCTCTAATCATATGCACATAAGTCTGTACTGGGTATTTACGGTCGATCAGAGTGGCGGACAGACAGACAAACAGTCATTCCGTCTCGTCACCAAACCGCGAACCAGACACGCACAAAGCTCGAGCGGACTCGAAACCAAACAACAAAAGGACGAAATGGAAATCAGCAACATCCAACACATTATTGGGAGCATTAAATAAAACAACGCACTTTCAGCTCCATTGTTGATTGATTGCTCCCTGTGAGGCGAGCAAAGGACTCAGACGAGAGAAGAGGACTCGAGTCCCTGACGAGAGGAAGTCGGGATGTAGTTTGCAGCCATCAAAGCCACGCGAAAGAGTTATGGAAGGATTCGTGGTGGCGCTGAGTGCACTTCTCCGCCGAACTGCATGCCCACAAAACCCAACATCAAAACAAACATTCGAATATCAAATTAAGTCCCATCAACAACGTTCCAAGCCCCAACTCCGCGCTTCCAATGGGCGTGCGCCTTGGAATCTCCACAGCCTGGGAGTGCTCCCCCTCGAGCCAGCACTCAGCTCGGCATCCAAGTCTTTCATGCGACTGCTAGCATGCTACAGACCGAGCAGCCACTGAAGAGCTGTGGCTAACCATTCTCAGATACAAGATACAGATACCGGTCATGCGTATCTGCAGGCACGAGAACGGAACCGTGAAGACATTTCAGTCAGCGGAGTCGCACATCGCATCGCAGCCCGAGCTCAGTTCTGACTTGGGCTTTACTGTGGACAGACCGTTTTTCGAACCTATGCGACTTCCGACAATCCGTGACTGAACCTAGCAATCGCGACGTACCTCGCACAAGTGAGTCCTTGGGACGATTCATTTCATTAGCGAAACTCGCTGCCACCCTGAAACCACGTTAGTGCTGTTCGTGTGATACAGTCCTTGGTACGTGCCACCTGTTCGAATGGTTCGATCTTGCTTCGAGCATACGTTACTGTAGTCCTTTCTAGTGAGGAGCCGCTTGACCAGGTCACCCTGCACCGAAGGGGTTGAGCCTCCTTCCGGTGGTCGATGCACCTGACCGATACGAACGTAAACGAATCTGAACCTGGGACTTAGTGCAAAGGAATGAGATTCGCTCGTGCGGTATGAAAAGTGAATTCGAGTTCGGCATTGTCATCCCTGTTGCCTCCTCGCCGCCACCCCCAACCCCAATTGCAAAGAGCAATTAAGCAAATCGCATTACGACCAGAAATTGTGTTTGTGGGCCTGTCGTGGGCCATTTCTTCCCCCCAAGATTAGTACAACAATAGTTGGTGTGTTTGTGTCCCTTGCAAGAAGTAGTGCAATGCGCCCTTAGCCAGTGATGATGATTACCTCCCCCATCTACAGAAACGGAACAAGTTTATGCAATTACCACTCTCGTCGTTGCAATTGAATTGCGGATACGGCTCCGACGCCCCTAATCATCGCATTTGCAGGATCTGACTCCGCTGCTCTGCTCTATACATGCCGAGACACTCGTTCAGGACTCAGAAAGACCGCGACACAGGCATCCGAAAACTTCAAAGAGACTTTCGAATAAGGTAAGTTTTAATTAATACTCAAGATCTCTACCACCTCCTGCCTATCCCTCACGCGCGCCCTTGGCGCACATTTGCCATTCAACCGCCTCCGTCCCTCACGGTCTCCGCGTAAGTTTCTCGTTAAAGAGTTGTTTACGGAGTTTTAGATGAATTGGAACTAAAATACCTGAAATTCTCTCGGCAGCTTTGATATCTCAAAGCTACCTCCGTGGCACGCCGCCACACAACGGCACCGTGGGAACGACATAAAAAGCAGTTGCTCTATTCATTATTAAATATTCGAGAGTTGAAAGGTAACTTTATAGGTCGACCTTTAAGTAGAGTAAACTGTTTGGATTTTCGGATTTCCCCGGCATGCAGACCCAACTAGGCGACTTTATCGAGTCCTAGGGACAAGGATTGTTGGTCTTTTTGAACAAGTTCCGCTGTTGACTGTTTGCGATCATAACTGACGAGATTTGTTTGTTTGTAGGCTGACTTAGAAAGAAAGCGAGAGGCGAACAGGACTCGCTGCTCTATGCATGCTAGAAGTAATTTTATGGTTCAACTGTCTTAGGAGTAGATTCGTTTAACGGTGTGAGCTTTGAAATTTCATTTGACGTTGTTTATTAATCCTTTAATTATTAAAATTTGAGTCGCAAAGCAAGACATCCATTAGAAGTTGAGTTAAGAGTTGTTTTGATGCCTTTTAACTTCAGGGGCGAGAGGTAATAAATAGGAATTACATTTAAGGATTTTGGGTTACATTGCCCTTTGAAGAAATCATCACTTATGCAGGCACGTTTTTATCATTTTGAAAATAAGGACATCTTAAGGTAGACATCACTGTAGCCAAGAGCATACACCTACATATGAGTGGGCTTGTACGAGTATGTCTGCAAACTCATATGAGGATAACAAGTTGTTTTTATGAAGGATAAAGATCTGAGGATCTGAGGTAAAAGTTGTCTGACTCAAACATGTTTGTACCAAAATATGTTAGCCCCACTAATCCCTTTCGGATGTTGGCAACAACAATGATAAAGCTTATCCTGCTAAAGGATTGCTTGCCTTCGGTGAACTTCTCAACACTATTTTCAATATCGTCTTGCTATGAAATAAATTTCTGAAATTCTATAGAAGTGAAGGATATTTAGGCCTACACGTACGAGTATGTGTAAATGTGCAGGGTGATTTATTTCCAGGGATAGGAAAGTGCCCGGAAAATGTAATTGCATGGCGGAAAGTTTTTGGTATTGTGGTGGATTGAAACTAATCTTCAACAGGTTTCCCTTGCTGTTATTTGTACTCGTAATATAGTTTTATACGCTTTGGATTTGGGATGTATCCTTCTGATGGCTTAAATTTTTTGAGTTAATTAAAACAAGTTGGGTAGACACACCTATGCTCATGTCAGAAGGGTTTTGTACTCAACTTACAAAATGCAGTAACCAGTAACGAATAAAATCAAGAAACATGTCATGTTCGAGGATCATACTATTATTAGCAAAGTTGAAAGAATTTTGACTTCTGAGGTATTTGTTATAGTTATACCCACAAATATCTCCCTTGATAATTATTTCAGATTTTCTAAGATCATGGGTGTCCATTCGCGAGGGAGGAAACACATTTTTCATGTATTTCCCCCCTCCCCCCTGTGCCCCCACTGAAGCAAAAACTGTCATTTTAAGAACTGTTTTGAAAAGCTCTTATAGAAATTCATCAAATTTTTTTTCAGGGGTCACTCCTCTGTACTGTAATCATCGATTCATGGCCTGTTTTTTAGAATCTTAGAATGGTTACAAAGCCCTTTCGCTAGGAGCACTCTCCTGCCTTTCCGACTTGTTTCATTTGTATATACTCATCCTCGTGATACTTATCATTTCTCTAATTTTCATGCAAATCCTAGCAAAGCTGTAGTTTCTAAGTCGGTAAAAAGCGCATATGGTTCCATAGCCATATGTTTCCATAGTAATACAGGGCATATTGTTCCATAGTAATGCAGGAAAATTCAAATCGCTATAACTTCGTCAAATATTATTCGATCTTTATGAAACTTTCAGAAAAGATCACCTTATAAATAGTCATCTGCGTGCTAAATTTTATTGAATTTGAGGGTACCGTCTAGATTTTATTCAAGAAAACATAAAATCAATAAATCATACTATTACTAACAAAGTTGAGTGAATTTCGACTTCTCATGTATTTGTTATTGTTGTACTCATCAAGGCCTACATCCATGATTTTTTTCAGATTTTTCGGATGGAAGGTGTCCAATCGCGAGGGGGGGTACGCGAAAAGTTCGTACATTTCCCCTTCCCCTGCCCCCCTCGGTACTTATAAGGCAATTTTAAGACTTGTTTTGAAAAGATCTCATTGAGACCTTTCCAATGACACCCTATTCGACTACCAATGGTGAAATTTTTTTTTTGGGGGTGACTTCCCTATATGGGGAGACCCCCCTTAAACCCCTTTGAATTTTTTTTCACCATTGAACTTTCAAGAGATCACCACTTCTGACCTTTCCACAAAGTTTCATGGCTGTAGCTTCTATAGTTTCGGAGAAAAAGTGCTGTGACATACAGACGGACGGACGGACGGACGGACAGACGGACACAGGTCGTGATTGCAATAGGGTTTTGTATTTTAGTACAAAACCCTAAAAAGGATCTTATTAAACGAGGGCAATACTGCCGATGTGGAAGGTGAGTCGAGCGATTCATCTTCACGACCAGAGATCGTGAAAACTGCTGCTGGTGACGGTATGTCCTTTATTGTAGTTGTTTGAAATCAGTTGGCGTTCCTGTTTTTGTTTGTATTGTGCAATAAGTTTGTCAATGTCACATTGTTTGTATCCATTATTACTACCTATTCTATAAATGTTGTTAAGTTCGTCAGAGTAGTTATTTATTTATTTATTTTTTGCCCAACAAGAAATATTCTTATAGCATAAAATTAGACAAAAAAAAAAAAACCTTGCAAACAATACATTTTCTTGGTACAGTAATTTTTACGTACAATTATATTAAGAAACAGAACGATTTCAGGATATTATTTTTATATGAAGTTTTGGAAATGGATGGGGAGTAATGTCTGCTAAACTTGTTAAATGCCTTACAACATCTGTTTATTGGCTCATTGTCTGCATAAGTAGAGTGATGGTGATCTACGGTAAGCACTGGTGAAAGTCTTGTTATCCTTAGGAGTTCATTCAGAGTAATTTTTTTTTGTTATATACTGAACTTTAATATTGTCTCTGAGGACATCCATTGCTAGACATGCAAACATTATCATTCTCCTAGAATCTCGTGATGCCATATTTAGCACATGGAGCCGATAGTTATATGATGGTAGGCTGTGAGAGTTTCTAGGATCGGTAAGGGATCTGAGGGTGTTTAGGGTTCAAATACAAAAAAAAGGAATTGTTCGAATAAAAGAATAAAATTTAGATTTTGAATAACATCTTTATTCACCGACGGTTCGATGTCAAGTCCAAGCAAAATAAAATGAAAAGTACAATATGTCATTAGAATGTAATCTAAAAATAGCACAAGCAAAGCAGCAAAAATCATAAACTTCCTCGGCACAACAACAAATACAATCCAATATTCTGAATTCCAACCGTATGATCGTAAATGCCTAACGGATGGCAAAACATCCAAAAAAACGTTTAAATGCGAATTGTATTAGCTAGAATGTAATGTTGTTGCATCGTTATCGGTTGTACAGCGTGTAGAGCTCGTTGGGGTAATATTGGATAATAGTTTTTGATTGTACGGAAACGCAGCAATCCATGGGCCGAGACTGAACATTCTCCCCCCGTTGAAAGCGTTGCTTGCAATGTTTTCAAATATGTTATTACTACGATGTCCAAGGTTAAATACTGTGGACCATTATGTTGGCTGTTTTACGTAAAATGTGAGGGAATAAAGGAATCATGATGGTATGTATTGGCATTTTTAAGCATTTAGGTTGCGAGTATTAATGGGAAGTATACAAAGTTTGGATATTGGTCTTTTAAACGTGTTGTCTTTCGTTTGAATGGTTGCGACGCGTACAAGACCGTCCCAACCAGGGTGAGTGTCTACAACACGTCCCATTGGCCAGCGAGATGACATTAATCGATCTTCCTTCGTAATCACCAGATCTCCGATTTCTAAGTTTGGTTCAATCTTATTCCATTTCGGGCGTTGTTGAAGTCGTGACAGATACTCGTTACTCCATCGCTTCCAAAACGCTTGATATATTTGTTATACGACCTGCCATCTTGTAAGACAATGAGTTTGCGTGTCCAACAACGATGAATCGGGAAGCGTGAGTAAGCTATCGCCAATAAGAAAATGTCCCGGTGTTAAAGGCGTCAGATCACTTGGATCGTGTGTGATTTCGCAGAGCGGTCTCGAATCAAGGCAAGCTTCTATCTGTGTCATAAGAGTGGTGAATTCTTCAAATGTCAGAGTAGTTGATCCAATGGTCCTCCTCAAATGATATTTAGTGGATTTGACACCTGCTTCCCACAGTCCTCCAAAATTAGGCGATGCTGGGCGATTCAAATGCCATTTTACACCTTCGTTTTCCAGAGTCGAAGCGATGCTTTTTCCTATTGTGTAGGCTATCGTTCAATGTTGTTTTGTCAAAATGGCATAAGCGCCCACGAAATTTGTACCACAGTCGCTATAAATATATGTGCACAAACCCCTTCTGGAAGTAAACCGCTTAAATGCTGCCAAAAATCTATTGGTGGTGAGGTCACTTACGACTTCTAAATGCACCGCTTTGGTTGAGAGACATATTAAAATTGCCACATATCCTTTGTAACTTTTGGCTCCTCTTCCCTTGGACATACGGATGTCAAAAGGTCCGCAGTAATCCACGTCAGTATGATTGAATGGCTTGCGGATGTTTACTCTCGGGGCCGGAAGGTCGCCCATTAGTTGTTGGCGAGTTTCGAATTTATATCTGCTGCAGGTTATGCACTTATGATTTGAGAAGCGAACTGTGCTTCGGCATTTCATAATCCAATATTGTTTCTTGAGCACTGCCATGATTAGTTGTACGCCACCATGAAGAGTTTTGTGTTGCACATCTCGAATTATTAATTCTGTGAGGTAAGATAATTCCATGTTTTTCATCGAAAGTCATGTCCGCATGGCGTAGTCTGCCTCCGAC
Organism: Odontomyia ornata; assembly: GCA_963969285.1. NCBI lineage: Eukaryota > Metazoa > Arthropoda > Insecta > Diptera > Stratiomyidae > Odontomyia > Odontomyia ornata. The sequence continues at coordinate 45,658,466 of OZ017742.1, forward strand.
TCGTAAAAGGTGATCAGTATGCAAAAATGGATCAAGCTTTAATAGTGTGCTTCATCGTGAAATGGGTTTTCCTGTTCTCAATTGAAGAATTTCCTTTTGAAAATGATGGAACTGAACTCTTTTGATCCAAAACGATAACGCATGATGAATTTCTTCGGATTTAAAGTACGATGATTCTCTCTCTTCAGCCTTCCGTTTAATGTTACTAGTGAAACGAAAGCAATAAGCAGTCACTTGGCATAATTTGGACAATGATGAATATTTGGATAGAAGATCCCATTCCGTGGAGAGATCAACGTGAAGAGAGGAGATTTTTCGAATTTCTAGTTCGGTGGAAGAAATATTGGTGGGGTTTGGCCACATTTGGGCTTCTGATTTAAGCCAATGAGGTCCGTCCCACCACAAAGTGCATTTTCTTAAGCCTGCTGGTGAGAGTCCTCGAGATGCTACGTCGTCTTCGATGGTACGTGCTTCCAAGTATTGGCACCTAACAATTCATGGATTTGGGTTACTCTGTTTGCCACAAAGTTTTTCCATTTGGTTGGATGAGCTTTTAACCAATCTATGACGATTTCCGAATCGGGCCATGTGTGAAGTGTAAAATTTTGTATTTGTACTGCCTTTATGACGGAGTTTATCAGCTTTGCAAGCAATAATGCGCCACTCAGTTCTAATCTGGGCAATGAAATAGTTTTAATGGGGGCCACCATCGTCTTTGTAGTCATTAAAGAAACCTTTCTACCGTTTCTACACTGAACGCAAACATAGACCACTGCTGCATAAGCCTTCATTGAAGCATCGCAAAAGCCATGAAATTCGACGTGATGGTCTGGATCCGTATAATGAATCCATCTTGAGATTTGAATTAATGGAATTTCTTGTAAAGAATTATAAAAGTCCAACAACTAGTTGCTGATGTCGTCTGATATTGCTTCGTCCCAGCCAAAACCGATGAGCCATAAATCTTGCAAGAATATCTTCGCTTGGGCATTTGTAGGAGCTATCCATCCTAAAGGGTCAAATAACTTAGTGATTTCGGAGAGAATTCTTCGTTTCGTTAGAGGTTTGATGAGTGGTTCTATCTGAAAGGTATACGAAAAACAATCGTTTGCTGGATTCTATTGGGCACCAAGTGCCTTTACGTTGCTAGCCCCATCGACGCACAATGGTAAGACATTTTATTGGTTTTCGCTGATATGTTGCGTAAAACCTCAGGTGAATTCGATGACCACATTTGTATTTGAAATCCGCCTGATTCCATGATATCCTTAACTTGATTCGTTTTTTCTATAGCTTCCGGAATGGTGAAGTCGCCAGTAATTAAGTCATCTACGTACATGTCGTTGCGTATAGTTTTGGATCCGATTGAATGTCTTTCTTCTTCATCTGATGCTAGTTGCTTCAAAGTTCTGATCGCGAGGAACAGTGTACTTTTAGTTCCAAAGGTAACAGTTGAGAGTGCAAAGTCTTCTATGGGAGGATTGGGTGTCTCGCGCCAGAAAATGCGTTGAAAATTTGAGTCTCTTGGGTCTATCCTGATTTGGCGATACATTTTTTCAGCGTCGGCCATAAGAACAATAGAATATTTTCTCCATCGAAGTAGTAACGTTGCCAAATCGTCTTGAATTGGTCGTCCTTTCATTATAACGTCATTCAATGATATCCCGCTTGATGTTTTTTGGGAGGCATCGAACACAACACGAAGCTTGGTGGTACAACTACTTTCTTTAATGACTGCGTGATGTGGGAGGTAACAAGAAGCGTATGTCCCATTCCCGTTGTGTTCCAAAATAGCATGATCTTCTTCGGTAGTTTCCACTCGATACATATGTCCAAGAGTCAAGTATTCATTCAAACAAGAAGAATACTGGTGCATTAATTCAGGATGCCTCTGGAAACGAATCTCCATTTGATGGAGCCTATTAATAGCTATATCTCGTGACTTGCCCAGGTTGGTGTTTCTCTTATCAGTTATGAACGGTAAGCCGATTTGGTATCGACCATCTGAACACCGTTTAATGTTATCTTTGCAGAAATTTTCAGATTTTTCTTCTTCTTCGGTGATGGATTTCTCAGTTGGCGCTTCCTCCAATTCCCAAAATAGTTTTAACTGACTATCGATTTCGCATTTTATGTGGAAATTTTGAATACTAGTGGCTCGAGGGTGACCAGTTCTAGAAGTGTCCCCTGAGAGAATCCATCCAAAAATGGTTTCTTGTGCGATTGGTGTTCCTGATGGGCCCTTTCTGAAACCCAGTTACATAATTTTTGCGTATACATCAGCCCCAATAAGTAGATCGATCCTCCTTGGTTTATTGAATAAAGGATCTGCCAATTTCAAGTCCTGAATATGATCCCATTGATTACAGAAGATCATTCGACTGGGGAGAAGATTTGTCAATGTTTTAAGACAAAACAGTTTATGCTAACTTTATAGAAGTTATCGAGAGGTTTAAGTTGCAAATTTACTCTACTAGTAATTCTTCCTGCCTTAATATGACCAAGGCTCACCACATCCGCACTTATGGAATCTCTTTATAACCAAAGAGTTTTAGCTGTAGCCTCTGCAATGAACGAAGCTTGTGAGCCAGAATCTATTAAGGCTCTCATATCTGTTCGATTCCCGATGGCGTTATTACCTTAATCATGGCAGTTGCTAGTAATATTTCTCTGCTTTTGAAAGAGTTATTCGCCATGTATGAGTTGATATTCAGTTCGGCCGAAGATGATAGGAAAGCTTGTGCTTGAGGAGAAAATTGTTGTGGATGTACGTATATTAGCGGTCCCGCTTGCTGTATTTGAATCCGAAGTGTTCCGATGGAGCAGCGTGTGGTGTCGCTTCTGACAGTCCCTACAGCTATGTTTGCTAGGACAGTTTGATGATAAGTGCCCTTGCCCTAAGCAATTAATACATAAGCCTTTAGCCTTGATTGTATTAAATCTCGAAGCTTGTTTCATCGCGAAAAATGTTGGGCATTGTCGAAGATTATGTGATTGAAAGCATGCACAACATAAAGGTGTGGTCGTGGTGTGGAATGTTCTAGTTTGCGAAAAGCTCTTATCTGGTTTCGCATCCCTTAAACCTTTGGAGTGTGCAGGTTTGAAGGACTTAGATGGGAACGCTTCCAATGCTCTGAAACGACCTTCTAAGAAGTTTTGAACTTCTTTCCATTTTACCAAATCCGTTCGCCCACTGAGACTTTGCTCCCAGAGCAATCTCGTAGTTGGTGGTAGCTTTTCGATCGTGATGTAGACTATCAAGTCATCCCAAGTGTCGACAGGAATGTCTAAGTTTTTAAGAATTTGTAGGCGCTCTTCAGTGGTATCAAGCATAGCTCTAATACACTCGCAGTTCTCCCGTTGCATTTTGTGATAAAAGGCGCTTTAAATGAGTATTTACCAGATCACGTTTGTTATTATATCGCTCTGTTAGAAGCTGCCAAGTAATGTCGTAATTAATTTTGGTTACTTGGATATGTCTAAGAAGCTCCAGAAACATGAAGCTTGAGATATTGCAATTTTTGAGCTGGGGATAAACTTCGATTCTCATGAACAAGATGCTTAAACAAATCGTAAAACGGAAGCCAGTTTTCATAATGACCGGAAAATTTCGGTAGTTCTATTCTCGGTAATCTTATTTCAGTTTCTTTATTTGACTGAGCCGCCATCGCAACCTCGGAAGACGCTTCGTATTTCTGTGACACCTTTACTGGCTCGGATGGCCAATCTGTGATAAAGGCTTCTTGAATAAGAGAGTAAGATTGAATGTATAATTCTTCGACGTGGTTTTCAAACTAAGTTTTGCCGACAGGTAAAAGAATTTCATTTTCCACTGCCTTTAGCGCTACAATTTTCACATTGCGAGCTTGAAAGTCATCCCAATACTCTTAAAGCATTTGAAGCCGAGCTGAATAATAGGACTTTGTCTTCCTGTCTTTCCCATCCTTCTTGTAATTTCTTACAAATCGTTCAAGATTTTCTCTAAATTGGGTTGTTGCTCGATCAGTTCATCCATCGTATTCAATTTGTAGGTTAATGTAAATACAGATAAAGAAAAATATTTACCAATCCAGTAACCAGTCGCGTTATGTGCTAATTCCAACACGGGGTTCAAAATAGAGTATTTTTCTCAGAAATTCAATGATACTAGAGTACAACGTCCACTTTGTAGTTTCAAAGTCCCTTTGCCACGAAAAGTCACTACAGTTAAAACTTTAAGTTTAGAATTCAAAACTAAAGAGTTCAAAGCCACTGTTCACAAAATAACAAGAATCCGAATTGTAAATGTTACCATACAATTTCACTAGAGTTCTAATTGCGTTTAGAGAAGACTCTCTAGATTTCAAATTGTTTCCACAAATCACTAGTGTTCATAAAGTTTCCGATATTCTTAACGAATCACGTGAGTTCAAAATGATATCAAACAATACAATTCAGGAGAGTTCAAAATGTTTTCAAAATTCACAAAATCACTAGATTTCAAAATGTTCGAAACAGATAAAACATCTGGCTCGACGGAGCATGATTAGGGCTCAAACACAAAAAAAGGAATTGTTCGAATAAAAGGATGAAATTTAGATTTTGAATAACTTCTTTATTTACCGACGGTTCAATTTGAAGTCCAAGCAAAATAAAATGAAATGTACAATATGTCATTAGAATGTAATCTACAAATAGCACTAGCAAAGCAGCAAACATCATAAACCTACTCGGCACAACAACAAATACAATCCAACATTCTGAATTGCAACCGTATGATCGTAAATGCCTAACGGATGGCAAAATATCCAAAAAACGTTTAAATGCGAATTGTATTAGCTAGAATGTAATGTTGTTGCTATCGTTATCGGTTGTACAGCAATGTGGGGCTCGATGGGGCAATATTGGATAATAGTTTTTGATTGTACGGAAATGCAGCGTTCGATGGGCCGAGACTGAACAGAGGGCAAAAAGAAGAAATTGTTTCTGAACCGATTCTAAGCTGTCAGCGTCAATATCAAAAACAGGGCTCCAAATCAGGCTGGCATATTCAAGAATAACGTGAACTAATGAGACATATAGTGATCTAGTAACCCAAACATTGTTGAATTCTTTAGCTCTTCGTTTGATGAATCCCAGCATCTAATTAGCTCTGGATATAATTCCATCATTTTTTTTTCGTAGTACTACAGCCCCTTTCGGGCCTTCGCTTCGAGATAGAGTATCTCATTGTCATGATCTAATGTATCGGCGCTCCACAATGTGATATGATCATTATCACGCTTTGGCCGTGTGTCCGTCCACCCAGTTGCGGTATGTTCTGATCTCCATCATACTGAAGTTTAAATTTAAAACGAAGCTAGTTTAGAGAGAGATGGTTGTTGTAACACCATTCAGAGAGAGTGTTAAGCTTGGACTGGAGAAACATCATATCGGATAGAGATGATATGACGTGGTAAACTTTAAGGTTATCTGCATAAAAAAGGTGAAGTACATCATGTAAAATTGCTGAGAGATCAGATATGAAAATATTAAACTAAGAAGACCCAGATGACTGAATTTGTTTCGATAATCGTCCTTGAAATTGGACAACTTGAGTGCGGATTGGATCCAAATAAGTAAACGGCCCGTAATTCCAAAATTAAGGAGCTTGCTAATCAAAACTTCATGATTTACACGATCAAATGCTTTGCTAAAATCGGTATACATTGCATCAATCTGGAGACCCTTTTCCATCTCACACAGAATACTTGATGTCATGATGAGGAGATTGGAGGTAGTAGATCTATTTTTTCTGAACCCATACTACTCTTCATTAAGCCGCGTTCCTATAATAGGGGATATCTTGTTGCAAAGTATTTGTTCAAAAAGCTTTGGAATGGATGATAATATGGCAATACCTCTATAATTTTGAATGCACCGTTTATCATTCTTCTAATGGATTGGTATTAAGTAAGAAGATTTCCATTAAGGAGGAAAGACACCACTAGAGAGTGATTTGTGGAAAATGATGGAGAATTGCCTGGTTAAATGTTCTTTGCACTGGATTAGAAAACTAGGAGGAACAAGATCGGGACCAGGGCCTTTATTGGCATCCGAATTGTCATTCGCATGAGCAATTGAAACTTCGTTAATCAATGTCCTTGGAGCCATTTCCGAAACAGGATTTAATGGGTTCTCAGGATTTCAATAAACTTCTTTAAAGTAATTTGCAAACAACTCGCAAATTTGCTCTGCGGACCAAGAGCCTGAATTCTTGAAAAACATAGATGAAGGATAGCCTTGAGTCTTACGCTTGATATTTACAAAATCAAAGAGCTTTTTTGGGTCTTTAATAATAAAGGGTTATCCATTTTACGCTTGGGTAAGTAAAGCTAAAGAAAACACAAAAAATATTCAGATAGAAACAAAATTTTTTATTCAATGTAAACCTTGCCATTATATGTGAAACACAACATCATTCAAATGTTCTCCACGAGACCTCTTACAGGCCTTAATCCTTTTGAGGTAATTTTCAATGACTTTTCGGCACATTTCCGGCAATATCTCGGCCATAACTTAACGAATATTGGTCTTCAATTACTCAAGATTTTGAGAATTGTTCGCGTAAACACGATCTTTTGCATAGCTCCATAAAAAGAAATCCAAAGGCGTTAGGTCGCAAGATCTTGCGGGCCAATTGACATCACTCAATCTCGAAATGACACGTCCTGGAAATTTCTCTTGCAAAAGTGCTTGATTAGACTGTGTTGTGTGGCTTGTGGCTCCATCCTGTTGGAACCACATGTTCTCCTGATCATAATCTTCAATTTCTCTCCAAAAATAATCGGTTATGATCGGTCAGAATTGACTGTAATGGCTCTTCCTTGATCGTTTTCAAAAAAATACGGGCCAATAACACCACCAGACCATAATGCACACCAAACGGTCACTTTTTCTCGATACAAAGGCCTTTCTGCGATCACCTCAGGATTTTGAGAGCCCCATATGCGGCAATTCTGTTTATTTACGTAACCACAGAGCGAAAAATGAGCCTCATCACTAAAAAAATTTTGTTCGAAAAATCGTTATCAATGGCTTGTTGTTCAATTACCAAATTCGCATACATTCTGCGATGTGTATGGTCTTAAGGCTTAAGTTCTTGAGTGAATTGGAGATGCAAATTCAAATGCAAAGTCCGCCACAATGAGCCGTAAGACAAGCCCAAATGTTGAGCACGTCGAGAAATCGACAAATTCGGGTCTTCCTCCACACTTTGAGCAACGACAGCGATATTTCAGCAGAACGAATGTTGCGATGATGCACAGGCCTTGCAATATCAATAACCGATCCAGTCTCCTCAAATTTTCTTACTGTGTTCGAAATTGTTTGCTGTGTAGGTCGATTATGTCGACCGTAATAGGCTCGTAAAGCCCTAAATGTTGATACAACAGAATCACGATTTTTATAATAAAATTTAATAATTTTAACGCATTCTTCGACTGTGAAACGATCCATATTTCTAAATGGCAAACCTTCAACTAAAAAAAACACGCTTTGGATGACTTTTAATTTTGACAGATGTCAAATGGCAGGATTATACTTTCCTACCACGAAATGGATAACCCTGTATATATATATATATATATATATATATATATATATATATATATATATATATATATATATATACATATATTTAGTCAATCATTTCTGCCGAAAATAACCAATAAATTAATTCTAAATGAAGCATCAATACTATTCATCAATATTTTGAGGGAAAAATCCAAAGTCGAACACTTTGAAAAAAACAGTTGAACAATAAAAAAACACTTCAGGGTCAGGTCAGAATATCAAAATGGTGGCTAGGCAAAGTTCAAAATTCGAAAATTTCTCAAAACTACAATTCATATGGGATTTTAATGAAACTTAAATCAATGTAGACGGTGATGAGATCATGTATTAAAAGAATCAGAATTAAGTTCGGTTCCTATAAACGCTGCAGTTTTTAGGCGTAGTGGTTTTTTGCATTGCAGTGAAAAATTATATTTAATATACGAGCACATAATACAATGTATTCAAGAAACTGAGTTTTGAAAGGTTTGAAATGAAAAAATTTGCCACTAAAAATGGTTAAATAAACTTTTAGAAAAAAAGAAAACCGACTTCAAAATGCCCTAAAAAGGATGAAATAAATTTAATGGAATTGGTGCCAAATCAATTTCCCCATTTCAATATAAATACTTCCAACATCTTCACCGTCACAAAAGAATCGGGAAAAAACGGATATGCCACCGCTTCGCTAAAATTTATTTCATCCTTTTTAGAGCATTTCGAAGTCGGTTTTCTTTTTATTTCTAAAAGTTTTTTATTCATGAAAACGTTTTAAATGACTTGACTTGGAAGTAATTATTAAGCAGACCATTTTACAATACCCTTAAGAAATTCTAAAATCACAACTTATCTGTCTGTCCGTCCGTCCATTTGTTCGTGCGCCACAGCAAGTTTTCTCGCAAATCACATGAGCTAGAATGAGGAAATTTTCCACGTAGCTCAAAAGCGGTGCCTCTCAAAATTTGCAGCGTAAGAAAATATTTTAGGATGTTTAAGGGGGGGTCTCCCCATACAGAGGGGTGACTTAAATTTTTTTTTATTTCTGTAGCCCTCTAGCAACCAAGTTTCTCAACAGATTCCCACGAAATTTGAAATTATAAGTTATTACGGCAAATTAATTTAACCTGCAAAAAAATATGCAAATGAATATGTCAAAAATTTGCAGCTTAATATTTTTAGCAGCCATTTTCAATAAAAATTCAAAATGGTGGCCCCTGATGGTGTAGAAAAGAATTGAAAATGTATATATTAATGGCAGCGCAAGTGAAATCTTTTGAAATTAACTATTTGAGCTATTTAAGCCGACAAGTTATCACCTTTGTGTGGTAACCACTGTAAAATATGAAAACAGCAAACGTGAGAAGGACGACAACTGTGTTTATATGTTCATAACAATGTATTATCTGCGAATTTTCAATACGTGATCCATAAATGTGCAACTCAATTTGATAAGCAAAATATTTGCGCCTCTATAAAGGGTCTGTAAATACGAACGTCCGAAGATTCTTTTTATGTTAATTAATACCCATGTGGGGCCACGAAAATTGCAGTAAGAAGTCTAGCAGTAGGTGAGCCAAATTCTTTTTCGAAATATTACGCTACGTACGAGAAATTTCCTGCTGGTGCTGCCAACAGGGATTTTTCAAATATATCCGGTTATTATTTATGACTTTTGGGTTATGATTTTTTCTATATGATTTGTCGTATTTGGCATTTTCGATTTTAACTAGGACGACAACGACAGCGGAGAGTAGATTAAGTATGAAATGTATTCACCGCGCGATCGTTTAAATGTTTTATAATAAGACAAAATATGAATTTTATTTCTATGTTTCATCACCTCGAGTTTACCTTTGAAACTTGTCGACAATGAATTCCTTTTGAGTGGATTATTTTTGTGCAACAAAAGCAAAAATCTCAAAGTATTTTTTGATATTTTCACTATTGAGGGGCATTAACATTGTTATAGAATTTAACTGACTGGTTCGTGTGACAAAAAAGTTATCGCCTTCACTTGAAAAGCTAATACACAATAAGGAAATCCATAGTTGGTGAAGATGCGGCATAAAAAACTTTGAATCTATGCACTTTAATTCTCATAGATATATTTACCATATGGAGTACAGGCAAACTCAAGGCTATAGCACATTACAGTCAGGAACATTAATCCAATTAAAGCTGAAGCATGGCCAAGTATTTTCCGCAATCTAGATGTTGGATAATTCATCATAAAAAATAAGAGCCCGCTAGTTACTTTTGGCGTAAAAACGATTTATATGTGCTTAAAACGAACACCCACGGAACCATACTAAATGCAAGTGGAACCGAAATAGTACAACTTTATTTCTATACATGTCATCCGAGCTCCATGCATTTGAAAAAAGCATAAGAAAAATATATCATGGGGCCACTAGGGCACTTTTTCATCGTGGCGATTTGTATGTGTAAATTTCATTGTACTTTGCAAATACTAAATCTAGCCTGCACGGAACCGAAGTCTTCTTCCAACATTAACTCCATCAAGTGGACAGCGACCAGTTCGTTTTCATAATTTGTTTTCTTCTCTACTCTCTTGCAAGCAGGAATTCGCACACACGGCATCACTCACGTGCACTCGACAGTCTTCACCACTGCCGCTGAGCCCGGCAATTCTAAATTTCACGCAACCTTTACAACCGCTGTGAATTCCGGGACTGCTGCTGAGCTTCCATTCGCAATGAACATCCATCCGATCGAATTGATTATCAGACACTCTTAAAGACAAGAAAACCTAACTTATCATCCCTTCGCTCAAATAACGCAAAATAGAAATTGCCGAGCCACGAAAATAGGAGGGAATCAATGGAGAAGTATTGTGACCGAGCTAACATGACAGACAGGATCGATGGTTAGGGGTGCGAAGAAGGGACTCGGATCGTGTCACGTCGCGTGAACAAAAACCCGGTTGCAGGACCTTTCACACAATTTTCGGGGTCGCAAAACATGCAGCACGACAAGATCTGGTCGTGAACATTAATCGCGAAACACTTCCGAGTGCGAAAATTGAATGGGGAACGCGCTTCAAACTTGAACAACTAGAAGTTTCGATACACGAAACCAAAAGAAAACTTGTGGGCTACTACTCCACCTGGTTCAAATGTCAAACACCAAGTGAAGTCTCAAAGCAGACCTCCGCTACTTGTGGCGATCAGCAACAGACCTCTCCTTGTGTCGCAACGGGGGTTTCTCGGCGGGCCCACACATGCCGTCAACTGTAGATCGCCTTGCGGAACAACGTAATATATACTTATTTTTTTAAATTTGCAATTAAAATTGGATCAAGCATTATGTTCTTTTTCGAGCAGTTTGCCTAGGCGACTGCATGAATGCTACACAATATACTGGAATCCGAAACGCGTGTACTTTACTAAATTTTGGAATGATAATTGTTAGGGTCCTTCTCCTTCCTTGCCACCCTCATGTTCGGGGCCCTTGGAATTTCACCCGTCTTACTGTCTTATTATAACGCCACTGAGCACGAAACACATCTTCAAACTTCGTAAGTTCAACAAAAAGTGAGGTTACTCGAAGATACAACAAATATGCTCCTGTGCACACTCCGTCATAAACTCAAAATTATCGCTTGGGATATAGCCTCCGATGGTAGTTAATTGTCAATAGGTTGACACTGAAGATGACTCAAAGGAGTCGAAAGGCTTCTGCTAACTCAAAGAAGCAAGGCCCGATGGCTTCTCAAAAAAAGATACTTAATTCATCAGATATAACGGTGACAACAATATTTGTACATTGCATTATCTAGATTTTCTAATTTTCATTACGTTTTCCTCTGAAGCATAGATTCTTCTTTACAACTTCAAACACGTGCTGTAGATATTTCCAATTAATATTCGAAAACAGCACAAACTTCAGCATTATACGAACCAAAGCTTAAATTCCGAGCATTTCCATTAATACTCGTAGATAGCAACTGGCAGGAATCCTTTGAAATTCGTATAAATGTCCTCCTTTGTGCACATGTTTTTTAACAAAACATCAAATAATTCGTTAAGAGCAAATATAAGAAAACAAAATGATTCATCAGGTCCCCACCATTAAAAACATACAAATTAATGAAATTCCCAAATACGTTCTCAGAATATGTAAGCACGTTTCGTATCCTTCATAACCAGAAAATCCTGTTTACCTGAATATTAACGAAAAATTCAAGCTAGGAAAATGGAGTTCCAGGAAATGAATCTCATCATTGCCAGAAGAATTTAAAACCTTTTTCCTTTGAATACAATTTAATTTCAATAAAATAAATATTTCTTTGATTTTCATATTTTTGTGAAGTTGATTTGGAGGGCGTTAACCACGAAATAGCTTTTATTACATTAGTATAAATTTTTTATTCTTATACAAAAACAAACATCCGCTAAATTTTCCTACGGAAGAAACTGAAAAAATGGAGAAACTTCTTTTTCAATTCCAGATTTATCTAAAAAAGCCTTAAAACAAATTTCAAGCGAAGTTAATCTTTCAGCTATAAATTGACCTCTTATGATGAAACGAATAGAGACGCAAACTTTCCCCGTTCATATGTGCACACATAATTTGCATAACACCTCAGTTTTATACGTTTAATACGAGACATGTATGTTCTAAAATTAAACGAGATATAAAACAGTCTATAAAAACCAGGTAATAGACAAAAGCAACTGAAATCCATTCGGAATTGTCTCACCATAGAGCCATTTGGTACCCAAAAGAGATGCGGCTAAGCGGCTAAGATCCACACACATGCTTGCATGTGGAGATGTCGAAACATATCAACTTTTAGAACATGACATTCCTAAGCTCTGAATAAAAGGAAGGAACAATGGAGCGAGCTTAAGGCGGTTTAATGTGAGTGTTTTCATTTCACAATGCCTACTCAGGTTTATTTAAGTGGCCTCACACGATAAAATGTCGCCAAGCTGACATGTGTGGATTAAACATCTAAAGCAAACGGTCTATTAAATAAGACAAGCGGCTGCTTGTTATTTAGTGAGATTAACATGTAGTTAAAATTTTATGGATGTCCACTCCGGGAAAATTGCCATAAATCATTTGCGGTGACGCTGACACTTCACATATTCGACTACAGAGGATTTCAGAGCATTCGGGAAATTTAGTGAGAAAACTTAAAAGATACAGAAAGCTCGTAAAATGATTCTAATATAAATTCCCCTGACATCATTTCAGCAATCATTAATTTAATTGAATTTTATTGTGCTTCCATCAAAAACGGATTCCAACATTTCTGACAAACTAAATTTGCTGGTGTCGTTAAACAATGGAAGTTCCTTGACGGAGCTTTGAAAGAGTAAGTATGCTCTAATTTATGAAGGAAGGAGTGTAACGTATAGCCTGCAGGAAGGAGTCATATGCGTGACTATGATTATTTGCTGGCTTTGTAGCCTTCATTCCATGATTAAAATATACACACTTTCTTTCATTGCTTTTTTTTCGAGGAATATCCGAGTCTGCATGAGTCGACAAGAACTCCCTTCGTTTGCAATTTAATAATAATCTTTACATGTTTCCAAGCGTTCTTCGAGCCACTTACATGAATGCTTGCGTGTTACTGATATATGTTTTGCAAGCTCTTTTCCGTGTACATACATTTAAGTTTCACCCTGTAGTTGGGGGTGACGGATGTGCGTTGAGATGGCTCAAGGGAAAATAAGTGAAAATTTTATTGGTATCCCTAGAGCTTAGGGCAGTTTTCATAGTTGGGTTGGTTAATTTTATGGAAAAAATAAAAAAAATATTTGCTATATAAATTCCTGTAAACTTCTTATTAGCTAAATTCTGAAGTGCTATGTAGCATAAGTTCAAACGTAGAACTGATGTATTACAAAAATCTAGATATCCATACAGTTTTTAGACTTACTTTAATTGTTTAAGGAGAAAATTTCTCTGAACTACTCATTGAAAAACTTTCAATTTTCTGATTTGAGATGCTATTTGTCGTTTTCTAAAATAATAGAATCGTGTTTATATTTGACAAAAATTTTACTTGTATTTGATAATTTTAGAAAATTTGTGCTCATTCGCCTTTGAACACGTTCCTGTTTCTGCCAACTCACTGATAGGATCCCCTCGGAAAAGTTTTTGTAGCTGCATACCGAAGATGATAAAATCACCTTGTAAACATTTTTTGGGGTTGAGAGGTGAAGGCTATTTACGCCCTGAGTGTGGAGCTCCCAGGCGGTCAAAACTTCTGGACTTCCCACTAAATACCTCTTCTGTCAACCTGCGAACCTAGCCTGGAACCGCTTGACACATTACTTCGGGTTAAGCGTCGTTTTGCTACGCTATGGAGTGCCTTTAAGTTGGAGAATGCCTCCTCTAGTGGCAAGGGAGCGAGGAAGAGAGATTGCTGGAAAAACCATCCCCCAGATTCAACATCCCCGGCTGTAGTGAGCCCTTTTTATCTTTTACAACTGACCAAACAAAATGTGTCACACGGTTCCATTTATCAACCGATGCAAGCATCTCCCCGATTCGACTATCCTGGGGAACAACACTGAAACTTTAAGTTCGCCTAGAGTTGCAGCGAATAATAATTCAATTAAACCTGGCAACCCACTGCGTGCTATTTCGCCGCCCTTACAAATCTTCATATCAAGATTGGACTATACCACACCGGTTGAAGACATTATCAATCACATCAAGTTTAAATTGAGTTTTATACCTGATTTACTCCAGTGTACGAAACTCACTCCAGACGGGAAGACAAACCGTTTAATTGCTTCTTATAAAATCACGGTTCCAGCCAATCTCAATTGCCTGTTGGAAAAAGAATTTTGGCCTCCTGGAGTACTGGTAAAACAGTTTTCTGCAAATCAGAAGCGGAGAAACAAGTAATACGCCTTGCACCTCCTTGCATCGTAAACTTTGTACAGTTTCATCTTTGTCCTGTTATTATCAAAATGTCCGTGGCTTGAGGACCAAGACATCTGAACCTCGTATCTCTTCAATTATATATCCGCATCAGATCATCTGTTTAACTGAGACATGGCTGACAAATGATATTTATAACAGTGAACTCCTTCCCAATCACCTAATTTTTCGCAGAGATAGAGATCGTGTTGCCACTGGCAATTCTGATGGTGGGGGTATTTTTGTGGGTGTACATACCTCTCTTGATTGCATCTCTTGTGAGGATTTTTTACCTTCGCTCCCAGTGGAGTGTATTATTGTGCGAGTTTCTCTTTCTGATGCTCTCTCCCTTCTCGTTTCGTGTGTCTACATCCCATGTAGCAGCTCTGCTATGGTGTACGAACTCATCTCCCATCTTCCCCTGTATTGCTCTGTGGAGATTGAAACCTTCCTTCCATTACTTGGGATAGAGAGTATCTTTCCATACTGTCCGGGGGTAATTTGTCGTTTGCCTTTTCCTCATTTCTCTCCGTATGCTCCTTCACCCAATCCAATACTAGTGCAAACTCCAATAATAAACTTCTTGACCTTGTTTTTTCCAACTTGCCAGCCTCTTTTCTTGTTGCATCCACCTCACTCTCACCCTTCATTAAGCCAAATCCTCACCATCCACCTCTCTTTTTGGAGCTTTCTATCTCATCTCCACCTTTGCCTAGAAATACATCACCTTGCCGCTATAACTTTTTAAAAGCGGATCTTCGCAGCATTGATTCTCATATTAACGCAGTTAACTGGTATTCTTTTTTCAGCAACCTGAACCTTGAAGAGTGCGTTGATAAGTTCTATCTGTTTCTCTCATCCTTAATCACTCAATTCACTTCTTTGTTTCCCCCAAGGAGGCCTAAAGATTCTCCTTGGTTTAACTCAGATGTTGCCAAAGCCATTAAGGTAAAGGATGCATCCCGAAGAAAATTCCTCTCCAGTGGCCTTCCTAATGACCTTGCCGCTTACCAGCAGAGATGAGCTGACGCTAAGAAAATTGCAAAGCTTGCACTTCGTGCTTACGTCAATCATGTCGAAGTTTCACTTGAATCAAATCAAACTCGTGCTTTCTGGTCTTATGTCAAATCCCTATTGAGCTCTCTTCATACACCAGCTCGTTTCAGTTACGATGGCATTACATCATCTACCCCTTAGGAGTCCTGTGAACTTTTTGCTTCTTTCTTTTCTTCCTTTTTCCGCACTTCAAATACTTCTCCTTCTTTCTACTCTTCTTCTTCTTCCTTTTTTTCTCCCGCGCTTCGTACCAATCCCTTGCAGGTTGAACTGCTCTTAAGGAGTCTTGATACTAGTACCGGTGGTGGCCCAGACGGCATTCCAAACTTCCTTGCAAAATCACTATCCTCGTCTCTTTGTGTTCCTCTTTCAATTATTTATAATTTGAGCTTAGCTACTGGCATATTCCCCTCCCAGTGGAAAATTGCCCATATTCTTCCTATCTTCAAATCTGGGGATCGCAATTCCGTATGTAACTATCGTCCGATGTCTCTCCTTCCCTGTTTTGGGAAAATCCTTGGAAAGATCGTTCTCGATACTCTGTTTCCCCTTATACTTCCATCCTTAGCAGAACAACAACATGGTTTTGTCAGAGGTAGATCTACTCTCACTAACTTGCTTTCTTTTACACACCACATTGCTGCAGCCCTTGACCGTCAGCAACAAATAGACGTTGTTTTCACGGATTTCTCTAAAGCGTTTGATTCTGTAGATCATGCACTTTTATTTCAGAAATTTAAAAATTTCCAAATTCCTGATTTCCTGTACTCCTGGCTTCTATCCTATGTTTGGGATCGTCGTTGTCTTGTCACTGTTAACTCCTGCTTCTCCTCTACATTTTGCCCCAGCTCAGGTGTACCGCAAGGATCCATAATTGGCCCAATTTTATTCCTACTATTTGTCAATGATCTTCCCTCTGTTATCACTTCTCCCTGCCTGCTTTATGCTGACGACTTTAAGATCGCTCGGGTAATTGACTCACAATGTGATGTTGATATCTTGCAAACTGACCTACTGCGTCTAAGTGAATGGTGCAAATCAAACCATCCCTCCTTGAGTGTTTCCAAATGCCACCAGATGACATTCTCCTGTAAAAAAAATCCTTTTCTCTCCACCTACAGCCTTGTTGGAACCCCTTTGTGCAGTATAACCTCTTTTAAGGATCTTGGTGTGGTATTTGATTGTAAATTAAAGTTTAACCTCCACATAGCCCAAGTCATCAACAAAGCCTCCCGCCTTTCAGTGTTCATTTTAAGATCCGCTTCCTCGTTTCAGCATATCGCCTCCTGTGTGTGCCTTTACCTTTCACTTGTTCGCAGTTAGCTGGAATACTGCTCCCAAATATGGAGCCCTCACCACAGGAATCATATTGATGCTATTGAGTCGGTTCAACGCAGATTCACACGGTCTCTTTTTGTCAAATTCAACCTCCCTTATGTCCCCTATAGTGACCGTCTTCGTACTTTGAAACTCCCTTTCCTTGAATCTAGACGATGCTTTCTTGATGAGTGCATCTTGTACAAGCTTTATCACGGTCACCTACCCCAAACTCTATGCAGTTACATTCAAACATTGAACACTAGTCGCTAGAGCTTCCGATCAATTCCTTGTTCCCTTTGCACGCACTAACACCTTCTTCCACTCTCCCTTACTACGCTTGCCCCGTTTGCATAACCAGCTATGTCTTGGTCCTCTACCACAGTCGCTTGCCGCCTTTAAAACTTGCCTTAAAAGCAAAATTTACTACTACAATTATTAATCTTGGTCATCTTTATAACTGCTCTCTCTTCATGTATTAGTTAGTAGTTAAGTAATTGCACAATTTCCTTTTATTTCCTATTTCTTGGATTCCTTTTTTTCACTTTCCTTCATATGTATATTTCCATTAATTTCATATGTATATTTCCTTTAATATTAGCGTTAGTTCTAATTTATACACAACATGTAATTGGACTTCTGTCTGTTTGTTGATACTTAAATAAATAAATAAAAGAGGTATTTATTTATTTATTTAAGTAAGATAGCTGGAAAAACCATCGCCCAGATTCAACATCCCCGGCTGCAGCGAGCCCTATTTATCTTATACGACTGACCAAACATAATGTGCCACAGGGTTCCATTTATCAATTGATGCAAGTATCTCCCCGTTTTAACTATCCTAGAGAGCTCTCCTGTTTCTGTGTAGAGGTCACGGCGCTGTCTATTCCATCTTTTGCATAAAAAAATGTGTAGGAGGTATCGTCTTCCTCCCCCACACAAAATCTACCGTAGGGGGACCATGACTTACCAATCTTATACAAGCAAGACTGAAAACATTCATGCCGGCCCAATAGCTGGGTCAGGTGGAAGTAAGTCTCACCGTGCGTTCGACTGAGCCGTGGTCTCAGATCAGGGATGAAGCACGCAGTCATTTGGCTTTCGCCTTCGGTACCATGACCATAGTTTCGTCACAGCTGTGATCTTTCAAACTTTATTTTGTAGTAGCTGTTTGACTTTTTTAACGGTTTAGGTGATCTTGGTGTCACATAGTGGCCCACATTTTACTTTTGTGCTATACTGCGTTAGTTCTTATATCGACCCTAGCGTTCTTTTTACTCGGCTTACGTGAACATTAAAGATCCAGTTGCTGATGTCATACTCAAGCCTGATAATGGTTTACACTGGAATTGTGGGTCTTGTAGGCGTTATTCTTGGTCTCCCTACGTCACGCGTCTTCATTTGGCCAGATAGACTATTAAATCGTTATCTAAGGAGCTAAATGTACTGCGAGCTGGACTCGCTGCTTCAATTTGCGGAATCATTGGAACTTACATTTTCTGAAATGTGTTTAGCATCTCCTCGTGTGCTGCAGCCTTTATCACTGGTCCTCATGCTTCTGGAGATATGACGGCTACTGCCCTGGATCCATTACCTGCCAGGATAACTGGAAGCAAGTCCCAGACTAGACTAGCACCACTTAACACTGTAAAGCAGGTGACTTCCTCCGAATTGGAATTGCTTTCTTTGCCATCACCAGGACCTTCATTTGCGTACCGAGGCGCGGTTGCTCAAAAATTATTTCCAACCATTGATCATGCCACTGGCTAGTTTGTCTACTGCCATTGAAATTCAGCCTCAGGGTCTAACAGGTAACATGTCGAACCTTCACTCCAGTGAGCCTAGACTTCAACATCTGCAGCCTTCACAAGTTGTAACTCCACTACTTCGAGTCTTTATTTCGCGTCTTATACATTGTGTGAGCAAATTCAAAATTGTATTCTAAATAAAGTTGGGAAATCATCGGCGTTCTTTACATGCAGAAAGCTCATGGACGATAACGGTGATAACCGCTACCTTGCTTTCTTTAAAATCGATATTGATGCTGACTTCAAAGTAATTCTCTCCTAGGACTTTTGGTCCAAAGGTGCGCTGGTCAAAGAACTTGTAACTGCTGTAAGAAAGAATCCCGGAAACCTACAGTCGTCATGTAACCTTGGACTATGACTACCTAAATATTAACGTGGTACAAGCAAAGTAATCAAATTTCCATTTTTTACTGAAATGTAAGAGGCCTAAGGATTAAACTTGAAGATTCCTTTTTTACTTACCAACAAAGTGATCACGACGTTAACTTGGCCGTAGATGGTCTTAAGCCCGTTTGAGAATGGGACATTAAATGCCGAGAAATGCGAATAACTGTAAGTACATCTACAGCTCTGCTACTAAATCCTACTTACACCTCCTTTGTGGGCACGTAACAGGGTGAAGGCGAATCTTCCGCGCCTGATAACGTAATCGAAGTAAAAACCATGCCACCGGAATGGAGAGATGTTCGGCTTAAATTCACGGCGACGACCTAGGAAATGGAAAACGGACTATGGCATTGGATCCTGGAATGTCAGATCGCTCAATTACCCTGGCGTTGTTAAAGCCTTTTTACAACAGGCAAGTCAATATAAATTAAAAATACAGGCGATTCAGGAAGCCAACTAGAGTGGAAATGATATTCAAGACTTGAGATAGCACGCAATATAAATGGGAAGCCTGCTGGAAAACGAGAATTCAGAGTGACTTTTATCGTGGATAAGGAGTCAAAATCGCACGATATTGATTTTAAGGCAGTCAATGAACGGTTGAGTGTGATCCCACTAAAAGCGAAATTTTTTAAAATCCGGCTGATTGATGTTCACATCTTGACCAAAGAAAACGACAATGAAATGAAGGAAACGCTCTACAATCACCTGAAAAGACTAGTCAACTCATTGCCAACAAACGAAACAAAAATAATTCTGGATGATTTCAATGCTAAGATTGGCAATGAGCTATCTCATCGGGAAACGACTGGAGGATATAGCCTCCACGATGAAACGACGGCTGTGGCAAAACATTTTACGGAGACCCTCGACAACCAGCTAGCTCCCATCTTATCAGATGCATCGTCAAAGACAAGCAACGAACTCTGGGTGGAAGTGAAAGCGGCTATCAGGACCGTGACAGAACAGACAATCGGGCATTAAGCCCGGCGCAAGAGAAACAATTGGTTCGATAATAAATGCCAGAGTTCGTTAGACAAAAAGAATCAGGCGTACAAAGATTACGTAGGTAGAAAAACCAGGACGAAGAAAGAACACTACGAAAATCTCAGAAGAGTGGCGAGTACGATAATTGGAGTTAAGAAAATAAAATACTATGACGACCAATTGAGAGGTATAGCTGTAAGTCTAGCGAGCAACAACACAAGACAAGCATACAAAGTAGTGAATGGCATGAAAATTGGTTATCAGCCCAAAGCCACAATGTGTCGTGATGACATCGGCAATATCATCGCTGATGAAACCAAGATTAAGGAAAGATGGGCGTCATATTTCAAGAACCTCCTTAATCCTCCACATAGCTCCAGAGTATCGGGGCCTATAGATGTTTGCAGAGAGCTTCCACTGGCCCCACCAACTCTGGATGAAATTTGTTCCATCATCAAAGCCCAAAACAATAATAAAGCGCCGAGCATCGATGAGATTCCAGTGGAGCTCATCAAATATGGTGGGACCAGTGTTTATGAAGCTATTCATAAAGTCATCCAGCACATTTGGGAACAAGAAAATAGTCCATATCCACAAAAAAGGTGACAAGCTACATTGCGAAAATTATAGAGGCATATCACCACTTTGTACGGCGTACAAAATATTTTCTAAAATCTTAGAAAATGGATTCAGATCATATTCCAACAGTATTATTTGGGAGTATCAAGGTGGTTTCAAAGCAGGTAGATTGACAACAGACCAATGTTTCACTGTCAAGTAGGTACTTGAAAAAGCTGGGAGTTCAACATAGACATTCACCAAATTTCCGCTGATTTTAAGCAAGCATATGACAGTATTGGTCGTAACGTATTGTACCAAATAATGCTTTGCTTTGGCAGCCTAGCCAAATTAGTCCGTCTTACCAAAATGTCAATGACGTCGATGATCTCCCAAGTCCGCGTCAATAACCAACTCACCAACGCCTTTGACACAAATATCGGACTAAAGCAGGGAGATGGGCTGGCCCCATTGCTATTCAATTTGGCTTTAGAGTACGTCATAATGAAAGTAACTGCCGATACACGAGGTATACAAGTCGAGCCAATTAGTAGCCTATGCGGACAACATAAACATTTTGTCACGGTTGTAATGGAAGCCGCAGTCTAGATTTTACTCGATCCGTGTTCCGTTGTTCCTCTCTGTGTACTGTAAATGGCAACATACATATACGAAAAGCTGCGAATTGTAATCAAAGCATCTGTGGGCACGGCGTCGTATCATGGATGAGCAGAAGTGGGTGTGTATCCATACTTGTATTAAGTATCAAACATATACACACGAGACTTCGCAATCGAACGTACTGCCTCAGTGGAATGAATTGGTTACACGCATTTGCAATGAGGCATATCGAGCGAAAGCTTGAGCTTTGTGGTTGCACCAGTCACAGAGAGATGGCATTAAATAACACTTTGATCTTTTGAATTGTTAAATTGTCTTCATTATTTTATTTGGTAAGCAATTAAGTCAGCATAGTTATACTATAAAAGAAAATTATAGAAGCAAGAAAATCGAGAAGTATTTCTCCATTCGCTGGCTTAAGGCGTGCGCCCGAGCTTATTCTATCCCAAGGCACTTAGCCCGGGATAAGCGAATTAAGAATACGTTCAACTGCATACTCAAGGCATCTGCCCGAGTATAAGCGCCCCAAGGCAGTTATGCTCGGGGCCTTCGGTTGAACTAATAATTGATTGATTTATCAATCTGACTGCATACTCATGGCGTTAGCCCGAGTATTAGCGTCCCAAGGCATTGCACCTGGGGCTAGCAGTTGGATTATTAATCAATTGATTCATTAAAAAAAACTGCGTCCTCAAGGTGCCAGCTTGAGTAACAGTTCAAGCTTTAATAAATAGATCGGTTTCTTTGAATTTTCTTTTTCCTCTGAATAACTAACAAATATAATTAAAGTAAACGTAAATCGAGTAAATTAACTGTTCCATTAATATTCTAATATATATTTATGTTAGCATAAGTCCGCAATATCTTGTCCTGGTATAAATTAATTCGTTTCGAAGAATTCATTGTAATTGTATAACCAAACAAAGAAGGAAATAAAAACTTAAATCATTAA
This sequence comes from Odontomyia ornata, assembly GCA_963969285.1. NCBI lineage: Eukaryota > Metazoa > Arthropoda > Insecta > Diptera > Stratiomyidae > Odontomyia > Odontomyia ornata. The sequence continues at coordinate 45,680,630 of OZ017742.1, forward strand.
ACAAACGAACACCCTTTTCACTGATCTAATTGACAAATATAAAGTAGCAGGTACGTGGTGTACAGGAATATCTCTCTCTCCCTGGGAGCCTTGATATGTATATAGGATCATATCAAGCTCCCAGCGCATGCCAGTATACATAGGATGTACTGGTATTGCAACACGGTCATTAACAACTGCCAAAGAACTCTTCCTGAAACTCGACAAATCAATCAAAATAAAACAAAGCTCATGACGCAGACGAGGAAAAATACCTCAAGTATACAAAATATCACACTTAGCGAATACAGTATCAAAAATTGAGCAGATTAGTGTATCTGGGCGCCAAAGTAACGAGAACCAGTAATGAAAGGGACGAAATACGCCGAAAAATACAGCTTACAAATAAAATATTTGATTCAGTTTTGATGATCTTGAAGACGAGCTGCATACAAATGAACACAAAGCTCTAAGTATACAAATCTGTGATAAGACCTGTGTTATGCTACGCGTATGAAACATGGTCCCTTACTCAAGCATCCGCATATATAATGATTGCCTTTGAGTGATGGATCCTGAGGCGAATATGCGGAGTGAAGCTAGATAGGGACTGATGGCGAATTCAATACAACCATAACGATATGAAATTTTTGACAAGCTGGAGGTGCGAAAGCTGCAATCGGCTGGCCACGTGAATCACGAGCAATGGATACCCAAAAAGGTATTCATTGGGAAAACTCAAGGGCGGAAACCAGTGGGGAAGCCGAGGAAACTTGGTCCGACTCGGTCGACAAAGATAGTTTATCGCTGCCCGGATTTCAAAATTAGAGGACGCGGCCAATGGACCGAGACAGTTGGAGGCGCTATTTGCAGAAAAGGAAGGCCTGAGAAGGGCTGTAGTGTTACGAAGAAGAAGGGTTCGGCCACATTGCAATTCGACTGTCGATTCGAGCAATTTTCAGACACAAATATGAACTCATTGCAACAAGATTTACGAAGGAACTTTATGCACGCGCAGAACTAACATGCTCATTTGAAGGTATGTCTTTGCCAGGAATAAATGCGTTCCGCTTTGTTTGAAACAATTAGTATGAATTTAGATATGACAAATACACAAATAGCAGTGGCATTTCAATTACTAAGGAGAGGGGCGCTTCGCACGTTGCAGCAAAAACTAATGCTGACAAGCGCAAACAAACCGTAAGTGTATCCATTCAAAATGAGCCAAATCAATCGATTCTACATAGTTCTCGATCTCAAATGACACTGTGGCGTATTTTGCAAAAAAATCTTGGTTCACATGGTTACAAGATCAAATCGACTCAAAAACTTAAGCCACTTGATCATTCGAAACGCCAAAACGTCTCCAATTGGGCTCTGGTAAGGCTTGAAGAAAATGAAGAAGTTCATAGAAAAATCGTCTTCAGCGATGAAGCTCATTTCTGGCTAAATGACTTTATTAATAAGCAAAATACGAGTATGTGTTATTTGTCAGCAACGAACCCACATGCGCTTCTTCAGACACAATTACATCCGCAAAAATTACTGTTTGGTGTGATTTTCATACCGGATGTGTTACCGTCAATGGAGAGCGACATGTTACCGTCAATGGAGGGCGCTATGGTGTAATGTTGGAAGTTTATTTGTGGGGAAAATTGGATGAACTTAACATCAACCATATGTAATTTCAACAAGATGGTGCCAATAGCTACACAGCACGCCTCACAATCGACTTATTGAAAGGCAAATTTCGTGAGCGTGTTGCCTCGAGAAATGATCCGGTCAAATGGCTGTCTTGTTCATGTGATTTAATGTCATTAGATTTCTTTTTATGGGGCTATATCAAGTCACTGGTCAATGCAAATAAGACAGCAACTTTATACGAGATTAAAGATAACATTCAAGCAAAACTGCCAACGTTCCTGTCAAAATTCGTGCCAGAGTTGTGGGAAATTGGGTCCAAAGAACCGACCGTTATAAATAGGCTCGTAATGGTCACATGACCAACATAATTGTGGGTTTAGTGGTCACATGACCACTACACCCACAATAAATTTGAACTCAATATCTCAAATATTTCTGTGTTTTATTACTGGATAAAATTGTTATATCCTTAATGGAAAACCTTTTATAAATTAAATAGCATTCTGGTCTAAAGTTTCCTTAAAATTTTACCCATTTAATTAATCCTTTGCTTAACTCATATGTGTTCACCACCTCATTTTTATAAAGGGAAATTAATTTAGTATCTGTGTCGACCATAAATCATTTTTATTTTTTCATTGATACTATCGTTTTTCTGTGCAATTGACAACCTTAAAAAACCGAAATCACAAAATGTTCGGTCCATTTTTTCTACCATTCGTCAAAATTAAAAGTGCAAGCGCGGTGTTCACGATGTCATGCGTTAAAAAGTAAGTTTATGATTAATTTATTTATGGTTCGCCCATATAAATCAGTTTTTTATAGAATTATCTACGGTTTGCAGTTTTTATGCCGAAAATTAATTGTTTCTTTGAGATATAGAGATTTAGGGGTATTATTTGCAGCGCCTCATTAATGGAACGCTGATGGCGTACTCTTATGTCGATTTCATACTTCAAATTTTGGATGTTATGTTTTATTTGTATTGATTTATGGTATATATTTACGTATTTCATTTATGTTTCTGCATTTTTTTTGTATTTATATATTTATAAAATTGTTTCAGGTTGCCTTTGACTGAAATTATTGACATATTAGAGGCAGAAGATAATATAGGGCTATCCATTTTACGCTTGGGAAAGTAAAGCTTAAGAAAATACACAAAATATTCAGATGGAAACAACATTTTTTATTCAATATAAAGATTGAACCTTGCCATTATACGTGAAATACAATATCATTCAAATTTTCTCCACAGGAACTCTTATAGGCCTCAATCCTTTTGAGGTAATTTTCAATGACTTTTCGGCACATTTCCGGCAATATCTCGGTCATAACTTCACGAATATTGGTTTTCAGTTGCTCAAGTTTTTGGGGATTGTTCAGGTAGACACGATCTTTTGCATAGCCCTATAAAAAGAAATCCAAAGGTGTTGGGTCGCAGGATCTTGGGGGCCAATTGACATCACTCAATCTCGAAATTACGCGTCCTGGAAATTTCTCTTGCAAAAGTGCTCGATAAGCCTGTGTTGTGTGGTTTGTGGCTCCGTCCTGTTGGAACCACATGTTCTCCAAATCATAATCTTCAATTTCTCTCCAAAAATAAGCGGTTGACATCCATCCATAGCGGTCAGAATTGACTGTAATGGCTCTACCTTGATCGTTTTCAAAAAATACGGGCAAATAACACCATCAGACCATAATGCACACCAAACGGTCACTTTTTCTGGCTGCAAAGGCCTTTCTGCGATCACCTGAGGATTCTCAGAGCCCCATATGCGGCAATTCTGTTTATTTACGTAACCACAGAGCGAAAAATGAGCCTCATCACTAAAGAAAATTTTGTTCGAAAAATCGTTATCAATGGCTTGTTATTCAATCACCCGATTCGCAAACATTCTGTGTTGTTTATGGTCTTGAGGCTTAAGTTCTTGAGTGAGTTGGATTTTTTACGGATGGAGATGCAAATCCAAATGCAAAATCTGCCACAATGAGCCGTAAGATAAGCCCAAATGTTGAACACGTCGAGGAATCGACAAATTCGGGTCTTCCTCCACATTTTGAGCAACGACAGCGATATTTTGAGCAGAACGAATGTTGCGATGATGTACAGGCCTTGCAATATTAATAATGAATTGGTTTCTTCAAATTTTCTCACTGTGTTCGAAATTGTTTGCTGCGTAGGTTGATTATGTCAACCGTAATCGGCTCATTAAGCCCTAAATGTTGATGCAGCAGTATCACCATTTTTATAATAAAATTTAATAATTTTAACGCGTTCTTTTACTGTTAAACGATCCATATTTTTAAATGGCAAAACTTCAACTAAAAGAACATGCTTTGGATGACATTTAATTTTGACAAATGTCAAATAGCAGCGTTATACTTTCCCAACTACGAAATGGATAACCCTGTATTATTCAGGGTACTATCAACACATCTCCTCCCAGCAATCATACCTGTATATTGAGCGGTAGTGATAGTAACGAGGAAGATGCGCTTGTAGGAGATTCGAACCATTTGTCAGGGTATCAACTTCGGGCTGAAGTGCAACTTGAATGCGTGCGGAAATCAGGGCCAGTGTTGCAGTCCGAAATATTAGGGCAGAAAGATTCAAGTGACGATATCGTCCCCCTATCAGAGATCGCATCTAGTTCAATGCCTAAAATCCAAATAAAAAGACAAAAAGTCAAAGAATAAAAGTGAAAAGGGAATGATTTACCGTAATATCAAAGAAAGGAATGGAAACGTCCGCAGTTTTTGGATACTAACAGATCACCTGCAGAATGGTTTAAATTATTTTACATAGAAAGTTCAAAAAGATATGCAGTTTTTAAAGGAAAGCTTTTTGATGTTGTTACAAACCAGTATACCCTATGTATACTGGTAAGAACTGGGAGCTCAACTTGATGCGTATCCTATATACAACATCAAGGCTCCCGGGGAAAGAACTCACTGTAACACCACTTACCTGCTACTCTGTCCATTTAAACTAAATCACCAAAGGCAAGAGTTCACTTTAAAGCATGACTTTTATTGTATTATTGTTATTTTCTAAAAACATTTACATTACATTAGAATTTCCAACTTATTTTAAAACTTGAAATATCAGCCAGCCTGAAAAGGGAACCAACTTGTCGTATTAATGGTTCGGGGTGGCCACACGGCGTGAAGCGCCAAAGGGCCGGTTGAGGATCGCGGCGCAAGCCAACACCTCACCCCTCACCATTTTGTCGGAGACTGGACAGCACTTTCAACTTAAACTTAAACGCGAATACTTGAAGCGATGTAGATAAAGAATGGGTAGCAGCACGCTCCCATTTGGATTTGAACAAGACTCACCGGTATAAGACTGCCCAAGAACATTAAATACCATTCTTTCGTGAGCTTTCAACCTAAATTCTCTTTAAAGGTGCTGAGTAGCCGAACACGTGCGCTCTCGTTCCACGAAAGTTTTTCCTCCCCGCTTCGTCTCGGTTGCTCGGCTGGTGAATATGCGAAACTGGGGAAATTGAGCGAAAGAGTGTTTTTCGCTTAAGCTTTCGACTTCGAAAGAGTGCTTTCAGTTTAAGCTTTCGGCTTTCCCAAGATCTCTTGAGGTAAAATAGCGAAACTGGGGACATTGAGCGAAAGAGTGTTTATGCCGGAACTTTCGGTTTTCCTGTCCGCTTACCTCTCTTCGAAGCACCCCGTTCGTTCACGATGTGAATATCGTTGCGGGTTGAGCTTTCTCGTTCACTTAACTGCTCGCTTATTTACTTGCGCATGTATTTCCATGGCTAAATTTCATTGGCGAAGTGCGAGTACATAAGTGTTGTTTGCTCGCTACTATTGCAGTTATGAAGCGGGAATATATCCGAGGTTGTTTATGTGTTCACTCGCAACAATGTAACCAAAGATGAAATACGCATTGTATTAGCAATGTTTTTGCTTAGCAGATATAAATTTCAAACTAGGAATGGTAAGTATTGGGACACTGGAGCCACAACCTATCACCCTGGCATATCGTATGTGATATCTTTGAACAAATACTTAGGTTTATTTATGTTTCTGATAACGCAGCCTTAGACGTTCAAGATAAGTTCACAAAAGTCCGACCTTTATAGAAGAAACTAAGCGAAAAATGGATAAAATATTGGCCTCAGTACAACAATGTTAGCATGGGTGAATCAATAATTCCGTATTATGGACATCACAGTGCAAAACAGCATACCCATGGTGAACCAATACATTTTGGTTTTAAATGTTGGTATACGGCAACACGCTTGGGGTATCTTATAAAGGGTTTTCCAATAAGAGGTCTTATTTTGAATAACTCGCTATTTCGGTAGATGTCACTTTTGAAGCTGTCGCTTTTTGACATTTGAAAAGTAAAAACTACGTCATTAATAAAAATGGAACGATACATGCTTCAAAAACGCATTGAAATTATTAAAATTCACTATGAAAATGGTGAAAATTTGGCAGAGACGGTTCGTAAAACTCGAACATATTTGGGTCGTCGTGAAGCACCTTGTCGGACTGCAATACAGAAATTGGTGGAAAAATTCGAGCTGTCGGGACAACTTATTGTAATGATTTTCTTTGATGCCCGTGTAGGACACGGGTGCCGATGGTCTGGCATAAGTGTCAGCGAGCTATAAACAACGCCGAGCTCAGCTAACTAGCTTCGCTTAACGACCGCGTACGCGTGCTTGACGACTAGCATTTGCGGGATCACATGAGGCGGGTTCTTGTCGAGCCACGAAGCTACACTACAAAATACTTATCACGCGTACTCTACTCTACAAGACGCACCGATCAATTTTTATTATCTTTAGAAAAGTTCTATTAGGTGTCAATTAAGCTACTCTACAGTAATTCAATATTTTTTTACCTCGTTAAAGTTAGCGGACACGGAGGCTTGAGACAAACGCAAACATTACACAAAAAGCAACCGTTACTTTCACAGAAGAAGGTCGTTGCATTACAAGGGGAATGTCAAACCTAAAGATGTTAAAGTGGCTGAAGTGAACCACTCATCTCTGCCTAAAGCGTGGAAACTTGACGGATGCAGTTTACTTTACACTAGTAAAACAACAAACTAAGCAGTTTCGACGGGGTGACCACCTTATCTCTTCAGGAGCAGCCACTCCTGATCACCACGGGGCTGCTCGACTGCTTATGTTTATTACAGGACAGTCTCTTCAATGCCGACCCAGACATGGAGAGACTGAAGGGTTTCACTCTTCACTAGTAAAGAAACAATTGTTTCCGTAGTGGAGAGATGGTTGTTATAATTTTAGGCCCTTCTCCTTGAGTACAAGCCCTTGTCTTCAACGAAAGTATGCTAATAAAAACCGCTAACCAATCATAAAAACAAATCGGGTGTCGGTCAGGACTAATTGATGATGCGGATTTTATCACTGCCGGTCATCAGATTAGCTCCCAGCAAAAACTGACGCAACTCCAAGCAATGTATTTGAAAACCCCTGGCACCATCAGTTTGTTCAAAATTAGAACTGTCCGACTACAAACTTTATAAAAATGTGCAAACCTTTCTTTTGGTAACATTAAGGGACGAACTACTCTATAACATCATCGGCATGTTCAGGCGGCAGAGCCACCACGAACGAAGAACTCCAGAAGATGCTATAGACCTTATTATACCGAAGACAAGACAAACAACAGCAAAAGAAAGTTTATCGGTGACTCTATCTTTACTTTACGGAACCCTCCAAAGTATGCTACGTTAATATCAAATGGTGAGGGCGACAATAAAAATTGAATCGGTTCATCTGCCGACAGCAAAATTAAAAATGTGAGAACTCGAAGGAGAGTGATGTTGTTTCCCCTTCGGGCCCCACGTTGGGCGCCATTGTAATGATTTTAAGTCTGTCCGTGTAGGACACGGGTGCCGATGGTCTGGCACAAGGGTCAGCGAGCTTTAAACAACACCGAGCTCAGCTAACTAGCTTCGCTTAACGACCGCGTACGCGTGCTTGACGACTAGCATTTGCGGGATCACATGAGGCGGGTTCTTGTCGAGCCGCGAAGCTACACTACAAAATACTTATCACGCGTACTCTACTCTACAAGACGCACCGATCAATTTTTATTATCTTTAGAAAAGTTCTATTAGGTGTCAATTAAGCTACTCTACAGTAATTCAATATTTTTTTGCCTCGTTAAAGTTAGCGGACACGGAGGCTTGAGACAAACGCAAACATTACACAAAAAGCAACCGTTACTTTCACAGAAGAAGGTCGTTGCATTACAAGGGGAATGTCAAACCTAAAGATGTTAAAGTGGCTGAAGTGAACCACTCATCTCTGCCTAAAGCGTGGAAACTTGACGGATGCAGTTTACTTTACACTAGTAAAACAACAAACTAAGCAGTTTCGACGGGGTGACCACCTTATCTCTTCAGGAGCAGCCACTCCTGATCACCACGGGGCTGCTCGACTGCTTATGTTTATTACATTAGTGATGCGGAGAGTAAAACCCATGCACGTCATTCAAGAACAGCCGAGAATATTGCTGCTGTAGCCGAAAGTGTTGAAGAACAACCAGGTTTGTCCATTCCTTGTCGTTCTTTGGAATTGGGCATTCCACAAACGTCATTACACCATTACATAAAGATTTGGGTCTTAAGGCTTATAAAGTTCAGTTAACATACGAAATAAAGTCAGTCGATCATCAACAACGTCGTGTCTTTGCTGATTGGGTCCTTGAAATGCATAAAGGAATTCCATCTCAAAAATCATCTTGAGTGATGAGGCCCATTTCCACCTCGGTGGCTTCGTCAACAAGCAAAATTGTCGCATCTGATCTCGGAAAACTCAAGAGTTATTGTTGAAAAACCTCTCTCTCCTCAACGTGTGACTGTTTGGTGCGGTTTATGGTCTGGCGGAGTCATTGGACCTTACTTTTTCGAAAATGAGGCTGGAGCAACAGTTAAGTACGGTGAATGGATTGCGCTATCGAGGGATGATTAATGATTTTTTTTAGGGCCGGGCCGGAATTGGATGGTATTGATCTAGACAACGTTTACCATTAACAAGACGGCGCTACGTGCCACACAAGCAACGAAACCATTGATCTTTTAGGGGAAAAGTTTCCGGACCGTGTTACCTCTCGAAGAAGAATTGGCCACCGAGATCTTGGGATTTAACATCTGGCGACTTCTTCCTTTGGGGCCACGTGAAAGAGAAGGTCTACGTCAACAGCCCAGCGTCGATTCAAGACCGTAAAGATGGAATTCGTGAGGCTACCGAGGACATAGGGCAGCCACTTTGCGATTTGGTTATGGAAAGTTTCATGAAAAGGATATGGTCCTGCAAGCGTGGTCGTGGTGGTCATTTGCCTGATGTTATTTTTCACTATTAAGGGCATCCTTTCCGCTTTATAATGAAATGAACATATGATCATTTATATTAAAAAATGGTATTTTTCTTTTAATATCAAAATAACACCTCTTATTGGAAAACCCTTCACCAACATGAAACTTCAGAATATGGACAAACAGAGCCTCCAAATGTTTCTAACATGTTGGCGTTTTGGTATTCAAAGGAATACATTTTTAGGGTGCTCTCTGTCGATCATTTGGTTTTTGTAGCCCATACCAAGTTTTTTTTTAAGATTGTTGGCAATGTTGACAGCCTATATGCTGAAAACCTCTATTCAGAATTAAAAAAACCATTTTATGCAAATATAACATCGCAACATTTTAATAAATCGGAGAGGATAAAAAGATTGGAGCCCAAAGATTACTTGCAGAACTTTCCTGGTAAAAGCATCCTTTTGTCCACTCAAATATCTTCTAACTTTTATCGGTTCTTTGTATCTTTGCGATAAGAACACCAATTACTGAAATTATATCCACTTATACTTCTAAAACCTGGAATATCCAAGAAAATCGTAATCCTCCGAATTAATTCTAATTTTAATTTGAATTCCCTTTAAAGCCATAAATTTAATCATAATATTCTGATGATGTGAGAACTATTTTTATGCCTTCTTCCACGGAGAAATACATCAACAGAGGATTTTCCTAACGAGGCAATGTCTGATGAATGACTGAATGGCTCATTAATTTTAAATTACCAGCGATTCAATCCCTTTCTCTCCATTCATAAGTCACTCGGTCCAGCAGCGTTGACTTCATAATCTTTGGGAAAAGATAATACTCTCATTAGTTTGTCACTGGGCTAGTTATGTCTGGTGCTTGTCACCCAGACGACAAAGTCGCCTTTCATCTGTTTGCCGTTTTCCCGCTGACTTTCATCCACTTGGGAGATTTTCCCCTTGTTGGTGTTTTCTTGTATTATCAACTCGCTTGCCCTTGTACTGGTCGCAGTGTTGCTGATAATTTCCGAGTCATTATTTTCTCAATTGGAATTTCAATGTCTGGCGAACGTGGCGGACTCGCATTGTGGCCCTGTCGGGAACAATGTTCAGCTCATTGTTATAGGGACCATATCTTCCGGCCTTGCACACAAAGTACTCGTAACAGCGCGTCGTACGCTGATAATGGGTGTGTGTCTTGGGCACTTGGTCCCTTGCAGTCCGGGAATCGATGACTTCTTAAGATTATTTATCACCAAATATTTGGGAATGCACTTAATGCCGAAATTCGTGTGTGAGACGAGAAGTCTTTTCTTTTGTGTTTACCTTTTCTGTAACAGACCACTTAACGTCGCCCCGGCCCGAACCCATGTCTTGGGCGCTCTTTAAAAGGAAAGAAATTTTCCGAAAAGTAAACATCCCTTACTTTTATGGCGATATCTCCGTAGGAGCTCCTCTGGGCGACACACACATTTTCGGTGGGATATGTTAAAATGCTTATCGCCTGAATGACTTGATGTTTACTTTTCGGGCATGTACGGGATCGTGTGAGCCAAGATAGATAGCCTTCCGCCTTGGTCGTTCCTCAACGCCAAGAAGTCGAGGAAAAAAGTCCAAAGAAAAGTACTCTACTACATTTTCTCATAATTTTTGACTCAGTAAGTAGCCGCCAAGTCAAGCGTAGCGAAAGGGAAGAGTGTCAAATAACATATTGTTCCCGAGTGTCGGTTTACTGTTATCATCTGGCGAACCCCTGCCGCTGATTCAAGGAGCAGTGTCAGTTTTCATTCTTGGTATTTTGTCAGGCACTCAGAGATTCGCTGGCCTGAGTGGGAACAGGGAACCAACTTCATCACGAGAAAGGATAAGTGGTTTACTGATTCTTTGTTTACCCGTTATGGATATATTTAACGAGATAGGCGGTGCGTGTGGGGGGTGACTTGGAAATTAACAGGACTTAAGTGAAATTTAAGATTTTACCGAGAAGATTTCACATTATGAAAGGATGAGCACTCGTCGGTGTTTGAAATGTTTCCCGTCGAGCGCTAATTGACTTAAGTGGTAATTGAAAGAGTTTGCAAAGTTAAAAGATTTTTTTTTCCATTTTGTAAGGATATCAAATGAAGCGCTCTTCTTCCTTTTTTTCTGAAGAGTGGCTTAATGCCTGCAGGATGTGCGATTCATAAGAACTGATTTTAATTCAAAATTAATAGGGAAATTCTGCAAAAATATCAACGCAACCAAATCAATTATTCATACCACACCAAGCAATCCAATCTGCAGTAATTGCAATCCAATCTATCATTACACGAAGATCTTTTAAATCCGTAACCAGTTTCAATTCTGAATTTGCATTTCAGTCACATTCATCTCAAGATCCATACATGAATGGATACGTATCCCATATCGAATGTATTATTATGAATCTTTTGTCTGGGCCCCGTTGCCTCTCGCTTCGTCCGTTTCCTTTGGGACGAGCCCAGCTCATAAACACGTCAATAATGAAGAGTTTTATTACAGCTTTATGGAACCTGCTCAATCGTTGCACCAACAAATTGAACGAAATGACAATGGAATCTCAAAGATTTTGTCGATGGTGCATTTGCATTTGAATGCACTGATGAAATGCAAATTTAGGCAATCGAATCTCGATTGTGTTCGAAACCGCCAGGCTTTATGGAGTGTGCTGAGAGACTTCAGTCTAGGTCAAATGGTAAAGAGAATGCAATAGGGACTTGGCCTTATCTTCATCGGAGAAACATTTAAATTTAATTGATTCGAATCGTTAATCCAGGGATTTAATAATTATTCATATGATTTTAATTTAAATGGTTAAGAAAAGCTCAGCAGAATTAGTTTATTTATGCATTTCTTCTCACATAGGTATCCAAATACATGATTTTATACAATGGGTCTACTGTTAATTAACACGGTATTCTCGGAAAATGAAAATAACCATTTAAATTTGATTTGAATATATTTTTGGATTAAAAACGAGATTTTTTATAATTTTGGATCAAGAGAAATTGTTTGGTGTAATTTGGTATACATACGGTCTTAAATTTTTCTTTAGCACGTTCTAAAATATAACTTTTTCGATTTATCCTTCCGGGAAAACCCTGGAAAAATGACACAAGTCAACAAAATTTGAAAATATATAAATCTTGTTGTATAATGATATCTTAATTTCCCTAAAAATCCAAAAAAATTTTGTTTGAAAAATTTTATGTTTTATTTTAATTTTGTTATATTGTTATTTATATTTAGAACTGTGGGTTAAGGCGATTACTAAGTACCGAGTAAAATTAACAATTGTGGGTGAATTTGTATAGCCTTTTATTCGAGAATAAATCCGACCGAGCGTACTGCAGCGCATCGTGATCGATCTAGAACTATCAGAGACTCTTTCTCTCCCCCGTATAGCGGGAATGATTCTATTTATCCGATTGTAGGGTTATGGAGTTTGGATGTGGAGGTTTTGTTTAAAATTTCTTTTTTAGTGCAGTGAACGCTACAGTACCCTCTTGCTAGTTGTGAAGGCACAATATAATTATGACGTGGGCGTATATAATATTTTTTTCAGTTTGCATAGCAATTATCAAAGGGTAGTAGGTAAGGTTCCTAACCCCTGCATCAGCAAAAAGATTGAACGCCTATGAGCGACGGGTCCTGAGGCGAATAATCGGAGCGAAGCTAGACGGGGACCAATGGTGAATTCGATACAACCATGAGATGTATGAAATTTTTGGCGGGCCGGAGGTCTCAACGATTGTCAGACTGCGGGAGCTGCAATGGGCTGGCAACATGAATCGTATGGACGAACAACGGATACCTAAGAAGGTATTCATTGCGAGAATTGAAGGCTAGAGACCAGTGGGGAAACCGATGACATGCTGGTCTGACTCGGTCGACGTAGATAGTTCATCGCTGCTCGGATTTTGAAATTGGAGGACGTGGTCAATGGACGGAGACAGTTTGAGGCACTATTTGCAGGAAGTGAAGGGCCGAGAGGGGCTGTAGTGCTAAGAAGAAGAAGTAGGTAATGCGCCGTTTGTATATGTGAATGCATCTTAAATGCATAAATATGTTGTGTATGCATGTCTGCGTATTGCTCTTAATTGGAGCCGGCCTGACAGTGGTCGACGAAGTAGACCTGTCACCCTGATCCCGGTGGAAGCTCTTGTTGCCACTTCTTGCAGCTACTGTGGATCCATCTCATTCCATAGGCCAGGCTGTTAATGTTCTTGTTGTTGTTGTGCGTCGGCTGGTCGTTGGTCGTTCAAAACCGGTGCTGTCCATTTGTGAATGGTTGCCTGGTAAAGATTCGGCTAGCATAAATGCAGGCTTTGACCTACAAATCTAGACCGTGACTTTTGTGCTATGCACTCTTATCGAAAATGTCTTTTCGCCGCGTTTCACTTCCTCGTATGGACCACCGTATGGCATCTGCAGTGTGTATTTTATGGCGTCATGGCGCACAAAAACTGTGTAGACGTGAGCCATGATAACTGATGGGTACTGGACGAATCAGGTCAAAGCACCGTTTGTGACCTTATGGTGCCAGCGAGAAGAGTTTGCCTGGTAAACGTCTCGGCTGGCCGTAGAGTAGTTCAGCCGGCGAGTACACCAAGTCCTCGCATTGGCTTACGCGTATACCCACGATGGCATCTGGTATTATTCTGCTCTTAGATTAAAAACGTACGTTTTCATAGTAGAACAAGTAGTATTTATTATTAATAAATGAATAATGAGAGATGATACTATAAATTGAATGGTGCTCGCTGCTTGACGCGTGGCTGTGATCGACGCTTTCAGTGCTCTTTCGTCGAGCTGTTGCTGGGCGCAGCACTTGCTACTACACGCACATACACATACAAGTATACTCTACAGTACAGTCTGCTTACACGTTCATTACATTCCTCTACCCTTATTTCGCAATCACATGAACACTTATAAATCAAACATCCTTTTTTGGTTTCGGAGTACGACTTGAACGTTTAGGAACAAAAGGAGGATTATGATCTTGCGTTGTACTTTCATTAATGCTTGATTCTAATTTTTGAGGTCCAATTCCTGTGGATTTATTATCGCTCGAATTTCTATGACAGTCATTCATTACCATAGGCTTCTTATTACTATCAGTGACATTAAATTGAGAACGATGAACCATATTTTTGTCGCGATTTCGTCACATTTTCACCGTTTTTTAACGTCATAGAAGTTAGATTACGAAGCAACGAGAAAATCCTGAATCGTCGAACAAAGAACGTGGTTTTGTCCACAATTCCTTCGCGGTCGTTGTGTCCTTTAAGTGCACGAAAAGCGATAAATCAAACGTTAAAATCATTTTTGCGCGTGCCGTTGCATCCACCGCTGCTGCATTTTCATCCGTTCCTTCTTGTTCTAGGTACTTGTTGGCGCCCTCCAAAATTAGCAAGTTCTCAACTGCAAATGCCCAATCTTTGAAAGTTCTCGCGACATTTTAACTTTGGCACGTTAGCGAGATAACTGGAACTCATTTTTAACTTATACAACAGGAAAAAATACGACAATTAAACTGTTTTTACAACTTAATTGGATCTGGGCCCAAGACCTATAGGTAAAACACATTGTTTCAGGGTAACGACTAACTATTTATTGAAAAAAAGGGTACTTAACATTCACAGTTTAGTTTGCATAATTTTCAACAGATGTCTCTATGTACTATTTTGATGTGCGGGTTCTGACACCACTCAATAATAAAAAGAATCCCAAAGTCAATAAATAAATAAACTTTATTTTATAATTATAATAAGCGACGCGCCCAATATGGTCACTTTGCTTGTTCGATTTTTAGCTTTCCGTCCAGTATACGTTTTCAGAGGTTGACTTTGTTGAATAGACGGCGATATCGCTGAATTAGCAGTGCATTCAAAATATGCGGGTTTGATACGCTCAACGCTGACATTTATTTCCTTCCCGTTAATTGCCAATTCAAATGCTTTCTGTGTTCTTTTCAGAACTTTGTATGGTCCATCATATGAAGGCTCCAAAGGCTTTCTCTCGCGGTCTATACGCAAAAATACATGTGAGCACGTTGCGAGATCAGTGTGCGAATATTTTCGCTTGTCGTGGCACGATGCAGGTGTTGCTCGAACTTCTCTCATATGCTCGCGCAACTTTTGAACATACAGTTTTGGGTCCGGTTGCATATCTTCGTCGAAAAAGAATTCTCCGGGTATTCATAGCGTTGTTCCATAGACCAATTCCGCAGATATTGCTCCAATGTCTTCTTTAAGGCTAGTGTGAAGTCCTAGTAAGACTGTTGGTAAAACGTCCATCCATTCGCGGTTATAATGAAAGTTTTAAAGGTCAAACGATGTCGGTGTGGACATGACTGAATTTCGCGTCAGGACTTTCTATCTGCCCGAGAGGAGGCCTGGCATGACTTCCTATTTTGCTGCGCTGGCATATAAGGCATGTACGAGCTCAATCCAATATATCTTTTGACATCCAAGGCCATACATACTTCTTAGCTATTGCTTTCTTCGTTGAACGTCCGCTGGGATGAGAAAGGTTATGCATTAGCTCAATTACCTTCCTCCTTAGTATTTTTGGAACGTGTGGTCGAATCTCTTTCGTTGGAACATCACAATAGATCGATGTATCATCGTCAGTCAATCTTATTTTCCGAAAGTTGATGCTTGAGTTAGTCTGAAGTAGACATTTTAATTCTTTATCATCCTCCTGAGCTTTTGCCAAATCCTCAACGGTGATCATTACTAGCATGGAGATACTATCAATTTCGCTTTTGCGTTTTCTTTTCCAGTGATGTGGACGATGTTTGTGGAAAACTGACCACTGAAATTTGACTGTCTTAGTTGACGTGGAGATTCTTTGTCATACTTCTGGTTGAATGCGTAAGTGATTGGCTTGTGGTCTGTTTTGATGATAATCGAGCGTCCCTCGATCATATGGCAAAATATTTTACTACGCTATAAATCGCTTGCAGTGCTATATTTACATTGCGTTTTGCTGAACTTTTTCGAGAAGAATCCGAGTGCTTCCCAAGAATGATCATTAAATTGCTCGAGGACTGCTCCCATTGCTGTATCGGACGCATTGAATTTGATCGCGAGAGTAGCGTTTTCTATGGTATGACACAATAATGTTGCATGAGCAATTTACAGTTTACATTCCTGAGAAGCTGATTCCGATTGTGGATTCCGTATTATTGTTCGTTTTTCTTTTTTGTTGCTCCAATCAGATATTCGTGTAGAAGTGCTTGATCAGATGCTGCATTTTTTAGCGGTTTCCTGTAAAAATTGATTGCTCCTAGGAATCTGCTAAGCTCCAATATGGCTGATGGCTTTTTAAAGTTTAATATTGTTTCTACGCGTTTAGGAAGAAGTTTTATACCATTTTTATCGATAAGGTATCCCAGAAATTGTACGGTTGAAACGCCAAATGTGCATTTGTTTATGTCGATCGACAATCCATATTCCTTAAATCTGTTCAACACAAGTTTAAATATTCACGGTGTTCATCGTTTGACTTGGACGCGATGAGGATGTCGTCGATATATGCATAACAAAAGGGTAGGGAATTATCAATGTACCGTTGGAATGTCGGCGCGGCGTTGCGAAGTCCAAACGTCATTACATTAAACGCGTACAGTTTGAACGGCGTTATCATTGCTGTTTTGTGTATTTCTTCCGGTTCTACTGGAATTTGGTTGCACGCCCTCATTAAGTCCAAGGTAGAAAACACGGTGCATCCGTGAAGGTTGTGGGCGAAATCATTAATGTGACCTAGGGTATCGGTCCAGGATAAGCAGGGTCTCCGTTGTCCAGATTTTTTAGCCACCATATGTAATGGGCTTGCCCAGGACTGCTCAAAGGCTGGCAAATTCCTTTTTGAAGCATATATTCAAATTTGGCCATTGCTTCACGTAACTTTTCTTGAGGTTGCTTTTTCAGCGACCGGTGGTCCTTGCGTTATAATATGATGGTAAACTACAGGCGCAGCAACCTGTTATGTATCGGAGGCAATTGTGACATCGACGAACTCTTAGAGGATATCTTGATAGTTTACGTCTTTGTTTATAGTCGAGATACATGTACTTAGCTCATCTGTACATAGTATTATCGTGACCAGATTGGTTTCACGGTCCATTAATTTTTTTCATCGTGGTTAGACTATTAAACCGAGATGTTGGAGGAAATCAATTCCAATTATCGGTTGCCGTACGTTTGCAACCACAAATTTCCATTTAAATGGTCATCGTAATCCGAAATTTAAAGAAATAATCCTGTGGCCGTAGGTTTTGATTGGTGTATTGTTTGCAGCATACAGTTGGAACTTTGTGGGAATATTATGATTTTTGTCTCGGTGAAGGACTGATACATCAGCTACAGTGTCAACAAGGAATCGGTTTCTATTTTGTTGGTTGTAAATTATAAGTCTGCGATTATTCATCGTCACCCGCCCTCGCCGCAATTCGGGATGACGAAATTAGTTTCCCGCTTTGGCTTTTTCTTCGACTGTACACTGACATGGTCGTCGACAATTTCTGGCACGTTCTCCGAAGCGTTTATGTTAAAAGCATTATCGGTCGTCTGATCTAGACTTTAATCGTCCCCTTGTCTTGCGAGACGTTGATTTTGACCGAGATCGCGTATGGAGCTTCAGGCGGTCAATACGACTCAATATTTGTTGTAACACGTTGCTATTTACGTTATATGGCCCTTGTATAGATGCAATAGCGGGTAGCTGCTGTAATTCCATCTAAGATCGGCCATCTTTGCGAGTTTGTCAATGTTGTGCTCGCTTTGGCGTTTGTCACCTGTCATCCTCCAGTGTTTTGACGATATTGCAGGTATTGTGGTTTTGTCCTTGAAATAAGCGTCTCAGCTTCAATTCATTGGACTCTGCAAACGCTGTTAATACACGTTCCTTAACAGCATTTTATTTGTTTTCCGATGGTGGGTTTCTTGCGATGGGGACAATATACGGTAATATTCCTGGCACGGCGTATTGTACCACGTACTTGAATGTTGTTTCATCCTGCGTGATGCTATGCGTGTGGAATGTGGCTTCCACTTGTTCGAACCAAAGCTCGAGTTCCAGTTTAAAAAAGAACGGAAGCAACCACTGAAACAATACGCGCTCCCGAGTATAACTGACGCGGTGCCCGAAAAACACTACTTGAACTCAAACCGGAAAAAAACCTACTCTAAGAAAAAACGCAAATTAAAAATATGGCACCGCGTATCGACCGCAACGCGAAACCGACCATTCGTGGATTACTGGAACCCTACCCTCTCGGCGGCATACTCACCGTTCGCCGACATTATCCTGCTGAAAGCGAACGGTTTTGCTGGAAAGGAAAGACTCAGTTAGCCTAGCAATTCATATATTTATTGAATTGTTTCATATCCACTTATTTAAAAATATTTATATGATAAGTATGAATTTGTCTATAAACATGTATACTAAAAATTAAACACAAAAAAAAAATCTCCTTGTAATATCCTCAGGATATTTAAAATGTTGAATTATATTAGAATACGTTAGCCGAATGATGATAGTGTATATCGCTTCTTGATTCAGGCGAGTGAATTTTAGCAAACTCGAAATTTCAATTAAGGTGTCGTTTTGAAAATAATTTTGGACTAACGTATTTCTTATCAATCAATGATCATATGACTATTCAATTAATCTAATGTTCCAAACAAAAGGCTCAAATTTCAAAGATATCATTTAGTAACTTGATTTGATTAACAATTTATAAACTTCTTATAATAATTTGAAATGGTTGAAACTAATTTCCATTATCATTCATCTTAACCTGTTGAAGGGATCTGGTTATATTTAGTCATTCTATGATAAATTATTAAAATTTGAACAATTTTCGAAGCGTGTAAATAATAGAAAACATGGGCATGCTTCATTAAATACACTAAGGAAGACTCGTTCTTCAGTCCTATCTTCAAAGGTGCGTAAGCGTTGGCACTTTAATTTCTTCATATTGTAAATTCCTAGTTCTCCTACCACGGACAATCAATTTTTACGTTTAACGCTTCAATTATTCTTATATTTTATGTCGTAGCGTAATTACTTCTTTGGCTTTTATATGTTTGTATCTTCTTAAAATAAATCTCCGAATATCAACAAACATAACTAAAGATGGTCGCACAAATTCCTGCCGTCGTTTCCGTTTCATTAAGCCGTCGTCAGTATATCTATTGTACAGCATCAGGATGGCGATGGATACTCCGGCACCTGCACTCGCACATACCCTGTCTCACGCTTAGCACAGAAATTTACTCTAGGGGCTTCCCTCTCCAATACACCTGACGAAGACATCAAATTGAGGTTAGATACACACAGAACCTCGTGGCACCATAAATAACTATACATTTTTTTCTCGTACGCAAGGCTGGCGTAGTGCTCATCCAGGTGGCTATTTCCCCCCTAAAGCCTATATTCCGCTTTGAAATTCCGCTAGGAAAACATCGAAACAGAACTATTAACCTCACTTTTCAAAACAAAATATACCTTTTTCCCGATCAAGAATTGGTGAATGTGTGGAATGACACCACCTCCGATAATGGTGGCTTTAATCAGACTGTCTAATTCAAGAACCTCAGCCGTCAAATCCTCTAGAATGCCAGCAGAATATATGGCAGCAGTTGCACCGGCACGTCCGCGTCTCATTGCACGCGATTTCTGAGCCGCACGGGATACTCTTTTCGCTTTGACTTTTCTGAAATTCTTTTTCTGACACGCGTCAAGTCGCGGTTCAGTGGCAGCGTTTAGTTTAAAAGTCGCTCACAATCTGCCGACGTCAGTGGCGTAGGGTATATGGATTGGCTGGTCAGCATTAGTGGCGTAGGGCATATGGATCGGCCGGTCAGTGGCGTAGGGCGCCAGGAGTGAAGTTATCATAGATTGGCCTTGACAAAGGCTGCTAGAAAGGTGTAGTTTATTATAATAACACCGTTTTATTAAATCCTGTTCAACTTCAACCAAGAAATTATATTCCTCTTCTTCTTCTTAGAACTTCAGCCCCTCTCGGGCCTTCGCTTCCTGCAAACAGCGTCTCCAACTGTCTCAGCCCGTTGACCGCGTCTCCCAATCCCGAAACCCGAGCAGCAATGAACAGTCTTCGTCGACTGAGTCAGATCAGCGTTTCCTCGGTTTCCCCACTGGCCGCCGGCCTTCAGTTCTCCCAACGAATACCTTCTTGAGTATCCGTTGTTCATCCATACGATTCATGTGTCCAGCCCATTGCAGCTTCCGCAGTTTTACCATCCTTGAGACCTCCGGTTCGTCAAAAATTTCATACAACTCATGGTTGTATCGAATTCGCCATTGGTCCCCGTCAAGCCTCGCTCCGATTATTCGCCTCAGGACCCGTCGCTCAAAGGCGTTCAATATATTTGCGGATGCTTGGGTTAGGGACCATGTTTCACACCCAAAGCATAACACAGGTCTTATTACAGATTTGTATGCTTGGAGCTTTGTCCTCCTGTGTATGCAGCTGGTCTTCAAGATCGTCAATACTGAATAGAATATTTTATTTGCGAGCTGTATTCTTCGGCGTATTTTATCTCTTTTATTGCCCGTTCTCGTTATTTTTAAGTCTAAATACACAAATTTGCTAACATTCTCGATACTGTATTCGTTAAGTGTGATATTTTGTGTATTTGAGGTATTTTTCCTCGACTGCATCATGAACTTTGTTTTATTTTCGTTGGTTTGTAGCCCTACTAGTTTTGCTTCGCTGTGGAGTTTCAGGAAGGGTTCTTTGGCAGTTGCTAATGACCGTAATAGAATGTTGATATCGTCCGCATAGGCCACTACTTGGCTCGACTTGTATAGGAATGTACCTCGCGTATCGACAGGTAGCTTCCGTATGACGAACTTCAGAGCCAAATTGAATAGCAATGGGGCCAGCCCACCTCCCTGCTTTAGTCCGATATTTGTGTCAAAGACATCGGTGAGTTGGTTATTGATGTGGACTTGGGAGGTTGTCAACGCCATTGTCAACCAAGCATTATTTGGTACAGTACGTTACGATCAATACTGTCGTATCGTTCAAGCAAGCATGAAGTCAACGAAAATTTGGTGTACGTCTATGTTGACGTCCAAGTACTATTCAAGTACCTGCTTGACTGTGAACAATTGTTCTGTTGTTGATCTACCTGCCCTAAAACTACCTTGATACTCCCCAATGATAAGGCTCCAAACGGCGTCTGTGGCCAAACATTTCACAGAGACCCTCGACAACCAGCTGGCTCCCATCTTATCAGGCGCATCGTTAAAGACGAACAACGAGATCTGAATGGAAGTGAAAGCGGCTATCAGGACCGTGACAGAACAGACGATCGGAAATCAAGCCCGGCGCAACAGGAACGATTGGTTCGATGATGAGTGCCAGAATGCGTTAGATAAAAAGAATCAGGCGTACAAAGAATATGTAGGTAGGAAAAAAAGGACGAAGAGAGAACACTATGAAAATCTCAGAAGAGTAGCAAATAAGATAATTAGGATTAAGAAAAGAAAATACTATGACGACCAATTGAGAAGTATAGATGTAAGTTTAGCGAGCAACAACACAAGACAAGCATACAAAGTAGCGGAAAGCCTGAAACGTGGCTATGAGCCCAAAACCACGCTCTGTCGCGATGACATCGGCAACATCATCGCTGATGAAATGAAGGTTAAGGAAAGATGGGCATCATATTTCAAAAGCCTCCTTAACCCTCCGCACAGCTCCAGAACATCGGAGCCTATAAATGCCTGCGGAGAACTTCCATTGGCCCCACCAACTCTGGATGAAGTTTGTTCCATCATCAAAGCCCAAAAGAATAATAAATCGCAGGACATCGATGAGATTCCAGTGGAGCTCATCAAATATGGTGGGAGTAGTAGTAGAGCCAATCAATTATATTCCCTACCCACAAAAAAGGTGACAAGCTACAGAGCAAAAATTATAGAGGCATATCACTACTTTGTATGGCGTACAAAACATTTTCTAAAATCTCAGAAGCTCTCAGGCCTCGGCTAACCTCAACGGGACTGGCCTTTGATGCTATACTCACTATTGCGGCTGCTGCAGAACTACTTCGTCAGAAAAGACTCCAAACTTCGACAAAGCGAGTCGGGGTAACTCGAGACAGCCCTCACCACTGTGAACAAAGGAACACATGTACAGTTATTTTCTCTCCACTAAGATGAAGGCTTTTCTTCGCACTAACTTACCTGAACATGATAATGCGTGAAGATCACGTAAATAAGGAGTGCCTTAGTAAGTGGTCGACATCGCATGTAACTTATGTTGACTTTTAAAGACTCCTCCGATGCAAATGCACCATAATCTCTTTCGCGCATCCAATTACCGCGACAATGTATCCGGTTGAACAGTACGCAGATTTTGCAGCCACCGACGTTGGAAATGAAGCCCAGATAATATCTCGCAATGTTTAGCTCTTGTTAGTGACGGAAATTCCATACAAAACATGACTACTCACTAGCCGATCAAAATCTAAATTCCCGAATCGAATGGAGATCGAGGGTCGAATTATAAATCCACTTCACCGAATAACTATACTCGCGAATACATAAGCTGACATAAACAAATACGGTGGCGTAGCGCGGCTTTAATGCTAAAATCATTCATTCGATAGGAAAAGCGATATTCAACAGGCACACCTCACGGACGTAAAGCCTCACTTATCCTAACCACGAAAATTATTTGACAATTGTCCACCTTGTATCAATCTCACTTCATTTTCAATTTACTACACCGGTAAGGTGTTCACACACTGTAAATTTTATGTGGCAGATTTAAATTTTTGAAAACAAAATTTAACTGCAGTAAAGAAAATAAAGAAAATTTTAAGTAGTAATAAAAATTAAATCTCATGAGAAATATAGTTAAACGGAAACATTTCAATTTGATATAAAAGAAAATTTATATAAAATTACATTTAATAATTATAATAAGAAAGAAAACTATTTTACAAATGGAAATAATGAATTATTTTTCTAAATCTGCCACATAAAATCACAAGTAGGGCAAAGGAAGGTTTTTGAGCAGTTTGCTTGAGACACTGCTCGATTAATACAAATCTGATATTAAAATAAAAACTTAAACAAAGAAGATTATATTTAATCAACGTCCACGGTCAAAAGGCAAGAGAGCGATCTTGAGTGACTGCATCCAATTGATACGATGTACACTACGGTTAGTTTCAATACAAGCAAGACTGGGAAAGTTATTGTAACAAATTAATACGCAACAAGTTAGTACTGCGAAGTTGTATGATATGAGTGCTGGAGATGGCTACGATGAGCTTATGTTTATTCATCCCCACACTTGGCCTCTCCTGATCATTCATCAGCCTCTGATGAAGGATTTCTGCCACTAAATGTATCTTCACCGTTGTTTGTCACATCCTCTACGTCATCTGTTAGATTTCGCTCGTCTCGTCTCACGTCATCTTCGTCACCTTCCACATATTCAGCATCGTCTACCAGGTCCGCTTCATTTCTTGGCCAACATTTCATTTTGTCTACGCTAGATTCTGTAAGATTCGGACCCTCTTGATTGCCTTCATTTGCCAGTTTGTATCGGTCAAACGCCTTCACTGCTGTAATCCTATATGGACCAAGAAATTTAGGACGAATTTTCAACCCCGAACCGAACTGTACCCCTTCTATCGCAACTAAATCTCCAATTTCAAATTTTCTGGCCTTGTTTCTTCGCTTATCGTAGTATTTTTTGTTTTCCCTCTGGATTGCATCAATATCGCTTATCGCTTGTTGTCTAATAACTTCCACTTCTCTTCTATGATCTCCGTAATTCTGGTTTCTTTATTGGTCTTCATCTCGATTCCAGTTAATAGGCGAAATGGTGTTGTTTGTATCGCTCTTTGAAAGGTCGAATTCAGAGTTTGTTGCAGAGGCTTCAAAAACTTGTACCACTTCTCGGGCTGATCCATCAACAATTTCGTTAATGCTGCGATTACTGTGAAATGGAGTCGCTCGACCTGACCGTTACTCCTCGGGACACCTACTGTAGTATGGATTAGTTGAATATCGTATTCTCTAAATTTTGCTGAAGTAAATGCACCTCCGTGGTCTGCTACTATTCTCGTTGGGTACCCAAAAGTTTCTGCAATGTTTTCGATTTTCTGGATAACCTCTTCTGTATTTACCGTTTTAGTGGGAAACAACCAGGAATATTTCGTGAACCTGTCTTTTATAGTGAAGATATACCGATAATTCTTTTTTGTGTTCGCATGGGGCCAAGGTGGTCGATGTGGAATGTCTGCAATGGCTGGTGATCTTTCGGAATTGGTTGGAGGTAACCCTCCGCTCTTTCTCTTTTCCTTTCTGCAAGTATGCACCAAACACAACCTTGTATTTGATTCTCTATCCTCTTAGAGACGTTTCGTATAAATTATTCCTTGTCCAGAATATCTCGCATCTTTCTTGTATGAAAGTGGCCCTGTTCGTGCGTCTTCCTGATGATTTCTGTAATCATTGTATCTGGAACTACAAACAAAAGTTTATTATTTACGTTTTTACAAAGTATATTATTATTATCTTTCAAGATCTCGATAATCGCACGCAGTCTGTCGTCATTTTCTTGGGCTGTTCTTAATTTCTTCAAAAGACCATCGTTTTTACTGCTTATGCACATGCTAATAGAGTTGCGGCTGAGAGCATCTACATGTTTCATTTGATTTGCACTTCTGTGCTCCACGTTATAATCAAAATCTTCTAGGAGAAGGGCCCACCAAGCGACTCGTGTCGCTAGATCTTTCTTTTTCAATGTACATTCAAATGCCTTACAGTCGGTCACTAGTTTGAATCGCTGTCCTAGGAGATATACTCTGAACTTTTTAACTGCTTCAACCACCGTTAACACACAGTTCATAGCTGCAATATCGCTTTTCCGCATCCGTGGTCTTCTTACTCATAAAATAAACTGGGTGTAGGGCACCGTCGTCGTTGCTTCTTTGTAGAAGAACCGCTCCGTATCCTTCTCTGGAAGCATCTGTGTGTAACTCTGTTTCCCTTCCGTATTCAAAAATTTTCAATACTGGTTCGCTGACGAGCGCTTCTTTCAATTCTCTTATTGCTTCGAGGCGTTTTCGTTCTAGATTGTAATCACTCCCTTTCTTTAATAAATCGATTGCGAAGTTGCATATGAATTTCCTAAAGAAGCTTGCCAGTCCTAAGAAGCCCTGCATCCGTTTCATCGTTGTGGGGATCGGGAAATTCTTCTTCTTCCTCGCTGATGGAGATATGTGACCACTTCTGACTTGGTACCCTAAGTACTCGATTTCATTCTGCAATATCTGGCATTTTGACCATTTAATCTTCAATCTGTTTCTGGCAGCCACTTTCAGCACCTGCTGGAGTCTTGCTACTTCTTCCTCGATTGTAGTTAATGGTATCACGATGTCATCCAAATATATAATTACAATGCCTTCGTTAACTAGATTTCTCAACACGTAATTTATGTACTTCTGAAACACTGAAGGGGAATTGTAGAGACCGAATGGAACTCAAATAAATTCATATTGTCCACTACTGGTTAGGAATGCAGTCTATTTTCTGCTGAATTCTTCCATCGTCACATGAAAAAATCTGTTTTCTAAGTCGAGGGTGATGAAAAACTTAGAATTCTGTAACTTGTCCGCCTGATATTCTATGACAGGTAAAGGATATCGATCCTTGTGGATTTTTTTATTGATACCCCGGTAATCAACACATAATCGGTGTGTTCCGTCTTTTTTCTTTACTAGAACTAACTGATTTGCATAATCAGAACTACTTTCTTGGACCCTTTTCTAACCACTCCTTGATTTGATTCTGTATTATGTTTTGTTCTATCAGTGGGAATCTCCTTGGAGGTCTGTGTATCGGTATGTAATCGGTCGTTACGATTTTCATTTGGATAGGTGATTCTAGAGGAACTTCGGGAACATAATTTTCTATTGATACAAGCACCTTCTTCCTAACATCTTCATCTTTTAAATGCGATAGGTCAGGAAACTTGGAAGTTTTATCCACCGTATCTCCTTCAATTTCTGCTAAGAAGTATGTCTGACTATAATCTTCGGGTTGCAATTTATTGTCAACGTTGCTCGACACTTTCTTTTCACTTATATTCACTTTCCCTTCTTCAATTAAGATAACTGCTAACTGCAACAGATTCATTCCAATAATCAAATTTGGTATCATATGGGAATTTTTAACAACGTATGCATCAATATTTTCAAAAATAACTCCATTGATTTCGGTGTCTAGCGTACAAAAATCTCTCGTCATGATATTTGCTCCCAATCCTGCAATAGTCGGTTGAGAAACTTCCTGGTAATATCAAGGATTAATCGACTTTAAATGGCTAACCTTTATTATGCAGATGTCACTTCCCGTGTCTAGTAAACCTTGTAGCAAACAACCATTAATTTGACATGATCAAAACTGACGGTAGATACAAGCCATATGGTAGCAATTTGCATATGTATTAGTCGGCCTACTATGGACAAGCTTCCGGTAGCTGTCACCCAACTGCGGCATTAGCAAATGCTTATATTTCGTCATATATACTATTTTCCGAATAAAAAACATGCCGAACGCATTCCGTACATGCTATAAATTCACCTTGTATAGCCCATTGTGCTCCTAAACTTTCCAAGACGAGCAAATGTAGCATACGTTTTGCACCTTCGACTGATAGCTCAGCGTTGAGATGTAAACAAACTCCTATAAATTCACTTTGGAAGGCGATAAAAACTAAACGGGTATAAGAACTGAAATAATTTTCACTTCACTAGGAGCGCTATTGTGTTCTTCATGGATCATCTGGATTTCACTGTAGAAATCCGTCTCTAAAACGTACAAAACCTCGAATTTTGTTGGCACCTCCACAATTCTTCATATAACGCCATGTAAGTTAGCCAGCAAAGTCGGCCTACTAATGGTCATGTGTGTGGTAGTAAGCGCTGCTGCCATATGGCTTGTATCTATCGTCAGTTTTGGACATGATACATATCTTGTATTTGTGACAGTAACATGCGTAGATTTTCCCGTTGTTGCTACCACAGGACTGTTGGGTCTTTTATGTCCGAACTGGTTACAGCCGAAGCACTTAGGACCTATTTCCTTGTTTAGGCAAGAATGGAACTCGTGATCCACCGATCCACAGTTAAAGCAATATCGCTTCGGTTTTGTTTTTTCATTTCTCTTCGTTGGTTCTTTTTCAGACTGTCTTTCTCCTTCGTTACTTTTAGTGTTCACGTATTTACTATTCTCGTTTTAATTTTTTCGTAAATTTCAAGCTTTTCCTTAAATTGTTTAATTGTTTTTGCGCCACAAAGAGCACTTTTGTTACTCGCGTAATCTTTTATTCCGTGTATGACATATTCAAATATGGAAATCACCTCTATATCAGCTTGTGACGCGATGTCAATCATATGATACAAATATTCGCGGAATGTTTCATCAGGTTTCTTTTTTCTTTCCTTGAGCTTGCTGTGACGTTTGCACTAGATATTTTGGGTTGGAGTTCTTGAGTCAATGCACTCTTCAGCTCCGGGTATGTGAGTGGCTTGGCGTCGCAATCCCCAAAAACCTAGGCTGCTCCCGTCAATGATCGTTTACCAACTATAAACTTTTGTATTTCGCCCCAACTGAATGTATTCGCATATTGGTCGAACTCAAAGATCCATTTCTTAACACTCATTTTTTCGTCGCCGGAAAATTTACATTGGATGTTTTCGAAGTCGGTGTAACTGTATTTTACAGACATATCTCTTTGTATATGAGTCATTCGTGTCGAAGTTCCATCCACACCAGAGTCAAAATCTACCAACGAGTGGCTGTTCTGTCGATTTTCATTCTTTCTTCCGCTCATTTCTAATCAAAAAATATACTTTAAATAAGCGTTTTAACCGCAATGCACCGTATCTGTGTTGATATATCAACTTTGCTAATTAGCTGTTTATATGTTGGTGCTGTTATGCAGCATGAAATGAACTGTTGAAGTTAACTGGACAATACCAATGCAATTTTCAGTTTCCAGTCACTTTTTATTAGTTAGAAATCACTGTTGCCGGTCCAATTGTAATTGATTCCAATCTCGGATGATTCCAAATCTTTATTGATTCCAATTCGGTTGACTTCACATCCCGGACGAGTTAAATCCTGGTTGCTTTCAGATCCCGGTTGACTTCAGATCCCGGTTGACTTCAGATCCCGGTTGAGCCCCCAAATTATGTGGGATGTGGAATTTTAGGTAAATAAACAAATATGTTTAGTCGTAGTCGAATTGATGTGTCCACGTCCATGGTCAAAAGGCAAGAGAGCGATCTTGAGCATCCAATTGATACGATGTACACGTTCATTACGGTTAGTTCCAATACAAGCAAGACTGGGGAAGTAATTGTAACAAATTAATACGCAACAAGTTAGTACTGCGAAGTTGTATGATATGAGTGCTGGAGATGGCTATGATGAGCTTATGTTTATTCATTCCCACATATATTCTGCCGAAGCAGAATATTTCTACCGTAATTAAATTAGGGAAACTTTTTGACTAAAAGAAAGTATGCGGAGCACAATACTGCCCTGCTAAGTGCAAAAGCGGTATCTCAGTAAAAATGATTTTCGAGAAAATTGATGTTTTGTAAATTTAGTTTTTCCTTTACTTTAGAGATTGATTTTTTTACTAATTAAATGGAATTAAGACTATATGTTGGTCATTTTATTTTGTCATATGTTCAAAATATCAAAAATGCATGTGTATACACCATTTTCATGAGATACTGCCACCTGCTTAGTATATATATAATTAGGAATTGAGTTACCGCTTTTTTGCTAATTCTTCTCGTACATGTCTTCATACAAAAAAATAAGGATTTGTTATTAAATAAAATACATATTATTTAAACAAAAAAATTTAATCCAACTACATTTTTAAATTCTTTTATTGTACTTATTTACTATAACAAACGAATATATTCAAAGAAGGAACGTTTTCTATAAAATCTCAGTAGATGAAATAGAGAGTTCTTTCCAAAAGGACAGTCTATTTTGTGGTATAATATTTTGTAGAGATTTCAAAATATTTTCTTTTTTTCTTTGGAAATACCGTGGCGGTAAAACTTGAGTTTTCATAATTTTATTTCCAATTATCCTAGCCGTAATAGGGTCTTTATCGAATCCAGTTCTGAATGTCGGATCCCAACTGCCTCGATTGACTTCTACTTGAACCATTTCACTGATGTATGGACGCGGGTTTATTCGTGAAAGTTGATACTGTGTCGTGTAATCTTCCCAGTTATAAAAGTCTTCTGTCGTCATTTCCTTGGATTTTACGTTTTTACCTGCATTACTTACTGCTTGAGAAAAGTCTGCGAAATCGTATATTTTATTTTTCATGCGCTTCATTGCTAGTTCGACCCTATGATGGAAGCTGTCGGCCGACATGAATGTGTGCCCTGGTTCAAAATATTTAATGATAATCTTGTCGGCGTTAATATCATTTGAATTGACAATGTAGATTAAGAAAGAAAATAATGTCCAATTCTTGTTCTGTGATGAACAATTATCAACCCATAGTATGATATTTTTTTTATCTCGGTGAAAGATAAAAAAATGGTAATATGCACTAATGATTTCTCTGGAGCCTCCAAATAACCCTTCATGCCACAGTACTGGATCAACACAGCAGTTTTTCTGGCCTTTACCAGTTGGCACAAAACTTTCGTTGTAAACAACTCTCCTGTGGGTAAAAATAGTCGTTTTAAACATATCAATCCTGGGCAGCATGATAACCTTTTGTAAGTCGACAGAATATATAATTGTTTCAGTATTATGTACCACACAGTCTGATTTATATTGCTCTCTTGATTTGTTTGCCCGTTCGTTGTGGCTTGCCCACTTAGTGCATCCTAAACAGTCTTCTTGAAGATTTTCTTTGGTATGTGTTTTATCATGCAGACGAAATTCTTCACACTCCTCACATTCTTCATGGCCGAGTTTAACAAAAGAAATATTTAATTCCCGGACCACTTCACGGTATTTGTCATAAGAGATGTTGTAGGAGGGTTTTTTTTCTAAAAAATCTTTGTGCAAGGCTGTGATTGTCATATCACTGGGCAAGTATAAACGGTTGGGGGCATGCTCACGTCAGTAATGAGAAATGCTAGGCTCGAAGCTCATTATATGTTCCTTAATAGGATTAGCGTCGTTTTTATTGTGAGGACTTGCTCCCATTCTCCTGTCTATTGGTGGTGCAACCGTGTCCTTTAAATTACCCAACGTAGTCTGTAAAGGTTTATCATTACCTGGTTTGTAACCCAAAGTGTCAAAAAAAAAGTTTTGCATACTGCATACGTAGAACCAGTTCCGTCTTTCAGTAAATAATTATAGCTGATATTTTTTCTATAGTCCCCACTTTCAGGTTTTGCTACTGTTTTTTGTTTCACGGGTTGCGCTGAAGTATGATGCAGCATAAAAGCTTTCCTCTCTTTGTCAGTCAAACTCCAAAAGGTTTCATTTATATTTTTTCGCAGACCCTCACCAATATTTTGGATACATCGCTTTTTGCAGGAAGCTGGACAAGGTGGTTTCACGCCGTGTTTCTCTCTTAACTCGTTTTTTTTTTGCTTCTTCTCGAACCTTAAGTGGTTGGTCGTATTTCTTACTGCTTCTTATTGTGCCTGTTTTAGTATAAGCTATGGAATCGAGCGCATTGTTATCAGTAATCATTTCATTTTGTTCGACATACTCAGTGTCTTGAAAATGAGTGGTCCTCATAAATTCATTTCCTCTGGACCAAGACTTAACTGAATCCTCGTGACCAGCAACTGGAACATTGCCGTTATTTACCAGAGTGTCAGAAGTATGAATTACGTTTTTGGTAATAGTTGTTCAAATGAATAAATAAAACCCTAATTTTTTCCTTAAAACGCCAATATTTATTAAAACCCGGGCAGACACGTGTTTCGGAAACAAGTTATTTCCTTCTTCAGTGCCGTGTTACTGAAACATATTCCAAAAATTCTTTTATTTATACATCGTTTCTTAATTACAAACTAATTTACAAAAGGTATTTTAATGAACTAATAATAAAACCATCAAAATTACTACTTGGAAAGGTAATATCCCACTCTAATTATCCTACACGGTGTCATAAACTAGATGAGTCATTCAAGCCTTTAACATATTGATCCGATCAAACTACTGTATGCGTTCCCTAGATCCGTATTAAGCCTTAAATCTTCCGGTATCCTTGAAATCCACAAACTTTCCGCTGCATCCAACCTTCTCCAATCGTTGATTTCTTCGAGGATCTCCACGTTGTCCCATTTCAGTAACACGGCACTGAAGAAGGAAATAACTTGTTTCCGAAACACGTGTCTGCCCGGGTTTTAATAAATATTGGCGTTTTAAGGAAAAAATTAGGGTTTTATTTATTCATTTGAATTTAACGCCAAAAAAGGAGCAACGGAAAAATTCAATTAGAATGACTACCAGGTCTAGCTCTGATTTCAATAGGTTACTGAAACTAAAGAAAAAGCAAGGAGGTCTAAGTGAGGATATACGATTTTTTAAACGATGCTTAAAAGCTAACGTGGTACCAAAAAGTCACAGGGTGGCACTAAAGTCTCATTTAAAAGGTATAGAAATAGAAAAGGCGATTTTGGAAAGAAATATGATGAAACGGAGTTTGAACTACCTACACAAGAAGATGGATGATGTTACCTTAGAAGTTTATTGGCTACATTTAAAAATTGCATCAACAACAATGGGAAGAAAAAGCAGTGTCGAAGAAATTATCAGTAGTGTGCAAAGAGCGTTTGAATGCGAAAAGGATAGGAAAAGACGAATACTCAATAGCAAAATCAACGGGTTATTGAACAAAATACCAGGAGATAAGCAACAAGGCAGCGTACAAGTAATACCGCAATTTGTCATCAATAAATCCTCGGAAAGTTTTACGGAGAAACAACTTAATTTTCTAAACTGGGGATTAAACTGTGCGTGCAACATTCTGAAACCACCAATGAAGGATATTATTTTGGATATAGAAGCAGGAATTAAATTTATCCGCGATGAAGATAGACAAGCCATTCGTTCAACAGTCCGCAATTTGTTAACAAAACCGCCATCTAGTAAACACTCGAACGAAGCAAGAAGCATAGCGGAACTGAAGAGCAAACCTGTTTATTACGTAAAGGCGGACAAAGGCAACACAGTAGTTATTATGGATAGGATTACGTATGATGCACTAGTGAACGAAAAATTAAACAATGGAAATTTTCACGCATTACGTACTAACCCGTTACACGATTCAATTAAAAGAGTCGAAAAAACGTTAAAGGAATGCCAGCCACTTATTGGAAATATATCGCATTTGAGAGTATCCAATCCCATCTTGCCTAGAATCAAATGTCTCCCGAAGATACACAAAGGTGGCAACGAAATGCGGGAGATCATTGCTGCCACAAACGCACCAACTTCAAAAATTGCCAGGTGGTTAACAGAAGAATGCAAAATACTACCATTTAGGACAAGTGAGAAATCTGTTAAAAACAGGGAGGATCTGATTGAAAAGCTACAGGAGATTGATGCTGTGAAAGAAGAGGAGATCATGGTCTCCTTTGATGTGAAATCACTTTTTCCAAGTGTTCCCGTGAAACAGACCCTAGCCTTTTTTGAAGACTGGCTTTTACAAAAAGACTCATCCTTGGAATGGAAAAAGAGATCGAAAATGTATTCGAAGTTGGCAACTCTGTGCATGAATGAGAGCTATTTCTCATTTCGAGGAAATTTTTTCAAGACAACTAAAGGGGTTCTCATGGGGAACCCATTGTCACCACTTTTGAGCGATCTTTTCATGGGACACATCGAAAACATCATCGAAGAAAAAGGTTTAGCGCCTAGAGTATGGTATCGTTACGTGGATGATATTTTTGCAATCATTGATGCTCACCAAGCAGACATTTTTCTGGAACAATTAAACAACATCCACAAAAATATCAAGTTTACAATGGAAAAGGAAAACAATGGGGAGCTACCGTTTCTTGATATGAAAATTATAAGAAATAGCGGTTACCTAGAGTTTGATGTATATCGAAAGACGACGCACACACAGAGGACAATACCCAGCAACTCCAATCATTCCTACAACCAAAAAATGGCGGCATACAACACGATGATTAATAGAATGTTATCAATTCCGTTGACAACTGAACGACGCGTCCGAGAAGAGCAATTCATAATTGAAACAGCACAGAAGAATGGGTATACAGCGCGGTTAATCAAAACCAGAATAAGCAAGTTAGATGCGCATCGAAGAAGAAACTCTTTTACGACGTTCTTCAAAACACCGGTCCAAAATACGCGGAGAATGAAACTGACTTATTCTACACATTCACGGAAGCTACAAAAAATACTGAAGACAGCGGGTATCAAAACAGCACACTCGTCACGAATCTACAAATTGGAACAAAAACTAGGGACTACGAAGGACAGTAAACAAAAGGATGAACGTAGCGGCATATACAGGATAACATGCCCAGAGTGTGGAAAAATGTACGTGGGCCAAACAAAACGACTGGTGAAAATTCGATTCCACGAGCATATAAGGGAAGCGGAAGTAGCAGCGAAAAAAGGACGGAATGAGGCAAGATCAACGGTTGCAAGACACATTATGGAGAGCACGCATCAAATAGAATGGGACAACGTGGAGATCCTCGAAGAAATCAACGATTGGAGAAGGTTGAATGCAGCGGAAAGTTTGTGGATTTCAAGGATACCGGAAGATTTAAGGCTTAATACGGATCTAGGGAACGCATACAGTAGTTTGATCGGATCAATATGTTAAAGGCTTGAATGACTCATCTAGTTTATGACACCGTGTAGGATAATTAGAGTGGGATAATGTTTTAATTACCTTTCCAAGTAGTAATTTTGATGGTTTTATTATTAGTTCATTAAAATACCTTTTGTAAATTAGTTTGTAATTAAGAAACGATGTATAAATAAAAGAATTTTTGGAATATGTTTCAGTAACACGGCACTGAAGAAGGAAATAACTTGTTTCCGAAACACGTGTCTGCCCGGGTTTTAATAAATATTGGCGTTTTAAGGAAAAAATTAGGGTTTTATTTATTCATTTGAATTTAACGCCAAAAAAGGACCAACGGAAAAATTCAATCTAATAGTTGTTGTTAATTGGTCTGTATCATTTTGAGAAAAACAAGATTTTTGTTGATCATTTGCAGTATATGTAATAAAAGGCACTGTACTAGGATCATCTAAATCAAGAAAATTTTTGTCTGAATTTGTTATTGGAGAAACTGCTAGCGATGCTATTGGAGTTAAATCATTATTTTCAATAATCAGCACAGCTGTTGTTAATGTAATGTAAGATTTTGTGGATATGTTACCTAAGTTTGCAAAATTCTGACCCTCTTGTTGTTGACAGAAATATTGAACTTTTGACGTAGATGGCCCCGGTAAAAACTTTAAATCTTCAAAGTGAGAATAGTTTGACAATTGATATATCAGTGCCTGTGATTCGTGTGCCCTGTCGTATCTTAAAAATGGACGATCATTATCAGAATCATAGTCGTTACTAGGGAAAAAGTCGGGGTCGATATTTCGAATATTATGACTTAATTTCTTCGAATCCTTCAATCAGTCTCTCAATGAATTGTTGTTTTGTGCTAACAGCGTCATCGTTTTTGTATTTCTTTGCGACAGCGTTTCTCTGTAACAACATATGCTTTCTATAATTGGATTGTTTTGTTAAGAACAATCAACAATTTTTACACAGTTACAAAATATAAATTATTTAACAAATGACCTATATATTTTTAAATCATCACATGCACCTACGTAGTATAAACTACTAATAATAAGTATGATCATCACTGGCGCGACGGTAGCTGCGCAGCTTTGCACCAGCGATGAGGAGTCCGGTATGTAGTTGCGTGGCAAATAAAGCTCAATTTCTAGATGATATGCCGTGTACCTCAACTGTTTTGTTACTAATTCATATGTATCATTTCAAGGTTTTTTTTCCAAATAGAGATACATACGAAAGCTGTATGAACTCAAACGATAAATTATCTTCACAACAACACAAAAATTTCATCAAAACTGAACTTTTTCTACCTTTATAAAAATAATCATCTAACTAATATAAATAATGGGACTTACCTGAATGCCAAAGCTCGAAATTAAACAACTGAACACTTTAATCCACTGTTTTTCTATTAAATTTCACAAGAATTGAAGGATACTTCTGCTTTCCATCAAAACAAACTAGAAATAACAGGAACTTTCATCCGAAAAATGCACATGAATTAGAAACCCGATCGTAATAATCAAAACTTATAAGGTTCGATTCTATTCGCTGCTCCAGCGGCAACTCAATTAGTCAAAGCGTTTTGCCGACCACCAAGGGCTAAATATACTCAGCGGCATAGCGGTAACTCAGTATTTGCCTCACGCATCATATTTGCCGCTTATCAGCTTAGGAAAATGGCAAGGAATTTTCGCCTTGATTTCAGGGCTTTGGCGGTATTAAAATATTCCGCTATTTGCCTACGTATAATTGATATACCCTTAATTACCTTAGTGATTGCAGTTAAAACTGAGATAGGGAAAACTTTTTTAAGGTTTTTTTTATATTTCTGAATGAGATAAAGATATTTGACTTAGTTGATTAGATGCACAGTTTTTTAAGCTATTCGATGCAATAAAAATCAAATTTACGATTTTTTTTGAGATACCGCTTTTGTGCTTAGCACGGCAGAATAAACCCCCTAAAAAATCAAAAACTCGCGCATGTAACGTTCATTGTGCCAAGCATATTAGAAAGTTGTTACTGCCCTCTTAATCGTACTGAAAATTTAAATATTATTAATGTCAGAAAGCATCGACCAGCAAGTTTAAAAAATATATGTTCTTCGTAATATTATAGTTCCCCTGTAATAAATGTTGGGTCAAATCTGGCTCTTACCTCCCCAAATTCAATGAAATTCTCACTTATATGTGATTTTGATTTATTCAACGATCATATTATCTCAAATTTTTACGAACTTCATTAGCTTAATAGAATCTAACATTAATGCTTCCATTCACTCTGATCCAGTAAAAAAATGCATTAACCCAAACGGAGAGGTCATCTGATTGCCGAAATGTCTCACTACTTCTTGAGACGGAGACGACGACATCGACGAGAAACGGCATCATAAACTTTTACTGCCCATCATAGCCATAAATCACATTTAAATATTGTGCTTGAAAGCAAATTACAAACAGATTCACAAAGTAGTAAAATGCTGCAGCCTCCTCCCTGGTGTATTTGAATTTGCTGGATTGGAGCCCGCATTCGAATCTCACAATCTCACAGAATCCCCGCTTTCATCTCAATCTCATTGCGTGTAATAAAGATGCGAGCCAAGACGAAGAAAAGATATTCCAATTTCTTATTTTCTCCAACAACGTAGCCAGTACACGAAAATTATGGCGAGTCCCTTTGTGCCGCGAGTAAAACAAACCCCACAGGATTAAATGGAAATGTATCCAATTCATTTCCGATAATGACTTTCTCGACTGCTCTCTCTCTGTCTCCTGCGAGTCTTCACATCTGTGGAATTTCGAGGCACCTTGGCTGCAGCCGCGGAGAAATGCCATCGTTGTGATCCTTAAGAAGTTTACAATTAGAGTGGATGC
Organism: Odontomyia ornata; assembly: GCA_963969285.1. Taxonomy (NCBI): domain Eukaryota; kingdom Metazoa; phylum Arthropoda; class Insecta; order Diptera; family Stratiomyidae; genus Odontomyia; species Odontomyia ornata. The sequence continues at coordinate 45,717,338 of OZ017742.1, forward strand.
TTTATTAGCTTCGGGCTAAGTGTATCGGTTTCAGTTTTTGTTTTTTTGGGGTTTCTGGTTGGTTTTTTTGTTTCAGCATTTCTATTTATAATGTGTCGAGAGTGCTCATCACGAAAGTGTATTAATAACACACGAGATGGGGATTTATGTTGTGCATTCGCTCGAAGATGTCTGGGAAAGTTCTGAAACTAGAAAAGTTTCCGAGCCACGACGAGTGGGAAAAGTTTTTGTCTAATTGATATCTTCCATGCAATTTTCTGTTGGAAAAGTACTAAATCTGACGAGAACGTGGTTTCTCGTTTAGCTGCAGACGTTGCTAAAGAAGCTCAGCTCTATTTTTTCTAGTCGAGAGCTTAAAGGAATCCTAGCGTAGTTTGGCGTCCGGCTTCGAAAAAAAAAGTTGAACAATTATTGCTTGCTTTCAAATGTGAGTTTTTGTTTAGTTACACGCAGCTTAGTCTTGAAGATCTGTAGAATGTATTCTAATTCGTCTGAATAGTTCTTTATTTTTTGCTCCTCGCAGATGGAACCAGAACCATTCGTGCTTTTTTCTGTCGGAGCCACTATTTATAAAGTGATGGTGAGGTCTTGTGCCTGCTTACTTTCAGACTTTTTATAGCTGCGATTGTTGTAAGCCGCGAGTCGGCGATAGGGCTGGTGTATTAGGTTGGCTAATGCTTTTTAATATCCATACGATATTAATCTTAATCTTAATCCGCCACAAGAGAACTTTCAAAATTTATAACGCAACCAACAATAAGCCGCGAAGCGGAGGGAAAAAATCGTATTCATTTCGAGTCCCATACATCACACTTACAATGCCCGTTCATATGTTCATTTGTCGAAGATCTTTTAAGTTCTTTTCGGGCTTAAGATCACGTTTAGCGGTTCCATTTCGTAGTCAATTCGATTCGGAGAGGCGTGAAAAGGCTTAGTCGATAATGGTAATTTCATTTGGAAGATTTATAGTCATTTTGTCAGATTTTTTCTATCACTTTTAATTATTTCGGTCTGACTACGCCAAACAGCCAGCCAGGGATCTTAAGTGCCTCACAACAGCGCGAAGAATAGACAAAAGACTTTTCAGTTCGCGCGAAGACACGATACCACAAAGTTGGTGCCGTCTTAAGGTATTACCATGGAAATAAGGTGATTGTGGATGCGCTTTCAGCCGCAAACAATAGGATTTGAGAATAAATCTTGTAACGCCACACCAAACTCGAGGATGCATTGGCACCCATGCATGTTTGCCGGCGAACTTTCATCTTTTCAACTCCAAGCACTTGCTGAGCTGATACCTGTTCGTGCTTTTATTGAAATTCCTTTTGCACTATCCCTGATTGATTTAATTTTCGCATTTTCTAAAATGTTTTCGCATTACGGTTAGGGGATATGTGAATATGATTATCGTAATTGGTTCCGAAAGTCGTTGCTGCACATTGAACCATGTTTACATTGCTAACTTCTCATCCTTCCACTATCCAAGAATACTCGCATGCTGGTTATGAACCTTTCAATTGGGCAATAATTGTAATGGTGAAAAATCGACCAGTCATGAATATCCAACCGCAGCACTTCGCCTTCACACCCAACCGCAAGTTTTTAAACATTCATCGCGATAAAGGAAATTAGCGGTTGTGTGAGAGCGCAACGTGTAATTTTCAAAATCCCGATCGTCTTCTAAGTAAATTACATAAGTTGCTGCTGATGGACTGTTGCTGGTTCTTAAGTGCTTTTTTTCCTCCTTCCTTGCCGGGCTACCACAACCACATTTGCCACCTCGACAAATACTACGAAAAAATTGAATTTCGGCCAATTATTAAGTGGCCAATTACGCTCCTAACTTCATCCAGCCTTATCAATTAAGTATTTAAGTAGGTAAACTCGTAATGGAGTGAAACGCTTGATGGAAATTTAAATTTCGATAGTTGATTGAGTTGAAAAAAAAGAAAATAAATGAATAAATAAAATAAACTGCAATGGCGCTTTGAAAGGCAGTTAATTCAAACATTACCTAGTCGAATAGTCCAGCCATTCGATTAATAGAATTGCATCGTAAACGGAATTCACGATGAGTCGTGAAAATGCTGGGGAAAATGTATTGGGAAAATTTCATTTGGTGCTTTTGATGATGTAGATTTCCCGTAATCTCGGTTGAATTTAAATTGCTTTTCATGAAGATATTTAAATGAGTTTTAAATTTTTATTTATTCTCTTTATTTTGCAGGTAAGAGGATAAATCTGTGCTCAAGTTGCGAATGAAATTATGTGGGTATGTACAAAATCAATACATTGTATCCAGTATCCTGTAAAATTTTTTAAGTATGGCTTCTGGGCTTAAGAGTTTATGCAGTTTGCGCTAAGTTTGATGTTTTAGCTAGTAAGCCACCTGTAGCAAAATAATAAAGATTACCTGAAAGAAAAAGAAAATCCTTCCTTTTGATTTTGGGTTAAAATTGATTTTCAACCGTAATCGTGCGATCGCTGAGGAAAACCGACCGATTTCGATCTAAAACTTACTTATCTTATTTACTAATTATTTGCCAAACAAGGCATATCAATTCTATGAAAACAATTATTACACTTCATATACATATAAAATAATTATTATACTTCATCTAGATAAAAATAATTATTACATTATGGTATTGGGGGAGAGAGAGATTTTATTACTTTTGATTTAAATAGGACCTTTGTAATAATCGAGCAGCCGCCTAAGCAAATTGCTCGAAAACCAACATATTGCGGATCCAAACATTAATTGTAAATTTAAAATAATACTCATCATTTTAATTTGCAATTGAAATCTGGATAGTGTCAGTGTAAGCACACCGAACATCACAGACACGACGATACTGTGATTCGACATGAGGCAGTCGAAGTTCGCCATCCGCCGTGAATGGATTGCCAAATAAATTGTTTAATTGATATTTTCGTTCTTTTTGTTATTATTCACATCCATTGTTCCTCCCCACTGAATCACCCCGACAGTTCAGAAGTGGGATGATGGATTTGATAACCGAATTAAATGGATTGACGGTGAAAGTGCTGCGTGAGAAGTGCCGATATCATGGATTGGCGACCGCCGGGAACAAATCCATGCTGGTACCACATTATCACACTCGTTGCATTTCGCCTCGTATATGCTAATTTTTTTCGGCCTTCGTTACAGGATCCTTCGTTGATCCTAGTATAGTCTTCGTTTTTACCATTTTACTGCTAATTGAACCACAATCTCGGGTTGTTGTGCCAAAAAAGGGCAATATGCATGCACTCACATCGATTCTGAACAGTTGCAAACACGGGATTGCCCCGGAATCACTCTGCGCATTGTCGTCCAACATTTAAAAGATGAAAAAAATATCACCTTAAACGGGGTCACCACTTGTACGGATTGCTTGTTTGCTGTAAAAGTAACTTCGAGTTTACGTTATAATCCAAAAAAAATATTTATTGTCACATGCAATTACAAATTTAATAAGGATGATATCAACGTGCGTTTCGCTGGACAGTCCAAACTGGAGTGATCACAGTCTAACTTCAATTGTTCTCGTTATATCATTTCTACACTAGCGGTACCGTGACGCACAAAAGGTAGCGATTGCTGCGCTACAAAATTAGCTTGTAACACCATCTCTTATGCATCTTTTAGAACAATGTCAGAATATATGAAGGTATGATAGTCTGTAATAAATTCTCACTAACTCTTCAATCATCACAGAAAGCATTTTTTTATTTAGAACCACTATATAATTACTACTTACAACAACAAAATTTTGGAACTTAAAACGTAGCTTCCAAAATGTGATTCACAACGATGTACATAAGGGAGCGTTCAAGTATTACGTAACGCAATTTTTGAAGATTTTTGACCCCCCCCTTCTCCTCTTGTAACGCACCGTAACGTTTTTCTGCACAATTCGATCGAAACTACTGCTCCTCTGTCCACGGGTTTGCTAGCCACTCAGAATCTTTCATCACCGGCACCTGGAGTGCAGACGAAGACGGTTCTGGAATTGTTAAGCCACTTGCATCAACTTCGTCTTCGTCGACCCAGTCAGCATCTTCAGACGATGTTTCATAACGACGCACAATGCAGAGAAGCTCATTTGCCCTTCTGGCAGCAAGGCGCTGTGGCCGTACTCTAGTTTCACAATGGTCTGGGACAGTCTTGCCATGCACGTAACGACAGTGCATTTGAACACTTTTGTGATATGTGAAATAGATCCCACAGGTTGGACATACTTTTTTCTTTAGGTCGGATTGTTCAGATGGACAAAAGAAATCGTAAGGCATCTGCTTGAACCCTTCTAGAGGAGGTGATAGATCAACGGACCACCTCACAAGAAGTGGCGAAAACTTGGATGTTCCTTTGTCTAGCAAACTGGGTACTACGAGCTTGCTTGGGGTTTGAAGTATTGGGCAAGGTGGCGGCATGAAAGTATCCGCAAACACAGATTTCAATGCACTTCTTGGTGATGAATAGCAGGATTCATCCGCGCATTTTATAAGCTGTAAGAAATATTGCGATTCACGGACGTGAACGCTATACCACGCCAGATTTGGTTCTGCTGTATCCTGCATGCTATCTTCGGGCTCTCTATACTCCGCCGAAACGTCGTAATTATCAATTTTCATTTCTCTCCACAAATCTGCAAGTTTTTCTCCAACGTGCTGAAAATTGCGTTTTTCCGAATCATCATCCGTAGTCATTCCTTTGCCGTCGAGATGAGAACCAAAATGTTCATGAGGCAGAAGGACGCCTGCCAGTCGTTTGATGAGGGGAGACATCCGACGCTCAACTCGGTTATATGCGCTCCGCCCAGGAGCATTAGTCGCTATAAACAGGGCGTCCAGGTTGTATTTTTTAAAGTGTTCAATCGCAAAGTTCTTGACTTTGCGATAACGCGGGTTTTCGTCCGGCCCACCATCTACAAAGATGATGATCACTGGCTTCACGGTGTTCGATTCTGTCATCAGTAAGGGTTTGAGATACGGTATTGATAAAAGTGATTCGAGATCATAAGCATGGGTGCTCGCTGTGGAGGATGTGTGTTTCCCGCTCCTTATGGATATGTGTGTCGGCCCGCTGTACCAAACAGCTTCTTCCTTACCAAAACTGTTAGGTTCCACGTTGACACCGGCGTATACAGAAGGAAAAAGTTTGTGCCGCTCTGCCACGACCTAGTCATGATCAGGTAAAAGTATTCTGTATTCCATATGCATTAAAAGAGGGCTCTGACTTTTCACTGCTGGTAAACCTATTGGTACACGTGCTTTATCGTCTTGTGAGAGAACAAATATTTGCTGCGGTCCCAGAAGCGACGCGAGAGATTCTAATGAGCTGATTGTGTCAGCGTAAGCACACCGAACATGGCATACATCACGATACTGTCATTCAACATGAGTCAGTTGGAGTCCGCCATCCGCCATGAATTGATTGCCAAATAAATTGTTTAATTAATATTTTCGTTCTTTTAGTTATTATTCACATCCATTATTCCTCCCCACTGAATCATCCTGACAGTCCAGAAGTGGGATGATGGATTTGATAACAGAATTAAATGGATTGACGGTGAAAGTGCTGCGCGAGAAGTGCCGATATCATGGATTGGCGATCGCCGGGAACAAGTCCATGCTGGTTCAACACCTCGCCGAATTGGGTGATGAAAGTGCGACAGGGATAGATAGTGATCTCTTGTCGAGAGTCCGCGAACTCGAAGAAACAGTCCGTTATCTGCAAAATTAGAGTGTTGGTGTGCCATAAAGCGTTTCGACGCCAGTAACACAAACAGTTTCACAACGCGTGGACGAAAACGTTCAATCGTTCATAAGTGGAAGTGTAAACACGAACGCACACACACAACCGTATGTGCCACCACAGTTGCCGTCGTCGACCAATATGACTCAACCACTCGCACACACGATGCCTACGCATATACGAGTACATGGACCGATGATGAGTAATGTTTCGTTTGCTTCACATCACCAGCCGCGCATGCAGGTCACAAATGCCTCCGCTCCGACGGGTCCGCATCTCGCTCAACCGCCAACTGGCATGTACTCGTATGTATATCAACCGACGAGTGAGATCGGGTCTGTGAATGTTCGCGATATTGCCGATGTGTTGCCGGAGTTTCACCCGTTTGCCGCCGATTATGTAACGTCCGAACAGTTTGTGTGTCGTGTCACACAACTAAAGGAAGCCTACCGATGGAGTGACCGTCTTGTGCTGCTTTCAATGTTTTCGAAGTTGCAGGGTGCTGCCAAAACATGGATCGACATGTCGCCAGTTTTTAATTCTTGGACAGAGTTTGTCGGAAAATTTCTTACAGATTTTCCGTGTCTCATGAACATAGCCGATATTCATCTCCGTATGGCTGAAACGAAACGCAATTTTACCGAATCGATGGAGGAATATTATTATCGAGTTCTAGCGTTAGGCCGGAAAGGTGGATTGCCTGACGCAGAAATCATAAAATACGTGATAAATGGTTGCAACGATATCGATTTCGGGAAAATATCATCGGCACAACAATTTAATTTTTGCCACGAATTATTATCCGCAATTCGACGCTATACCGACACTTGCCGTTCAAAAAAATCTTTCCAACCGGATCCCCGATCATACGACATGCGTCCGCTGAGTCCTACGAGTAAGCCTGAAACACCCTCATTACCGAGAAAACCGAAAGAACCCGTCTGCTATAATTGTTTCAAGCCCGGACGTATCTCCGTCCGTTGTCCACAACCGCAACGCCGTGCAAGATGCGCAACATGCAATCGTACCACTCATCAAACCACCGATTGCCCGCATATGAGATCTGCGCCGGATAGCGCGAAAACGTACGAAATCCAGACGAATGAAAATGGAAAGGAAATCATCAAAGTGGTGTCAATACGAGGTCGTGAGATTCGAGTATTCGTGGATCCGGGGAGCAATAGAACGTTGATGAGAGCATCGTTGGCAAACACTATAGGCGACATCGTTCCTTGCAATGTTGTTCTGTGCGGATTTGCGGGTGGTAAATACGAATGAACGAGCAAAGTAATCGTCTCAATGAACATGGATCACAAGACGTACGACGTAGATGTGTTAGTTGTCGAGGATGATTGTATCGAATACGAAATGCTATTAGGTCGGGACGTGCTATGTAGAGACGGACAATCGCTGGTAATTCGAGGGAAAGAATGCTGGTTGGAAAATGACGAGGCATTAAAATTGGGAACATCCTTAAAAGCCAAGGAACAAAACCAAGTAAAAACGTTGTTGTCTGAGTTCCGTACACTTTTTGGAACAAATTTACACAAATTGGGAAAATGTTCGGCTGTAAAGATGGCAATATCGTTGAACACACGCGAACCGGTTACACAACGACCATATCGACTCCCATATGCAAAACGACAAGCCGTCGAAAACATCATAGACGAACTACTCGCCGCCGATATTATACGTCCATCGGAATCCGCATATGCTTCGCCTATCGTTCTCATAGAGAAGAAAAACGGCGAAAATCGTTTATGCGTGGACTATCGCCAATTAAATGGAAAAACGATTAAGCAACCTTTCCTAATGCCGAATATCGAGGATCAGTTTGCTAAACTAGCAGGCAGCAAATGTAACACCACGCTTGATCTAAGGATGGGCTACCATCAAATCGAAGTGGACGAAACGTTGAAACCGTACATCGCTTTCGTTACTCATAATGGACATTATGAGTACAATCGCATGCCTTTTGGTCTGGGGAACGTGCCGGGAGTTTTTCAAAACTTAATAAACAAGATCATTTCAAAAATGGGGCCCGGAGAAGCGATTGCGTATTTGGACGATATAGTTCTACCGAGCAAAGACATAGAGACTGGTCTATCGTCGCTCCGAAAATTTTTAGAACTTTTGAAACTTACGGATTAACAATGAGACTTGATAAGTGCAGTTTCCTTGCCGATGAAATCGAGTACTTGGGACATATTGTCAAGGATTAAGGCATAAAACCGGGAGAACAAAAGGTTAGCGTGATAAAGAACTTTGAAACGCCGAGGAATGTAACCGAAGTGAGACAATTTCTCGGACTCACAGGGTTTTTCCGAAAATTCATACCCAATTATTCGCTGATTTCGAAACCGATCACTCAACTGCTGAGAAAATACACGGAAGGATCGAAACACACTCTATGGGGAAGTGACCAATCCGAATCGTTCCAGAAACTCAAGGAGATTCTATGCAACGAACCAGTGTTGGCGCTGTTCGATATCAACGCACGACACGAAATACACACTGACGCCAGTACAGTCGGACTTGCTGGTGTATTACTGCAGTCGATGGATGGAAAGAATTGGAAACATGTCTTTTACTATAGCCGCCATTGTTCCGAAGCCGAAAGCCGTTATCAAAGCTACGAGCTTGAGGTGCTCGCTGTGGTCGAGAGTCTAGACAGATTTCGTGTTTATGTTCTAGGCAGACCCATCCGTGTAGTTACCGATTGTTCAGCGATAACGCATATGAAGACGAAAACCGAAATGATCCCTCGTATTGCCAGGTGGATGCTACGATTGACTGAATACGATGCTGAGCTTGTGCACCGACCCGGACGACGACTTGCACATGTCGATGCACTCAGCCGAGCTCCCGAGCTGCCGCCCGAAGATCCGGAAGTTGCAGGACTCGTCATGGCTATAACAAGTGGATCAGACGATTGGATTTATACTATGCAGTTGAAAGCCGATCAACTCCGGCTTATAGTGAACGTTATTCAAAATAAAATAAAAGATGAACGTGTTAAACAAATCAAAAGTGAATATGAATTAAAGATTTCCGTTTGTGTCGAAAGGTTAACGAGCGGCTAAAATTAGTGATACCAAAATCCGTCAGACTACACGTAGTGCAAAATTTTCACGATAATTACGGACATTTCGGGGTTGAAAAGACAATGGGGCGCATCCAACAAAATCATTGGTTTCCTAAAATGCGTAAAGTGGTAAAAGACTATATAGACTCGTGTGTTAATTGCTGCTACAATAAATCGCGTTCTGAAAAGCCTGAAGGACGTTTATATACGGAATCGATGTTACCGATACCATTCCGTCAATTGCATATCGACCACCTTGGACCGTTCAAACGTAGCAAAAGGGGCAATATGTATATAGTTGCAATTTCCGATCCTTTTTCGAAATATCTAGTGGCAAAACCCATCCGGAATACCTCTACGCAACCCGTGATTAATATTTTAATTGATCTAACGAGCTATTTCGGTTTGCCTACGCAAATTATAACCGACCGTGGTTCCGCATTTGTGCCGCGAAAGTTTGCTGCGTTCTGCAAGTCACATGAAATTACTCATATCAAAACTGCCGTCCGTACTCCACGTGCAAACGGACAAGTGGAGTGTGCAAACCAAACCATATTGTCTTATCTACGTACGACCGCCGAAAATAAAAACGATTGGGACGATTTACTACCCGCGCTGCAATGGAGTATAAATACGCAGAGGAATAATACTACTGGATTCAGTCCAAACGAAATCATTTTCGATTTTACACTCAGAGGTGTGACAAATAATAATCTTATCTCAGTTCTGCAAGACGAGTTTATTAACAAAAACGAATCAGAACCAGTACTCGTGGACCTAGCAACTAAACGAAATACAGCTTTGGAGAATATTGAAAATCAGCGGCTGCGTTGGAAGGAACGTTTCGACAAAAAGCATTCTTCGCCCAAAGAATATATGATTAACGATATTGTACTCATTGAGAACGAAGCTGTTTCGACTGGGGAGAGTCGAAAGTTGGAACCCAAATTTAAGGGACCCTATATAATCGCCCGCATTCTTGGCAAGGACCGGTACCTTATCGAGGATATACAAGGTTTACGAATTTCACAAAAGCCGTTTTGTTCAGTTTACGCCGTTGACAAGATCCGACCATGGTGTTCAAAACCACCGGAAATCGAAACCGACGAAGAAACCAATGACGGAGACAGCAGTGACGAAATCGAGGACGATTCCGATGCAGGAATGGCCGAATTGTCAGTGTAAGCACACCGAACATCACAGACACGACGATACTGTGATTCGACATGTGTCAGTCGAAGTTCGCCATCCGCCGTGAATGGATTGCCAAATAAATTGTTTAATTGATATTTTCGTTCTTTTTGTTATTATTCACATCCATTGTTCCTCCCCACTGAATCATCCTGACAATAGGACAACCCCCTTTCCAAAGGAGCTCTTCCATGATCGCACTTTCGCAATGAGAAGGAAAATGACCGCCGACTGGTTTTTGGAGCGGTCCCTTAAGGCGACGGCGAGCAACAACCGGGAGTCCAAATGAGAACGTGAGTCGTCTACTAAATCTTCCAAAATATTTCGAGAAAATACCTTCAAAGTGGTTATTATTCATTGTGCTCCAGTTTTGTGCAAAGTAAACCTAGAATTTAGCAAGGATATCGCTCCGGTTAGCGAAAACATAATTGTCTTTCTTGTTGTGGTTGCCTACTTTACTTAGTGTAGTCAGTAGTAGGGCGTGCATGCTAGAGATGACCACCGAGAAGTAAACGTAACTGGATTTGAGATTCAAATGGAATCGGATTGATGTCGTCGTTGTAAACGTCGCATTCCAGTATATAGAGTGTGCACTTATGAGCTGGAATAAACAGGATACCGCCAATAATGATGCAGTCAACGTCGTGATCAGTGTAGGATAGAATTGTTGCTTCTTTCATTTCTGGTGTCTTTCAACTCACGATTTTTGTTTCGCCTCTTCAAGTAGCAGCAAATCGGATCTCCAATGCCAAACTAATAGTTCTAGGACAGTTGCTAGGAGCAAGATATTAAACACCACATCTTGCCAAAAATGATTCTAATAGAACTATGTTTGCCTAATTTCAAGCTCAAAAGAGCGATATAACTACATTTTCGTCCACACAAGGGGAGTATGTAATGATTTTCGTTTCAGTTCATTGACCTTAGCGTAGCTGCCCGATCGTCGGAAAATCTCTTCGGTGTCTTTGATTCCACTCAACGATAACGAGTCTACACACTTCCTAACAATTGGTGGAATATAGTTCAAGCAAGCGATATTTTCGATTATGAACTTTAAAGATACACCGGATTGCGTTTTGCTCGGCAAATTACTCTCATCAATTTCAAGATGAGCCAGTCTACGTTCTGTATTCCTAGATTCATCAACATCTCATATAACATCAGGTAGTTTTCACAAAGGTAACTCAAGAATTTTTGAATTTTTCACTAATGAAAGGACGAAAGCATCTCCACATACAGGGTTATCCATTTCGTGGTAGGAAAGTATAATCCTGCCATTTGACATTTGTCAGAATTAAATGTCATCCAAAGCGTGTTTTTTTTTAGTTGAAGGTTTGCCATTTAGAAATATGGATCATCTAACAGTCGAAAAACGCGTTAAAATTATTAAATTTCATTATAAAAATGGTGGTTCTGCTGTATCAACGTTTAGGGCTTTACGAGCCGATCACGGTCGACATAATCGACCTACACAGCAAGCAATTTTGAACACAGTGAGAAAATTTGAAGAGACTGGATCGGTTATTGATATAGCAAGGCCCGTGCATCATCGCAACATTTTTTCTGCTGAAAATATCGCCGTCGTTGCTCAAAGTGTGGAGGAAGAGCCGAATTTGTCGATTCGTCGACGTGCTCAACATTTGGGCTTGTCTTACGGCTCATTGTGGCGGATTTTGCATTTGGATATGCATCTCCATCCGTACAAAATCCAACTTACTAAAGAACTTAAGCCTCAAGACCATAAACAACGCAGAATGCATGCGAATTGGGTGATTGAACAACAAGCCATTGATAACGATTTTTCGAACAAAATTTTCTTTGGTGATGAGGCTCATTTTTCGCTCAGTGGTTAGGTAAATAAACAGAATTGCCGCATATGGGGCTCTCAAAATCCTCAGGTGATCGCAGAAAGGCCTTTGCATCCGGAAAAAGTGACCGTTTGGTGAGCATTATGGGCTGGTGGTGTTATTGGCCCGTATTTTTTTTGAAAACGATCAAGGAAGAGCCATTACAGTCAATTCTGACTGCTATGGACGGATGTCAACCGATTATTTTTGGAGAGAAATTGGAAAATCTGATCTGGAGAACATGTGGTTCCAACAGGATGAAGCCACAAGCCACACAACACAGGTTAATTGAGCACTTTTGCAAGAGAAATTTCCAGGACGCGTAATTTCCAGATTGAGTGATGTCAATTGGCCCGCAAGATCCTGAGACCTAACACCTCAGATTTCTTTTAATGGGGCTATGCAAAAGGTCGTGTTAACGCGAACAGTCCTCAAAATCTTGAGCAAATGAAAACCAATATTCGTGTAGTTATGGCCGAGATATTGCCGGAAAATATCTCATTGAAAATTACCTCAAAAGGATTGAGGCCTGTAAGAAGTCCCGTGGAGGACATTTGAATGATGTCGTGTTTCACGTGTAATGGCAAGGCTCAATCTTCTTTTTGTAAACGTAGTCTTCATTGATGTGAATTTTTCAGACTGCTCTCGCAGTTCCTCAAAGCTGTCATCTCTATAAGTGTCTTCAGGTACAATGCTTTCTTCAAAATCAAAGGCTTGCACTTCAAATTCTTCTTGCACGTCAAGATATTCCACTGTATTGGGCACAACTTTTGTTACTATTTCCGAATCATCAAATTCCAATTTTGGCTCATGATCTACTGGATCCGATAAACTCGTCAAATAATCATCAGACGATTCCACTAAACGATTAATGGGCGATCCGGGCAATTTTGGTGGCAACTGCACACAATCCACTGTATGATAAAACTCATCGTACAAAATCAGTTACGATCATTATAAAGTATATTCCTCACTACTGGAATTTAATAACATCACTTAATCAATCGTGTATGTTCTTTCTCACATTTAATTGTTCTCGAATAAATCCGCAAAAATTCATGAACCACTTCACGTTGTTTCAAAATCACAACAAAAATCGTTTCTCATTAAAATCCTTTTCTTCAAAAGCAACAACTCACAGATAAAAGCCCTCTTCGCGAGGAGAAATTTTCTTACTATACTCGTAAGTATCTTATAAATATCTTTCAAGTCTAGTGTGAAGCATGGATTTTAGGAAAATAATATACACTGACAATGGTTACTCACTTCATTAGTTGTCGTTGCCTTTTTCCAGCGCTAAGAATTCAAACTCAAATTTGATGATTAACTAGGCTTTTATCCAAATTGATTTTTCGAAAAAGTTCACTTTGATAAAAAATTTATTACCAGATCTAAAAATGTAACCTCAGCACTAACAAAAGCACCGAGTAGTCTAACATTGGCCTCCAAGCAATTGTCGCTGCATTCGTCCGACTGCAATCCTTTGTTTGCCTTGAACAAGAAGCAGCGCCACAACGCAAAGGCGAAAAATGGTTCGTTTCCTTCCTCTACAATTTACCAGCAATCGCCTGTTCGGAAATACAGTTATTTAAAAATATAATCAAATAGGGTTGCACTTACTGTACACGCGACTAAACCGGGAAAAAATATGAGAAACACACAAGTCTTGGCCACATGGAGCCGGCCCACAGTAGCTTCACCGAACCAATTTATCGAAAAGCAAAAACGAAACTGAAGTTTGTAAACATTCGTCCCTTGGAAAGGAAAGCAGTGGCGCATTCAAAATCAGGGCAGAGGCACTCCAATAAAGCTAAATTAAAGAAGGGAAACTCAAGAACAACTTCTCTAATCCTTATTAGCAACACCATGAGCAAACTCCTTCGCTTAGCTATAAAAATGAAAATCGCGTAGCTGTAACACCGCCTAATATATTCAATGCGTTTCCAATAGGGAAATTTCAGCAGAGTTTGAGAATGCGCGAACTGTTCTGCGTCGCAAAAAGAATTACGTGTCACTCCCAGACAAGGCTGAAGTAAGATGGGAAGTCATACGGTGGCACATTGCATATGTATAACTAATGGTCATGTGTGTGGTAGTGAAGTCTGCTGCCATCTGTCTTCTCATCCAAAGTCAAGTTCCACACCTATGATCACCTTCCTCTCAGCTGACCGAAAGCGATTCAGGAACAGCGAGAGGTTAGAGGGTGCGTTCCGATTTCGTCGACGTCGATAACGACTGACCAATAATCGCCAGTTGCGTAGGGCCAATTTATTACAATATAAAGAAAAAGAAAATCCTTCCTTTTGATTTAAGATTAAAAAGTTTATAATTCAGAATCAATTTTCAACCGTAATCGTGTGACCACTGAGGAAAACCGACCAAATAAAAATTTTAATACAAAATTAAAAGCAAGGAGTTTCACGGAGTAGCCGGCGTGGTGAAGTGATTAGAGTGCTCATCCCGCAAGTTGAAGGTCCCTGGCTCAATACCATTTTTGACAGTAAGATTTGTTTCAAGTGATTCTTTGGACGGGCAATAAGTACGTTTAAAATCAGAACTTATCGTAGCTGGGTGTACGGACACACGGCCAAAGCATGGTCCTGATCGTATCACCTTCTCGAGTGCCGATAATTACTATCATGATAGTGAGGTACTCTAACCAGCTATAAGCGATACCCGAAAAGTGCTATAATGCTAAAACAAAAAAATTTCTTTTGCTTAATATTCGAGCAAGATTTTCCGAAGATCGAATCAATTACAAACAAATATTACTTGTAATATTAAAAAAAGTTTCGAGTTTGGCAGTACCGTACTGTTAATTTTTTGATACCGCCATTGAATATATGAAAAAGATTTTATTTTAACCTGATTAAAGTAGCCTAAATAGTTTGAAGTAGATTAAATAGTTTGAAACATTAAGCTGAGGAATCTCTCTTCTAGCGGGAGAGGAGAGGGAAGAAGAAGCGATACCTCAGCTCCAATGCCCCGGCTGCTGTGAGCCCCTTTTATCTTTTAGGACTGCCTGAACATAATGTTCCACCTGGTTCCATTTGTTAATCGATTTGAGCATCACCGCGACTTTATTATCCGGGATGAGCGCTCCCGTTTCCCTGTAGTGGTTCCGTCGCAACTTGTTCTTTTTCTCGCGTCCAAAGTATAGGTGGCAGGCATTGTCTTCCTCCCCTGGATAAAACTGACAATCGCGGGACCGTGACTTACCAATCTTGTGCAGGTAAGACTGAAAACACCCATGCCCACTATAAAGCTGGGTCAGATTGAAGTCAATCTCACCATGCTTCGATTTAGTCATGGTCTCACATCCGGAATGAGGCACGCAGTCCACCTTCCCTTCATACAATTCACCCAAGACTGCTGCCAAAAATTGTGTGATTGCAGTCTCTCCTCGCCGACAACCGTCTCCTCCGTATCCTCTTTTCGGCGCAGGTAAATTGCGTGGCGCTCTCTAGCAAGGAGGGCAACAGTTATCACGCTTGCAATAACTCTCAACAACGAATCAGATACTGTCGGATACGGAGATGCAATCCTCAGTCCTCGTCTTTTCTGTACCTGTGCCAGGTGTTTTCGGTATACCTCCTTACTAAGATTGACGCCTCATATTTCTGCTCCGTACAATAGCACTCAACTTACAACACTCATCAAGAGGCATCTTCTGGGTCCCCTTACATTGACTATATGTCGACTCAGAGCCGATGCTTCTGAAGCAGCCTTCACAGCAGTTGCCCTGATTTGCTTAGAGAAGCTCATCTTCAGTTCGATCAGTAGCCCCCGGTACTTTACCGCTGGCTTCAATTCAATTAGTATGTCTACAATACTGATCATCCTTACTCTAGAGATCCTTTTTTTTGTCAAGATTACCACTATGGTTTTCTTCAATGCTAAAGTGAACCCATGAACAGTCATCCAGTCTCTCATGGCGCATTGGCATACCTGGCCCAAATTGTGCTTGCTCAACCGTGCATCCAGCAATCAAAGCTGCAACATCATCCGCATAGCCGATCAAGTGTGACTCATCTTGCACGTCCAGTCTCAGAGGCTTGTCGTAAGACTCGTTTCACAGGTATGGACCAAGGATAGGTCCCTGGATAACATTTGGCCCTGTGTTGTGTCGTAAAGCAGGTTTTCGGTCTTTCAGGTAGTTCCCCAAAAGCCACATTAGATATTCTGGAACTTGAAAAGGGGTTTCCAGCGTATCGGGAATACCCACCATTCAAACAGAATTAAATGCGTTACTGACGTCGAGTGTCAACGACAGGACGATCGATCGCTTGGTGCCACTATATGCCTCTGCCTTTTGGATCACGCTCTGCAATCTCATTAATGGTGGAACGTCCTATTCTAAAGCCGTACTGCCGAGGAAATAGGTCCCCAGGAGCACCAATTGCATCAGTGAGTGTTCTGTTGATGAATTTCTCTAGCACTTTCCTAGCCATTTCTAGCATATATAACGGGTGGTATGCAGACGGCGATCCGGGACTCCCTTCCTCATGCTGATCAGCATGGGCTTCAATACCTTCCATGGAACCGAGAAAACCCTGCCCCATAGGCAAGTGTTGAATGTGCTGAACAGCAAGTCAGGACAATGGTGAAAGACAAGCCAAAATACCTCAGCTGGAATACAATCTGAGCCCGGAGCCTTTCGCACTTGCAGTGAAAGGACTGCCTTTTCCAGTTCAGCACGTATGATGAATAAACACTCGATTGCTGTTTCACCGTGGACAGTGTCAACACAGACTAGATGGGCGGGGAAGTGTACCCACACTTTCTGACCCATCTTTTCCGTATCATGAATGCTAGGCTTCCATTGGGCGCCAAATTTCCCGATGACTAGTTTGTAGCCAAGGTCCCTTTGGGTCGTTGTTCACATTGTCCACTAGATCTTACCAGCAGCGAACCTTGCTGTTGTTAATCAATTTGTGAAGGTATTTCCTGGCCGACTTACATGCTTTTACCCGGTCACATGCCTCATCTTGGTTCGGCGCCCATTAAGCCTCACGCCGAAACTTGCGACACTCCCTTCGCTACTCATTGATTTCAGTCGACCACCAGTACACTAGGGGCTTGCCATGCCGACATTTTTGACGGGGCATAGAAGCGTTGCAAGCAGTCGTGATGATGCTCATAGTTGAGTTCACCACGTCTTAAGCTGCCAGTTCTTCCATCCCCTGCGAATCTCCCTGCAATGAAGCACTTGTCATGATCATCTTGAGAAACCTCTCGACGTATATCCTTCCCATGTCCCACCTAATTGTGGAAGGTCGAGACTACGGACGTCAGGAGAGAACATCACTAATCTGAAGCAGAATGCACTGATGATCACTGGCTGAGTAGTCCTCTATGCGCCGAAATTTTCGTTCTAATGATTACTGCTACCAGTCACTGGAGGGGATTGTATAACGCCGCTTCGTTAGAAAGCAACTGCCGCTTATTAATTTTCTGTACTTCATCAAAAGTAGGGATTTTGAAATGGAATTTGTCCCAAGCTGGATTTCAATGTGTACACAGTGCTTGTATGGTTAAATCTTCAGCGAATTCATGCAGTTCTACCTCTCTGAAGATTTCAATACATTTTAGCAGATTTTGATTATTGCTAGTCCATTTACGTAACTTGACCCACCCTTTCACAAAAGGCCACTTATATCCTTCTGGAGGATGTTCACTTCACTAAGAGTATCAGCTCCACTAAACATATCATTGATATAAAAATCTTCTCTGAGTTTTTGGTGAAGTAAGTTTAAAGTTCCTTTTTTAATCTGTGGCCAATTAGTAGAGCGTCTTGTAGTGAATTAATATAAGTTTGTAAATATTTTCGAGTTTTAAAAAACATCATCAAGGATTCTCACCTTCGTGTATCTTACTTTAAGAATTTCAGTGTTCAGCAAACGTCGTAATTAAATAATTGCGTCGTTCTCTTGTGTAAGATTTATTTGCTCTAAAAATGAATTCAAATTTTCATATTTTTTTTTTTTTTTACAAAAACAATAATTTATAATAGAACCTTATCGTACAATTGTGATTATTACAAACTGAATTTTATATGCTTTTTATTTGCTTAGCGTAAGAGACCAATTGCAAATTTTCTAAACAGTTTGCATGGAATTTTGTTACCTAAAGTAATGGAACAAATGAAACTGGTCTGGAATTTCCTATAAGCAGGCAATCACTTCCAAAATTGACACGATGGACAGGAACTCGTTTTGTTAGTCTTTACGTATCCACCTGACACTCGATTACTACAGTCTTTACTGCCAGAAATATAGCTGAAGCAGTGCCGTAAATAATGGGTTTCAACTGATACACCAGATTTTTTAGGCCTCTATAAGATATATAGCTTTTGCAGGCTGTAACAACCGCGGAAAACACTGCTGTTGCATACATTAATTTTTAACAGAGTGGTGCGTAGCCCGGGGTTGCGTTCTGGGCTGGCTAGCGCTCAGTCGTGTCGCGGGTTTTCCCGGACATCCTCTAAGCGTGCTAAGCAACCCTACATATGAAAAATCGAACGCGAAAGGATTAAGGACGAGAAAGGGGGAGGTCATTTTAAGAAATGATAAATTGGCCGGTATATTTTCACAAAAAAACTGAATTTTCAATGCAACAATTCAGCAAAGAAAAACACAGGATAAAATTTAGCTAAATAAAGCCCCCTTTAAAAACAAACATTTTGATTAAATTCAAAGATGTTAATATTAAATTAAAATTAATATCATAAATCGAATATAAATTAAATATTTTGTCATAGGGCGGGTTCTTTTTCCCGGCACAAGTGCCTTTTTCAAAAGTATATCGGTTCGGCGGTATTGGTGCTGAGCTATTCTACCGAAGAAATCTAGTACCAAAGTACGACAGATCGAGCCTGATTGATGCGCGTGGAACTTAAGAGGACCTCGTCTTTACTACTTGATACGTACGACCCCCAAATGAGACTAGGGCATCCAGGTGGAACTGATGCCCCCGAATAAGTCAACAGCAAGTGCGATTGAATCAAGCTTCACTCTGCATTTTTCTTTTTTCAAGTCCGTTCACAAGCTTTAAATTGATGTTGATGTAAGTCGAGAACAGTTAAATTATTGCCACACCAACGTTAATTTCTTCAGATTTTCCCCACAAAAATTCAAAGAATTTTCGCATAACCACTAATATTGATCTTCAGTCAAAACTCAAACATCACCAGAAATTGAAAAGGCACATCTCTCCCCGGCTCGGATTAGCCAGAAAGCCAAAATGGCCAGCACAACGCAAGACGAAACATCCTCCAATCCCAAAGCGCCAGAACTTGTCTCGTTTGTTGCTTAAACCCGACTCTACGATTCTTCCAAACTGCTGTAATCCTTGCACTTTAAATCCCTATTTTCACCCCATCGAGCAAGGAACACAATCACACTCAATATTATTCGCAGAAAATCGAGTTTTTCGAATTTGCATCGAATTGCCGTAAAAGCTTCAATTTGTGCACGCGAAATTTAACCACGAGTTGTATATTTGAAAACTGTTCCGTGGTACGATAAGACTTAAAATTTTATATTTTTCATTTAGTTTTCAATGATTTGCTCTATATCCTTTACACTAATTTATATTCTGATTCCGAATTTTACCAGCGAAGCAAATCACACACGAGTGGAATTTACAAACGGCAACAACCTTTCCGATCGATGTTCAGACTGCGAGTTTCACTTCGTAGCAATCCCACTTGACTCAACGAGCCTCTTCATAGTGGTAACGGCAGATTCTCATTGCAGCAATCTAACAATTGGTTCGCTTGATTGTCGCAATGGGGTTACCATTATTGATTTTTATTATTTATTTTGTTATTTTTTCTTTGGAACAACTTTTTATTGGTAATGGTAGCGGTGGTAGCAATGTTAATAAGTTACGTATTAAATTTTTCCGCGCTTATTGCTTTGTTACTTTTATGAGATGGTATTTTCTTCGCAAAGGTCTCTCGAGCAGTTGGCCTAGGCAGGCTGTTCGGTTACTACATCTGTGTGCTGTGTGTATGACATACTGCTATTAAATATAATATACTTTATGTCTTACATAAAATAGCCTAAACAGATTGCATGCTTGCATAAAATTCACCTAGCTACTGTACGCCTACAGATTTTATAGCGGCTAAACAAAGCACGTCTTCAGCACCATATGTTTCCTGTCGATGACAACAGAGCTTTTAGTAGTAAACAAACCACTATTAATTTCCCTTTCGACGGCATTTACAATTGAACGGACATAAGAACTGAAACTATTTTGACTTCACAAGGGGCACTGCTGTTTTTTTTGCAGTTAGTCTGAATTCAAACCATCAAATTCTTCTCGATCGTATCCAAAATATCGCATTTTTGTCAATAATTCACGATTTTTCATGCACATAAATTTCCGGTAAAAATTGGCCTACATGTGAAAATGCATGCGGCAACAAGAGCTGATACTTTAAGGTTTTTTTCTTACGTCAGTTTTGATTATATCTGATTTTTAAAAGTACGAAAACGGTAAAAAGATTTCTCTAATGAACATCAAGAGTGAAAATATGCATGCTTGTGCTGCTATAAACGCCCCCAGGTAAATATTATTGGACACATCATAGAACAGTGTAAATACCTTTTCGAGTTAACACGTTTGACTTCATACTACTTTTTAAGCCGTCAGAAAGGAAAACAATGCGAAGCCTTGAAGTTATTTCCACTAGTTAGTGAAACCTCACCTGATAATTTTGCATTTCTTTCAATAAAATGAATACTTTGAATAAAATAAAGCAAACCCAACAAATTCCGCTTAACTTTTCCTTTATTTAATTGAGTTTGTTCTTGAGAATCTGCCAAATAATTTTTTGGATAAAAGCTCTCACAGATTTCAAATTTTCCATTATTACATATTTTTCACAATACTCCATATTTCCATTCATATCGTGCAATAACAAAGGTATTTGTGAGTGGGAATTTCCAAGCCAATTATTATAGCGAACTACACTCAACCCCATCAATTTTCTTAAACCTCAAATACTTGAGAAACATCGTTCTTCCTCCATATCCTTAATGTTGATACATCTTATTCTTATTCAACTTTCCCAGCTATTATTATCAAGCCCTCCTTACTCCCTCCCTCCCTCCCTCAACTTGATTAAATAAGCAAAATCAAAGATTTATATGCCGTACCAGAATTTTGTATCAGGCAGAAATATTTGAAAAGAGCGGAGATGCTTCCTGGAAAAAGATAAATCTTCCAAGATGTTAAAATATTTTAATTTTGCCTTAAATGTGACTGAGAAAGTTGGAAGACGTAACTTCGTATTCATTGGGAACAAGAATCGGTAATTAACGATTTGAAAAACTGAATTGAAGCTATTGAAATTGTATCATTAAAAAAAAAGTCCTTTAGCTAAAATGTGAAATACGGTAAATGAGGATGAAATCGATTTTATCCTAAATTGAGTGAACAAAGAAAATCGAGAAGGAGGGCATGGAGTAAATAGAGCAATTTGTTGAAGCATTTCAAATGATGTTCAACATGATGTTCTTGTCTGAGAAAATGCCTCCTTGATAATGTTCTTGGAAAAATAAAGACGACTGGTGGATCGATACCAAAATGCTCGCGAAATAAGTTAAGTAGGTTAGGGACTTGACAGGTAGTAAAACATTCTATTAGTGTTCCTGGAAAATTTTAAATCATATTATTTCGTAGTTTTATTAGGTAACACGATCATCTTCGCGTTTCTTGGTAAATTTATTGTGTATCGATTTTTATGACTTTCCTGAGAATTCTTGATTGAAACATAGAAGACATAAATTTTCCGTTCAATAAAAAAACCTCAAAGCACGAATAAATGAGTGAAATCGGTCATCATCATAAAGGCTGTTATATTGAATATCTAAGTAATTTCCCAATGGAACCGTATCTTCTGGATATTTCCCAAAGGAACATTTTTATTTTAGAAGTGCTGTGGCTTCAAAACTCGATTCATCCTTAACAATTAATATGAAACCCACTCATTCTTTAAGCTTCAAAAAAATGAATATATTTTTTCCTTTGTTAAGACATATATAATTTGCTGAAGAAAGACTGCCAATGTCAACTCGCCCTGTGTTGGGAAATTTTAAATGCTTTGACAGGATATGAAGCGAAATCTTATCAATTCTCATCGGATAATGAACTTGAAAGTAAAATTAATATTTCCTATTTATTTATGGAAATACCATTACATTCAGGCTTATTTAAAATCGGTTTGATTATGTTAAATATGTAGTATATCAAAAATATGACAATTTTACAATGCTTAAAGTGAGCGTTTTTACATCTTATGCCCATCCTGACAGTTGTCAAATGCTTGAAAATTTTTATATTTGATAATATGTAGAAGTTTTTTTCTGATTGGGAGGCTAAGGCTATTTACACCTTGAGTGAGGGACCCCCAGACGTACAATACATCTGAAGTGCCCATCAAATACCTCCCCTGTTAACATAAGAACCTAGCCGAACCGTTTGGCACATTACTTTGGGCTAAGCCTCGTTTTGCTATACCTTGAGTTGCCTTCATATTGGGGGTTTCCTTCTATAGTGGGAGGGGAGGGAGGAATAGTTATTGCTAGAAAAGCTATCACCAACCCCAACAGCCCTGGCTACTGTGAGCCGTTTCCAACTTTTAGAACTGCCCGGTCATAATGTTTCACATGGTTCCAATTATCAACTGATTCAAGCATCTAATCAATTAGCTCCCCTGCTTCCTCGCAGATATCTCAGTGCAGCTTGTCCCATCTTTTGCATGTAAAAAGTGTGTGCCAGGCATCGCTCTCTTTTTCTGCGCAGGACTTACAGTCGGGGGCCATGACTTACCAATCTAGTGCAAGTAAAACTGAAAACACCAATGCCTTCTCAAGACCTGGGTCAGGCATGTGACAACCTTATCGTGCGTTTGATTGGGCTGAGGTATCAGGTCATGCCATTCATCCAGTGAGGGTTGCCTCTCCCCACATGTAACCACAGGAATCTCCCTTGTGTCTTCATTTCTGTGCAGGTAGATCTTGCTGCGCTCTCTAGCAAGGCAAGCGATAAGTGTCACGCCTGTGATGACTAACCTGCCTGGATCGGAGCCTGTCAGATATAAAGATGCAGTCCTCAGTGCTCCCTTGCTCTGTGCCTGCGCTAAGCATCTCCGGTATAGACCCTTACTGAGATCATCGCCGATTTTTCTGCTCCATAAAATAGCATCGACTCTACGGACTCATCAAACGTCGCCTTCTTGATGGGTCGATCCTCCTACGTTGGCCATAAGTCAACTCAGTGTCAATGAGCCTGGGACAGCTTTATCAGCCCTTGCCCTGATTTGCTCAGAGAAACTCATTTTTGCTAGCCTTATGGGTACTTTCCATTTAACCAGTATTTCTCCAATACTGATTATCCTTACTCTGGACATTTTAAACACTTTGGTTTTTAGTGCTGCACTGAATCCACGAGCAATCATTCAGTCCCTAAGCCAACATCTTAGCATACATAGTCTAAGTTGTACCTATTCGATGGAGCGTCCAGTGACTAGTGCCGCCAAGTTATCCGCATAGCCGATCAGGCATGACTCATCCACCAGCTCTTGTCTCAATAGCCCGTCGTACAATATTTTCCATCAGTCTGAACCAAAAATAGATCCTTGAGCAACACCTGATGTAACATACGTTCTTCGTTGCCCCTGCTTCGTAGCATAAAGCAAGCTTCGGTCCTTCAGGTAGTGCCTCAAAAGCCGCTGAGGATATTCTGGAACTTGTAAATTTCGCGAAACAAATTATTGCCTTTTTTGAAGATAGGAATGATAATTAATTCACACCACTCATGCAACATCAGATGTGTGGAATTAGCTTGCATATAGCCTTTTTTACAACCATATGGCCATGTTTAATTGAATGCTATTAATTCTGGATACTTTTTTCATTTTTTGGCTTTTGATAGAAGAGTTGATTTCTTCCAGAGTTGGAGGGAAAAATGTAGGCTCATCAGATATTTCAACCGACTTTAAAGCTCCTGATCTATGTGTCAAACTAAGGAGCCCTTTGGAATATGTAGCCTACGTTTCCTTAATTCTATCATCTGCCACAATGATGCTACTGCTTCTGTCTTTACAGAGTACGGAATCGGGCTGATATACTTGCTTTATAATTTTCACTACTTTTTAGGCATTTCTCATTCTTTTTTTTGCTGGTTTTTCATTTATGGACCTAATACTTTCTTTTCTTGCTTCCAATTGTTTTATTTGCTACTCATTGGAGGTTTTTGCTGATTTCTTTCTTGGCTCTTGTATTTCAATGTACATATTCTGTATTGGCCTGATTTTTCCTATCCAAAGCATTTTTGTAGAGGGCTGGTTTTCATTTTGAATGTCACCTTTACATCGAAACTCATATAAGAGGTTACTTCAGCAGTCCCAGATCGTATTATTGAATCGTCGACGCCTATTTTCAACAAAAAATGTCCTGCTTTGGCAACTACCGTTAATTTCCTTAAAAAGGCGCTGGAGAATAACAAGGCATCATCATATGCCAGTTGAGCTTCGGTTCAATTTCTGCTGTAATCGCATGATAATTGTCATCATTTAAGTTGTTAATGGAATTTTTAATGGGGTTGCAGACTCTTGTTGAAGGTTGTTTATACCAAGATTACGGAACTTCCAACTACGCAATATTTCTTGACCACCCTGTAAATCCTCCTCATCAATCTGAGAACGTAGCCTGGAACCATTTGATTCATCAATTCGGGGTAAGCTTCGTTGTCCGTCGCCTTAAAGCACATTCGGGGTACACAAGTCTCTTTTCCAGCAGGAAGAGAGGGATCAAAAGTGATTGCTTGAAAAGAGATCCAACCGCCAACACCTTTCGACGCTATAATGTATTCTGTTGATGTATGAGCATAGCTCAAACATAATGTGCGACTCGGTTCCGCTTGCCGAGTGATCTAAGCATCCTCCCAACTATTATTCCTCGAGACAGCTCGCCAAATTTAATGAAGAGGTTAAGCCGAAGCCTGTACCATATATTGCGTAGGCGAAAAAGAGGTGATTGGCATACTCCACCTCTCCTGTAAAAAACATGCAGTCCGAACACCGTGACTTACCAAGCATGTGCACGTAAGATCGGAAACATGTTTTCCCACTCTAGAGCTAGATCGGGTAGAAGTCTGTCTTGCCGTGCCTTCTATTGACCCATGACCTTAAGTCCAGGAAAGCTATTTTGTTGACCTTCTCTATATGTCACTCCTTCTGGACTATTGACTATTGTCAATCGCTAGAAGAGTCTAACCTTTCCTTTTTGGTGACCTCTCCCCAGTCTTCTAAATTCCTACGAAGATATATATTCCTGCCCTCTTTAGCAAGGAGAGCAATGGGTATTGCCCGGGTAATCGCGAACACTGTCGATCTAGAGACTGTTCGATATGCAGTTGTAGCCCGAAATACCTGCTGTCTGTACATATATTAACCACTTTCGATGCAACTTCTTGCTGAGAGCATACCCCATAGCTCTTATTTATAGAGTAGCATAGATTGCACGGCACTCATCAGGAGTAATCGCCTTGATGAGGTGGGTTCCCCTATTTCAGCCATCAATTGAGGCGTGTTTGCTCGGAAAAGCTCATCTGTGAGTCTATCAGTCAGCGTAGGTATTTCATTGTTTGTTTGAATCCAATAGATAAGTCTCCGATACTAATTTTCATCAGTCTGGGAATTCAATACTATACTGGAATCCCTACTTTGATTTTGTCCAGTGCCAGGCTGAATTCACAAGCTATCATCCATTCCCTTCCTCGGCACATTGATATACCTAGTCAGAGCTCAGTGACTAGCGCCTAAACATCATCCGCATTTCCAATCAAGCATGACTCATCTGGCAGCACAAGCCTCAGAAGCTCATTTTAAGACACATGTCATGGCCAAGAATTGAGCCATAAACTTGAACAGATGTAATTTGTATCCTCCACTGACCTTCCTTCGTATCATAGAGCAGGCTAAGGTCCTTCAGATAATCCTTCAAAATCTCCATTAGATATTTTGGTAATGGATTTTCCAGTGCTTCCAGAGTAAACGCCCATCTAGCAAATTTGAAAGCATTTCTCACATCATGAGTGACCAACAGAACAAGTGATCATGTGGAACTGCTATGTACCTCTGTACGCTAGACCACGCTCACCACTTCCTTGATAGCGCCGATGGTGGAGTTTCTGGATTAATTAAGCTAGCTCACTCTGAACAATGCCATACGCAATCTCCTAACGTTTTAAGTGATGCAATGCTGAGCCGCACTTCACAAGCTTTTTTCAATAATGTAAAATTTGAATTAATGAAAGTATTCGTGAGCTTAATCTGTAAATTTACTAATCAAACAAAAAGTGAAACAAACAGGAGTTAGATAGGTTGCTTACAATTTGCACGCCATATCATAAACGACGTTAGCAGCAGCAATCACCAAAAGCATTACCATCGTTGACATTACCAAAGAATGACCCTATTTGTTTTTGTTTGATGGTGAAATTATTGGCAATGGAGCCCGCACTGATAGAAAACGGGTTCATTGAACGGTGTGGGAGGAGCTCTGGAAATTCAATCCAAAACATCAGGAAGAGCCCGACGAGGTTTTATCGCATTCCTATTGAACCTGCAGAATTTATAAACGATTTCTGCACAATTTATATTGTTACAAAAGCCTTCCTTAAATTCACATAAGTGTTTGGCTTTCCCCCGCGTTTTCCACGAGCATTGCATGTGTTAAAATGACAATACTACTACAGCAGCAAGAACAAATCGATTGCCCACAAATCAGCGTGAAAATACAAATGATTCTGGCATTGCTGAAAGAGAACCGTAATTGGCAGTGCACGCCGAATTTGCAGCACAAGCGGATTTGAGAAAAAATTTTAAACCATCCGTCAAAACTTAGCCGGCGTTGAAAACAGAGAATGCTAGCGTATTTAATGATGCAAAAGCAACAGTCTTAATGGCGCAATTTCAACGCAAGACCTCCCACTCGACGCAAAGCAAAGCAACTGGTATCGTCCTACAACAAACCCAAAGCAAATATTAATATTAAAAGTGCTAGCAATGAGAGTTCGTTGTGTTAAACATCTTGTCGGCTACTACGTACCCAGCTCTAAGAGATCTGGCGTTGTATGTAAATAAAATCAATTATTTGTTGAAATTTGTATTTGCCAGGATCAAAACACGGATTACTGCTAATACATATTCTGAATTGAAACACTTGCGATATTCAACATTTCAACGAACATCACTGACAGTTCGAATCGTCACTTAATCAGAATTGGCCCAATCAGCCCGTAGTGTCGTTAATTTCTACCAGACCTGTTTTAGGGTAGAGTGAAACCGAGTGAGCCGAGTTTGTGTGGAATCACTTCCGGAAACGGGATAAACCACTCCCAAGAGGTGGCTGAACTCGGACAAAGACTTTTTCTGGTGAGTGGATAAGTGGCCGTTATGGGCAAAATTCTAATAGCCAGGCAAGATTGTCGCGCCTTTTACTTTGGCGGCGAAGATTCTGAATAGTGGTGAATGTTGAAGTATTTTGGTTGTTTGACGTGAGTATGATGAGCGAAAAGTAAAGTTAATCATTGGGGGAGTACCCAAAAATGTATGGTAGAGTTACCTTGGAGACCCTGAAGATATTCTCAACAAGTGAAAGATCAAAATCGAAGCGAGCATACAAAGTGTCGGAGGAGCAAGTCAAGGTAAGACATTGTGTACTGGAAGAGGATTTTAGCATTGGCGTTGGAAGTAGAAATAACGGAGCCCCTTATTAGAGTAGGGAAGCTAAGTGAGTCAAACCTTTCATATTCTTTTCATTCAATTTGTTACTAGTTAATTCGGAAGTCATATTTGCGTAATATATCTATTGATTTTATTCGAACGATCTTGAATATTCGTGTATAAAATTAAATAAACATTCGTTCCCCAGGCTGTAAAATATGCGGCTTTAGAGTAATTTCCTCGGGCTTTCCTCCAGCCTATAAGAGCCTGAAATAGTTTGGAAAAATAAGTGGTAGTGCTCGGTAGGTATACAAGTATCGGGCTATGAGAGCGTCAAATTAGAACAGATTAGACATATCTTTTAGTGCATGCAGAGTTTCTTGCAGTAATTTAACAGCTTTAACGTATGCTGTATGGGCTTCCGGTCAGCGTAAGATTTTAAGGTTGCCCTACTTTTCGTGGCAAATCAATTTCGGCAGACCGCAGACTCACTGGCTGCGTGAGGAAATCCAGAGTAAGTAAGTTAGTGCCCAAGTTCATCTTCGGTTAACAAAACTGGGGCTGCGGGATATCCGCAGGAGCATCCTTATCTTAGGGTGTAACAAAGCCATATTGCCGTAAAGACTCTGGACTCCTATTCCTCTTGCTGATCAGCGTAAGCTTCACTACCTTTCAACACTGCGGGAAAATTCCTCGGAGCAAAAAAGCGTGAAATGTACTGATCAGCAAGTCAGGACAATAGTGATAGACCATCTGCATTACCTCAGCTGGAATTCGATCAGGCCCAAGGCCCTTTTTTGCCTTCATGGACAAAACTGCTTCCTCCGATTCCATCTTTGTAAAAAGTGTACAACCCACTAGAATTTCATCATGGATCGCTCCAACAAGTACGGGGCGTGTATGGAAAAGGGCCCACATAATCTTGTCCTTTTTTCCGCTTCGTATGTGCAGGGCAATGGTTGGGCTCTGATCTTCAGCATGTCTATGTTGTAGTCTAGGTCTTATGAAATCCTATTCTCGTCGTCAATTAGACTTTGTATGCAGCGTGCTTTGTGCACACTTTTTCCGAAATTCGTGTTCATTAGGCTTCTGGTCGGAGCTTGTGACATTCACTTCGCTGTTCAGCTAATTTTGATGAACACCAGTATACTGGAGACTTGTCGGGTCGGGGTCTCTGATGAAGCATAGAAGACCTGTAGGTAGACGTGGTAGCACTCATAGTTGAGTCTTCTGAGCCCGTAGCTGCTAATCTTCCACTCCCAAGCAAAATTTCCGGCATCGATGTCCGTGCCAACAAAACAACAAATTTTTATGTGTCCATTTGCCGAGTGTTCAATCCAAGATCGGAAGATCGCGCATGTGTACGCCGAGAAGAACCGTCGTTGATCTCAAGCACTATGTACTGATTATTATTGGCTGAGTAGTCCTCCAGAGCTCTCCATTTGTATACGCTTGCCACTAAGGACGCCGATGGAAAAGTCACATCTGGGATAGCTCCAATGCAGCCCCAGTGCCAGAGAGTAGGGGTGTCGCCAGCTTTCAACTCAACAAGCCCAGTTCTGGCAGTCATACCCAGGACTCACTTTCTATTAGCGTATGATAAATCTATACCTCATTCAATGGCTTTCCGATTGAAGTCTCCCCCAACGAAAACATACCGCTCTGCTTTAGAGGCAGTGTCTTCCAGAGCATCGAGTTTGGCCTGAAAGGACAGTAACGGTTAATTCAGGGTGAGATACCATATACGAAGTGTGTACAAAAAGTAAGGTGACTTTTCAGATTTCACGGGCAACGTACATTCGATTATCAATGTTTTTGTTTTTTATATTGGTACACTCGTCATAAATATATATTTACAGTTTCAGCTATATTATATATTTGGTTTATTTGTAAGAGGCATAACAGTTCGAAGTATTTTGCGTGCTCGGCGATTTTTCGCTATCGAAAAAATGGATCAAAGATCAAAAATCAATCATGCCTCAACCACCATATTCACCGGAATTGGGCCCCTGTGGCTTTTTCTTGTTCCCAAAACTGAAGAGACCTATGAAAAGACGGAGATTTGCAACAATTGAGGAGATGAAGAGTGCATAGCTGGAAGAGCTGAAGGCTATACCAAAAAGTGCTTATGAGAAGTGCTTCGAGAGTTGGAAAAAGCGTTGGCACAAATGTATTCATTACTTTGAAGGGGATAATAGAAAGATTGACGAATAAATAAATATTTTTTCCTAAAAATATAAAGTCACCTTCTTTTTGAACACGCCTCGTACTGAACCCACTCAAACCCATCCCTGCCAGTCACTCTCCACCGGCAAATGAGCGCTACCTTGTACTTAGATAGTGGCAGTGTGGGATTCATCAAGGAGTCATGCTGATGTACTTTTGTCATGATTCTGCTCGCAGCAGCAAATTGGTTGTCATTTCTTTCGCAAACTACTCCAACAGCCTTTGGGCTACAGTACTGCAAGGTATGGATCATTGCGACGTTGTTTTGGTCTTGGCTATGGTCTCCTTGAGGACCTGGTGTACGTGTTGCATGGATCTAGTACGATTTAGCACTTTTTCTACGTTTCTATTTGTAAGTACCACTGTTGTCTGTACCAAACTGCCCTATAGCAAATGATAATCAACTAGTTTCTATCAGCCCAATTAGTTACAAAGTACTTGATCTGAGGCTGAGGGAGGTGAGTCTCTCCTTGTCATTGTTCGATCTTAAAGGATTCAGGGTTCTGTTAGGGTGGTCGTCTATCCTGGCCAACCGTTTGAGTGCACGGTTGAGTATATATTTATCAATTGTGTCCAGTTTTAGGTCTTTGTGGATGTTAGTGTTCCTAATGTACTTAATGTGCTCACTCACTCATGAATTCACGGAAATTATAGCTATTTGAAATTTCTCCTAATACAACAACAATAACACACGATTTTGGTATGTTACAGACTTTCCATTGAATCAGACACTGCAGATTTGATTTGATTTTCTTGAAATTTTTAAATAAGATCAATAATATAAATTTTTTGGGAAATTCATGATTTGAGTGTTTTTTGTTTGTTTGCAACAAAGTGACGACCGTTAAAAGTACAGAAGCAATGGATTTTTTTATAAACGTGCACATCTCTTTGACATGTTTCTTGGTTTTATTCGTTGCTGGTGACTGCATTTCGCACGTTGGGTACAAAACCCTTCTGACATGACCGTAGGTCTGTTTACCCAACTTGTTTATTTTGTGAATAAGGATTCTTCAATATTATAATTTAAATTATTCTTAAAATTTTGGTTTCGTTTCTAATCTCTACTTTCGGCAGTATAACTGACGTTTATCCACGGTATACACCAATTTCTTTCAGCCGTTGCTGCAAGTTGTGGGAAGTGTGATTTCTGCACACGATAGGTGGGGGTAGTGCCCTTTTGATACTAGATTTAGAGAAAGCATGCTCTGATCAGAGTGAAGTGTTTCTACGGTAAGTAGCTATTTCTTTCAGCCGTTGCTGCAGGTTTCGCACCAAAGTTGCTCTGCTCTGATCGTCCCGAGTGGTGGAAAGTATGTTTCGCTGGGCTAAATTGTGGGGAAGTGACGCATCGCAGGTGTTAGTTTCCATCCTTTTCGGCAGGTGTATTGGGAAAAAAAACTCTCGCTTAATGACTTAATTAGGGCTCATAGGCACAAGCGAGTGGCATCTACGCCCATCTCCGCCCATCTCCAGGCGAGTTTTTGAGTTTGATAGGCCCAAACGGAGCTTCCTTTTGGTTGCCGGGAGATAAACAGCAATAATTTCTCTCTTCAACTGGTAACAGCCACTACTAAAGAAGTATGAAAATGCATTCGATTTTTATCAAAAAAAATTTTTTTTTTTCAAAATATTTCCCATGAGTTTACATACAACTGGTTCAGGCATAGAAAAACGTTGTACCCGCAGTTTATTTTCGATGTATAGGAATAAAAAGAAATCATTGGATGCCAAATCAGGGCTGTACGGTAATTGACCCGTCAATTCGATTTCCTGGCCAAATGGGTACTAGTCTGAGCTAATGTGTGAGGGCTCGCATTGTTATGATGGAGAATGATTCGCCATCAATTGCTCATTTTGCAAATATCTTCGAATACTTCCCGTAAATAAATGGTCATAAATCACTCAAAATTGACCGTCTTATGTTCCTCAAGCAGCGCAATCGCCATATAACACATTCAGCCGAAGAAACAGACGACCATTTGCAATTTTTGCAAATTTTGTTGGATTTCGCTCGTCTTGGAATACTCACATAGTCGATTGCTGTTTTACTTCCGACTCATAGGTATAGACCCATGATTCGTCACCTATGACGATCTTATTCACATCAGTTGTAGCACCGCGATGGTATTTTCTGACAATTCGTTTGCACCAATCGACACGCGCCTTTTTCGAGCGATTGTGAAATTATGAAGGATCCAGTGCAAACAAACATTTTTTAACGGCCATATGTTTATGCAATATAAAATATATGGCCGAAAAAGAAATGCCTAAAGATGCCTTATCTGACAGTATTTCACATAACGATTTTTTATAATGATTTCTTGCCCTGTATTGATGTTTTCTGACATAACTGCCGTTTTTG
Source organism: Odontomyia ornata (assembly GCA_963969285.1). NCBI lineage: Eukaryota > Metazoa > Arthropoda > Insecta > Diptera > Stratiomyidae > Odontomyia > Odontomyia ornata. The sequence continues at coordinate 45,749,555 of OZ017742.1, forward strand.
GACGGCCTTAACAAAATTTGTCCTTAGCAAATGACGTCCACATTTTGATTCGTTGAACCAGGTATAAATTATCTGAAGGTATAGCGTTTTATCGTCAAGGGCCGAATGAAGCCTATCGACACATTTTTGCTGTTGAAATTGATGTTTAAAATAAAAAGAAAACACTTTTGTGATGAACACACTAATCTTTTATTTAATTCATTGCATAAACATTGATAATATTCCAGGATTTAGGTGAACTTTTCAACCCGTACAATGACTTGTTTAACTTTACAATATTAATCTTTCCTCCGTAGGCCCCCTCTGTAAAACCTACATACACATTTTCTTTAATATCCCATATAGAAAAGCCCCAGTGACATCCATCTGGTGTATAGGTAAATTATATTTTGTTGCAATTATTACAAACAACCTGAAAGTTGCTAGCTTAGCAACTGGGCCATAAATGTCACTTAAGTTGACTTTATCTTGTTGTGCAAACCCCCTAGCAACTAGCCTAGCCTTGTACTCTTTGACATTATATTTTTTATTTTAAAACCCATTTGCCACTTATGGGTTTTGCACTTACAGGTAAGTTACAAAATTCCCACGTATTATTGTCACTCGGAGTCAAAAGTTCCCTGGCAATAGCTGCACTCCACTTACCGGCATCACTTCGGCTCATGGCATCATCATATGTGATGGGATCACATTCACTTTGGTCCGACTGCACATTGTTACACTTGTAGAATTCAGTTTATTTACGCTCACGCTTACACCTTTCCCTTTCTATGGGTGAATCAATTCCGTCCAATAGATGTTCTTCTTTGCTGCATGGCAGGTAGTCACTGTCATCTTCCGAGTTATTTCCTAAGATATTATTTATGTGGGTTGTCTCTATCTCATTGTGGCTATTCTCTTGCACTCTCTCCTCTTCAAGATTTAAGGACACAACTGTTTGCTCTTCACTTTTCTTCACTTGATGTTTTCCTTCTCTTCTTGCTGTAAGCATACAATGTCTCTTTTTGTTTCCGCCACATTCTGTTCAGGATAGTAAATACGATAACCTTTCACATCTTCCTCATATCTGACCATCAATCCCTTCTCTCCTTTGGGATCTCACTTCAGTCTTTTCTCTTTTGGAATGTGTACATATACTTATGTAACAAAAGCTCTTAACTCATGGATATTATATGTTTTCCCAGTCCCTACCTCAAATAGAGATCGCCCATCCTCATGGCTCTTCCCAGTTCTATTCAACACGAACACTGCAGTATGTATAGCTTCAGCCCATAATTTCTTTGGTGAATTTCTTTCATGTATCATTGTCCTGGCCGCTTCCAGCAATGTCCTGTTTTCTCGCTCAGTCTTGCCATTCTGTTCTGGGGTGTTTGGGACTGTGGTTTGGTGTGTTACTCCACGCCTTGTAAACATTTCCTTCAGATTCCTCCTGTTCACAAACTCCAGGCCGTTATCACTTCTGAATGTCTTCACCTTGTTGCCAGTACTTTTCTCGGCCTTATTTATAAAGTCATCAATTATATACTTGATCTTATCTTTTGTCTTCACAAAATACACACTTCTGAAATTCGCATAAGTATCTTTCAGCACAACGAAGTATCTTGACCCACCAACTGACGATTCTTCCATGGGACCGCATGTATCAGCATGAATTAATTCACATGTCCTGGTACTCTTGTATTCGCTTCTATTGATTGGCAATCTGTGTATTTTTCCAATCAAGCAACTCTTACACGGTTGGATGTTTTTTTAGCCTCAATGTTTTTTTTCCGCAAAGCATCTTTGACGTAGATGAAGTTTTGGTGCGCCCCAATCTTCTGTGCCACTCTTTAAATCGTTCGACGCTAGTTCTGCAGTACTCGCAATTTCACAATTATTACTCGTATTATAGCGTAAATCCAAATAAAACGAATTTCCAATTCTTTCCGCAACCGCGCAAATTTTATTTGCCTTGAAGAATTTGCATGAGCTGTCATCCGTCACTATGACATAACCTTTATATGTGGTGCAATTGACCGAAAACAGATTCGTTTTTAACTCAGAAACATGCAACACTCTGTCTATAACTGTGTCAATCCACTCCTTTCCGTTCGATACTTGAACTGCCATCTGTCCATAACCAATCGCTTTTATCACTGCTCCATTACCGATGATTACAGGTTTTGACGAAGTATTTGAGAATGATGTAAACAATGCACGGTCTTGACACATATCTTCATTAGCGCCAGAATCGACTAGCCACTTAGATTTTTGCAGTTGATGCGACAGATTAGATACCACGAACGCGTCACTATTCGTTTTATTTTCACTTCTTAACATTTTTTGTTTTCGAAAACGACACTGAAACAGTTATTATTATTACTCACGTTCCCTTCACTGTTAGTTTTATTGTTACTTTTACTCTCGGTTTGATACTGTCCACTTTTACCATATTTGAAAACTTTTGATGGTCCTTAATTTTTCACAAAGAATGCAGAAGGTTTTGCTTGCTGTGCTCTTTCGTTCTTCTCTTTTACTCGCGCTTCTTCGATCAGTAGTCTTGCCACTAGAATATCAAACGTTTGTTTGTCATCAGGCGCCGATTTCTTCACCCATTTGTTTCAATTGGTTTTGTATTTCTTGTATATTAGATAAGAAAACAGACATGTCGATACCTCTTTCGAAATAGTATTGGGAAAATCACTGTTGTATAATGTGCACACTGGTCTCAGTTTTCTGTTCATATACACTGTGGAGTTTTCACCACATCTCGGCAGAACTCGTACATGTAATAATATGTAACATTGCCAATTCCGACATTCATGTTACCAATAACGTCTGCGCTTTGGCATCTTTAGATTCCCATGCAGATATCTCACTGGCCACTTCGGGCTTCACTTGTTTTCCCTCCACAATGTTTAACCATCCATGACCCCTCAACTGTACAGTTGTTTGGAATTTTCATATATTCCAATTTCTGGCCCCTTCTAACTTGATCACATTGACGTTATTGTTATTTCCCTCCATCATCGACGATGTTACACAGTGCCCGAGCCTGATCACGATGCCGCAAACTGTAGTGAATTAACCTCACTTTTTCCTCCTCGCCGATTTTGCTGCCGCCGTAAATAACATCAATCTACATCAAGCTGTTCTATGTGCCTGGGCCCATAACCTGATGTTTGAAATAAAAAGAAAGCACTTTTTGTGATGAACACACTAGTCTTTTATTTAATTCACTGATACAACGTGTTGATTTTTAGAAGAGTAGAACGGAAGTGATGCAAAGAAAAACTTATACCAACATAGACATTTGAACAACATATAATATTTGTATTGTTGCCAACTTGAGCATTTTCAAATAAACATTGCTAACTGTGGAAAATCATCCCACGAAAATGTTCACGAGTTGACTCAATTTTTGCCCAAATTTATTTTTTCAACTCACTGTTAACAACGAAAATTGCGCTTGTGTATCAAAATACCCTGAGTACGTTTAATAAATGTCAGATTTTCGATGGACATGTCAGATTTGACGAAAACGTTCGCACTAGAACATCCCTGTTACAAAAACTTTTGTAGTGGCCGCCGTACTAACCCTTAAATAATTTTCATCCAAAAAGACGTAAGATTGATTTTTGTACCGTTTCAACTCAATATCTACCTGATGAATATTCTTCTTTCCGACTTCACCTCATTTCCGCATTGCTAAGTATCCTTATGAATATTTTATTAAATATAATACCCATTCCCATTATCTCTTTGGACATTGCAAGTGTGTTCACATTTTTCCGTTCCTCATCATGCAAGTGAAATGACAGAAAACTTTCCATGGCAGGCCATCCACCTTTCAGGTAGTAAAAAGTGTACACTCATCTGCAACACAACTAGATACCCACTTATCCTTGTTTCCAGAGAAAGAAAAATTTCTCACCACATTTTAACAGCCTTCACTCTCACAGCACATACTTAATACTTGAAACGGTTTCTTAGTGGCGCGGATCCTTACCTGAAAGCATGCTCTTATTATTCTGTATCCCCATCCCCGATGCCGATGTCTGGAAAACACACAAAATCTAGGTTACATTAATTTCCATTAGAGGATACATTATCGCTTAGGTGTGTGCTAAACAAGAAGGAACAGAAGAAGAAGAAAAAAAACATTCGCTCGCACGCGAACAAAGGAAGAATGAAAGAGGCGCGAAGAGAAAGGCAGCCAAACGATTTTTTTTTTATATATTTCAGGTCCAATAAGGCTCTGGAGAACTTCCCAGTCCAACGGCACCTGTGAAGAGACTCGGCATATTTTGTATCCTGCAGGTTGCCTAAGTGTTTTAGGTGTATTTACTGCTACTTTGTTGGTAGATTTTCTAATGTGATAAAGTACTTTGTGTCACGGATGACGATATTCCTGGGAATCTGAAGCGCCGCGCCACACTCCGCCACGCCAGACGTGCGCCGGGCGGAGGCGCTAGGCGTATAATTTTAGACATTGCTCCGGGAGGCATGTAAGGCAACAACGTGTGCTCGCAAAGGTCGAAATAAAAAAGAGCTAAATCATGTTCATCCTTTCACTGGCAGGTCGGGTAATTATTTTCAGTCTGGCAAAAGGATGCTGATAAAGATCCTCTTGGCACTGATAAAATATTCACCTGTCGAGCGAGTATTGGGTGGGCGGCCTACTGATTACTGTGTGGAGGCATCCTTGCCTGCATCCTACATCAAACAAAATTGTTTTTAAAGTCTTGCCAATTAGTCAGTTGAGACTTTTCCCGAGCAGAGTTTTCAATTAATTTTGCACCTGACATACGTGCCCCAACAAACGCAGACTTACCTGGCATGAACGGAGATATTTACTGGATAGGGTCGAATTGTTAGAGAACAAAAGAAGAACACTGTCATACCTTTTTATTGTTTGTTTTTGTTTTCGGTTGGCAGCCGGCAAAATAATTTCCACATTAAATATGCAAACATGCAAATGTATGTTCGGCTCTAATTGTACGCATATGAGTGACTTCGTAACGAGGCTCGCTTGCACGGCTCCATCATTCAATTCTAATGCCCTAAATTTCATGTACAGAGAAAATTTCCGAAGCAAACAAACGGAAACTTTGGCCGGTGCTCCAAGCACGAGCATTTGCGGCCATGGCAACTTGTTAAGCTGTGATACCATACAAACACCTATGACACGGCCGTGCATCCTCATATGCCAGAGCAAACAAAAAGTCCAGTTGTCTAATGGTGTTTTATGCCAACACCATTTAAATGGAGGCAAATATGAATATTTATACCAAGCAAATACTGGGGAGGTGAAACGTTCTGCTTTTATTTTCGGACGAGATAGTGCACCGGCAAGTGGAGTTTTATTTTTGTTTTCCACAAACACTAGACAAACTTCACCTGTACCACGAATTCCCCATGGTTTGAGGTCAGTTCCGGAGCTCTCTATAAATTTTTATTAGACAAGTAAAAGGCATAAAACACCCTCAAGATGTGAAAACCTACTTGAGCAATTTTTACATCCCCATCCGAAGTGTGCTACCCTCTAAAGATTCAAACAGGGAAGCAGGCATTCAGCGTGGATAGCATTTCCGGTGCTTGGTGAACAGAAAGGTGCTTAAGGTGTACAGAAACACGTGGAAGTCTCCAAGAATGCAAATAACTCAATTTAAAGGTTTTCCCACGTTTTTTTTAGGGTTTTGTAAAATAATTTTACAAAACCCTACTAGTTTCGCGACCAGTCTGTCCGTCTGTCCGTCTGTCCGTCCGTCCGTCCGTCCGTCCGTCCGTCCGTCCGTCCGTCCGTGTGTCACAGCAGTTTTTCTCGGAAACTACTTAAGCTAGAAACATCAAATTTTGTGTGTAGGTGTAAAGTGGTGATCTCTTTAAAGTTCAACTACAAAAAAAATTTATGAGGTATTTAAGGGGGGTCCCCCCATATAGGAGAGTGACCCCCCGAAAAAAAAATTTCATTGAAAGTAGCCGATATGGGTATCAAATGAAAGGTCTTGATGAGAACTTTTCAAAACAGGTCTTTGTTTGGCAAAACTTGCTTTGAGGGGCGCACAGGGAGGGGAAATACACGAAAAATTTGTGTCCCCCCCCCTCGCGATTGGACACCTGTGATCCGAAAAATCTGAAAATCAGGAATCAGGAATGTAGGCCTTGGTGAGTACAACAACAACAAATACGTGAGAAGTCGCAATTCACTCAACTTTGTTAGTAATAGTATGATTTACCGATTTTATGTTTTCTTGAATAAAATCTTAACGGTACCCTTAAATTCAATGAAATTCAGTACGTGGATGTTTATTTATAAGATTGATCTATCCTGAAAGTTTCATAAAAATTGAATCATATTTAGCGAAGTTATAGCGGTTTGAATTTTCCTGTATAACTATGGAACAATATGCGCTGCATTTATTACTATGGCAACATACCTGTATGGCTATGGAACAACATGCGCTTTTTATCGACTAAGACACCACAGTTTTGCTAGGATTTGCATGAAAATTTCAGGAATGAAAGGTGTCATGAATATCTTTGAGAATCGGTTCAGCTAGTGGTATCAGTAATCGTAAAACAAAATAGTGGCTGTTTTAAATGCGAAGATTGAATAATTTTGAGTTATTTTTTCCCAACTTCAACGTTTAAGGTGCATTGATTCAATTTAATGATGATGAGTACCTACAATTAATGCTCATAGGTGAAACAAGTCAAGGAGGTGGGAGAGAGCTCCTAGCAAAAGGGTTTTGTAACCATTCTAGGATTTGAAAAAATTGGCCATGAATCGATGATAACAGTACAGGAGAGTGGCCCCTGAAAAAAAAAAAAATCATTAAACGTAGCCGATATGAGTATGAAATAAAAGTTTTCATGGGAGCTTTTCAAAACAGTTGTTAAACTGTCAGTTTTTGCTTCAGTGGGGGCACAGGGGGAAAATACATGAAAAATGTGTTCCCTCCGTCGCGAATGGACATGTGAAATAATTATCAAGGGATATATTTATGACCAAAAACCTCAGAAGTCGAAATTCGTTCAACTTTGTTAATAATAGTATGATCTTCGTATTTCATATTTTCTCCAATAAAATCGTCTTTGACATGTTTCTTGATTTGATTCGATCTGGTGACAGCATTTTTTAAATTGAATACAAAACCCTTCTGACATGAGCGTAGGTCTGTTTACCCAACTTGTTCTGTTGTTATTTTATTGGGGGCCAAGTAACTAATCATTTCACATCGATCAATAAGCGCATCAATTCATCTTGTCGAATCTCACTGATATGTTGCCTCCACATACGAGTACTTGTATGCATGTGAATCTTCGGTGGAACATTTTTACTTGCGGAAAGTAATGGAAATGGAAAAGTTCGACATTCGCACCAGAGTGTTACATATCAAAATAGCTGGGAATGGACGTATCTGCACGTTTTCTGTATTCATTGACGTCAGCAGTTGGATTTCAGGGATTCGATTTTCTTCAGTTGGATATAATCGGATTGACGTTAGATTTAGCAGATTAAGTGAGAAGGCAATCATATGTTTATATTCATGGATCAAAGAGGATAAGGAATCGTTGAACTATCTTCAGGTCAAAGATGATTTAATTCCATGGGATCTGGTTGCTGATTAAGATGCTTTTAATGAATGTTTTAGCGCCTCTGAAATTGGAGTTAATATAGTAACATTACCAATTTACATATGGCTTCGAAATTCTTGATTTTATGATATTGTTGAATTAACAACTTGTTTTATATTCAAGTAACTATCGGATGCTCTTCAAATTGTTTCTCTTAAATATACTCCTAATGTAACCAAACTTTTAAATATGGTTTGCTGAGTTCAGTTTCTTATGTTACGAGGGCGGTCCCAAAAGTACCCGATCCGACAAAGAAAACAGTAAAAAAATTGCAAAAAAGTTTTTTATTTTTCAACATATTCTCCTTTCAGCTCGATACACTTTTCCCAACGATGTTCAATAGCTTCGATACCCGCTTTATAGTAGGAACCGTCAAGCTCCTCAAAATAGCTATTAACCGCAGACTCTACCTCTTCATTGTTGGCAAATCTTTTGCCGTCGCGCCATTTCTTCAATTCGACAAAAGAAAATAATCCGAGGGAGCCAGATCTGGCAAAAAGGGTGCCTGAGGAAGCAATTCGGACTTCAACTCATTGATTTTAGCCATCGCAATGACGCACGTGTGGACTGGTGCGTTGTCGTGATGAAATAACACTTTCTTTTTCGTCAGATGGGGCCGTTTTTGCTTGATTTCATCACTCAAACGCTGCAATAAGGCTGCATAAAATGCGCCGTTGATTGTTTTTGCTTTTTTCGAGATAATCAACAAATATTATTCCATGCGCATCCCAAAAGCCGGATGCTATGACCTTGCCAGCTGACTGAACTGTCTTTGCTATCTTTGGAGCCGGCTCTCTCTTTTCAGTCCACTGCTTTGACTGCTCCTTGGTCTCAGGTGTAAAATAATGAACCCATGTTTCGTCCGTGGTTATGAATCGACGCAAAAACTCGGCTTTATTGCTGCGGAACATTGTCAAACAATCGATGGAAACACCCTCAGCTTGCTGTTTGTGCTCCATTGTGAGCAAACGCGGCCCCCATCTTGCGCACAAGTTTCTCATGTGCGAATTTTCGGTCAAAATGCGACGCACAGCACTTTTTGAAATACCTCCCATGTCTGAAATTTCGCGCACTTTTATTCGACGGTCAACCAATACCATTTGATGAATTTTCTTCACATTTTTTGACGTAGTGACCTCACTTGGTCAATCACTGCGGTGTTCTTATTGGCAGCTCGTACGACCTCGCTTAAACTCATATACCCGATATTTGACTGTTGTAAACGAGAGAGCAGACTTTCCCAGAGTAGAATCCAACTCGGCTTTAATATCAATTGGACTTAGACTTTTCAAAAGAAGTATTGTATCTCACAACGATGCCCGATTTTTTTCCATACTTACAAATTAACTGGGAGCTTTCCATTTGGATGTCTGTAAAAAAATAATAATTAACGTACCGTTATGAATTTTGCACATTAAGTTGTTGAAAGGTGGTATTGTCAATCGCAGTAATTGTTTTTTTAAAACTACCTGTATTCATAAGTCTGGTCGGGTACTACCCTCGTACGTTCATACCTAACATGATCACCTTTTTGGAGCACGAATTTGGTCTACAGAAAAAGAAGGAATCAAAAACGACTGAGAAAAAAACACAAACATGAATAATGTCCTCATAACGACGAAGATTTGATTCTTCTTTTCGCGATTGCAAGTAATACAAAAATTTATGCTGTATTTTCATTGGCTTTCTTGAAAGCGTATTTCCCAACGCTTCCCATTCGTTTCAGAAGGTTGAACTGTCCTTTCAAGAAATCGAATTATTCCATGTAATCCAATTTGATATTGTATCGAACATACAAAATTTCTCGAAATCTTTCAAATTTCTTTGATTAGAGAGATGATCCGTCCAACGGAGGCTGATATTCCTGCTAAACATAACATGTACGCGACGATTCTTGGGAGGTGGTTGTGTAAGATGTGATTTTTCACGAAATGTTGAAAACATTTGACCCAACGTTTATCGACAGCAACACTATTGTCCTCCCACAAATCTTTTCAAATAACTGAACTGATCGAACAATTCATTGTCATTCGATTCTATGTCAAATCAGCCACTCGATGCCATGAATCTCGAAGCATATTTGAGGAACTCTCATTCAGGCGGCTGATCAAGTCCGACCCACGTAAAAATCATGACTTTGTCGTGGACTATTCACCATTTCTTAATATAATCGATACACGTTCGTGAAATCCAGAAAATATTGATAAAATGCAATTATTTGGTAAATACCATAGAATTGAGGCCACATGTATATCCCGTGGACTAAGGCGAACACAACGCAATGTTTAACCTCACTTAATGTTGTAACAAAACAATTTATATCGAAAAAGGGGGAAAGAGCAGTCAGTTCGCTCGTTGCCAAATGATTGAATGCCAGATGTGGGTTGTTCGATTTTCTCGAGACGATATCAGTGCCACTCAGTGGTGAAAATGGTGTTCATGATCGCCACAGTACCCCCTTTCCAGAATCGACGTCAAGTTGATGTTGGCTTTTCTTGTCCGGCTGTCACTTCTGACGGAATGTCATGATGTTGCTCACTCTCGTCTTTTGAAGTATACGCTTGTTTGAGTCGCTCGGTTGAGACGGTTGTATCTTGTCCATTGAACTTGCTAATGTAGACATGATTCGTTCAGTACACTTATTGGGATGGGCTGGTTCTTATTGTGTCGTTGAATTTTCAAACATTGACAGGAGATCCAGTTGCGGGTCCATCGTATTGTTATCTTCCGAATGGTTGGCCATATGTATTTTTGGCGCAGCTGGTGAAGGGTGGCCTTGGCGCTCAGGTGAGTGAGTCTGTATTCTAAAATAAAGGCCTGTTGCCGATGTTTCAGTGAGACGTAAGGACGAATGTGTCCCGTTGAAGTATAGCCGTGCCGATTGGCAGCTTTAGTAGTTGTAGTCAAGTGTTGTTGGTGTTGTCCAGGAGCACACGAAGCTCATTATCTTCTTGTTGAGCCTTGGCTAGTTGAGTTGGTTCTGGAGTGAATGGCATGTTGATAATATTAATTCTGGAGAAGGCGTTGGTTACCAGATTCTCCGCGCCGGGAATGTGGACTATCTCCATCGTAAACTTTGAGATGAAGTGCAACTGTCTCAGATTGGCTTTGTCAAGATTTTGAGCGAATGCGTAGATAAAAGGCTTGTGGTCTGTTTTGATAATAAAATGCCGAACATCCAGAATATGCCTAAAAAGCTTAATGACGTCATAAATAGCTATTAATTCACGATCATACATGCTGTATCTAACTTCCGTTGGACTGAGCTTACGAGAGAAGAAGCCAAGTGGATGACAGTGTTCGCCATTGTGCTGTTCCCAGGCTACTCCCAAACCAGTGTCGTATGCGACAGTGAAAAGTTGAAGTTGTGCCTTGTGATCCGGGTGGACGGGTAAGGCTGCAGTTACTAGGTTGCGTTTGCACTTTTAGAAATCTGATTCCATTTATTATTTCTAAGGAACTTTGCAATTGTCGTTTTTCTTGCTGCTGCTTAAAAACGCGTTCAATGATGCCTGATGATGGGCTGAGTGTTTAAGACACAGTCTGTAGAAGTTACAGTTACAGTTAAGTTAGTTTTGGGATGAATTATCGCCACCATGAACTGGTGCGGTCAATGAATGCATGTTGGTTATTTTGAAGGGCCTGGAAGGGTATCTTCTACGACGTTGATTTTTCCAGGCTTATATTTAAGCTCATAATTATACTCTTCCAGGGCTGCTTTCCAGCGTTTGGGCTTTGTTTTAGTGTTCTTATTACTCAACGCGTAGGCTAGCGGTTGGCGGTCCATGAAGACATGAACTTTTTTTGACCCGTAAAGGAAGTTTCTCTGGGACCTTAGAGGCTAAATGATAGCCAACATCTCCTTCTCATTGGCTGCGTACCGTTCTTCTGCTTCGCTCAGTGTTCTTGATAGGAATGTTAGTGGGCGGCCCTCTTGAGCCAAAACAGCACCAATAGCGTTTTGTGAAGCATCTGTAGCAAGTTCGAATGATTTACTGAATTCTGGGTATAAGAGCATCACTTCTCGTGATATTGAGGAATTTTTTATTTTGTCAAAAGCCTCTTCGTTAAAACTAATTTTTATTTTACTGGACATGTTCTATGATATTTTGCCGTTCTCCACTCTTAAGAGTGAGGTGAGGGGCTTAGATAGTTTGGCACAATCCAAAATAAACCGTTTGTAGTACCCAGACATGCTTAGGAAGGACCTAAGCTCCTTTAGATGTGTAGGCGGAGGAAATTTCGATATTGCTTCTATCTTTTCCAGGTTTTCTGAACGCCCTTGCTTAAAATCATGAAACCCAAAAATTCATCCTCGATCCTCATGATCATGCGCTTGTCTAGTTGAACTTTAAAATTGGCTTCCTCTGGGGTGGCTAATATGGAATCGATATTTTTGAGGTGCTGTTTTTCATCCTATCTCTCTATTCTGATATCATCAATATAATTTTCGCACTCAATTTCCATATGTTTTTGGAGAACGTCATGAACCCATCGGTGGATATCACGGGTCCATTCTACACTCCAAACGGGAGCCTGTTGAACTCATACTTTCCATGGTTGACGGAGAACGCAATTTTTTTTGTCGGCTTTTCTCAATTGTATTTGCTGGAAGCCGTTTTTTAGATCAATCAGGGTAAAAAATTTATTCTTCCCTAAATTGGAAAGTATGTCGTTTATCTCCGGTATGGGGTAATAATGGTCAATTGTAACGGAATTCAAATTCAATGTCCGATAGTCGATAATTAGCCGGTTTTTATTTTCCTTGGATGCGTCCATCTTCTTTGGGACCACCCTCACTGAAGCATTATATGGTGACTTAGAAGGCCTTACGACACCATCATTTAGCAACCTTTGAATTTTTTTGTCAACGAAGGGTTTTAGTGCCATGGGATATAGATACATTTTGAGTAGACAGGGTTGTTATCAGCGGTTTTTATTTCCGCCTCTACCCTGGTAGTGTAAGTGAGCTTTTCAGCAGGCTCAGCGAACAATCCCGGATGTTTTCCTAAGACAGTCAATAGCTCATCCGTTTGTCTTTGAGATAGATGAGGTGCTCTTATTCCATTATTATTCACGACTTCATTCCCAATAATACCGCGGAGTCCGTTTAGCGCCGGTAAAATTAAAAACTTGAATGGTGGTAGAGAGGAGCCAAATAGGGTGGTCACAGCGTGATGACTGATCTTAATATTGCCTCCTATAGAGTTAGTGAAAAACGTTTTATCGTTTGGGATGCAAAATTTTAAACAGTTGTGTTCAATATAATTCTTGTTCGACCCTGTATCTATAAGGAATCTAAAAGTATTACCGCTCCTAGCTACATATTCAAAATAAGGGATCGAAGAGCTCCTCATCTTAAAAAATGTATGTTTTGTAGATTATCATCCTCCTTATTCGGGCCTGGTTCTTGACACAGGTCTTCCTGGTCAAAAGTCCCTTCAAGTCCCATACAGTCAACGAAACTCAACTTATTTGCTTGATTTTTGTCCAGACCATTTTTGGCATCAATGTTGAACGATCGTTGCTGCTTTTGAGGCTTTGGTGCCTGGAAGGGAGTTAATCTCTTTGTAGCAAACATTTGCCCAGGTGGAGGTCTTTTTTGATAACTAACCACTCGTGAGTGTATGGAGTGATCTACGTCCATGGGCTAAGGCCATGGCTGTGGTTTTGTGAAAATTCTGGGGGAAGGTGGTACCTGATGTTGCATTGGGTATTGCTGGTGATAGTATTAGTTGGAAGGATAAAGGTTGTGTTGGGGCTGTTGCATTTTTTGGTAGCAATCTAGATGTGGGCGTTGTAGAACAGGCTGCGAATGGCGTGCTAAATCAAAAGGATGGATGTTTCTAGGCATCGGGATAGGTTTATTTCTTGGTGGTACTGGAAAATGTGCATTACTGCTCATGTATCGAACAAATATTATGGATACTTTTGCCATTTTGTACCCTATAATTGATGTTTTCAAGTTTTAGACGTAACCGAAGAGCTTGCGGAAGGTTAGTAGATTCATCAACTGAGAATTCCTTCATAGTGAGGAGGCTTGGGAGTTCCCTGGTTATAAAGTATCAAGGGCTTTTTCTCTGTAAGAATGAACCATTATATTTATGGCATCTTTACCTATTTCCATACTTGAAATCTTTTTAAGTATTAAGGACAGGTGGTGATAAACAGCCTGGTAAAACTGTTGGACGATATTGTTGCCCTGCACTAAACAGGTCATTTGGTACCCAAGAGTTCCCAAGTCCCACTTATGGGCGTAGAGCGAGGTTAAACAACGTGATATGCGATCCCAGTTAAGGGGAGTATTTTAGGATTCTATGACCGTATTGGGTTGACCGACAATTTTGTTACGGATAAAATTTAAGATTCTGTAATATTTAGCTGACTATACCAAATGGGAGTACGGGTATATGCCGAGAATTCTATAAACGCTATTTTTCCAAGAGCTAAACTCTCCGGGTAGTCCGGAAAACTCTTGGAGTGTTTTAATAATGTCTGTGATTTCGTACAAACCAGCCAAATTTTCCCTTTGTTCCTCTTTAATCCTTTGATCCACATCGATATTAGCATCGATATTCGGCAGTAATGCTTGCTGGACCAAGTGATGTGCTAGGGATTTATTTCTTCCTCTTATACAACGCCCAACCTGGGTGGCATAATTAAACTTGCTCGACGGGCAATTATACGGGATTAGTATATGTGAATGGGAGAAACAGGAAATCACGACAAAAATTATCAAGGTTACTTACGGTTTTTTGGCAGATTATCCTTAGTGTCATAGGCATTTATCAATTTTTTGTATTTCTCACCAAAAACCTCAATAAATATGCAACTATTATCTTCGATATGCTTCAATTAATTTCAAGAAATTCTTCTTCCAATTATATTTATAATACAAAATGATGCTTTTCACTCAATTTCTGAATCATTCTTCTTTTCATAGGCCCAATGCACATTCATTTTTCTTTTCTTTTCCTACTCAACTATTTATTAATTCTATTTCAACTATTTATTAATTCCCCCTGTCACTTATATTCCATAATACTTTTCAGATTAGATGAACACAATATTTAATAGATTTTAGTGTAAAAAAGGGTTTGCTCGCGAAGCGGGTGTCGATTACGCTCGACTCCTACAAGCGGTTACTAAGGGGCTTCTTTTCTTAGCGGTGCACTCAAGGGCTCACGGGATCCTGCGACGTGTTAATTTTGATTCCACCTTTCATTGTCTCGATCACCGGGATTAACTTTTGTGAAATCAAAATCTAAGCACATAATATGTACTTTAAATTAATCCTTTCGTTATCTCGACTGCCGGGACTAACTTTCGGAAAATTATTTAAGTACACAGGTCCCTGCTTGGGCACCAATTACTATGCGGGTGCGGCATTCTTAAAAAATATATATGTTTATTCAAATCAAGCGTCGTCGAGTGCTGTAGACAAAAGCCACGTTTTAAATTTTGGTTTAAAATTGCGTAAAATGGTGTAGTTGGTCATATCGATGCACTTTAAGTAGAGACGCTTCTACTTAAAGTGCGTCGATGTGACGTAGTTATCGCACTCGATGGAGTTTTTTCTTGTCAGCTTTGCTGGCATCCATTTAATATCCATTTATTGCAAACCATGCAAAAATTGATGTCTTCATCTGAAGAAACCGAAGACTTTCTGTTTTTTGTTTTTTTTTCAAAGCTGATGGGGAAGAATTGACTTTTTTGGAAACATTCGTTCGTATCAGCGATTTTTGAAGCCGTGTAGCTTCTTCCGCGCCCTCTCTATTTTCAGGGGATGTAATGATGCTGCTTCTCAATGGTTTGCGGCCACGATCGGATTTCTGCTCCGGAGCGACATAATTAAGCGGTCCAATACAGTCCAATACTGAACGTGTCGCTGATGTAGACGTGGTTGAAGTAGATCTTGTTGACTCTTCTCGCGCCCCAGGCTCTTCTTCAACACTAACGACAAGTTGTTGAAGTTTGCATCTTCCTTCTGAACGCCCTCTTCAAAAATTTCTGGATTAAATGGAAAAATTCCGGTATTCTCAAAACCTACAGCGATGTTTCGAGTATAGAGACTGTTGTTACGATAACAATCAATCAGTAATGGTCAGAAATTGTCACCAACTGCATGTGCCATCTACAGTTTATCAACTTGGATACCTTTAAAGTAGAGAATGTCAGATAATTAATGTTTTTGGACTGAATTTATTTAATTAATGGAAACTTGCATTTGTGCGTGCAAACTAACGTATTGTTAAAGAGGAAAATAAAGATTTGCTATAATAAAACGGAAAATAAGGGTTCTTCTTATTTCTAAAGGACAGTGCTTTCTCCCCCTAGGTATCAAGGTTTGTGTGATGAGGTGCGATCACCACGCCAACACAGGCGGGGTAGTTGCATACTTATAACACTGTTACGCTGGGCAATGGCAACAATTTCAGGCACATGCTGGATTTCCACTGGCAAACCAATATGATTCTTTGACCATGCATCGAATTGAATGTAGTAGGATCTTTTGACCGGTCCAAACGCACCAACGTCTAAAGGCTGAAGCCGATGGCTGCAATGAGGCGACAATCTCAGAATGGTGATACCGTGTTCAAGGGCGAGATCGATAACTTCAATAGTGACGTGCGATCGGTGATTGTCCATTAACAATAATAAAGGATTCTCTTTTGACGCATATGCAAATTTGACGAAGTGTCGCATGAACTGAACAAAGTCAACGGCAGTCATCCACCCTAAGCCATTCGCAAAGCCGATGGCGCTTGGTGTGGCATTGTATATGAATGATGTTTTTATATTTTTGCGCGGGAACAATTAAAAAGATGGAATGAAATCTCCACCAGCACTAACAGCCGTCACCATCGTCATCTTTGTACGGCGTTCTGCAGATGAGTGCAAACCAACCCTCAAACCTTTTGCAGCAACGACTTGAACGGAACCGTAGGGAATCCGGTTTCATCTGCATTCCAAAAGCGGGCTGGAGGGAACGGATGTTCATCCAACGCAGCACAAAGCGGACGGAAAAAGTCTTTATTGAATGCTTTTGTTCTATTCTCGCTGGCTGATATTGGCGTGCGCAAAGAGAGGCGTGGGCGTTTCATAAAGGTGAAATACCAATCTCTGCTGGCCAAGCCCGTTTCATCCCATCCGTCCGGGTAATCGATTCCCATTTTCTCGGCATACTGAAAGGCTACCTTGCGTAAGTTGTTTATGGTGAGACCATAGTGCAGTTCAGAGCACTTGATGATGTATTCATTCAGTTCTTTTTCCTGGGCTGCAGTGAAAATCAGCCAATAAACGAAATGAAAACATTCGTTAAAAAACAAAAAATTCAACAGATATGGTAGTGTATATATAGAAAGCATCAGCCACAAAAAAATTAAACAATTAAAAAATTGAACAGTTATTGAAAAACAATTTGTCAATAGAGAAATGTGCAAACATGTCGACCGTTTTTCCACCGTGTGCAGGTCGTTCTTGTAGGATATCTAACAATTGTGCGTCGGTAACAGTGGCAATATCCGGATATCGGTCGGTTGCAAGTTTCAAGTAGCGTTGAAAAGACGATCTGATAACATCGGTAGCAGCAGAAGTAACACGCTCCGATATTTTATTCATTTTCACTTCTTTATAGCAGCAATCAATTTTTCAAAATTCACCTCTTTATTGGAAGTTTCGTTTTTTTTGGGAGGCGTGATGGTTGAAGTGATAAAAATAAGTAAATAAGACATTTGCATAATTGATAAAACTACTTTACTGTCTCTTAAATTATGTCGGATGCTTCAACGAATTAGCTAACCAAAAATATAAAAAAAAGTTATTACTTTCTTTTTTTATTTGTTGTACTATTAATTTACCATACGCCGACGTTTTGGAGCACACACTTGCTTCTTCATCAGTGGTACAATATCTAATCTTACCTTTCCTTAAAGCTACTTATATACCTACTACTTTTCCAATTTTAACCCTTACCCTAATTACTTCCTTAATTGGTTTTTACGGCTTATTACTCTCATAAGGGGTGAGAAATTATTACCTAGATCGGTATTTAATAGTATCTCCTGTGGTTGTCTTGCTATAACCAGACTTTCGTAGGCATCCAATTTGTATGTAGATTTGAGGTCTTTGATTAACTCAAGATTCTCGTCGCTCATGCTGTGCTTCTGCTCTACAATATGTCTTGCTGTCGATGACTGCCGCTTCTTCCTTAAATCTTGTTTTGATTAATCACTTCGTCTGGCTGATATAAACGTGTGAACACTGTGTACAGCTTACCCGGTAAATTTCGCTGACTTCCTCCTTGGTTTTTTTGTCCTTCGCGGATCTGAACATCGTCTTCAGTTGATGGATTCTACTGTGTATGACAACCTGAATATCATGCGCTTTAAATATTTTTTTAACTTTCTTCGTTAGGCTAGAGTATGGTACCGAGATTCTACGGATTTGTTAAAACTGTTCATTTTGTGTGTACAACGTTGTTAATTCGTCCTGCCTTTGTCGCTTAATTTTTTTGCGAACGAATTGACCCACTATTATTGCTGGGAATCCATTTATTTTTACTGTCTTGACAATGTAGTCGCGTTCTTTTTTGAATTCCTCACTACTCAACGGTATTTTTGTCAACCTATGAACCATCGAATGATAGGTTGCCATTTTTTGCTGATATACTTGGTAAGAATCACTGGTGAGCATTCGCTGCATGCTTGAAGGTTTCCTGTAGATGCCAAATTCTAGGTGTTGATTGTTGCGAATAATTTCGAGGTCCAGGAAGTTCAATACGTTGTTTACCTCTTCATCCATCGTAAATCGTATATTTTGGTGAATGTTGTTGATTTTCTCCAACGTTACTTTAGCTTCGTCCTTTTTCACCTCGGCAAAGACATCATCATCGTATCGCCACCATATTCGAGGAGTTATTTGGAGATTGTCCATTTTTTCCTCAAATTTGGCCATAAATACTTCAGCTATTAGCGGAGAAAGGGGATTTCACATCGCAGTTCCGTCCTTTGTTTAAAAAAAATAATTCTCCCTCATACATAATGCTGCTAATTTTACATATTGCCTAGTTGTTTTTTTAGATTCACGATCTACAATGCCATCTTGTAGCCGATCTTCAAAAAAACATAGTGCCTCTTTGACAGGGATGCTTGGAAATAGTCCATTGACATCAAAGGAAACCAACATATCGTCTTCTTGGACGTTTAGACCTTTGATTTTTGTACTAAATCATGTGTATTACGTACTGATCGCCTACTCACCTCCTTACCAATGTTACCGATTTCTGCAACGAACCATTTCGCAATGTTTTACGTTGAGGAATTCGTGTCCGCTATAATTTCCCTCATCTTGTTTCCATTTTTGTGGATTTTAGGTTGGCATCTAATACGTGGTAGCGAGGGATGAGGCATCTTCAACTGGTTGATACTCTAGAACGTTGAGCTAGCTTCCTTCAGCGCTTTTTCCACCCGTTTAATTGAATCTGGTTGTGGGTCTTTACGAATTTCGACGAAGTTTCCTGTTGCCAGTTTCTCCATAGTGCGGTTGTCATATTCCGTCTTACCAATAATAACGACTTTATTTCCTTTGTCTGCTTTGAGGTAAAATACCGGCTTCTACTCAGTTCGTTAATCGTTGGACACTCTACTGTTCATTGATGTACTCAAATCGTTTTGAATACTATTGCGAATGTCTTCTTTTTCGCCTGGGCTGTTTCGATGTCTACGACCAGATCGTCAGCAGGAAAGGTTCCTCTGAGAGCAAAGTTTAATCCTTTATTCAATAGTTCCATTTCGGCTGTTGAAAAACTTTTACTCGACTTATTAATGACGAAATCCGGTATTAATTCCACTTTTGGTATGATATTCGCTTGATTGCTCATCTTCGCCTCAATTAACGCTGTCACTTTTCGTTCATGTATTTCTCGTTTACGTTTTTGCTCAAATTCTACTGCTCGTGCAATTTTCAAAATCATTACATTCAAATCTCCCTTATTGGCTACCTGTCCTAGCTTAAGATGTGCTTTCTATGCTTTCAATATATGAACTCCGCCAATTTTTGGCATAGGTTTTTAATGCTTAGTTTAATTAAATTAAACTCGACTAATTTTTTCTGTTGTTCCATCCCTGGTAACCCAAACTTGATACTAACTTTGTGTGATAGCAGGGTTATTCTTTCTTTTAAGCAAATTTTCAAGAATTTTATATCTTCACTGGTTCGCGCCATTTTTAACTTGAATCCGTTTATTTTTGCTGTCTTAACAATTTTAGTTGCGTTCTTTTTCGAATTCTTCACTGCTCAACGGTATTTTTGTCAGACAAATTGTAGAGCAGAAGCACAGAATGAGCGACGAAAATCTTGAACTCAAATCTACATACGAATTGGACGCCTACGAAAGCCTGGTTATAGCAAGACAACCACAGGAGATACTATTAAACACCGGTCTAGGTAATAATTTCTCACCCCTTATGAGAGTAATTAACCGTAAAAACCAATTAAGGAAGTAATTAGGGTAAGGGTTAAAATTGGAAAAGTAGTGGGTATATAAGTAGCTTTAAGGAAAGGTAAGATTAGTTATTGTACCACTGATGAAGAAGCAAGTGTGTGCTTCGAAACGTCGGCGTATGGTAAATAAAAAGTACAACGAATAAAAAAGGGAAGTAATAATTTTTTTTATATTTTTGGTACTTTACTGTGCCAAGAACGGCATTACTCAAGTGGCCCATGTCTGTCCACAAATAGTGGCCCACTTCTATCTACAAGCACCTTTTTTTGCATATGCATCCCAAAAAAAACACAATGTCAATAATGGGCAAAAATCACTCTGCATTTCAAAGGCTACAACATATGTCCAAATAACATATTTCATATGAACCTGAGTTTTTGTAGTAAAAATGAGATGACAAATCGCGTGAAAGCGTACGATTCTTAGCGCGTTTATCTGCACAATGCGAGAGTAGGTTTATAACCTCCAAATGCTTCCAAAAAGTGAACTCGCGTCAAAATACGATAGATAATGTGCGCGGTTTGACATAGATGTCACTAGTCTTAAATTTGGCCCACTCCAACCTGTGGCCCACTTCTGTCTACAGCACTCTACTAATTTGCACATTGGACTTAAAATCTACATTATACCTCATAGTTGATACAATCCAACGTGACTTGCTGGATGCCGCTCAGACGTTCCCATGCCTGCAGGAATGTATTGCTCGAGAATACAGAATCTAGAGCTGCATATGATTGGATTTCGAATTGTGTGGAATTAAGAGTTGCGGGTAATTGAATTATATCACCTTTTGAACACATGATATCCTTACAATGGTACTCATTGAAACCTTCTCCAGTATTTATGGACAATTAACTTCCTAAGAGCTGGTATGCAGCTTTTATTTTTTGGTCTTTTTTTTTCTTTTGAGAAAAACAAAATTTTGGAATATACATTTCAATAGAAGATACATTAACTCCTGCAAATTTACCGCTAAAGTAAATCATCTGAATTTTTCGGGTTAATTTTTCAACTGTGTTTTGGTCTGGTATATTCTGTTTGTGGCTGTAATGTACTGATAAGTAATTTTAATTGCTCTGTTTTCCTATACAAGAGCACATAGTAGCTAAATAATCTTCACGAGTTTAAAGGAATCTCCCGATCTATTTCAGCAGTCTAAAATACTTAATGGTGTTGTAAATAAACCCTAATAACTACAAATCAGCGTTCACATCTATCAGCAACTAAATTAGTACAAGCTTATCAATAAATGCCAGCTTTCAATGAAGCAACATACAAAATTAATCGATGCTCTGGAAACTGAGAAAGAAACCGTGTCAAACAGTGACACAATAGATAAACTACAAAACACTTTTAAGCACTTCCAGGACACCATATCGCAAGTATCGATCCAACATTTTCCACATGTCCCATCGCATCCATTTCGACTGCACAGCACAACCACTTCTTCATGGACTATTTAATTTCACGCGGCGAAAACCGTCAACAAGCATATCAATCAACAAATCCAGAAACGAAAATATCTTTCTTCATCCCCCGAAAACGGAACAGAATGAAGAGAACATGCTGCGGCACTTTCAATTTCCCATTGCTCAAAGTCATGGACTACAACATATCTGCCATTTGTTTTATTTACTACTTTAATACTCTGTCTACCTTCTTGTCTTGTAGACGCGGGAACATGCCGAGCTAAGTGGAGGAGGCTCCAATCCCCCCTGGCACCGCAGTTGGAAGCGAACTTGCACCATCTGTTACTTCCCTGTACTCCACTCGATTCGACTTATGCACACGGTTCCGAACGCTCCTCCAAACTTCCAAACTAAATCTAAACTTTGTATCATCTGGTCGCAACCGTTGTCGTCGTAGTCGTTCTGAATATTATCCCTACAAGGAACTATTAATCCACCACCCCCACCGCGCACTGTGCGGCGTGGGAGCCACATAAATTAACTCCACTCAGATTTAGATAAATTTCCTTTATTTTGCGCTCTTGATGTAATCATAACTAACAATTGCAAAACTGAAGTACAATCTGCGCTTGGGTTGGGGCAGAACGTTCAAGACTATTTGTGAATTTTGGGGGAGGATGTTTTGAAGACAGGTTCGATACGCAGTAGACGAAATTAGGTCATACGACGTATTTCAATCTTGAATTGAGAGGCCATGCTAATTTTAAATTTTCCATCTCGAAAGAAAACCCTTAAAGTGCTCCAATCGAGAGGGAGAAGTTAATTTCCTTTTTCGAGGAAACGTAACAAACATTGTTGATCCCCTGTGGGTGCTTTCTGCATAGACGGAATAGTTTAGGAACATGGGTTGAACTTATAAAGGATATGGCAGTTAAATACTCGATTCACCTACTCATTATGCGCATTCTTCCAGGATTCCTTTTCATGAAGATTAAGTAAGTCCCATCCTATGCGTGTCGTTTAGCCACTTCTCTCATTATCCCACGCCGACGAAAGGGACATTTCATGCGTGTGTGGGCCAAAACTAGTCTACTTGAGCAATTAATTAATCTTGAAGGTATTCGCTTAATGGGAAACTGCCACAAAACGTCTGAGCACATTCTCCCGGTCGTGATCAACTTCTATTTTTATCCTTGCTTTTAATAACCCTTTTCATCTGAATGGCTCAAGCGTTTGACATTTTGTGCTCAAGAGGAGCATTCCAGTGGCTTCCCAGAACAAAAATATAGTAGACTCTACGCCCCGTGTTCATGCCGAAAAACCACATTTGTTTTGTTATCACACATATGGCCGTACGTCCTTGTATAAGGGTCCTCGTTTGGCAAACAACCAAACGTATCTCTATATATCCAGATATTAACGCTTTCCGAATAGGATCTCCATCGCCATCGGGGAGGGATAGGGAATTAGGAGTTGGGAGATCCCAGCAATACACTCGTAGTTCGTTGCGATACAAAACAATTGACGGGAGCGGACAATATGTCCTGGATTTGGTTAGCAGATTTCAATTGTTTATTTATAGGACCATTCTTCAAACGCCATTGTTTGGTGATTTCGCATGTTCATATCTGCATTTATATCCTATTGTTAGGTACGATAAACACTCTCGCACACAAACAAACCGCCGCCATATATATTCCTGCTGGAGTTATGATAAAGATATGGGCGAGCGGATGTTAGTCGGGATTAGGAATTTCTCTATAGCAAACAAATTTCGGGAAAATTTCGCTCCTTTCATCTAGATTTATGAGCAATTTCAGAAGGCATATAGTGTGACTAATTTATTTAGTGCTTATAGTGATTCCGATTGCAGACAAGTTGTTAGATTTTTGTCACACGTAATCGATCAAATTTTGGTGAAATCGTATTTTTCATTGTTCAAAGAGAACATTGAAAAGGCGGGGAAAGGAAATAACATATTCCGTACGCTTCACAAAATTTTTCAAATAAAATTTCAGCTGAATGTGTTTGGTTGCACTCTTTTCTCATGAAAACTGTCAGTTCTAAGCATTTTCCCTTTTTGATGGTAATTTAGTGGTAAACCTTAGCGGCAACTAGAGCGTAGAATTAAAACATGTCCGTTCGTTCTGAATGCTAACAACGAGAGCTCTTTATTCATTTAGGCACACATACATACATATATTCATACACTTTATAAAAGGTCGCTAGGAACTTAGAGCTATTTGAATTCATTGTCTTGAAGCTAGTAATACACACTAAAACCTAATACTACAGCTCGTCCATCCTGACATCACACTCGACCTCGAGTGGCTATCCAGAAGGGAACGTCATCCAGGGTCTGATTTTCGAATGGTCGAGCACGGACTCGAAAGGTTTTTGTGTTAATCTGAATCCTGGAACATCGGTTATGACATATCTATCTCTGTCAAGCCTGCGCTTTACTAAATACGGTCCTTTGTATTTAGGAAGAAGTTTACGATTAATTCCGGTCTCAGTAATTCTGTTTTCGATCATAACGTAATCTCCCTCATTATATATTTTCGCGGCGTGGCGTTTAGAATCATAAGCTGTCTTATTCTTCTCTTGCGTTTCTTTATTTATTTTAACTGCATTATTACGGATTTCATTTAAATCATGGTGATCATTATCGAGATTTTGTAAAAATTCGCGTAAACCGTCAATGAATTTGCCTCTCTGATTAACACCAAAGAGCATTTTGCTGGGCGTTTCATTAATACTGCGGTTAATCGTATTGTTAAAAACGAATTCACAATCGGGTAGTATTTTATCCCATGGGTGGTTTTCTCCTACCAATTTCGCCATCATAGGTCGTAGGGTTCTATTAAGTCGTTCAACTTGGCCGTTTGATTGGGGGCTTGCAGTCGCATTGAGAACATGCTCAATATTGTTTTCGTTAATAAACTCAGCAAAAGCATGGGAGGTTGTACACGTTCCTCTATCTGATATCAATCTTCTGGGTCTGCTATATATTTGAAAATAATAACTTAGGTGTTTGATAACCTCAGCCGTATTAGTGGTTTTCGTAGGTAACATTCGAGTAAAACGTGTGAACGCATCAGTTATTAGTGTATCTGTTTTTACTTTTTGTAGGCTCTAGTGGACCAAAATGATCAATGTGAATAGTGTCAAAAGGTAAATTTCCTTTATCGATATTGTGCATGAAACCTTCTGGTTTTCCGTGTTTTCCAGAATACACAATACATTTCAAACAGTTTTTGATATGTTTCGCCACTTTCTCGTTCATTCCGGGAAAGTAGTACGTACGTTTCAAAACCTCAATTGCTTTGTTTATGCTAACATGTCCTAGGTCATCGTGACATGTTCGTATGACAGGCTCAATAAAATCTGAAGGAACGTAAAATAACAATCGTCGTCCACTTTTCCGAAATAATAAACCGTCTTGCAAAGTGTACGTTGAATTTTCATTATTTGTCAAATTGCGTTTTATTTCAGAGATTCCCTCATCGGCTGACTGGTGAATCTTCAATGCTTGAACAAATCAATGATCCTCAACCAAGTTACAATCGAGCTCGGCCAAAGGACTATATACACGGCTTAGGGCATCCACATGCTGCATGAGGCCGGAAGAGCGGTGGACTACATTAAAATCATAATTTTGGAATAAAAGTACCCATCTGCTAATTTTAGGACTGATGTCCTTTTTGTCTAATGTCAATTTTAATGCATTGCAGTCCGTTACAATAGTGAATCGAATGCCATGCAAATATACTCGAAAACGTTCTAGAGCGTACACAATGGCGAGCGTCTCCAAAACATATGAATGCTGACGTTGTTCAGCTGCATTAGTACGTTTACTAAAGAAAAAGATGGGGTGTAGTTTTCCATCGGGCTGCTCTTACAATAAGATGGCACGAAAACCATCCTTACTTGCATCCGTATGCAACTCAGTACGAGACGTTGGGTTATAAATTGCCAAAACTGGATTCGATACCAAGCAATCCTTCAAAACCTCAAATGAGTCGAGTTCTGTTTTCGTGAACTGGAAAATATCGCTTTTCAATTCATCGTATAATGGCTTAGCCTTAATCGCGAATGATTCCACGAATTTTCGAAAATAGCTTGCCAGCCCTAAAAATATTTGAAGAGACCTTACGTTCTTTGGAATCGGATAGTCTCTTATCGCCTGAATGTGCGTATCACTTGGGGATATGCCATTTGCATCAATATTATATCCTAAAAACTCAATTTTACTCCTAAAAAATTCGCACTTTTTAATTTGAAGTTCTAAAAGATTCTCAGTCATAACACGGAATACATCAGATAACGATTGAAAGTGTTCTTCTAAAGACTCGGTAGCAATCAGTACATCGTCCATATAAACGATGATATCACCACGGGATACAAGAGACTGGAAAACTTTGTTTATAAAACGAGAAAAAACGGCTGGCGCATTAGCAAGTCCAAAAGGCATTCTTTTAAATTCGTAATGCCCATTATGGGTAATGAACGCTGTATACTTTGAAGAATGTGGTTCCATTTTTACATGGAAGAAACCATCTTTAAAATCTATCTTTGAGAAGTAGTTTTTATTTCTCAATTTGTCGAGAATGTCTTCAATCAACGGAAGTGGATATCGGTCTTTAACAGTTATTTTGTTAAGTTCGCGGTAATCGACACATAGTCGCGTTTTGCCGCTTTTCTTTTTAACTAAGACAATACGACTTGCAAAAGGCGAACGACTTTCTTTAATAACACCCATATTCAATAAATCGGCTATTATTTCTTCAACCTCCTTTTTTTCCGCGAATGATAAACGTTTCGGTGAAAAATGAATTTCTTTATATTCGGAAAGATTAATATTCATTTCATAATCTATTTTTGGGTTAATATTACGCGGCGCGTTAAGGTATTTAGAATAGAGTTCGTTTAACCTACGTTTCGAGCAAAGATCAAGATTAGTATTCTCCGTTTCCAAACATTGACCTTCCGGTTCCGTGTAGCGATTTAAAATTTCGTTTTCAATTACCTTGACTAGCGGCCTGCTTCCATTTAGGTCTATATCTAAATCCTCTCGCTGGATGAACGGTCTCCCCAGAATAGCGTCGAAGGTCATCGTACCATCAGGCACTACAAAATAGAAAACTTTAGTTACAATTCCACATATTTCTGTTAATATATCAACGCTTCCTAATATTTCAACTCGCGAACCATTCACTCCACAAACACCTGTAGGTATGTCATTTTCATTAATTTCGCAAGGGACTTTCGATAGTTTTAACAAATTAACCGCGCTGCCCGTGTCAAATAATGCTTTGGAATGAATAGCTTGCGGTACATCAAGTTTAAAGTGAATTTTTACTACAAATTTATTTTCCGTAACATGCACATTCATGTTATTTGTTGAACGTTGTTCAGGACATCTGTCACTAGGATGAGAAGTTTTACGGCACGTTGAACATCGTGGACGCCTTTGGTCTCGGGGACAGTTAATTGAAATGTGTCCGGGCTGGTTACAATTAAAACACCGTATGTTTGACTTTCGATCTTCGTCTCGTGATCTTCCTTCAGGCTTTGTTTGAGCGTCTACTTTCATAGAGTCGTACCACCGAATCTTATCCAGCAGCTCCTTCTTTGTTTGCACTGGAGTTGTCAATAGTGATGTCAAAAACTTTTCGTCGTTCATTCCACGTGTGATGTACTTGATCAGCGCTACTTCATCCACATCACCTTTCGCGGCAAGTGCGCACATCATATGAAAGAATTGTTCAGCACTTTGATCTTTCCTTCTTAGGCTTTTCCACAGTTCGTGATGAATGTCACCATTATTATATTTAACTGGGAAGTATTCTAATAATGCGGATTGAAAAGTTTCCCATGTTTCGTACAATTGTTGACTTTCTAACCGAATTCGCGCGTTGCCTCGCGGTCGTCGATCCCGTACAATGATTGGATTGCATCTACACGTTGAATCCACTTATCGCTTGATAATCCATACATATCATCTGGATCGAAACAAGGTAATACCTCGGCTAAATCACGCGGCGTCATAAAATGCGCGTTAAGATTTGAAGTCATTTGGTTGCGTGGTGCGGCTTTTTCTTCTTTCGTTGCCATTTTTAGAGAACGTGATGGCGTCGCTGTTGGCGTTGCTTCGATTTCTATGTTCGCTTGTGCTTTGACATATGACGAATTTCTGATTCGTGAACTCTTCGGCGTCACATGCAAATAATTTTCAAGTTCAGACTTTTCTAAACGTTTTCGAAGAGTCTGCGTTTTTCCTGACGTTGAAAGACCGCGTTCGCTAAGCGCACTCCGTAACGCACGTTTTGAGCTCATCGGCACTCGAGTCAATCGTAGACACGTGGATTAACTTTGATATTTTCTATATATCATTATCCCACTTCTGAAACTTTAGTGGTAATCCTTAGCGGCAACTAGAGCGTAGAATTAAAACATGTCCGTTCGTTCTGAATGCTAACAACGAGAGCTCTTTATTCATTTAGGCACACATACATACATATATTCATACACTTTATAAAAGGTCGCTAGGAACTTAGAGCTATTTGAATTCATTGTCTTAAAGCTAGTAATACACGCTAAAACCTAATACTACAGTAACATAATTGATTTTGTGTATGGTTCAGCAATTTGCTATTTATGAAGTTTTTCATATGGCAAGTCTAATTCATTTGATTGAAGTTGCTTTGAATTGTTCAAAGAGTCATCGAAATTTGTGCCATCCTGGGTAGGGTTCTTGTTAAATAACTGTCCGTCCATGCCGGGCCACCTACATGCACAAAGGTAAGGCGGGGGTGGGCAAAGAGAGGGAGTCATCTTAGAAAATGCATAAATTCATGATACTTACCTTTAATGAATTTGAAAAAAATAATTAAACAAATTAGACCAGGTAGAAAATGATCATCATTTATGGCGTAACTGCAAGTTAAGCTTCCATCTCCGATATTACTCGCTTCCAATCATCGTGATTTTGTCAGCTCGTTCGCCAATCCAGAATTCCAATAGAGAT
Source organism: Odontomyia ornata (assembly GCA_963969285.1). Taxonomy (NCBI): domain Eukaryota; kingdom Metazoa; phylum Arthropoda; class Insecta; order Diptera; family Stratiomyidae; genus Odontomyia; species Odontomyia ornata. The sequence goes on from OZ017742.1 coordinate 45,778,119, forward strand.
CTGCTTTCGGCACCCACTGGATCGTACCATCTTTCCTTGGTTTCCCTACTCAGCACATATTATGTTTTACCATATAATGTTTGTTTGCTTCATTCGCAACACTCAGCTTAACTTGGACCACGACTAAACTTTTGCAGAACTTATTTTAGCAACAAAACATTATTTTCTATGGTATTTCGCCGGCAAATCATAAAACGACGACTCATGGTAAATATCCGTTCAAGTATTTTTCTCCGTCATTAAAGTCTCAAAAACCTCGTTTTGAAATCTCTGCCAACCGTCCCCGTTCGTGACCTAGCTGCAACTCCTCGTTCCGTCCGCCAAGCAACACCTCATATTTCCGTTGTTCGCCGCAACGGAATAATTCTAATTTCATTGGAATGATTTCGCCACTATGCAGGCGAGCTTTCGAGAAAGCCATTCCCATTACATGAAATCTTGCATGAATTGCAGAGTAAATCGTAAAACTAGTTTCAAAAGTTCATCATCACCAGGTTGCTGTTGTTGTTGCATTCTGGATGGATGCATGTAGTTGATTTTTTTTTTTGACGTACATATTTTTTCCTCCTATTTTTGGGCTTAATGTTTCGGTTGGAATAAGTGTTCCAAGTATATTTGGTGTGGATGTTAAATCGTGGAATTCTGCATCTTGACACGTGTGAACAAACATTACATGCATACCCAACGTTCTGATGGTTACTCAGTTGCTTATGGCATATAAAACATGTAGCGTATAGTTTTGCATTGGTTGTTTTTGTCGTACCTGTGGAAGACATAGTCTTTTCTAGTATAGATTTATTGGTGGTAAGATTCTCCGGTAAAGAAAATGATGGTGCCGATCTGAGGTCTTGGATGGCTCTTCCATTGACATGAATGATTGATGCAACTGAGAAAATGGAGGCGACTTTAACACTACAGTAGCTAGTGGAGAGTGGGGAACCTTCATATGCATCTTCGAGGCTACCGCATGCAAGCGCGCTTACTTGTAGTAGCGCTTCGAAGGTGTTCCACAATTTTTTTATGTTCTTCATTTCCTTAAATTTTCTTTCGGTCATGTGACTTCTTTTATTACTGTTCTCATCCAACATCGTGGCATCATTTTCTTTAGCGTCTTATTGCATTTAGTTGCAGTGATGTTGATATTTGGCTATAAATTCAGACGTCTTCAGAAAAATTGAGAGGTTGTGGAAAAAGATTTGGATAAAATTGAAGTGACCTTATGACAAAAATTTCAAGGGATGAAGGAATCTTCGATGACGTAAGGTTTCCTGATTTATGTTCTCTGGATAAGTCGCCATTTTCTGTCTTTAGTGACTTTAACAAGTTATTATTATTAAAATCAGCTACTCCCTCATTGCAAATTCACTCGAATCTCGTCAAAATTGAATTAAAAATTTTATTTGTGGGCTGTACTTTTCGGCGTATTTTGTCTCTTTCATTACTGGTTTTCATTATTCTAGCCCCTAAATATACAAATCCGCCCACATGTTTGACACTGTTTTCGCCAAGTGTGATATTTTGGGTATTTGATATATTTTTCCTTAACAGCGTCACGAACTTTGTTACATTCTCATTGATTTGTAGCCCTACTAGTTTTGCTTTGCTGTCGAGTTTCAGAAAAAGTTCAATGGCAGTTGTTAATGACTCTGACAGAATATTGGCGTCGTCCTCATAGGCTAACGCTTGGCTCGATTTGTATGATAACGCATCGCTCTTGATTGACAGGGAGCTTTATGATGGCATATTCCAGAGCCAAATGGAATAGCAATGAGGCCAGCCCATCTCCCTGCTTTGGCCCGATATTTGTGTCAAAGACGTTGGTGAGTTGGTTATTGGTGCGGACTTGGGAGGTTGTTGACACCATTGCCATTTTGGTAAGATGGACTAATTTGGCTGGAACACCAAAGCAAAGCATTATTTGGTACCGTACATTACGATCAATACTGTCAAATATTTGCTGCAGGTCTATGTTGAACTCCCATCATTTTTAAAGTACCTGCTCGACTGTAAAAAATTCGTCTATCGTGGATGTACACGCTATAAAGCTACCTTAATACTATTGGCGTATGATCATATTTTATTTTCTAAGATCTTTGAAAATGTTTTGTTCGCCGTATAAAGTAGTGATATGTCTCAATAGTTTTCGCACTGTATCCTGTCACCTTTTTTTTAGATAGGGTATATGATTGGCTCTGCTATTTCAGCATACGCTCATATAACCAAATGTGCTGGATGATTTTATGGATGACTTTCTGAAAACTGCTACCCCATATTAAAGAGCTCCACTGCAATCTCATTGATGCCCGGCGTTCTTCATCAAGACTAAGTGTGGCCAATGGAAGCTCTCCGGGAATATCCGTAAGCTTCGATGTTCTACGGCTGTGCGGAGAAATAAGGAGAACCTTGAAATATGATCCCCATCTTTCCCTAATCTTGCTTTCATCAGCGATGATATTGCCGATGTCATCACAGCAGAGCGTGGTTTAGAGCTTGTTGATGTCCGGGTTCTTTTGCCCTGGCAGTTTAATCAATATATAAATTCTGTTTTTTTTTTGTTAAAACTAAATCGAATTATTTTTATTCACTTAAACGATGTTTGAAATGTTACAAGTTAAACGATGTCGAAATGTTACAAGCTGTGAATTTTATTTTACTTTGTTTGCAACTTGCTCGCTTCGATCCAACTGTCCGACTAAAAATAAAATTGTTCGCCTCGCGAAAACTAAACGATACTGAATTTCTGTGCTTATGAAACGTATCCGAATCCAAACATTCGAATACATTTCATGTGCACAAGGTGCAAAATTTCAATCAAGGTGACACAATGTGGGATCATTCATACGCCCATAAAGTTGATCCGAAACCAAAACATTCGGATACATTTCATGTGCACACGATACAAAGATTGAATATTCATGTGCCCATGAAATGAATCCGAATCCAAACATTCGGATACATCTCATGCGCACATGACTACTTACGATGCAAAATCTTAATATGAACGAGTAGCTTGCCTTCCCAACAAATTGCTGATCGTGCGTTTGTCTGGGAAAACAAACTCCCGGGTTGAAAATATTCGATAAGCATCTACTTGGATGTGCTTATCAGATTTACACAATGTTGCCGCCTGTGGAAATTAAATTAGCGGATGACATTGTACGAGTATGTAATTGTGCTTAACATCTACCCCTTCGTTGAACGCTTCAGTCAACCTCTTCCAGGGTGTGCGGCAGGCTGTATCGTCTAGGTAGTGGTACTGGTGGTCTGAAGCGGGCATGGTACTGCCGCTTGCAGGATCTGCAGACGAGGTAGCCGATGAGAGGACCTAATATGGTGATGCTCAGGTAGCCGATGGCATATTGATGGATGTCTTGTGTGCTTATCTGATTGGTCCAGGTAAGATCATGCGCCTGCACTTGCTTTCGTAACTCATCGATTTCAGATGTGTTGAACTGACTGGAGATGTTGAGCCCATGGATAACTTCTGGTCCTTCAAGTTCTAGACCAGAGTGGATCGCAGTATGTGACACGCCTACCTGGCTTTTGTATACGCGATGACCCTGGATGGTTACAGCATCGGACTTGAGAATGCAGTCCTGTTCCAACTTGAGTGCATTGGACCCCTAAAGCGTCAGCGTGGAGGTGCTGGTGAGCGCATATATCCACTCATTTGAATGTGGGATATTGGACCAGACGAATGAAGTGGGCAGATGAACTACGCTGCACCCGGCTGTAGATGGAATTCCCTTCAACAAGAGAACTTCGCGTCTGCTTACGTTGGATTCTTTGCTATACAAAGGATGAGACTGCAAGCAGATGTAAATGTTCGGTTCCATCGGTATGCAGGAAGCGTATTCCAATTCGAATAGTGGATAGTAGAGGTCACGATGCAGAGTAACGATCAAATATCGCAATATTGGTAGTATGGCGACCAGGTGGTTGTGCTTCACCATTGGTATCGGAAGAAGCCTGTAGAGCTCGAACGTTACTGCAGCTACCAGTGGGAATTTCAGCTAAAAGACGACAAAATCTCCAGTCACCTTGGCCCTGATTGAAGTTATTTGAAATAGTTGTAGAAAGTTTTCCCGATTTATGAGCAGGCGCTGTCTCGCGAGCAAGTGTTCCCTGATGTTGGCCAACTCCGCGCTTAGTTGTTGCTGTGATAAAAGCAACGCGCTTAGTTGTTGCTGTCATAAAAGCAACGCGCTGATTTGCCCGTGCTGGGTATTTGCTATAATGTTTGTAAGAAAAGATTGAATTCTCTGCAGGTTGATGGTAATGAGTATCATTTGAAATGCTAATGTTGTGATCAGATCCAGCACCTGGTTCTGACTTCCCTCCATGTGGGGAGCCTTGACGTTATTGGAAAATCGAGCCAGCCCTTAGCTTTGACTCGCAGGATTTGGTTGATGTTGGAGAACTCTTGATCGAAATGTCGGAAATGATCTATGAGATGCATGCAATTTGTTGACGGAGTTCCCTTCTCACACAACTGCTGGAACAGGTGTGTCCCGTTCTGTAGCACGGCCAATTCCGTCCAATATGGTCCCAAATCGTAATAGATTCCTAGCCTCCACTTGCTCGAAGATAGGTACGTCTTGCCCAGTGATTAAAAAATGCAGACCAGGATGTGGGCCAGTCGGTGCAACCTGTGCTGGAGCCGTATTCACCGTAGGAATTAGCAGGCACACTAAGAGGAGGATCACAACTGAAGTTCCCATTCGCACCGATCTTTGCCTCATCGCTGGATTGCCATTGATGCTTCCTTGACCTTCCTCTCCTGCCAATGGTTGATTACTCGCTTGTGGTCTCGCTTCATCAGACGGTATGTCGTCGTGCACTGGTAGTGGGGCGAGTTTGTTGATCGGTTTCTTCAATATTCCAGACGTAATCTTTACGTCTGTGACTCTTACGCAACCGTCAATGCCCTCGTAGGTCTTTACAATTCGGCCCAGAGGGCACTTCATAGTTGGCGTGTTATCTTCCTTTATGATGAAAATAGTCCCTGGGAGGACATTCTGGTGGATCTGTCTCCTCTTGACACGATGTTGCAGCTGATGAAGCTGTTCACGTGACCACTGTCTCCAGAATTCGAGCTTGAGGTGGTTTATCAGCTTCCACTGAGTGTGAAGACCGTTAGTGACTGTTTCGCACGAGCGCTTACCATGGCCGTCAGGGGCTCTCCGATGAGAAAATGCCCTGGGGCAAGGCTGCCAAATCGTTAGCTTATTCTGACATCGAAATTATCGGTCTCGAGTTCAGGATGGCCTCCACCTTGACCACCAGCGTATGCAGCTCTTAATATCTGCGAGTTGCCGACGAAGTGCTTCGGCGGAGTAAAGTTTTGGCTCACTTAACGGCTGCCTCCCATAACCCACCAAAGTGGAAGTCGATTCCTCGGGCACTGCATGAAGCCGTCACCTCGTGTTGCGCTTCGTTTGATTAGAGTGATAAAGACAATTCCGATAGTTGGTTGTGTGCCCCTATAAAGTTGGTGGCGTTCTCGTAATATAGATTCCTGCAATAGCCTCGCCTTCCAATAAATCGCTTCTGTGAACCGATAAATGCTTTGGTATTCAGATCAATTCGATGTGGGCGGTTTTAGTGGCGAAACAGCAGAAGATGGCTATGTAACGCTTCTGGGGACGGGTACCTTGACCACGATAATATATCATGATGGGCCCGCAGAAATTGACTCCCGCATTGATGAATGGGCGCGCAGGTTGAACACGTGTGCTCGGTACGTTTCCCATAATTTGAGAGAATAGTCGAAGCCTTGCTATAACACATGAAATACATTGTCATACAACTGATCTTGCTAGCTGCTTCCCTCTTATTGGCCAAAACCTTGTCTCGTAATGGTGAGCATTGCCTGCGCCCCAAGATGGCAGTTGACGCGGTGTATGTCCATCATCAATAGCTTGGTGAGTGCATGTTGGAACGGCAGCAGCATCGGGTGCCTGGCATTGAAAGAAAACCTGGACGATTCCAGCCTCCCGCCAATGCGCAAGATTCCTACCGAGCTCCACCAAGGGACTATTTTTGTTGATCTGCTTCTCTAAACTAATGTCCCTTATTTCTTCGCGGAAATCATCTTGCTGGATGTACTTGATGATGACCTCAAAGGCGCTGGAAAGCTCTCGGCTCATGAGGGCCTTGCTCCGCGGATAGAGGTTCGGGGAAGCTGCAATGACCGATAAACCGTAACACGCAGGTGACTATTTGTTGCAGCCTTCTGAAGAAGTTCCCATGCGGGATTCCATGAATAAAATGCAGGTCCACCTTTATTGTTGCCACCATTGTCACTTTGGTTTGCCTCTTCTCCAAATCGCAGGCTCCCTCACTCTTGTATTTGGGAGGCCAGGTTGATTCAGCTTCACTCAAAAAGGGTGGTCCTTGTAACCACATGTCACAGGTACTCAGTTCAATTGGCGCTATACACCGTGATAAAATGTCGGCTGGATTGTTTTCGGGACTAACCTGGTGCCATTGGTTTGGCCTCGAGAGCGTTTCAATGACTGAAACCCGATTAGCAACGATTGTCTCCAAAAATTCCGAAAAGTAGTTCTCGCGGGCTGGTCAACGATTGTTCGCACAGTTTGTACAGTCCGGATCAAGCTTCCTGATTAGCAGGTGCAAAAGTAGTGAGTCCCAATCAGCAGTGGCAACGTCCATGTTCTCGAGGGCTCTGATACACTCTTGTGTAGTGTCATGTAGAGATGTCACGGCAGCCGCTGAAGATTTCTGACCCGCGTGGGATGGTTGACTCAGTAATCGATTGATGAGTGCAGTTTCCAATGGTCGTCAATTATCGTACCGCTCCTTTAAGGTGTTCCACGCTGCCTCGTAATTATTTTCAGAGGGCGTAAAATTTCGAATTGGTCTCTCAGCTTCTCCTGTAAGGTTGGCCTTGAGGTACCTGAACGTTTAGCAATTTGACATTGGTTGGCTGTGCACTGTTTGCAAGAACAAGTCATGACATTGTCGCCAGCGTAAGTATTCTCCATCAAAGGTTGGAAGCGTTATCTTAGGTAGACGCTAACTGAGACCCGTTGTTGTTAGAGTTGGTGTCGCTGAGGCTATTTCGAATTCTTGCAGCCTTGTTTCTGACTGGATCAGCCAGGCCTGCGATACTTTCTCGAGCTTTACGTGTCGAGCGACCTCAAAACCTTGTCCGCCAGGATCGTCACAAAGTTCAGAAATAAGGTGGTGACACTCCTCTAAATTTGACCAGTATCTTTGCACCAAAGCGATTTTTGCCTTGCACTACAAACTTGACAGCTCTGGACGATCCGTTCTCAGCAGGGGATCTGCCATCACATTGTATCGTCGCAACATCCTTGTTATGATGTTATCACTTGGTGATGGTGTATCTTCCACCCTTTGGCTCGTATTCTCAGTGGGCATCTTCCTCTGCCTCGACGGGCCACCAGTTTGTAAAGCAGCTTCCTTCAAGGCCAACATCTGATCCTTGAAGTGCTGTTGAAACAGCAAATAATTTGATTGCATGGTATCGTACAAGGCACTGGTGAAATATTCATGGGACACTGGCACTTCCGATAGCTCGCGGATCTCTGAATCCCCTTTTTCGAAGGCATCCTACGCGGACTCGAGTCGCCCAAGTCTTGCTTCGAAATACGCAGCGTTTTGTTTCCGGGCTGCTGAATCCTTTTTGTAGTTGGTGATGATGCTCTCCAACTCTCTAGCCAATCCTTTTTGACGGTCCGTCAAACGTTCCACGTTCGTGTGATAGGACTTTTCAAAGTTTTTCTAGAAACGGCACATCACAGGTCTTCACTGACACTGTTACTACAAACACTATGTTCACGTAACACTGGTAATCAGATTCTGCAACCGCAACTCCAGCCCGACCGCTGCCCGAATATTGCCCGGAATCAAAGCCTCGCAAATCGAAAAACTCCGGTATCCCAAAACAATAGAACGGCGCAAGATCCAACTTGGGATCTCGCCGATGTTGATATGAGGGCTCTTTTGCCCTGGCAGTTTAATGAATATACAAATTCCGTTATTTTGTTAAGACCAAATCGTATTGTTATTATTCACTTAAACAATATTGAAAATGTTACAAGCTGTGAATTTTATTTTACTTTGTTTGCAACTTGCTCATCGCGATGCGATTGACTGACTAAAATAAATTCTCCATCACGCCAAAACTCCCCAAAAGGCAATGTTTCATTTGTGTGCTCTTCAAATGTATCCGAATCCAAACATTCGAATACATTTCAAGTGCACACTGTGCAAAATTTCAATCAAAGCAACACACTGTGGGAACGTTCATGTGCCCATCAAATGGATCCGAAACCAAAACATTCGGATACATCTCAATTGCACATGATGCAAAGATTAAATATTCATGTGTCCATGAAATGAATCCAAACCCAAACATTCGGATACATTTCATGCGCAAATGACTACTTACGATGCAGAATCATGCGCAAAATGGATCGGCGCACACAACGCTAGAACGAGCCAAATCTTAATATACCTGTAAACGAGCAGCTTGCCTTCCCAAAAAATTGGTGATCGAGCGTTTCTCTGGGAAAACAAGCTCCCGAGTTGTGCCCATCAAATGGATCCGAAACCAAAACATTCGGATACATCTCAATTGCACATGATGCAAAGATTAAATATTCATGTGTCCATGAAATGAATCCAAACCCAAACATTCGGATACATTTCATGCGCAAATGACTACTTACGATGCAGAATCATGCGCAAAATGGATCGGCGCACACAACGCTAGAACGAGCCAAATCTTAATATACCTGTAAACGAGCAGCTTGCCTTCCCAAAAAATTGCTGATCGAGCGTTTCTCTGGGAAAACAAGCTCCCGAGTTGAAAACATTCAACAAGCATCTCCTTGGATATGCTTATCGGATTAACACAATGTTGTCGCCTGAAGAAAATAAATTTGCGGGTTATATTGTACGAATATGCAATTTGTGCTTAACAATATTATTCCAAAACTCTATTGATTCATTTCTGTGCTGCATTGCAAATGCAACCTACTTTTGTCCGCTGACCGGTGAAATGTACGGTTTCTTCAAGGCAACTCATTATCACGGTATCCAGCCTTTTTGAGGGTTGTTCTTGCAGTATCCGAACAAATATTTTTCTTGAATTTCTCTTGACTTCAGATGCTCGTCAGAATACAGTCAGCCGTATATATGCTGCAACATGGCAGTGCTGCAAGCTCTATCGAGCAATAATTTCCACTATTACGTAGTGGTGGTGAGCTTAAATTAATTTTGTTTAGAGAATGCTGGTGTCCTAAGTGAAAGAACTACATTGTTCTTTTACCCGAGCATTTCGGCTATCAACTTAATAGCACATTGAGCTCGATTGACACCGGCTGATTTCAGCATATGGGCTGGTACCATTAAAAATTTCCGCAGTTTCGAACGAGCTGACTACTGCTATTAAGTTGATAGCCGAAATACTCGGGTGAAAGAACAATGTAGTTCTTTCACTTAGGACACCAGCATTCTCTAAACAAAATTCATTTAAGCTCACCACCACTACGTAATAGTGGAAATTATTGCTCGATGGAGCTGCCATGTTGCAGCATATATGTATTTACGTATATATATATATATATATATATATATATATATATATATATATATATAATATAATTATATATATATATATATATATATATATATACATATATATATATAATTATATATATATATATATATATATATATATATATATATATATATATATATATATATATATATATATATATATATATATAATAAAGTCTATAAAGTATATATGTGGGTTCGCAGTCAACCGAAACCCACGCTGGCGAGTTGCCCCGACGTGACTGATGTGGCAGCTCCTGGTGAGTATCGGTCACCTCGTACGAAACTGCGGAAATATGTATATATGTTTATAAGTTTAGATAATAATTTGAATGATGGTTATAACCATACTCATAGAGGTACATACAGGAGACGGCGAGCTTTCAATTCCTATGGAAAGCGTTGAAGTCGCTTAACACAATCAAACCTTCCATGTACGTACACGTTCATTTTCGAAAGCTTTTGCAATTTTCAGCTGGTGCTATTTTAAGGGATGCGTAAAATTTTTCAATCGTCGAAATTAATTTCGAAATGCAAATTCAAGTCGTTTATTAGCACGTTCAAATGTCATCATAAGTTATTATTTCGTATTTCATACACAAGGTCTTGTTGTCTATTCGTAAACCTCCACCCTTTTCGACAAATGTCAACAAAATCATACTTCGCGCCATATTTTCAAAAGTATTTGATCCATAAGAACTGCGTGGGCACCCCTACTTTCGAAGCACAAGTATCAGCTGGCGTCGATCTGTCAGTTTCCATATCCTTCGTAAAATATGAATTTCGCATCGTAAAATTTAAAATTTTTCAATGAAAAACTTAATATACGAAAGTAAACACGAGTGAATTACAAAGTGAAGTGTGTAGTTTTTCATTATTTGCTGGAAAAAGCAACTGACGTGCCGTATTTTTCCTGGCTCTGGTGAGTAAAATGTAACCAAACATAAAATCATGAGAAGCGCCATCAATTTAAGTGGATTTTTCACATCAGTCCATAACCACGCGATATTTTATTACAGAAAAGTGAAACTTGACTGTATTTTGGACTTGTGCCGTGTAAAAAAATCGTTTTGCCGATAGATTTGATGATTTACGCGAGTGAAATACGTTTCATGTCCGCTCCTTGAACATTGACATATGTCGAATAAATTGGTGAAAATATTTTGATCGAGGACTTAATTCGCGGATGATTCAGTCAAATCGACTTTAAATCAATTCGTTTTATGGTTTCGTGTTTGCGTTTTGTCCAGAGTGTGTTTATTTTTGTAAACATTTTGATTTGAAACGTTTGCAGCGAGAGCCATCGCGGAATTTTTTGAATATAACGTGTCGAGTCCAACGAAAACGCTAAAGAACGTTCATGAATATTGAATATCGGGTTGTTTTGAAGTCATAGAAGGAGTCAGATAAGTGTACACGATAAAATTTCATTTAGAAAATTGAAAAATACTGCAGTACGAAGTGTTTTTATCCCAACACAGTGCGACGTGATCTGGGGGCCACTAAAACTTATTTTCGCAACATGGCGGCTTAATTTGAAAATATTTGTTTATTTACCGGAAAACGAAGAAAGCTGACTTGAAAGTGCCCTACAAAGAATGAAATGAATTTTATGGAAGTGGTACTAAATTACCATGTAAAATCACTAATGTAGCACCGCTTTCATAAAATTTAATTCATCTTTTTCTTTGGAGTCGATTTTTTTAAAATTCTGGGTGAAAATTTGACCTATTACGTAGAAAATTTACCTTTTACGTAGAGTTCTTTTTATGTATATATATATATATATATATATATATCTGTATATATATATATATATATATATATATATATATAAATATATATATATATATATATATATATATATATATATATATATATATATATATATATATATATATATATATATATATATATATATATGTATATATATATATATATATATATATATATATATATATATATATATATATATATATATATATCTGTATACATGTATATATATATATATATATATATATATATATATATATATATATATAAATATATAATATATAGGATATAAGGAAAATCGGGACTATGCTAGAGATTACAATTTCGCTTCAATTTTCACAAAACTTTTAGGAAAGGCGTGTTGGATGAATATGTCAGTCAAGTTGTTTGACCAGCTCAACCGGTCAGGGGAAAACAAAATGGCGGCCATTTTAGACGAAAAGTTGTGATTCCTGTTCTGACGAAACCATAGCTCTTATTTGTATGAAATTTGTTACAAAAGTTCATTGAGGTGTGCGATGAATTTCACAATAAAAAATCCAAAGTCGAACAGTTTGAATCAAAATGGCGGCCGGTCTAACGTCGAAAAACGGGTAAACATTGGATGTTGTAGTTGTGACGAAATTCGGTATTTTCTTAAGATTATAAGTGTCTAAATAACTGTATAAAAAAACTAGAGATCCGGTCTCCAAAAACAAAATGGCGGCTTGTCGAAACTTGAAATTTCAAACGCATCTCAAAGACCCAATATTGATTCGATTTGAATGAAATTTATTTTCACGATAAAAAATAATTAGATCTAAATGCTTTGTTATTTTGGTGCGCATAGACGCGCAAGTTTCAAAATGGTGGCGAGTCAAATATGCGATTTTTTCAGATTTTTATGGTCCTCTAGTGGCTACATTTTCCAATGGATTTTGATGAAACTTAAAATTACATTTCCCAATTTTCAAGCCTTAAAAACTTTGTGAAGGAATGTTTTCCACGCCCAACATATATATATATATATATATAGATATATATATATATATATATATATATATATATATATATATATATATATATATATATATATATATATATATAAATATATATATATATTCTTTTTCAGCTTGAAAAACTGTATAACATACTGAAATTTCAAAAAAATCGGGAGTATGGCACCTAAACTAAATAATTACTTGAATGAGATTTGGCAGATTGACTGATGAGACTCTAAGATAGAAGTATTTTAAAAAATCCAAAAAATGTATGCATTCAAAATGATGGCCCCCAAAAATCAGAAGGTAAGTGCAATTCGCTATCTTAGTAGCAACTAATGTAATGAATATTTTTCATGGAAACGTTTTTAATGGCTTAACTTGTAAGTATTTATCCAAAAGACCATTTTAGGGGATTATAAAATATTTTTACACTACCCTATTAAAATCGTGATTTGTTTTTTCGTCTTTCTGTCCGTCCGTCCGTGCGTCACAGCAATTTTAATCGCAAACTACACAAGCTAGAGTTATGAAATTTTCTACGTAGGTCAAGAGTTGTACCCTCTCAAACGTTTTCAAAAAAAGTCCACCAGAATAATAATATCAGCACATATGACAATTTTTTGGCTATCTTTCTGTAGTAAACAATTAATTTGCAAACGCTGCATTCTCATAAAACTTATCACCAAGAATATGATAAAACTCATCAAATGGTGAACAAAATATTGACCCCAATTTCGAAATTAACTTCGAGCCTATGCGAGTTATCACAATAGCAAAGGCAAAAGCTCGTGGCTTCATGAATTTGATCTTTCGCCGTCTCCTGTATCTACCTCTATGACCGTACTATATAAACAAGTTACAAACCTGGAATTAATTTTTCTACTTCTTATAGCATATGTAGTATTAACTAGTTGCAAGCATATAAATCACCCTAAAAGCTTCCCTTTTACAACTTGATAGTGATGATTTCCAATGTAACGAGCTTTCGGCTATAGTAAACTTAATACGCAATCTACAGAATGTCACTATAAGCGGGTTACACTGTATTATTAAAAGTTGTTCACTTCTTACCCAATTTTAACACACTCTCACTCCTTAATCGTTTATTGAATACCGTGAATACCAAAAGCAAAAATACGAATGATGCAATATTGCTATTTTTTGGTTCATCGTGTGCTCCACATCTTCCTTTCTCACTCCACCGTCCTTTGGTTGGAAAATTCAATGTGACTAAACTAATGTAAACAATAGATGATAACTAGCAAATTTTGAGAAATGACATTGGACGGAAAACTTTTCAGTCCAGCCAGGTTTGAACGAGTAAAACAGATCGAGAAGAATTGTTTACGTTACGTTCTCCTTATCAATGGAAATTTTTATAATTTTCCCCTTGAACTCTTTTTAAGAATAGGGAAATCTAGATTTTATGCACCATATGGAACACCACATATTAATGTTTACATGAAATAAATAACACGACAATGAGTTACCTTAAAGTTAATTTTTTTTAAATTTCGGGAGGTTCTGACACCCCACAGGCTACGGCCTTGGTGATATCAATTGAAATCTTTATGTCGATCGAATGCTCAAGCATCGTTGCGCAACAATGGTTTCTACATATTCAACTGGAATCAGTTCTTCTCCCATTTGAAATTTAGTGTAATGTTACTGGATTGAAATACATGTATCTCAAAAGAAACAAAAAATTAAAATTCGTTACGTCTGACTCGTTCCAGCAGTGAGTTTCTTAACATTTTTATCGAAATATCACTATTTAAATATGTATCGCAAAACATATAAATACCATCAGTTGCTACATCTACTAATTTAATTGCAACATATTAATATTTACAGCAACCTTTACAGTAGCATTCCTTTTTCCACAAACATGATCATTATCTTCAATACGAAATACTCGTATTATCTGGCCAGTAATAATTTATATAACTCGTAACGATCCAAACGCTCTAGTCGAACTGTTCACATTAAAACCTACATGCGGTGATACGTATGCATGTGAAGACACACGAGAACCAAAAACTCACCCATAATAGATACTTGCTATTAATTATGTGCTCCAGTATGTCAGAAATCGTTTATGAGAGCCTTTTAGCGTTCTTTGGGACTATTATTGGTGGAAACTTTCTCCGAGGCACCGCGCCGAGCCAACTAACTCGGGTCCTAAATCATATTCAATGAGATCCCGCTTATCTCTCCGAGATCAGAATTTAATTTAAGACCAACGATTTTTGACGATTTATCATTTCTATCGTCTCAAGAAGTTTGAATGGTTGATGGGCGAGATAAATTTGTTCTCGTGGTTCGAAGAAAGTCGAGGACAAGAAAAAGGCTCGTTTGGAGCGTGGTTAATGGTCGCGAGGGAAAGTAAGGCTTTAAAGGGATTTCCCGTTTAGACACAATGTGAGAATGTGAGGGGTGCGACATGTTTCCGCCGTCTTCAATATGTTAAACGACTCTAATGGAACTAGAGTCGAAATTTGGGAAGCAATCCTTGCATGAAATTTATTCAAACATGAAAGGCTCGGGAATGGATTCCGATTGAATTTGGGGGCATGTGTTCGCTGTTTGTTTCGGTTAAACCTATTTGCCCTTGAGAGGCTCAGGTGCGTTTTAATCAACTCCATTATCATACGAGCTCGTTGAAAGCGCAGATAGGAACGCATTCAGCAACTCATCTCACAATGCCACAAAGTGGATGGTTTCAACGCTTTGTGACTCGACTCGGGCGTAGGCCACAAGTGGTATTAGAGGTTTCGTCTGCTAAATAATGAAGATTTCTCCACACGTTATTAAAACGTTCAAGTGGTCCGATGACAGCCTCAAGCCAACCGCGAAAAATTTTAATGAGTTCACGTTCCCCGGCACAGCTCCATATCAAGGCTCCACCACTCTCGAGTGCTTCCACGAACAGATACTCTATCCGAGTCATTATGGAGTAATAACTGCCTCTAATGAAAAACTAAGTGCTGTGAATGCACACAGTCAAAAGTCAATTATTTCAAGTTCAAACAAAGTAAACTCCTTTGTGAGGCGTGGAGTGACACCGAGATAGGCACTAGAGCGAGGCATACGCCGATAATATTTTCTTATCGACGCACCCTTAGGGAACGAATATTGGAGAACGCGCAATGTCGTCGGATTTACTGACACTCAAGTGACGAACTCATTATACATTTACTCGTATTTTGTCCTTCTCGTCCTCCAGCCACGCTTCTACGCTTACTCCAAGCGCCCTGAGGTACGCAGTCAGGATGGTAGGCAGATGGGATTGGGGCTGCGTTATAGTGTTCCCTTGGAAGCTTGGGATGCTGGGAACGAGCTGCGTCGGGATCTGTATCTGGAATCATCACACTCGAATTCTGTATTTATCTTGTAATCAACCAGCAGGTTTTTGATTGCTTTTCATTTGCATATAAAACGTTTGATGGTTATCGCGTTATTGATCATTATGGCACCGAGTGGCTTGTGCTTTATGGTACTTTATGGTTGGGTACTCGTATTTATGGAGTCGCGACTTGTCTCGTCGTCGCCGTTTTGTGCTTTCGCAACCAACCATCATCGACGAGACGAGCCCCACACAACGGCGTGCAACATACCGCGAAAATTATGGCCGCTAAGGTTGAAGTTGAAGTAGATACTATGCATCATGTATTTATGAGTTAACAATTTGCAATTTGCAACGTAAAAACATGGCAATAAACAAAGTGGAGGCACTACGGACATATGCAAATTTGTACTTCAATGTCTTGCATGGCTTTTTCAATGGCTCCACGTTATTTCGATAAATTTTATAGACATTGCGGAGGATTTGATATAAAATTGCAATTATTGTTCGCATTTATCTTCTAGTGGGTTTAATGGAGAAAGCTTTTAGAATATCCATTTGATCCTGTAAATTACCGTTTTTATTGAGAATAGATGCACTAATGAGCATAGGGCGATTGCATGATTGAATATTCTATTTTGGAATTTTATATTTAGATATTGCACCTTCTGATGTACTGTAAGGACTTATAAAAGTCACTTTTTCCAAATATGTACTTCAAATATAAGTTAATTCTTGGTTATAAGATTATTAACTAACTAAGAATCTGTTACTTACATCGTTTTTTATTTTAAGCAGTATGAGTACATTTATTATCAACAAAGAAACTTTGACAACATCCACATAAAAAACAAAAGAAATTGCATTACATAACAAAACATAGTACGTCAGCCTCAAAGTTATAATTGAACATAATATGAATTCATGGGGGATCCTTTTTTGTTGGATGGCCGCTTTCATACAATTTGGCATCGACTCCACCAATTTTCGACAGAAAGATGCTAGAATATTGTTCCACTCTTCTTTTTATTTATTTATTTTGCCAAGCAAGGCGTAATTACAAACGAAATACAAAAAAAAAATGCAATTTTAATTTAATCATTTATGAGGAAGGGGCGTTGAGGGCCATTTAAAATTTTTTTCTTAAAATTGGATTTGGAGGAGGTTGTGGAGTAATGACCGCTAAACTTGTTGAATGCTTTACAGCATCTGTTAAGCGGCTCGTTGCTAGCATAGTTGGTGTGGTGCATACGCAAGGTTAGCATTGGTGTGTGTCTTGTGGCTCTTGAATGATCAAGTGAATCCAGTCTGACAAGGATGAAGTTTGAATGTTACCTGTGAAAACATCAAAAGGCACGCAGGTGGACAATGCAACTCTCCTGGAAGCCAGTGTAGTCAGGTTGATTAGTTGAAGTCGAACCTCATAAGAAGAAAGATAGTGGAAAGAGGTAGGATCATACAAGGATCTAAGGGCGAAGAGCAAAAACTCTTTTTGCGCTGGCTCTAATCTATGGCTATGAATGTCGAATTTGGGGTCCCAGACTGTGCAGCCGTATTCAAGAAGTCGATGGACAAGTGATGTATACAAAGATTTAGTAGACCAGATATTTCTGAACTCTTTTGCTCTACATTTAATGAAACCTAGCATTTTGTAAGCTTTGCTCAGGATTTCATCATAATGGAGGTTAAAGCGTAGTTTCATGCCTTAGACTACGCCAAGGTCGACAACTCTCTCGCCCCTTCTTAGTTTTTTTTTTTTTGTGGTAGGGAGGTGAAGGCATTTACGCCCGCCGAGTCTGGCAGTGTGGGACTCCCATGGAGGATACCCTTGGACTACCCACTAAACACCTCCCCTGTCAATCTGAGAACCTAGCCTGGGACCGTTTGACACATTACTTCGGGCCAGGTCTCGTTTTGTTACGCCGTGGGGCGCCTTCAAGCTGAGGAGTCCCTTTCCTAGCGGCAGGGGAGAGGGGAAAAGGAAATGCCAGAAGGGCGATCCCCCAGCCCGAGCATAATGTGGCACCTGATTCAATTTGTCAACCGATTCGAGCATCACCGCAACTATATTATCCGGGGTGAGCTCTCCCGTCTCCCTGTAGAGCTCCCTTTGCAGCCTGGCCCATTTGGTACACGCAAAAAATGTGTGACAGGCATTGTCCTCCTCTCCTGGGCAAAACCGACAATCGGGAGACCGTGACTTACCGATCTTGTGCAGGTAAGACTGAAAACACCCGTGCCCGCTCAAAAGCTGGATCAGATAGAAATCAGTCTCACCATGCCTTCGATTTAGCCACGGTCTAACATCCGGGATGAGGCGCGCAGTCCACTTTCCCTTCGTGCAATTCCTCCAAGACTGCTGCCAACCGTTGAGCGAGCGTTGTCTCTCCTCGCGTACAACCATCTCCTTCGCATCCTCGTTTCGGCGCAAGTCAATAGCGCGGCGCTCTCTAGCAAGGAGGGCGACAGGTATCACGCCTGCAATCACTCTCACCGCCGAGTCGGAGACTGTTGGATACGAAGATGCAATTCTCAGTGCTCCTTTTCTCTGTACCTGTGCCAATCGTTTTCGGTATACCTCCTTGCTGAGAGCGTCGCCCCATACCTCTGCTCCGTACAGTAGCACTGACCCTACAGCACTCATCAAGAGGCCTCTTCTTGATGGGCTGGGTCCCCCTACGTTGGCCATAAGTCGACTCAGGGCCGATATTCCCGAAGTAGCCTTCTCAGCCGTTGCCCTGATTTGCTCAGAGAAACTCATCTTCGAGTCGATCAGTAGCCCCAGGTACTTCACCGCTGGCTTCGATTCGATTTGTATAGCTCCAATACTGATCATCCTTACTCTAGGGATTCTCTTTTTTGTCAAGATGACCACTTCGGTTTTTTCCAGTGCTAAACTGAGCACGCGAGCAGTCATCCAGTCCCTCACTCGGCGCATTAGCATACCTAGCCTAAGTTGCGCTTGTTCAACGGTTCGTCCGGCGACCAGAGCCGCAACATCATCCGCATAGCTGACCAAGCGCGACTCATCTAGCATCTCAAGTCTCAGTAGCCCGTCGTAAGACACGTTCCACAGGTTAGGACCAAGGATAGATCCCTGGGCAACACCTGATGTAATTTCCATCCTTCGTTGGCCCTGTGTCGTGTCGTAGAGCAGGCTTCGGTCCTTTAGGTAGTTCCTCAAAAGCCGCATTAGATATTCTGAAACTTGAAAAGAGTTTTCCAGCGTGTCCAGAATATCCACCCATCTGGCGGAGTTAAAGGCATTCCTTAGTTGTGTGTTGTTAATGTCATAATCATGTAATATGACGTTCTTTTTTCTTGCAAAACTTATTATCTGTCATTTTTCTATATTGAGAGCAAGCTGGTTTCTATCGCACCACTGAAGGAGAGCAGTAAATTTGGATTGGAGAAAAGATACATCGGATAAAAATTGTATGCAGTGATAAAGTTTGAGATCGTCGGCGTAAAACAGGTGTGGAATATCAGAGAGTACTGTAGAAATATCAGCGATGAAAATATTGAAGAGGAATGGACCAGATGACTGCCTTGAGGTACTCCAGAGACGACACTGAACTCACGAGACAACCGACCTTGAAACTTAAAGCATTGTGTGCGGTCTTTCAAATATGACTGAATCCAGTTGAGCAGCGAACCGTAGATGTCAAAAATGCGAAGTTTATTAACTAATATTCCATGGTTCACTCGATCGAATGCTTTACTGAAATCTGTCTGTATAGCATCTCTCTGGTAGCCTAGCTCCATACTACAAAGAATATCCGACGTGAAGGTGATTAGATTAGTGATGGTAAACCTATTATTACGGAAGCCATGTTACTGTCCATTCATATATGGTTCGACAATGGGATAAATTGTAGTAATCGAGCAGTTATACCACCAAACTGCTCGAAAACCCTCCTATCTAAATTTTAATGGCAGATTTAAAGTAAAAATATGTAATTTTTTTCTTGTAGTTTATAGAATAGTTTTCTTCTTATTGTTATTAGTAAATGTAACTTGATATTACTTTTCCTCTATATTAAAATTAAATGTTCTCGTTAATTATCTTTTTTTTTATAAAATTTAAATTTTCATTACTATTTAAAGTTTTTATTTCCTTCCTTCCTGTAAATTTGTTCGCAGCATATAAACTCCCTTCAGTTTATTTGAATTCCTTTACTTCATTTGTAATTTCTTTAGTGTAGTTAAAATTTCCCTACTACAATTAAATCCTGATTTTGGTTAAAAATTTGAATCTGCCCATTACAATTTAAGATGTGGAACCCCTGACTTCGTGCCGGGCAACGGTGCATTACATGATGTAATGCATTTGAATTCAGCTGGTAGGACAGCTGATAGCATTTTCACCGTAGGCACGGAATGTGAAAGCCAAGACAAGTTTTGGACGGATCCAAACTGAAAAGGGGGAGTCTGCTGAAAACCGACAAACAGTGTGAACGGGCGAGAACCGCGCCGGGAAAGTGAATTGAAGATTTTGAGTGTCGAAAAATGTCGGTTTAAATTTCTGGGCATGTTGCGGGGACGATTTCTGGTGTTTGTGCATTCCCATTTGCCTGTGATTGATTTTTCTTTCGTGAACCCTGCGAGGACTGTTGGATCAATTTTTGCTTCGCTCGGATTCGCGAGAACGTTTGTAACTTCCTTTTTGCAAAAGAATTTTTTATCTTTACGACAACAAATGAAAGTATTAAACGAGAATTTTGTATTTCGAGTGCCCATTGAAGTTTACAAATGAATAGAAAAATTATGATTTAGTGAAGAAGAAGAAGTTTTTGAGTATTGCCGCACTGAAAGCGCAAAAAAAAGATACATTTGCCCGGCGTGAATGGATTTAGTGGTGATTGAAGAAAAGATAAAAGTGATATCATCTGTGACTGACTGTTGTCGGTGGAAGTATTTGCTTTCGATTGGCGATTTCTTCTTCAGATTGAGCCATCTACGAAATATGACTTCAAGGAGAATGTTGGATCTCGAAGTGGTGGCCGAGCGATCGCTTCAGTCTTGAGTTGTTTGCTCCGTAACATTTATACTTGTTGAGCAACGGGTTTGAAAGATATGTGTGCCGTTAGTGGGACGAAATTAAGCGAATTGCGCGATAGTTGTTGTGAGCTCCATTGAAAACATTTCCCGTTGTAGGTTGCACATAGTGTCCCGATTAGGGATCATCATAGAGATTGATGCAAGCGACGGTGCGTTCCGCGAATCAGGGAAGAATGACACTATATGTATAACACCTGCCTCATTATTATTTTGAAATTGAACGGTGGTACTGCTGTTATTAATTTTTCGTTTCGTTCTGAACGGATGGATTACCAGAAGGAGCGTTTTAATGCGTTTGTTTTATCAAAATAATCAAATTGACGAACTGTTAAATGTATTGGAGGAGTGATTACACTAGGGAGTATTCGGGAATCATCGTGCCGCAAATCAATAACCTAATGAATTAGTGATATGTAGTATAAAATCAATAATAAGAAATTTCCAGGAACTGCCCACCTCATCAACGAGCGCTCGTCGAAAAGGCTGGGTGAGTACCCCGTTTGTTTCCTTTCTTTTAAATTTTTGTATATTCAAACATAATTTCTTTCATGAATTAATTCACAAATTATCATTAATTAATTTCGTTATTTTTTTCTATTGTTTAATTGCAATTTTTGAGAGTGGGTAAATTTTATATGTAATTACAAATTGTTAGATTTTTTTCTTGAATTTTGGTTTTTTTATCGTTATCGCATATTCAATTTAAACTTGTGCCAGAGCAGGTGCGGCACAAGGAATTGCTGTAGATTGTTAAAATTCAATAGAATTTCATTTGAATAAAAAATGGATTTTTAAATTGAACCGTCGGTCTTTCCATTCCGTCGGATCTGACCGGGTATAGGGCCCGGTACGGTGGAATATTTTCGCCTATAAAAATGAGGCAGCCATCGGGCACGCTCAAAGCTTCTTTTTGTTTCAGGGACTTCCGCGGGTTGAGTGGCATCGAGCAAGGTGCCTTTTTATGGCATAGGGTTATGTGATTCGCTCACATAACTCTATGATATAAATTGGTCACCGGTATATTTCTTTTCGGATGGGAAGGCTCATACAAGTTAGGTTGTATGAGTTTTCCACTCAGAAGGGAAATATATGGCCACTGCAACGTTTATGGATCTTGATCCGGTTGGGCGGGTGCGAGGGCTTACCAGCACCATCCGGTTGTCCCACTCTTATTTGTGGGCCATGAGAATCGTCGGGTAACGACGAGGTTTCCCTTAGTTTGTCTGGTTTCACTCGTTCAACTTGTTCTCTGAACAAATCTTTTGCCCTCTTTGTAGTTACTTACAATTTTTTCAACTTCGGTTACCCGTTCTTTGAGACCCAAGAATTCGTAAATGCGAAATTCTTTTGTATCGGGTCCTTGTGCTGGGGGAAATGAACGCTCCCCACAACACCGCAATGCTAGCCTGCCAGCGCATTCACGCGTCCCCAGACAAGGGCATTCTCGGCGGGTATCAACATCTTCCTTCGCCGAGGCAGCAGACCATTGCTGCAGTCCTTTTCGGACACTTTGAGATACATATTCACTACAAAATTTTACTGCAGATAATTTTTTCGAACAGTTTTGGCATAGTAGAAAGGATAGCAATACCTCTATAATTCTCCACTTGCCACTTATCGCCTTTTTTTCGAACTGGTGGTATAAATGATGGTTTCCAAAGTTTGGGGAATATATCAGATGTTAATGATTTATTAAAAATAACAAAGAGAAGTCTATCCAATTCATCTTTGCAGAGAGACAGAAAGCAAGGAGGAATAAGTTCAAGGTCGGGTCCTTTAAGTGGATCAAGATCTTCAATAGCCTGAAGAATTTCATCTTCTGAAATGGTAATGTTGCCAATTAAGGTCTTTGTGACTATTTTCAACGACTCTAAATGAGGCAAAGTGACTGAATTAGAGAAAACATGCTAAAAATGATCAGCAAAGAATTCACAGATCTGCTCGGTACAGGATGAGACAGAATCATTGTATGACATTAAAGAAGGATAACCAGATGTTTTGCGCTTAGCGTTAACAAAGTCGAAGATTTTTTTGGGATTGAAAATAGTTTCCTCTGCTATGCCGTTATCGTAAGTTTGATAAGCCTCTTGCGATTTAATTTTGAATTCAAGTGCAAGTTCATTATACTGACTCTGGGCCTCATTGCTTACATAGTTATCTTTTCTGAGGAACCTGTATAGTTTGTTTCTCTGGTTACGTAAATGTCTTAGATCACGCCCCAGCCATGGTTCTGAAATCTCATCTTTTTTCTTGGTTTTCGGTACGAGAGATTCAACGGCGTCAAAGATTATATGATAAAAGGCGGATAGAGCCGTATCCGAATCTAACGTTGACAGAGTACCGTTCCAGTCGACGCTGGATAGAAGACTATTAATGTTTCCATAATCGCCATTGCGGAAGTCACATATACTATAGTTCTATTGTACGATATAGAATTGTGAGTATCAGGAGTGGACAAATCAACAGAAAAAGGTGAGTGATGACTCGTGTTAGAAAACAGATTATCATCCTCATCAGTTAAATTGGCCACTGTTCGTCGTATGCATTAGAAAAAGTAATTTCTAGTCATATACCATTCTGGTTGGGGGGTAGGAGCTAACTGCTGCAAATCGTTACTATAGAAGGTGCTCATTAAGTTGAAATTGTTACAATTAAGGAGATTCACCGGAAGGAGTCGATCGTCATCTTTGTCTATCACAAATTTTATATAAGGTATATTAAAATCACCAGTAATGATAATTTTATCGTCTTCATTTGTCATTGCAGTGATATCACTTATTAATTTACAGACATTGTCGTAGACAGTATCGTTCGATTTAGGGGGGACATAAAATACGCCAATAAACAAATTAGATTTTTGTATTTTTATTTTGACCACTTTATGCTGGAATAGATTATGTGGCGTGCAGTTAACTGGCTCGCTCATGAAGGTGTTATGTATAGCAATCAATGCACCGCTTCCTCGCGAATGACCAGTGCTAATCGGATTTCTGTCATCTCTGTAGATCCTACAGTTACTATCAAGGATTTCTTGATTAATGTGAGAATCTGTCAACCATGTTTCAGAAAGGGTGATAGCATTAAAATGGCACGGTTTTGCGTCAAGAAAAAACGTATTTAATTTACTGCGCATACCTCCACACATGTGGCAAAATAATTTGAGGCTTTGCTGACCATAGGGGGGCGAAAAAATTTGTTGTGATGTTCTCTGGTTCTTTGTAGTGAAGAAATATGGTTGGAGCTTACATGAGATGCCTATATTTCAAGATCTTTTTTAGCCCGATTTAGAGTTACACCTAACTCCTCATGGAATGAGAAAAATACGAGCCTAAGAGCCTCAAGATCGATTAGAAGGCCTTCCTTTTGAATTAAAATTTTCAGGTAGGTTTTTGTTTTACCGTCAATGCAGGTTGTGTCTGGGGCCTTGAACATATAAGAAAGGTAAAGAAGAATGGATTCGTAGATTTTGTTATCTCTGAGTCGAGACATAAGGTATCTTTTTTCCAGGTCAGCCCCTGACACCATTGTGAGCTTGACTGAAGGAGGCAGAAGAGGATTTAAGAATGGCTGGGTTAAGTTGTTTGAGGCAGGTGATATCGGTTGAGTAATAGATCCAGACGAAACAGGAATCAAGTCTGTTCCACGGATAAAATTCCTTTATCTACACTGATCAGTGGATCCCTCGTTTCCCTCGTTTATATGCAAGTTACTCAGTCCAGCAGCGGATGTTCCACCCCATACCATTATTGAATCTAGGCCGTGCTTAATTGTAGGACGAAGGTTAGTCTTCTTGAGCTCTTCATTAGCTTTACACCAGACATATGATTGCCTATCTGATCGAAAAACGTTGGATTTACTTTTATCTGTAAATATAGCTTTTTCCTAGAACAAAAAATCTTCACTAACCATGTTTCTGGCAAATTCCATTCATTTGTATACGCTGGCCTTGCTTACATCGGACTCGTCCTCAGACAGTAAATAGAGGGTGCCCTAATCAGCTAGCCGGCGGGCATGTGGGAAGTAAAATATCACTCGTAGACCAAAACCGACTAAGTCCCGTCCCGTAGGCAAGCGTTGAATGTGCTGAGCAGCAAGTCAGGACAATGGTGATAGACAAGCCGCAACACCTCAGCCGGAGCACCATCTGGACCTGGAGCCTTCCTCATTTTCAATGAAAGGGCTGCCTCTTCCAGTTCCGGCTGTGTGAAGAATGGACACTCAACTGCTATTTAACCATGGACAGCGTCAACACGGACGGGGAAGAGTCCCCGCACTATCTCGTCCATCTTTTCCGCATCATGTATGCAAAGTTTCCGTAGGGTGCTAAGCTTCCGCAAAACTAGCTTGTAGCCAAGGCCCCACGGATCTTTGTTCACATTGTCCACTTGGTCTTGCCAGCTATTGCTATTGTTAATCAATTTGTGAAGGCATTTCCTGGCCGACTTATATGCTGCCACCCGGTTGCATGCCTTGTCACGGTTCCGCAACCGTTGAGCTTCACGTCGAAGCTTGTGACACTCCCTTCGCTTTTAAGCTTTTTCAGTCGACCATCACTACACTGGGTGTTTGCCGATGCCGGGATTTTCAACGGGGCATAGAAGCTTTGCAAGCAGTCGTAATGATGCTCATAGTTGAGTTCACCATGTCTTGAGCTGTCAATTCTTTGGTCTCCTCCGAAGCTCCCTGTAGCGGCTCACATGCTGTGGGTACCTCAACAAACCTCTTGACGTCCATCGTTCCGATGTTCCATCCAGTTGTAGAAAGCCGAGAGCACGGACGTCGGGAGGCAACATCGCTTATCTCAAGCAAAATGCGCTGGCGATCACTGGCTGAATAGTCCTCTAATACTTTTCTATTGTGTATCCTCCGTACTAAGGGCCCCAAGGTGAAAGTCACGTCTGGTATGGTTCCTTCATAGCTAATACGGCGAAAAGTCGGCGTATTTTCGGTATTTAGTACGACGAGCGCTATCTCGGCCGCCATTTCCAGGATTCGTTTTCCTCATGGATCTGTTTGAGGCATGCCCCATTTGATTGCTTTAGCGTTGAGGTCTCCCCCAACGAGCACGCTGTCCTCTGCTTTTGAGACATCGCCCTCCAAACCATCAGGCTTGGCTTGGAAAGATGATATCGATTCGTGCGGTGTTAGGTACACACTAAAGAAGGTGGTCCCTGAGCACCGAACCCACACAAATCAGTACCAGTATCATCAGGATACCATAATGCAGGACTTTTATCATGGTGTTGCTCACTCAGCAGCAGAAAGTCGGCTTTCATGTCCCTCGCAAACTGCTCAAGCAGATTTTGGGTGGTTGAACTGCGGTGTAGGTTTAGCTGCAGGATGCGGGTCATCGAAGTTCTAATTTTGCCTTGACTAGGGCTTCCTGGAAAAGCTGGAATTTTCCCGATCCCAAGACGTGTCTAAAATCATGTCTTGAATCAGCATCCTTGCAAAGAGTACAGTGTGCCTCCTTCGTACACTCTTTCCCGTTTCACCGCATTTCTAACTAAGGGGACGCCTATCGGGTCCTTTGCATACTTGTGCGGTGTGACCATAGCCAAGGCATTTGAAACATTGAAGAGGCATTGCTCTTCGCCATATCCTACATACAACCCACCCTATTCTTACTTTGCTCGTATTCAGAAATAATTTGGCGTCCTTTTCCGTCAAATCAATTATGGCCATGCATTGTCCCCTATGGTTTTCTGGTGTCAGCCTCGCTTTGGTCCCGCCCACGCTAGGGAACTCACTTTTGATGGCCTCTTTTACCTCGGCCAGATCCGTGACGCAGGCAATGTCTTTTATTTCGATGGTTGCCATCGGCTCGAGCGAGGCTATATTGCGCTTTTGCTGAGGACTTTCTTTACTGCGTGGCAGAATGCTTCCTTATTGTCGGCCTCTGCTCGAAATTCGACCAGTATGTGGCCCGACCGCGTTGGTCGTACTGCTTTAATGGTTGTGCTAGTGTCTTTGGACCTTACGTTTCCCCTGATGTTCCACAGAACCTCCGGTAGAATCGCTTATCTTGGGGTTTTACGAGCAATGCCTGTTGCCGGGGTCTTCGTCAGGGCTTCTGTCTCTCCTGTTTTGCATCAGGCCCTTTTTCTGGTTTGGCGCCTGTCCGAACTTTACTTTCACTCCTTTTGTAAGCACTGTCTGGAACCCGTGATCTGGTGCTCCACGCCCATCAAGTGCCTCTTCCTTCCTTCTTTTATCCCGATCTCCTTCGATTGGGCTAGACCCCATTCTTTTATTGATTTTTACTGGTGGAGCTATCTACACGTGGCCTTTAGATTTTGCCCCCAGAGCTTCTTTAGCCTTCTGCTCGTCTTCAGCCTTCAACCAGCTCCTCCGATAATGCCCTAAATGGTCTAGGTGCTCCTGTAGTTCAAGGAGCCCAATCTTTACTGCTTTGCTGATTTTTGGGGAGTCACATGCAGATTGTATTCTTTCCAGAACATCTCTCGGTTTTCGGAATAGCCTTTTTTCTTCATGTCGTGTCGATTGATGGCTTGCTGGAGATCATCTGTGCCAATTAGCAGGTCGTCAACTTAAAAGCTGTATGTAGCATCACTTCCCAGTTGAGCTCCATTAATTTTTGACGGGTTATCAAAGAGGTGTGGGGACTGGAGTTATCATGATGGAACCAGTTCAATGCGTTTTTTCTAGTTTCTTCATTCAATTTCGATAGTTGACGACAGTAGATATTTGAATCAATAGTTTGGTTTCTTAGAAGCAGCTCAAAGTAATCCCGCCCCACAGAAAGCATAATCTTCTTTTGGCCAATAATATTGGCTTTGGATGTGAATTGTGATGGCTCATCTTCCTTGATTCATGATCTTTCTTGGACTAAGTTATCGTAAATAATCCTTTTCCCATCGCCCGATATGATTCTTTTTAGAAATGGGTCGATTCAGCAAAGAGTCACATGTTGATGCGTTTGGTAAGGTGGGTATCCTTTAATTTTGTGCGGAACCCAAACATCCAGTTTGCTTATGGAAATTATATGCTCAGTTTTTGACTTAAGACAGTCTAAAGTCTAATCTTTAAAATAGTGTATAATAACATAAGCCATGCAATCACTACTACATGAGGTCTGGATTTGACGTCATCTATGAGAAAAAAACGACATGAATTATCGAGCAATCCAAAAGCTACACACAAACAATGTTTTGTGTTGGAAAATTGTATGTCACATGATTGCCAGCCAAGTTTCCTAGTTATGCCTCGTAGTTAGACAACTTAGACTTCAGACGTAAAACTGCTGTGTAGTGTTGCGGATCCAAATTACCTCATAGTTGTCCAAGTTTGTTGCAAAAGCTTTCAGTGATTAGGTGAAGCTGTGAACCTGAATTTTACAAGACTATTGTAACAATGGGTTCACCATAGCTATTGTTGATAAAAGCTTCTGCTGTGGCCAAAAAAGGTAGGATGTGTTGTCAATCTCATCTTGCAACCACTCTTCGCTACTATTAGGGCCATTTTGAAAACGTTTGGTTCAGTCGGGGTCATACCTATTGCTTTGATAGCTTGGAACTGAAACTCCAGAAAATGCACGAATATGTTCAGTGATGGCAACTCTCTTGGCGAAGAAAGTGAACGCTCAAATGCCACATATTTATTGTTGTCCAATAACCGTAAAAAATTGGTTTAACGAGTGTCATTATGGTTACACGTCGGTTGTTGATGAACCACTACCAGCTGCCCAAAAAACGGCTATCATGGAGAATAACGTGACAAAAATCCACGAGTTTGTATTGGCAAACCACCGATTGGAGGTGCGCAAGATAGCTGAGACTGTAAGCATCTCAAAAGACCGCATGGGTCATATCCTGCATGAAATTTTCGGCGTGAGAAAGTTGTCGGCGCAATGCGTGCCACGTTTGCTCACTCTGGGCAATAAACACACCCGTGAGACTACTTTAGAGCAGTGTTTGACATTGTTTAAGTACGACCTGAAGGAGTTTCTATGTCTTTTCATGCCCGTCGACAAAACAGAGACCAAGGAGGAATCGAAACAATGGACTTCACCCGGCAAACGTGCTCAAAAGAAGGCAAAGACTGTCCTGTAGGCTGGAAAGGTGATGGCCACCGTTTTGGGGCTCTACTATGCCGAATTATCAGGCTGGTTTGACCCCAAATTGTGGAAAAAAGCCCCATTTGGCAAAGAAAATGTGCTCTTCCACCATGAAAACGCACCGTCTCACACCTCTGCCATCATCACGGCCAAATCGCTTGAATTGGACTACAAACTGCTACCCTATCCAGCAGATTCTCCAGATTTGGCTTTTATAATATTTTGTTATGTGCAGTAAATTTGTGTAGCGGAATGTAAATAAATGATAACGAAAAATTTCCTTTTTCTTCACTACAATAACATTATTTATTTTTATGCAGATACCGGCGTTTCGACAGCAAACTACTGTCTTCTTCAGTGCAACTAATCCTAATTTTACATTTTCTTGGTTTATATAGCTAAGAATTTAAAAGTTGATCTTATCTAATTATATTTTAAAAAGATTATCTAATTACTTTTTTAAAAAGGGGAAGATACAAACCGCTACCCTGGTTTTTACCGATCTTCATGTCTGACCAACGTATTCCATGGAGCATTCGGGGCATGTGATTTTGTATATACCGCTCTTCTCCTCGGCCTTTTTGGCGTCCTTTGCTGATCCCAGAATATTTTCTAGTAGGAATGATCTCGAAGAGGGTGTTGCGTCGATATTCGCTTTTTTTGATGCCGTTGAAAATGTGAGTCGCGTCCGCCCTGTTTCGGATTTATTTTGTGTAAACAATTTTGAAAGAGCCCGTTTTCGATGCTGTTCCTCCAGTTTCCGGATTCGATTGGTAATTAGTTGTTTTTCGTATCCACTCATAGTCGCAGTTTCGAGTATGTACCTGATTTCGTTGCTCTTCCGTTCGGTTGTCATTGGTACTGTGAGCATCCTCCAGATCATGATATTATAGGCTGTCATTTTTTGTCTAAAGGAATGGTTTGAACTGTTCGGTATCGTTCTCCGTGAGTGAGTTTTTTTCCTATGAATGTCGAACTCAACGCCGGTCGTGCTCCTTATTATAACTATATCCAAGAATGGTAGTTTACCGTTTTCTTCCTTTTCCATGGTGAATTTTATATTTGAGTGGATTTTTTAATTGCTTTAAAAGCTTCTCAGTCTCTTTGGCCTTAGTAATAGCAAAAACATCGTCTACATATTGCATCCAAATGGTTGGTAGGAGGCCCTTTTCCTCCATAATGGTTTCGACGTTTCCCATGAAAATATCGCTGAGTAGAGGGGAGAGTGGGTTGCCCATAGCGACTCCCGAAGTTGTTTTATAGTAAGCTCCTCTAAATGTAAAATAGTTTTCAGACATGCAAACACTGGCCAGTTTTTTGAGAGTTTTGACTTTTTTTCCATTCCGGGGATGAGTTGTATATTGCTAACCATTTTTCAAACTGATATAGAGCTTGTGTTACTGGTATGCTTTTGAATAATGATTTAACGTCGAAAGATACCATAATTTCATCATCCTCAAGCTTATCTATTCGTTTAAGTTTTTCAATAAGTTCATGCCGATTTTTGATTCCATGTTTGCTGGTATTTTGTGATAGTTTTGTGCATTCTTCGACTATCCATTTGGCTGTACGTGTTGTAGGGGCATTCGTTGCTATGATTATCTCCCGCATCTCGTTTCCCTCCTTATGGATCTTGGGTAAGCATTTTATGTGTGGCAAAACTGGATTTGATACCTTTCGGTTGATATGTTCACGAATTGTTTGTTTGTCATCTCGGAGTGCTTTGTCTATCCTTTTAATAGACTCTGGTAGGGGGTCAGTTTTTAATTTGAGAAAATTTCCAGTATTTAGCTTCTCCTCCACTGCGTGATCGTATTGTTGTTTGTCCATTATAACCACCTAGCTACTCTTATCAGCTTGCAAACAGTAAATAGGGAAACAAGATGCGGGAGATAATCACAGCAAAGAATGCCCCTACAACACGTACAGCCTAATGGATAGTCGAAGAATGCACAAAACTATCACAAAATACCAGCAAACATGGAATCAACAATCGCGATGAACTTATTGAAAAACTTAAACGAATAGATAAGCTTGAGGATGATGAAATTATGGTACCTTTCGACGTTAAATCATTGTTCCCAAGCATACCAGTAACACAGCTCTATACCAGTTTGAAAAATGGTTAGCAAAATACAACTCACCCCCCGGAATGGAAAAGAAAAGTCAAAACTCTCAAAAAACTGGCCAGTGTTTGCATGTCTGAAAACTATTTTACATTTAGAGGAGCTTACTATAAAACAACTTCGGGAGTGGTGATGGGCACTCTCCCCTCCACTCAGCGATATTTTTATGGGATACGTCGCAACTATTATGGAGGAAAAGGGCCTCCTACCAACCATTTGGATGCGATAGACGATGTTTTTGCTATTACTCAGGCCAAAGAGACTGAGAAGCTTTTAGAAGCAATTAATAAAATCCACCCAAACATAAAATTCACTATGGAAAAGGAAGAAAACGGTAAACTACCATTCTTGGATATAGTTATAATAAGGAGCACGACCGGCGTTGAGTTCAACATTCATAGGAAAAAAACTCACTCACGGGGAACGATACCGAACAGTTCAAACCATTCCTTTGGACAAAAAATGGCAGCCTATAATAGCATGATCTGAAGGATGCTCACAGTACCAATGACAACCGAACGGAAGAATGACGAAATCAAGTACATACTCGAAACTGCGACTATGACTGGATACGAAAAACAACTAATTACCAATCGAATCCAGAAACTGGAGGAACAGCATCGAAAACGGGCTCTTTCAACATTGTTTACACAAAATAAATCCGAAACAAGGCGGACGTGACTCACATTTTCAACGGCATCAGAAAAACTACAGCGAATATTGAAAAAAGCGAATATCGACGCAACACCCTCTTCGAGATCATTCCTACTAGAAAATATTCTGGGATCAGCAAAGGACGCCAAAAAGAACGAGGAAAAGAGCGGTATATACAAAATCACATGCCCCGAATGCTCCATGGAATACGTTGGTCAGACATGAAGATCGGTAAAAACCAGGGTAGCGGAGCATCTCCAAGAAGCAGCACTTGCCAGAAAATTCGGAAGAAGGACAATAAAATCTACGGTAGCGAGGCACATGGTCGAATCAGGACACAATATTGCATGGGAAAATGCAACCCCGTTGGAGGAAATCACCGATTGGAAAAAACTGGATGCTACGGAGACCAAATGGAAATCTAAAACTCCAGAGGAAAAGCGGTTAAATACGGACATGGGAAACACATACAGCAGCCTATTGAAACTAATTAGTGATCTACATTATGACGATGGGCAGGTAGCGAAGGAAGCAGCGGCAGCGGTCGATTAATTAAGCAGGGCGAGTTTCAAAATGCATAATTAATTACTTTTTGCAAATATCTTGTATCTTCCCCTTTTTAAAAAAGTAATTAGATAATCTTTTTAAAATGTAATTAGATAAGATTGACTTTTAGCTTCTTAGCTATATAAGCCAAGAAAATGTAAAATTCGGATTAATTGCGCTGACGAAGACAGTAGTTTGCTGTCGAAACGCCGGTGTCTGCATAAAAATAAATAAAGTTATTGTAGCGAAGAAAAAGAAGACTTTGTTTTGTTTCCAAACTTGGAAAAATTGATTTGAGTCGAATGAGGAGGTTAACGCCGCCACGGAAGCCTACTTTGCAGACCTCGAGAAGACGTATTTTTTCAGGCGGGTTGAAGAAGTTGGAGCATCGCTGGGTGAAGTGTATCGAGCTAAGAGGAGATTGTGTTGAGAAATAAATTGCCACTTTTCCAAAATTTTTGGTTTTCGTTTGCTGGTTAAGTACTTATTGGACCCTCCCCGTATATATAATTTGATTCTTACAAGTAAGTTTACTTTTCTCATGGTCCAACGGGACGATGGAATTTGCTTCCAAGCTTGTTTTAGTTTTCGCGGTTTCATGTTGTTACGGATAAAACCGAAGGGCACCAGGATTACCTCACCCCGAACACTATCGTAACATTCGCGTGACTATGTATAGTCAGAAAGCTAAGCCGCACTCGACTAGGGTTTGTTTGCCAGTCCAAATTGTAATCATATTAGTAGTTTAAATACGATTATTGGTAGTCTTAAGCAAACAACAACAACCAACAACATATGCGAAACGTAAAGACAATACAGAGCATTCAAACCCGTGTTCATATTCGTGGACGATACTTAGAGCAGCAACTGTAAAGTTGATTCAGCAGAAAATGCAAGAATTCATCAGCGTAGCTGGAGTTGAATCACAGGAATTGCCTGTTGCCAGCCCTCTAGCACCCGGAATTTCGCGAATATTGTCATAGTGGCTAGAAATGTTCTTGGAAGAACTATATGTGAAAGGCCCGGCACCACCTAATTATATTCCAGGATGTTTTACTGAATCAGACGCTAAAGGTCCGGCCATACATAAATATCGTTCACTTCTCGAAAGACATAATACACCATTCTTGAGTGGCTCATCAGCTAGTCCAGCACGACGACTATGGAATTATCTTGTGAGACAAGAACCAGTTTAAGATATATTCATTCGTGCAGTTTTTGGCAAAAAGCGTCAGTTGCCTTCCGACCTAAATTCTAATACATCATCAGATCCACATGGAGCCGAAGACTTATCTCTATTTGAAAATGGAGAACATACACCAGTCCATAGTAACCCGGATCCAATTCGAGTTATTTATAAGGAACCAGAATCAAGATCTGCATTCTGTATTAATAATGTTTCGCCCAGATTAATAGCGATAGCGACACCTAGGGAAATTCAAGAAATGGATATATCACTCTTATTAGAATCCCCGCATTGGTATGAAGATGAATGTGACTATGACATTTTGAATTTGTCTAAAGATTCAGACACATTACCAACAAGTAGTTTTCTAGTCATACAAACGTCCGCTGATAAACATATATTAAATCAAATCAGCTCAAACGCGCAAACCTATAATCCGTCAGTTACTCCTCAATCGGGATTAGGAAGTCAATCGGGTCGTGGAACATCCGTGGTCCTCAAACACAGGGTGGATAATGCCAAACGAATGTGTGCACATCCACTTATGCCAGTTTATATTACGGGCGGTCAAGACGGCTCAGTTCAACTATGGGAATGGGGACATCAGCAAGTTGTTTGCACTCCTCGTCCACCCGGTACTTTGCAAAGGTGACAAGGTGCCGGTTCTCACAACATGGAAATCAATTTGGCATCGCTGATGGAGATGGAAACTTGAGCTTATGGCAAGCAAGCATAGCGTCACAAAGCAATAGATCATTTCTCACTTATCAATGTCATAACAAAGGAATTGCGGATTTCGTTTTCTTAGGCTCGTACAGTCTTGTCGCAACAGCGGGGCACAGTTCGGAAAATAAAAATGTAGGCATTTGGGATACACTGCTACCGCAAAAGAAATCTTTAGTAGCATCATTTACTTGCCATGATCAGGGTGCATCTAGTTTAATCTATGCTCCGCAACATCAAGTGTTAATCTCTGCTGGAAAGAAAGGAGATGTTTGTATATTTGACGTTAGGCAACGAACATGACGGCAACGATTACAAGCACACGAAAGCTCTGTGAAATGCTTAGCCATAGATCCGCATGAAGAAATATTTGTTACCGGATCAGCTGATGGCGATATTAAGATTTGGAGCCTAACAAATAGTTATCGTCCAATCCATTCTTACATGGGTGAGCATGCACGAAGCAGTTTCGTCAAGCATATAGGACAGGGCGTAAGTCAACTGCATATTGATTCGCATGGAAGATTGTTCTCTTGTGGGTCTGATGGTTCCATGAAAGTTCGACAACTTTCCGAGATGATAGTGCAAACGCTTTAAAAGAACTAAGAATGTTGAATAAATAAATTAATTAATTAATTGAAAACCCATAAAGTTGAACAAGGCGATTTAGAAACGCTCACGTCGAAATTCCATTTCGTTGATTTGGCCGGATCAGAACGATTGAAGCGAACAGGAGTGACAGACCAAACTGTCAGTGAATTACGTTCAGCTGATTCAGCCGAATTTGGAGTGCTCGCCACCAGAGGGGAGCGGCGACCAAGTGGCGGCAAGAAGGAATTACCCCGCTGAAGAGGTGGATGACCGACGAGCGGAACCATAGCCGTTAGGAGGAGGCTATATAAGCACGCGAGGAATGACGCGCCTCCTCTTTGATCTTCTTTATCGTGGGCGACGACGGCAGCGGAACCAGAGCAACCAGCGAGATATCATTCGAAGCGCAGCGGAATCTTCAAGTGGAGGACAGCGGAATCAGCGAAGTGAAATCCACGCTAAGGAAAAATTCACATCAAAGCGACAAGCAAACTTCGATATTGGAGGAAAGGCTACGGAAAACATCCGCGAAAACGATCGCCGAAAGGGGCCCCTTTGTAGGTATAGAAGAGAAGTAAGTTTTTTTTTTATGATATTGTGTATCATTTGTTAAGTTTATAGATTATTTCGATCTGGAATACAAGTGTTGTAAAATGGTAAATAATTGAAGTTTATTTGTGATCGATTAATGTTTGAAGGTAGACATTTTTGTCTTTAGAAGAGAAGTAAGTTCTTTGTTTCAGATCGCGGGTTGTAACGAGTGCGGCTTGGACGGACAAGCCGAAGTGGAAGTGTCGTGGAGTTAAATGAAGCCCGTGATATCGGGAGTCAAAGTGTTCGGGGGTGGTATTGTGGTCCACGCGAAGGATAGAGTGATTAAGAAGTGAAGATTATAGGGTGGTTAGTGAAGTGATGTAGGTGAAGTATTGAGGTGAAGATTATAGGGTGGTTAGTGAAGTGGTGTAGGTGAAGTATTGAAATGAAGATCGTAGGGTGGTTAGTAGCTAGGGTATCGGCCGAATAACGTCACGCTTAATCCGGTTAGTCGCATTCTCGCTTGGCGGCTATTTGGGGCTTTGAGGGAAAAGCGAGTGGCGCCCCACGCCCGTCTTCGGACGAGCTAACCGGGTCCATAAGCCCCGCCGGAGCACCCCAGTTTCCCTGGTAAAAAGTGGGTGTAACAATGTTCGATGCTGGATCGTGGGATCACACCGCATAGAACGTTTTTTTTTGCTGGTCTTATTTTACCGCGGTGGACCATAATTAACCAAAAAGCACCGTATGCAAATGCATTTTATGCATATTTGGTCTCTAGCTGGACTGCGGGAAATGACGAGATATGAAATGATGATATATGTATTTCCTCAAATTAAAATGAGGTATGTTAGGAAATTCTGACAAAAATAAACTATTTTAAAGTGGATACTGAAAAGGAAAAAAAATATTTTGTGCTAGCCGTAATTTGCAGATGTTGAAATAATTTAAGGAGGACAACAGGCAAGACATAAGGGCGAGTGAATGCACAATCACTACTCCGCAACAGACTTTATTGCTGTTTCTATATCTGCTTTCTTGATTCTTTTGCAGATTTCTCGCAATGTGCTTGAATTTCTTCTTTCTTGTTTCTAGAAACGTATACTTTGGGGTGATAACAAGGCAAAGGGACACCTGCGCCTTTTTAGGGTTTTGTAAAATAATTTTACAAAACCCTTCTAAAATCGCGTCCTGTCTGTCCGTCTGTCTGTCTGTCCGTCCGTCCGTCCGTCCGTGTGTCACAGCAGTTTTTCTCGGAAACTACTTAAGCTAGAAACATCAAATTTTGTATGTAGGTGTAAAGTGGTGATCTCTTCAAAGTTCAAATATAAAAAAAATTTATAAGGTATTTAAGGGGGGTCTCCCCATATAGGGGAGTGACCCCCCGAAAAAAAAATTTCATTGAAGGTGGCCGATATGCGTATCAAATGAAAGGTCTCGATGAGAACTTTTCAAAACAGATCTTTGTTTGGCAAAGTTTGCTTCGAGGGGCGCACAGGGAGGGGAAATACACGAAAAATTTGTGTCCCCCCCCTCGCGATTAGACACCTGTGATCCGAAAAATCTGAAAAAAATCAAGAATGTAGGTCTTGATGAGTACAACAACAACAAATACGTGAGAAGTCGCAATTCACTCAACTTTATTAGTAATAGTATGATTTATCGATTTTATGTTTTCTTGAATAAAATCTTAACGGTGCCCTTAAATTCAACGAAATTCAGTACACAGATGACTATTTATAAGATTGATCTATTCTGAAAGTTTCATAAAGATTGAATCATATTTAGCGAAGTTATAGCGGTTTGAATTTTCCCGTATTACTATGGAACAATATGCGCTGCATTTATTACTATGGCAACATATGGCTATGGAACAACACGCGCTTTTTACCGACTCAGACACTACAGTTTTGCTAGGATTTGCATGAAAATTTCAGGAATGATAGGTGTCATGTATATCTTTGAGAATCGGTTGAGCTGGTGGTATCAGTAATCGTAAAACAAGAAAGTGGCTGTTTTAAATGCGAAGATTGAATAATTTTGAGTTATTTTTTCCCAACTTCAACGTTTAAGGTGCATGCTTTGAACACTTGATTCAATTTAATGAATGACTCTAGATCAGTACCCACAATTAATGCTTATAAGTGAAACAAGTCAAGGAGGCGGGAGAGAGCTCCTAGCAAAAGGGTTTCGTAACCATTCTAGGATTCGAAAAAATTGACCATTAATCGATGATAACACTACAGGAGAGTGGCCCCTGAAAAAAAAAATCATCAAACGTAGCTGATATGAGTACGAAATAAAAGTTTACATGGGAGCTTTTCAAAACAGTTGTTAAACTGTCAGTTTTTGCTTCAGTGGGGCACAGGGGGTAAATACATGAAAAATGTGTTTCCTCCGTCGCGGCTGGACATGTGAAATAATTATCAAGGGAGATATTTATGAGTATACCAATACCGAAAACCTCAGAAGTCGAAATTCGTTCAACTTTGTTAATAATAGTATGATCTTCGTATTTCATATTTTCTCCAATAAAATCGTCTTTGACATGTTTCTTGATGTGATTCGATGTGGTGACTGCATTTTGTAAATTGAATACAAAACCCTTCTGACATGAGCGTAGGTCTGTTTACCCAACTTGTTTCCTGATTAGCTTCTACCAAACTGAGTGCCATGCATTGCACATTTTGGCAAAAAAAAATTTTGCTAATGACATTATCTTTTCAGCCAGTTTGTAGAATTTTTTGCAGTGACACACTCTACTCGTATTCTTTGGAAGCTTACGTAACATTCAAACTTCAAACTAAGCCAAACGTACAAGGTAATTGAGTAAATTATATTAGGAAAGCGAGAAAATTGGCCTATTTATAATTTGCTGTCACGATTACTAAAATCATCCCTCTTTGGAGCCGCAGTTCAAGCTTATAGTTTCATTTTTGGTCACATGGTTGGGATGCCATGCAAAGATTGGAATGCCATGCAAGGATTGGAACCATGCAAGGATTGGAACGTCATGCAAGGGTTGGCATTAACCTTCATGGGAGTAGGTGGTCAACGTAACCTTCACCACGAATTCAATGGTGTGAACTTTAGAATGCACTTGAAATCTATTCAAAAGTTATCACGACATTATTTTCATAATCTTCAAGATCATGTTAGGAGTTTTTAAATTATCTATTCTCAAAGTCAACAAAACTCACCC
Source organism: Odontomyia ornata (assembly GCA_963969285.1). NCBI lineage: Eukaryota > Metazoa > Arthropoda > Insecta > Diptera > Stratiomyidae > Odontomyia > Odontomyia ornata. Next base: position 45,816,533 of record OZ017742.1, read on the forward strand.
TTCTAATGTGTTTGTATACACCTATTCATTCTTTCCTCATTCATCAACTCATATCATAAATAACATAAAGTCATGCTTGAGGACAATTACTATTATCAACAATTTTCAATTTAGCTCTCCACACAACACTTAATACGCCCTCCACAAACTGACGATATATCACTTTAAAATGACAAGTTCGTGGACTCGAAAGAATCCCTTTTGTTGTCCAAAAGATCCCATTTCTCATTGCAATTCAACTCTTCTCTGAAAAACTCAAAGCCTACAAATGCCATTTCCCCGGCAAGCGTATCGTGCCAGTGACAATTTCAAACATTTTTTATTATTATTAGTCACCGATTGCATGTTCTTACCAGTGATTTGGCCTGCAGCTTCAAACATTCCGACAAATTGAAAATTTATGACGGAACGTGACTGAATTTTTACGCTTCTTAACTATATTTTTCGTTTTCTTCAAACTACCCACAATTGACATAGGCAAGCCGACGAGCGCGTCACGCTATACCTCGGAAAATGCCAGGGGGAGCCTCTACCAAAAACTCTGCCTCATTCAGCTCCATAACGATGGAGCTTACGACCAAAAGAGGCCCAAGAAGGACCGTCATCGATTTTCGCTGCCCACTTAATTTTAAATGCATGTCATGCACAAAGGGATTTTATTTTTAATTTTTTAACACTTGATTGCATTATCGTCTCTTCGACGCGGATTACCAATGGATTAAATCAACGAAGCGAAATAAATGATTCACGGTGGTTCCACTGACTCTCGCGGACTCGCGCTTGAATGCTGCTTAAATACCTGAGGATGGTCCGCGGACCAGCCAGCCTATTGTATTGGTACGACGTGGATTCAATTTGACAAGCCATTCATCCATTCATTTACTCATTCATCTCGAGTTGAGTCGAGAAGAAGAATCGAAACCACAACCAGTCAATCAATTTCTATTTAATTCAATTCCGGAGCTAATTTGCATTTGAAAACAATTTAACCAGGCCCTGTAACCCTAATTGACAGGTGAGACGATGATGCTTTAATGTTTAGTGTCAGATTATTGTAGGAATTTATTTAAAAGATCCTCCTGCCTATTATTCTTCCTCCCAACTGCAGAATCTTCTTCGAGTTTCAACAAAACCATTCCACGACAAATGGTTAATGTGTATCTGTCGAGATATGGAAGTTGATTCTTTGGAAAAAGTATCTAACACAATAAAGTCGAAAGCTATCACATTCGTGGCGTCGGATACCATTATGGAAATTAGTTTGTGACCAATACTAATCACGCGCTGACTCGGAAACTTTCTAATCCTTGAGCGGCTTCAATGGAAATAAAAGGAAGCAGCTGGGGATGGTTAATAAAATATTAATGGTACAATAATCATTAAGTTATTTCTTCTTGATTTGAGATCTCAGAAATTGATAAAATATATTCGAGGAAATTGGAAATCGAATTAATTAAATTAAATTTGAATTGATTACAATGACCTGAGTCTATTACATCTATTTGTTTTCAGCAAAATGTTTATCTTCGATGCTTTCTGTATTTGTTGTCTTTGGTGGTCCTTAATTTCAATATGAGTCGGGCAATTTCAGGAATATTTGGTTTCAAGAGCTCCATGCAAAATATTTCCTCCCTGAATTATTTCTTACTGTTTCCTAAAAAAAAATTAGAACATCGCCATGATTAATTTTTAAACAAGAAACACCAGTACATTTTGCCATCTCCAACGGTCTCTTTATCACTGAAAATCACACCATCAACTTCATCCCCATCAACTCTATTTTTATGTCATTTCCCAAGTGCATGCTCACACTTTATGGATGCGAAAGGAAAACATTACAAACTCCTTTTAAGGTAGATATACGCCGACATCCCTACGTAATGGAACATCCTTATACAGTTGAGTGTTCAATGTGATAAAAATGAGCCCCCAAAGATGTTTCCTTATTTTCATTTCAGCTGTTTCGAAATCATTCGTCAAGATTTTGTTTTCAACGTTTTGATTAATGATTTATGTACTTTTGCTCCTTGAATAAACGTTCACACCCTCCGGGAAAGTGGGAAATATTATTGTTCAACACTCCCACAAAAGCAAAACAGACAATTTATATTGTCAGTGGTACTTAGTGCAACATCTTAACGATGAGTTTCGCCCAACTTGATTTCCTACAATCATCTGTTCAAAAGTAAAAAAATCAAATGGGTCGATTAACTTTGAGAAATAGTTGCTAGGGTGGAGGAAGTAACACCTTACGGATGTCTTGGAAATGAAGCAGAGATACATTTAATTTATTGTTTTAGCGTTGAAGTGTTTAAAAGTAAAGGACAGCAGCGATGAAATGTTGTCTCAAGGAGCTAGAATATTTAGCTCCGCTGGCTATGCCATGTCTCGGGACGTGTAACATATGCTTGCTAGCAGCTAGTTATCTGCAGTGTCACGGTGCGAGTCCTTTTCCATCAGCACAGGGCAAACCACAAAAAAATTCTTCAAGCGTAAAAATTCCATGATATCAAGCAAAATGCAAAGCCGGAACTGAAGGAATCTATTAAGTTTTTGTGAAAATAAGACGTGAGGTACACAAATATCTCATCACTGACGAGTGAAGTTGTTAAACCCGGAAAAATAGGGCATCCATTGGAATTGGTGCCCCCGAACCCCTTCTATCCGGGCTTTAAGTCACGATAGCACGAGTCGAAATGCGACGGCTCCCTATTTCTAGGTGAAAGCACCTGAACTCGAAAAGAAACTACAGCCCAATAGCTGACCTGTTGGTGGAAGAGCCAACCGTCATGATATGTCTCACACCTGTGGAGCTAAGAAGAAAACCGAATTGTTAATTTGCTTATAAAAATACATTTTATCGAATGATTGAAACCTAATTAACAATCATCAGAGTAACCAAAATAATAGTAAACCATTATATACAACTTTTACCTAGTTGAACACCATAATTTAACTTCAATTCGGACCTTCGACTCCAGTAATACTCACCACCAGTTGTCGCTACTCTATGACCTTGTCGGCTAACTAAGAGTCCCAAGCAGATATTTGCTGTCAGCATTGATTGAATCGTCCTATAGTTTCCTCGATTTTCTAACTGGACGTTTTCCTTGCGCTCTACCCTTCAACATTCATTTGAGGAGCCTGTGCTCTTTCATTTTCTCCACGTGTCCTGCCCATTGATGTTTACAATGCTTGACGCATGCGGATACAGGTGTTTTGTCACGCAAAACCTGTCGCCAACAATAAAACCTGTCGCTGACAATAAATACCGCATTGGCAGCACCAGAAAAAAGGCATATTTATCGTAGGTAAGTAGATAATAATTTACAAGGAGAGCATCACCCCATATTTCTGCTTCATAGAGTAGCACTGTCCCTACAGCATTCATCTAAAGGGGTCTTCTTGATGGGTTAGGTCCCCCTGCGTTGGCCATAACTCGACTCAGACCCAAGACTCCCAAAGCAGCCTTCTCAGCGTTCGATTCGTGTTATGTGTCTCCTATATTGATCATCCTTACTCTAGGAATTCTCTTTTTTGTCAAGATGCCCACTTTGGTTTTATCCAGTCCTAGACTGAACCCACGAGCAGTCATCCAGTTTGCCAATCGGCGCATTAACATACTCAGTCTAGGTTGCGCTTATTCAACGGTACGTCCAGTGACTAGATTCGCAAAACCATCCGCAAAGCTGATCAAGCGAGACTCATTTGGTATCTCCAGTCTCAGTAGCCCATCATTAGACACGTTCCACAGATTTGGACCAAGGATAGATTCCTGGGCAACATCCGATGTAGATTCCATCCTTTGTTGGCCATTTGTTGCCTCATGAAACAGGCTTCGGTCCTTCAGAAGTCCCTTAGAAGCCGCATCAACTATGTTGGGACTTAAAAACGGGTTTCTAGCATATCCGGAACATTCACCCATCTAGCGGAGTTGAAGGCGTTCCTAACGTAGAGTGTCACCAGCAGAACGATCAATTGCTTGGTGCGGCTTTATTCCTCCACTTTTGGAGCCGCGCTCATTACATCTGCAATCGAATCCATGGTAGGATGTCCTGCTCTAAAGACGTACTGCCGAGGAGATAGGTCTTCAGCAGCATGAATCGTGGCAGTGAGTCTTGCATTGATGAGTTTCACCAACACTTTCCTAGCTAGCCTAGCATGCATAACGGGCGGTATGCAGATGGCGATCCGGGATTTCCCTTCCCCTTGCTGGTCAGCATGAGCCTCACTACCTTCTATCGTACCGGGTCCTATAAGCAAGCGTTGAATGTGCCGAGCAGCAAGTCAAGACAATGGTGATAGACATGTTGCAATACCTTAGCTGGAACAACATCTGGCTTCAGGCTTCCTCATTTTCGATGAAAGAGCTGTCTCCTCCAGTTCCAACTGTGTGAAGAATGAACACCCGATTGCTGTTTTTCCTTGGACGGTGTCGCCATGGATAGGCTGGGTGGGGAAGAGTGCCCACACTATCTCGTCCATCTTTTCCGCTTCGTGTATGCATGGTGTCAGAAGGGTACCAAGCTTCCACATAACTCGCTTACTGCTAAGGCCCTATGGATCCTTGGTCACATTGTCCTCTAGATCTTGCCTGTAGCGAGCCTTGCTGTTGCTTATCAAATGGCCAACTAACAAGTATGTATATGCTGCTACCTGGTTTCACACCTTATCACAGTTTCGTGCCAGATGAGCCTGACGCTGAAGCTTATGATTCTCCCTTCGCTTTTCAAGCGATTTCAGTTGACCACCAGTACACTGGGATCTTGAAGTGCCAGGACTTTTGACGGGGCATACAAGCATTGCAAGCAGTCGTGATGATGCTTATAGTTGAGTTCTCCACGTCCTGAGCTGGCAGTTTTTATGTCCCCTGCAAGTCACTCTGCACTGGAGCACCTTCCGTGAGCCCTCGACGAACCTCTCGATGTCCATCCTTCCGTTGTTCCACCTAGTTGTAGAAGGTCGAGAGCATGGACGTCAGGAGAAAACATTACTGATCTCAAACAGAATGCAGTGATGATTACTGGCTGAGTAGTCCTCTAGTATTCTCCAATTATGTATCCCCCGTACTAAGGACTCCGAGGTGAATATCCTGTCTGATATGGTTCCTTCACAGCCAAACCGGCGGAAAGTCAGCGTATATCTGATATCTAGTACGGCGAGTGCCATCCTGGCCGCAATTTTAAGGATTCCTTTTCCCCGTAGATCTGTTTGAGGCATGCCCCATTCGATTGATTTAGCGTTCATTGCCGTCTGCGCTCGAGACAATGCACTCCAAAGCATTAAGCTTGGCTTAGAAAGGTGATATCGGTTCGTTTAGTATTAGGTACACACGAAAGAAGGTGGTAAACTCACACGAAACCATTCCAGTACCAGTTTCATTAGAATACCACAATCCAGATTTCTTATCGTGGTATTGCTCATTCAGCAGCAAAAAATTGACTTTCATATCCCTCGCAAATTGGTCAAGTAGGTTTTAGGTGGTTGCACTGCGGTGTAAGTTCAGCTGCAGGATACAGGTCATTGAAGTTCCGATTTTGCTTTGCTAGGGCTTCCTGGAAACCCTGACATTTCCCTGATCCCAGGCTTGATGTGTAGTTGAACCTTTGTACACTCTTTTCTTTCATGCACCGGTTCAGCGCATGTGTAACATAGGGAACTGCTATCGGGTCTTGTGCATACTTGTGCCATGTGGCCGTAGCCAAAGCATTTGAAACATTGAAAAAGCGCTACTCTTCACCGTATCCTGCAGACAACCCACTCTGTTCTTACTTTGCCTTTATTCAGAAATTTTTCGGAGTGGTTAACTCAATGATCGCCATGCGCTGTCCCCTATGGTTTTCTGGAGTCAGCATACCCACGCTAGGAAACTCCCTTTTGATGCTCTCTACTACCTCGGCCAGGTCCGTGACCTTGTCAATGTCTCTTATTTCGATCATTTCCATCGGCTTTAGCAAGGCTATAGCCGTGCTTTTGTCGAGGACTTTCTTTACTGCTTCGAAAAATGCTTCTTTATTGTCTATCTCTGCTCCAAATTCGCCCATTATGTGGCCCGACCACGTTGGTCGTACTGCATGAATAGCAGTAATGGTGTTTTCGGGCCATGCGTTCTCCTTGATACCTCGTAGCCTTTCTACGTAGGATCGGCCATCTTGGGGTTATACGAGCAGGGCTTGTTGCTGGAGACTTCGTAGTGGCCTTTTTTCTCTCCTGTTTCAGATCAGGTCTATTTTTTCCTTGTTGGACGTCCGAGCAAACTTTATTTCCTGGCACTTTTTGAAGGAGTTTCTTTGCAGCTTTCTTCGCTCCTGTTATCATCACTGTTTGGAACCCCTGATCTAGCGTTTGACACCTTTTTAGGTTTTTGTAAAATTATTTTACAATAGCCTACTAAAATCGCGTCTTGTCTGTCCGTCCGTCCCTCCGTGTATCACACCACTTTTTCTCGCAAACTACATAAGCTAGAAACATACGATTTTGTAGATAGGTGCAAAGTGATGCCCTCTTCAAAGTTTCACTACAAAAAGAAATTTATAAGTTGTTTAAAGGGGGCCTCCCCATATGAAGGAGTGGCCACTGAAAAAAAAAGTTTCATCGCATGTAGGCAATATGTGTATCAACTGAAAGGCCTTGATGAGAACTTTTCAAAACAGGTCCTAAAACGACAAGTTTTGCTTTGAGGGCTGCAGGGGAAGGGAAAATGTACGAAAATTTTATGAACACGATCGCACGATTTAGCAAAAGCTATAATTTAAGTTTTTTGAAAGCAATTTTATGTATTCTGAAAATTTCACAATAATTGAACAATAAACAGCTAAGTTACGGCCGATTGAGTATCGAAAAATTACAACAACAATAACACGTGATACTAGAGAGATACACGTTTGCAACGGACCTAGACACTACAAATGTGTAGGAATTTTGAAAATAATTTTAGAAATTTTTTGTAATATTGATGTGTTATAATGACTACCTAAGCAACAGGGTCAGAACAATTGAAACAAAATGGCGGTAAATTTAAAAACAAATAACTAGGGTTTAATTTTTTGAAATTAATTTATGAAATCTTTATATTATTCAAGTTTTGATATGCAGAATATATTGTTTGATTTACTAATTGTTTTACAAAATCCCACTCTCTTTCTATTGGACTAGGCGCCATTGTTTTATTGATGTTCGATGGCGGAGCTGTCTGCACATGCCCTTTAGATTTAGCCCTCAGCGCTTCTTTAGCCTTCTCCTCTTCTTCGGCCTTCTGGTCCTCTTTGGCCTCTGGTCTTCTTCGGCCCATAATCTGTTCCTCCAATAATGCCCTATGTGGTCTAGGAACTCCTCTAGTTCAAGGCGCCCATTCTTACTCATTTGCTGATTTTTGGTGAGTCGCATGCAGATTGTATTATTTTAGAACATATCCCGCTTTTCGGATTAGCCTTTATTCTTCATGTCGCTGGATGGCAATTATACTTTGGGATATCCCATCTTAGTAGAGGTCTTCGGCTTCCTTTTCAGAGTGAATACTTCGGCCACATTTTCGATGGTGGCGATGAAATCACACAACAGCACTTTATTTGTCTGGTTACTCTTTTCTTTTACAGCCGTGAAAACTTTGTGGATTTCAAGATGACTCGGTATTATTTCCGGATTTAAGATCCTTGGCCGCTTTAGTAGTGATCGCAGCAGTAACCGTCGAAACCTCGATGCTCTTTATAATTTCCCCCATCGCTCAAACATCTGGCGCATTCTACAGAGTTTACCGCTCTTCCTTTTTAGAACGTTCTGGTGATCGCATCATTTTTTGCTGCACTCGAACGCCGCAGTAATCTCATTCTGAATAAGACTATCTGTTAATCTCTGTTTCTTGTCCGTATTTACTTTCATTGCATTCATCGTCGTTTTTGCCATCGATAGTTTTACTCTCGATGTGCTTTAAACGTCGTGGCTGCAGCTGCTGGTTGCGTCGTCATTGTTGTTTCTTTTTCCTTACTTTTTTAGATTTTTTATCTATATTTAGGGTTTTTAGTCGATATTGCTGCAGTTTTATTGGATCCCCCCTCGAAGCCGCTATCTCCGTTCGTGTGTGTGATCGCCTTTAAGGCCCCATCGTTATTTTTGCAGAACAGGGAGGCCACGCAAGGGTTGACACAAGCCCTTATGGGGACAAGTGCTCGGAGCCAGACTTGTACTAATCGGGAGTCCATCTCAACCGAATCTACAGCACCAAATCAATAGTGCAAACTTCGATCGTACTCCGTGGCCTGACAAGATTTGACCGGGACGAAGATGGCGTGATAGTTGAATTGAAGCCTTTCAAACATGAGTGTCACCTTAGCGCTACCGTGCAAAGCAACTAGGTGCACGCCATCATATCCGCCAGACCAAAGCATCAATTGCAGTTCGTTGTTCAAAGCATAGTTCAGATGCAGTTAGGGTCGATACCTGTGGTCCCAGGAGGAACCTCACGGTCACGTCCATATCGTCGGGTCCGCTCGGTGGCGCTCCCTAACGAATGCTAGCCTCGAAGAGTACTTCTGTCGACCGGCAATCCCCCTGCGTAAATTTACTCGGGTACATGGTGGTGGCAATCCCCAAACAAGTATGGCCTCCAAGAATAAATGCCGCGCACATAGGCTGCCAATTGGCTTAACCTGTACAATAACGTACCTCCTATATTGAATGTGCACGTGGCTTTTTGATGACAAATTGAATAGCAACGGGGCCAGCCTATCGTCCTGCTTTAGTGCGATATTTGTTTCAAAGGCACCGGTGACTTGGTTATTGATGCAGACTTGGGAGGTTGTCGACATTATTATCATTTTAGAAAGACGGACTAATTTGGCTGGGATGCCAAAGCAAAGTACTATTTAGTACACTACGTTATAATCAATATTGTCGTATGCTTGCTTAAACTCAACGAAGAGTTAGTGTACGTCAATTTTGAACTCAAAGCATTTCTCAAATATCATCTCAACTGTAAACAACCGGCATATCTACAATTTACCTGTTTTAAGGCCACCTTGTGGTTCCCAAGTAATACTGCTAGCATATGATCTGATTTTATTTCCTAATGTCTTTGAAAATATTTTGTACGCCGTACAAAGTAGTGATATGCCTCTATAGTTTTCGCACTGCAGCTTGTTAACTTTTTTGTGGATAGAAAATATAAATGTTTGGTTACACTCGTTCGGCATATGTGCTTGTTTCCAAATGTGCTGGGTGACTTTGTGGAGGGAATCTCATTGATGCCTGGTGCTTTATTATTCTTTTAGGCTTTTATGGTAGAACAAACCTCATCCAAAGTACGAGGGGCCAACAAAAGCTCTCCGGAAATATCTACGTATAGGCTCCGGTCCCCTGGAGGGTTCAGGAGGTTTTTGGAATATGATGCTCATCTTTTCTTAACTCTGTTTTCCTCAGCGATGATGTTGCCAATCCCATCACGGAAGAGTGTGTTTCTGGATTGATAACTACGTTTCAGACTTTTCATTACTTTGTATGCTTGTCTTGGGCTGTTACTCGCTGGACTTACATTGCTGCTTCTCAATTTTTGTCATGGTGTTTTCGCTTCTTAATTCTGATGACCTTATTCACTACTCTTCTAAAATTTTCAAATTGTTCTCTCTTTGTTCTGGTTTCCATCCTAAATGGTGTTTGTACACCTAGTTCTTTTCATCTGACGCATTGTAGTATTCATCATCGAACCAATCGTTTCTTTTGCACCCGGCTTGATGCCTTATCGTGTGTTCTGCCACAGTCTTAATTGCCGCTTTCACTTCCACCCTTAGCTCGTTGTTTGTTTTCAGCAATTCGCCAAATAGGATTAGAGCTAGCTGGTTGTAAAGGGCCTCCGTGAAATGTTTTGCCACAGATGCCGCTTGGAGGCTTTTGATGTCGAATTTGTGTAGAGGGTTGGTTATCGACATCGAAAGGTTAATTTGATCAGGTAATGACCTGAGCTACAATTGGCTCCTCGATATGCACGAATGTCAAGTATGGTCGAGCCTCCACGGGGTTGGACCAAAACATTGTCGATTTGCTTTTGTGTGTTGCTACCCAGTCATACTATACCTACAACATTTTATGTATGTGTTGATGAGGGAAGAAAGTCAAACGTATGACTAGATTTCTGCTACATGCAAAGTCAATCAGGCGCTGGCTGTTGCCTGTTGTCTGTTGTCGTGGAGGCTATTTCCTCCAGTTGTCCCCCGGTGAGATAGCTGATTGCCAACCTTAGCGTTGAAATCATCCAGAAATATATTTGTGTCGTTTGTAGGCAATGATTTGAATAGTCTTTTTAGGTGATTGTGTTTCCTTTGTTTTTTCCTCCTTTTTTTTCGGTCGTAGCATGTACATTTATCCGCCAAATTTTAAAAAATTTCGCTTTTATATGGATCGCACACAACCGTTCATTGACTGCCTTAAAATCAATAACATGCGATTAGAACTGTCGAACCAGAATGAAGGTCACTCCAAACTTTGGGTTGTCAGGAGGTTTCCCACTTGTGCATATTGTGTGAGATCTCATACCTGGTACATCAATTCCAGTCCAGTTCGTTTTCTGGATTTCCAGTAAGTTTAATTTATATTGACTGACCTGTTTTGAAAGGTCCTTAACAGTGCCAGTTAATTCAGTGGTCTGATATTCCAGAATCCAAAGCTATAGTCCTGCTTTGGATTGCGTAGTCGTTGTCGTAAGTTTTGTTACAAGTATTGAAATAATGTAGGGTTTTTCAAGGACACTGAGGTGGCCCGTTACCCAGCCTTCATTCTGGGGGAATAGCTGTTACTTTCGTTTTCGTTATCAGGCGCAAAGACTCACCTTCACCCTCTTACGTCTTCACAAAGGAGGTGTAAGTAGTATTTACTAGCAGAGCTTTAGGTGCAGTTACATTTATTGGCATGCCTCAGTATTTAATGCCCCATAATTAGGGAACCATCAAACCCAATGTGCAACCCCGATACCGCATAATAGAAGCTGTGTGTAGGGGAAACAAAGCAATCCCTCTTCCTTCCTCCAACTGACTTGGGCGCATCTACAGTGGAGTTTTCAGACCATTTGCGTGATTAAGGAAAATTTAACGGACTAAGTAGTTACCTCATTTAAATTGGTGATTTCTGGAAATACTGATATTGTCCTGAATCTGAATTACTAGCCTGTTGGTGTACTTGTTAAGCCGTTTGAAAGGAGGCGAAGGAATTTTCGTCGGTCAATAAATCAAAGCCTTAGTCTCAAATAATCTTGATGAATATTCTTATAATCATAGTGTTTATCGCACTGTATCCTCTTTAAACCTTAATGAATCTCTTTCCAACTTTAATACTGTTTAACTTAACTTCTCTTCTCCTATCAACATACTAATGATTTTATTATTTGCTTCTCCTAAACTTGGCTGAAGGTAAACATTTTGAGTAGTGAAATGTTTCCTGATCATATTGTACATAGATGTGACCGCGACTTAATTTTTACTAACAAAGCTAATTGTAGTGGAGTTTTGGTTGCAGTTGACATAACTCTACCTTATTCTCTTTGTTCTGATTTCTGTTTTTTCCCTACTTTAGAATGTGTTATTGTCTAAATTTCTCTCCCTCTTAATACAGACATCTGAATTTCATCTATTTCCTCCCCTATTTGCTGTTTTTCAATTCTTCAAACATCCCGTAAAGTAAATCAAAAACCTTGGTTTACAAGGCGAGTGCTTAGTGCCCTCCGAGCAAAAGATAAGGCACATCCTGTCTTTAAAACACTTGGCAGTATTGAAGCTAGATCTAATTTTAGCAGACTAAATGCTATTGCCAAGAAAGAGATCAAATATGCTCCGAAGACTTAATACATTAGTCTGGATAGTTCTCTTGTGGCTAATAATACAAAGCCTTTTTGGTCTTCTATTAGATTGTTGAGATCCTCTTCTTCTAGTGCTAGTAAGGTCCATTGGAATGGTGCAGAAGTTTCATCTCCTCAAGAAGTTACTGACTCATTCGCCCAATTTTTCTCTTCAACATTTCTCCTCCCATTGCAGCTGTGCATCCTGTTGTATTACCTAATCGTATTCCCTTCCCAATTTCTTATATTTGTACAGATGTATCTGAAGTTGAATATTTGATCAATGCTCTTCATCCTAATATCAGCCCTGGGCCAAAGGGCTTGCCAACAATATTTGTGAAGTCGTTAGCCTTATTGCTAAGTTTTCCTTTATCTCTCCTTTTCAATCTAAGTTTGAGTAGTGGTACTCTCCCTAGCACTTTCAAAACCGCTAATATTATGCCTATTTTTAAAAGTGGTGATTCTACGTCAGTTTCCAATTATCGCCCTATTTCCTAAATTTCCTGCTTTCCAGAGATACTTGAGCAACTGGTTCATAATCGACTCTCAAACTCATGAGCTCCTATTATTACTCCAGAGCAGCATGCCTTTCTGAAAGGATACTCCACTACCTTGAATTTAATTGAGTTCACAAATAGTATTGCAAAAGCTTTGGGTGACCAACTGCAAGTTGATGGGATCTTCACAGATTTCTCCGAAGCCTTTGACACTGTGAATCATTTTATTCTTTGTCGAAAGCTTGGAGCTCTTGGCATCTCGGGTGCTCTTCTATCTTGGGTATCATCTTATCTATCGTGTCATCCCTGTCGGGTAAGTCTCTCTGGTACTACGTCTAGTCCTTTTTATCCTTCATCTGGTGTTCTACAAGGTTCAATTCTTGGGCTTCTTCTCTTCCTGTTATTCATGAATGATCTCCAATTTGTAATGAATTCCTCTGCCCCCTTGTATGCTGATGACTTGAAAGTGTTTCAAGCAGTCAAATTCATTTAGACTGTCACCTCCCCCAAACTGATCTGAATGCTTTAAATAAATGGTGTGCTTCAAACTGTTTATATGTTAACATTACTAAATGTAATAAAATGACTTTTTTTTTCTCAAGGACTCTCCTATTAATTTTAATTATATATTAAATGATACTTTGCTCTCAGAAGTATTCAGTCATAGAGGCATTGGAGTAACTTTTGATTCAAAACTCAAATTTGATGCATATATCTTAAATGTAATTACTAAGGCGTCTAGAATTCTCATGTTTATCCTTAGGCAAGTACATAAATTTAAAAGCATCTATTCTTCTGTCCACCTATTTGTTTGTCTTGTTTCACCCTTCGCTTGAATACTGTTCTGTTATCTAGTCCGCCTGATATTCTTATCTTGTGTCTTCTTCAGAATCTGTCCAAAGGAATTTTTCGGGTTTTCTTGTCCTTAACTTTAATTTGCCGTATCAGCTCTACGAAAGTCGTTTATCCTTCCTATCTCTTCTATCTCCAATATCCCAACGAACTTATTTTGACCACTGTTTTTAGGTCTTTGTAAAAAAATTTTTTACAAAGACCTACTAGTTTCGCGACCTGTCTGTCCGTCTGTCCGTCCGTCTGTCCGTCCGTCCGTCTGTCCGTCCGTCCGTCCGTCTGTCCGTCTGTCCGTGCGTCACAGCTGATTTCCTCAGAAACTATAGAAGCTAGAATGCTCAAACTTTGTGAAAAGGTCAGAAGTGATGGTCTCTCAAAAGTTAAGGCCTTGGAAAAAATTTAAAAAATGTTTAAGGGGGGTCCCCCCTAATAACGAATTGGCCCTTAAAATTTTTTTTTAATCAAAGGTAGTCGAGTGGGGTATTAAATGAAAGGTCTTGATTAGAACTTTTAGAATCTGAAATTAAAAAATCATTTTATGAATTAGGGGGTCCACGGGAAGGCAAAATGTACCCAAAATTTGTGTCCCCCCCTCGCGATTGGACACCTTTCAGCCGAAAAATCTGAAAATTATCACGAATGTGGACCTTTATAAGTACAAGGGCAACAAATACATTAGAAATCGAAATTCGCTCAATTTTGTTAATAATAGTATGATTTGTAGATTATACATTTTTGCCCATAAAATCAAAACGGTCGCTTTAAACTTCTTGAAATTTTGCAATCATATAGACTGACTGATATATGTTCACAAAATTTAATTGAGATCGAATCATAATCAAGTGAGTTATAGCCATTTCAATTATATGGAATTACAACAACGATAACACGTGTTTATAGTTCATATAGGGTTTTCCAATAAGAGGTGTTATTTTGATATTAAAAGAAAAATGCAATTTTTTTTAATAAACGATCGGAAGTTTAATTCATTATAAAGAAAAAGATATGCCGTTAATAGCAATAACTAACATTTGGCAAATAGCCACTACAACACGCTTACAGGACCATATCCTCTTCATGAAATTTTCCATAACCAAATCGCAAAATGGCTGCTGTATGTCCTCGATAGCCTCACGAATTTCATCTTTGAGATCTTGAATTGACGCTAGACTATTGGCATAGGCCTTCTCTATCACGTGGCTCCAAAGGAAGAAGTCGCAAGGTGTCAAATCAGAAGATCTATTCAAAATAACACCTCTTATTGGAAAACCCTATATATATATATTTAAAATTGACTTAGATACTTTTATTTTCTTTCAATTTTCATGAAAATTTAAGGAATAGTGTTTAACTTGAACATGTTCAATCGGCCGAGCATTCAGAAAAATCATTTAAGCTAGATTAAAATGGCGGCTGCACTGTGCTTATGAAAGAAACTGTGCATCTTTTGTATAAATTTGAACGATTCCATATGTAACTATTTGATGAATCATTCAAGTTATTCGCTTCTAACCCTAGGATGTTTACAAAGACCTTCTGGTAGGAGCACTCTCCTGCTTACTCAACTTGTTTTCATTTAATGTTGCCGTATTTATTCTTTGCGTTCTATTTTGTTATTGGTTTGTATTCAGTCTGTTAGATGGAATAAATAAATAAATATCCCTAACGTCATTGCAAACGCTTTTCTTGAAGATAGTTAGAACGTCCAAGGTATATACTATTGACGCCTTCTCACCTTAAAAGATGCAGAAGTGAGCCCCAGAAGAGTTCTTGAGGATTCTTTACCTTTAAAAAGAATTTTATCAAGCTAAAACAATGGTGTGCGATTGGCAAGTTGGCTTGAGATTTTGAAGCCTTCATGACCTACTGCATCAAAATCAGCAAGAACAAAAACACTGCCTCAATCAGGCTCCAAAAGTTTTCCTCAATCAGGCTCCAAAAGTTTTAACTGATGAGGGCAATTATTTAGGCATTTTCCATTTTTTTGTATCACCTCAGTATTTCTTTTTTTTCGTAGCACTACAGCCCCTTTCGGGCCTTTGCTTAGAGATAGTTAGAGTATCTCATTGTCATGCTCGAATGTATCGGCACTCCACAAGGTGATATGATCATTATCACGATTTGGCCGTGTGATCGTCCACCCAGCTGCGATACGTTCTGATTTTAAACCAGCTCGTATCATAACTGAACAGGCTTATAGTCCGTCTGAAGAATCACTTGAACAAAATCTCGTTGACGCCAACAAAACTCGAACCAGAGACCTTCGGTTTACGGGCTTAGTGCTCTAACCACTAAGCCACGCGGAGTTGAGCTGTTGAAGCTGTCATGGTCGCCACTGCAGATGCATATGTTTATATGAAGAAGATGGTAGAGGATTCTAATTCCCGAGAATTATCCTGAGGCAAGCTATTGCCCTGTCTTGTGAAGGTTCTATTTTACCCGTTACTTGTTACCTACAATAAAATCTCTGATATATGTGTGTTAAGGGAGCTGCAGTGCAAAGATAACTTGGTCTGCATCCTGTCGTTCCTCTCTAAGCATTGTGAATGGCAATACATGCAAATTGTAATCAAACCATCTATGGGCGCGGCGGGTGTGTCATGCATAAGCAGAAGTTGGTGTGTGTCCATACTCGTATTTAGAATTAATTGCGTCAGTCACAGAGAGATGGTGGTAAAAAATGAGCGTCGATCATGGAATAATTTTAATGGTATTTATTATTTTGGTTGGTAAGCAATTAAGTTAGCATAACTATGCTATAAAATAGAATTATACAAGTAGGAAAAAAAACATTCGCTATAACTAGTATGTAATTTACTTAAATAAAAATTAAAAAGTTATAAGCATTACTTAATATATAGATTGAGATCATTCTTATCCATCGAAGACAGATTTAACGTCTGATGAGTAATTTCGATGACGAAAGCTCAAAATAATTTTTCATGCATTTCTCCTAATAAAATAATTTCTATTGAATAGGATGTGCCAATTCACTTTATCGCGGACATTTATCATGGCATGTTAAATATTTTGTCACAAATATCTTCGAGTTAACCCTTGATTGCTGAAATTCAAATTTCAGGTCATGTCGCAAATATTTTCAACTTCTAAGCAGCCATTAGTTTAATAGACATTCATAATAACAGCTCAATTCAGTTGTGTATTAAAACATGTGCTGATATCTTTTAACACCTTAATTCTCTTAAAAAGAAATAAAAGATAATACAATACTTTCTATTATATTGTATATTAAGAAATATTTGAATTTCGTTCATGTCTTTATTTCAAAATGTTCTTTGCTAAGATATTTGTTAATTTATCTGGTTGTACTTACATTCAATGCGATGAATTGATTAATTACATTAATATCAATGTCATTGTTAATATACTATCGATATCACTTCATGTATTATTCTTATTAATCAGACTAGCAAGCTATAATATCAATGTCCTACTACATCATTACATAAGAAACTTAATCCATCTAATTTTCCGATTTCAGATGAAATAATTCGACGCAACGTACATTGGGCCGTATGGTATGTTCTTACGCAGGACTCATCATCGCACTCGACCACATACAAGACCACCATCATCATTGACCGCAAATACTCGTGTAGAAATAATAAAGATGCATCTTTGCTATCCATGGCAATCGATACTGTTCGTCGTGGTGCTGCTGTTGAGGCAAGTGCGAAGCTTTTGTCCTGCCAAGTGTACTTGTGTGGGCGACTCAAATCGTGTATCATGTATAAGCGCCAGCCTTGCTGATGTTCCGATTCAATTGAATCCTGAATCGAAATTCATCAATTTGACGCTGAATACAATACGTAACATCGATTTCGCTTTATCCTTCTACGTACAATTGGAAGTGTTGGATTTATCGCAAAATGTTATCGAAACAATTGGATCGAAAAATTTCGAGGCACAAAACGAGCTTAGGACGTTGAATCTCAGCCGGAATAGTATAACGAGGCTTAACAAGGACGCATTCAAAGGATTGAAGAATCTTTTGCTGCTGGATTTGAGCTTTAATCGATTAGAATCGATACATACGAGTGCAATGACTGATCTCAATAGTTTGATCGAATTGGATTTGACGAGTAATTTTATAGTTAGTATGGAGAGTGGAGTTTTTCGAAATATGATATCCTTGGAGATATTGCTGTATAAGAACAATCAATTGCTAGATGTACCTGCCACCAATCTCGACTATCTAAGATCGTTGAAATCGTTAGATTTATCGGATAATCTAATTGGATTTGTGCGGAATGATAGTTTCGCGGCACTCAAGGAACTCTTGATCCTTAGTCTTAGCGGAAATGTTATATCGGAGTTGGATGCTGGAGCTTTTGATGGCTTGGTCGGTTTAAAGCATTTGGATGTAGCTGACAATAATTTAACAGTGAGTATTGTAATTTATTCTTACTTACGATTCATACACTTTTTTCTTCCTACTGAATTATTTTATGGAAAGTATTTTTCGGAATAATACATATGGGGAGGTAATTAATAGTAAATCTCAGGGATTCTATATATGAATAGGTTTTCTTTTATCGCTGCGTTCTTCCATATCATCGTCTCTCAGCAGTTTAATTTTTGATCCATCCTCACATTTTATCTTTAAATCTATCTCAGACAATTTTCCTACCAATTGATAATTAAAACTTTTGAACAACTTCCTTGGAAGAATGCGTTATCACTTTAAAACTTAATTAACACTAAAAATTTTCTTTCAAAAGGGAGTTGAAAATTTATATTAAATTCAAAACGTATGCTGTACTACGAAGTAAAGCACAAAAATGTAGAAGCCTGTCGAGAAGTTACATTTAACGAAGGATAAAGAAAAGATTGAAAACTAATCGCCTCAGACAGGAAGGATATAGAGTCAAATGGGGCAACTGACCGCAGTTTTTCTTCAATAACTAAAACAACCAAATACGTATACATTGGAACTAACAAAAACCTTGTTACCCTTCCCTCGAGGGCGCTCCGATCGAGGGTTCTGCGGGCCCCGGTTTCGCTCGCCAGGGACGGGCGTGGGCACCATTCGCTTAAACCCTAAAACCTGATGTTAACCGCCAAGCGAACGCACGGTTTATCGGAGAAATTTCACCACCGCACCAAAACTGGGAATTTCCAACGAACAAATTAAAGCTACACCAGAAACCAACCGCCAAAGGAATCCTGGAAAGACTGAAACCGATATTGTTCACTTTTTAGCGTTACCCGCGAGCCAAGTTCACAACACCAGCCAAATCTAAAATTTTCCCGAAGTTCACCAAAATTCACACAAATCTAAAACTTTGACATAATTCACCAAAAGTTCACGCTTCAACTTTAAAGAAGAAAATGTATTTGCACTTTTAATAATAATTGAAATTGTGTAATTTACTTACTAAATATGCACCTACGCACCTAGGAGGCCCCCGGTAATTCCGCCGTCAATCAAAAATTCTCCCTCGCTAGCCTCTGGTGATTTTGCCACCACTTCCAGCTACTTGCTGGCTGCCACCGATTCGAAACTTCTTTTCTTTTTGTGGATCTGATTCCGCAAACTATCTTGCCACCGTCAACTTTAATCCTGCCATTGCAGCCGCTGAGAACTCAATCCCTGTTCAATATTTTCCGAAGTTTCCTTATTTTGCTTCCGTCACCACCAATGGTCGTCCCGCTAAAGAGGGAGATTTCATTGTTGCCGGGTCCTCCGTCAATTCGTCTCAAACGGGAACCCGTTAAGTTCTTTATGGGGGAAATGAACTTTGTTCTAGCTTTACGCAATCTACTAGTGGCACTCAAACTGTTGTGATATTAGAAAATTATATTCGTAAGTTTGTCATACATGAATAGGATATTTTCGATTGATAAGTGTTGAATGAGTTTGATCGGTAAGTAGACCGAGTGTATTTATTCCTTGAATTCGTATTGATCCTAGCATCATTGCTAGTTGCAGTTGCTGTAGTTACCGCCACCGTAATCTGTGCTGGAACACCAAAATTGGTCAATTAGGCATCTCCGTGTGCAGGGCGTTCCCTCGGCTTATGCCCCTATGCATTTTTTTTTTCATC
The DNA here is from genome assembly GCA_963969285.1 of Odontomyia ornata. NCBI lineage: Eukaryota > Metazoa > Arthropoda > Insecta > Diptera > Stratiomyidae > Odontomyia > Odontomyia ornata. Next base: position 45,835,768 of record OZ017742.1, read on the forward strand.
GATTGTAACTACTCTAACCCCTTGTGCGCTTTATAGGTGATTTGTCGTTTTGTTGATGGACCCGATACTTGATAGATAACCTGCAAACTGCCACCACCACAATATCCTATCAGATCCAAAATTTCGTGACACCGCAAAATACCATATGACAGTTTCTGTGTTCTGATGTTCAAGGGCGCTATAAATTGATGCAGTCGATGGCCATTTGTTCTTGTGAGAGGAAACTTTTCCTTTTGCTTGTCTGGTGTGGAAGTGGATTTATCTTGCAGACTTACGCACTAGTTTTTTTTTAATTCGAACAACTATCTGAATTTTACTTTTTCACAATAATACCTAATTTTAAACTTTGGCTCGCGGTGGCTAATCTATCCCGGTGCTCAAAATAAGCGTCTACTAACCGGTTTCTGGTGCTGTAGTGGTGGTGTGGGTGTAGGTAAAAGGGACAGCAGTTGCCTCCAAGCGCTTGGAGGGATAGCATCGAGCGAAAGCGGAGTGCGTGTTCAGTTACGTCGTCGGAGTGAAAATGGAGCGTACGATCGAGCAATCGAACTAGAGTTTTTTTAACCACGTTATTACAGGAGACGAGACGTGGGGTTTCAAATACGATCCTGAGACAAAGCGGCAGAGTTCGGACTAGCACACTGGCATCACCACGACCGAAAAAAGCGAGCATGAGCAAATCGAAGGTGAAGTCGATGCTCATTGCTTTCTTTGAAGTGAAAGGCATTGTTCACAAAGAGTTTAAGCCACCCGGCCAAACTGTAAACGGTCAGTACTACAGAGAGGTGCTCCGTCGGAGATTGCCGATTCGTGGATCCTCCATCACGACAATGCTCCGTCGCACACCTGCCTGCTCGTCACCGAGCAGTTGGCCAAACTGTCGAGGGCAACGTTGCCACAGCCTCCTTACAGCTCGGATATGGCACCAGCGGACTTCTTTCTGTTCCCCAAGATCAAGAGATACCTTAAGGGGACGCGGTTCGGGACTCTGGAAAACGTTCAACGTGCTACGACGAGGTCTCTAGACAGCATCGAGGTTGCCGACTTCCAGGGAGCGTTCGTTGTTTGGAAAATCCGGTATCAGCGTGTTATCGACTTCAATGAGGACTACTTTGAAGATTTCTAAAGAAAAATTGTACATATTTTGCCAATAAAAAATTTCCTGAGGTCAGTCCGGTTAGTTATTATTCAGACTCTGTATATATATATGGCTTGGAGAAACTCTATATTTCATTTGACATTGTCTCGAGTTTCAATAAAAGCAATCCACTTGGACTTGATTAAAGCCAGTGGCTCTTGTAATGCTGGTAGGCGTGGTCTCCCTTAAAAATAGATTTGAACGCCGCTTCAAAAATTTGTAGAGTCAGTCTTTTTCAGCTATTTTGGTCATTTTGTCGAATCGGTGCTCGATTTCATTTACGTCGGCTAATTCGTGCACTAATTTACTGAGAGTGTTCAAGGTGAGGCTGTAGAACGCTTTGCAATGATTATAAATTTTATCCTGAAATTGAAATTATACATTCACGTCAATGTTTTTAGGAAAGAAAGATTTTTTAATTTTAAATTGAAATTGATTCTTGCTCACGCGTGAATGTGATTTTAAATCTTCCTATCAAGCTTGTGATGGAATTGAGTTTTAAGCGCTTTCTGGGAGTGCTCAATAATTCCAGCTGCCATTCGTTTTCATTTTCCTTCTTCCATGAGTTTTCTCGCTGCATTAATCTGCTCTTGAGTGCAGATCTTGCAATTAGCACATTTTCTGATGTATTTGCGAGACATCCTTTTTTTTGGAGGACAATTCAATAATAAACAAAACATCATGATTTCCTTGATAGGGCAAGTGTATGCATTGTAATCTGTGGATACTTACCCATGAACACTTCCTCGATTCTATGAAAGTAAGTAAAAACAAAAATCTCACCAATATATGTTGCCCTGGAAAACTCGCGAATATTTCCATGAACGATTGACAAGTTTTATTTAAATAAGATCACTTTACTGCCTCACTAAGTCTTTTTGTGTAGCTACACCACGCTTTGGAAGTTCACAGAAATAAATAACAAGCAGTGTCAAAATACAAAAATGTTTCGCAAATGTTCACAACGCCACGCAAAAAACAACTGATGCAATGTGCATATTCGTACGTTTAATAAGAACTAAATGGATGACGTTTCGATCATTTGAAGATATCAGGACTTCCACAGAATACACTCTCGACACTTACGCACTGCATACGGTTACCCCACTTGCCTATACTCCTACAGCTATCTACAACTCTACCGAAGCTTTAGGCTGGAAATGTATATCAACGTCTTCCACTTGGATGAATTTGCAATGAATAGTACTGTGAAGATAGTAATAAGCAACGTAAATGGTAAATTAAGCCTATCTTCAGACAGATCAGTACTGCAGGCGTGTGCGTTTTATAGTGGAGTTTCAAGCTCATGCAAAATTGAAGGTGGGCCCTCAAAGCTTCAGATAACCGAAGGGAAGCTAAATACAAATGGGCCTCTGGATACAAAGATGAAGAGTAAAAGTAGTAAAAGCTAGGACAGCTGCTCAAAAGTTAGCAAGAAAAGTATCAATGAAAATAGTACTAACAACAGTCGCAAGAGAATTAGACGAAACTTTCTGGAAAGAGATAGACATGACCTGAAATGACAGAAATGGCTTCAGGATAACCAAGCTCTTTAGCCTCACTGCAGCAAAGTGAGATCCAAATATCTGCAGGGCGAGAAATGGTGTAAAAATCCCTTGTTGCATTGCTGATAGGTCCCAGACTTCTGGGTCAGCACGCCATACTAATAGACATCCAAATGAATGACACATACCGAGCTTCCGACTAAAATGAGGAAATCTTGAAACGCTTTCTTCTGGATTGTCTAAGCTTGATTTATAGGTACCTTCGATGGCTGAGGTGACATTATGCGGGATGAAAACATACAATAGGGTTGGAGTACCATGCAAACAGGTGAGCTTGCGATAGACCATCATTATTAATTAATACTATACATGGAAGGGACTATTTATTAATACTGACTTATTCTGAAAATGGACGTTGAAATAATGACATATCTCCTATATTTTAAAGGTGGTGGCAACTTCAGGGTATAAGCCCAACTCTGAGTCAGTAAATTGTTATATTAAACCCGGGCAGAGCTAGAGTTTCGTACTATCAGACTATCCTCAAAAGTGCTCTCTTGTCAATTTGAAAACTTTGCCTGGATCTGTTTGTCACATTACTTTGGGCTATGCCTTTTTTCATGTTTCTAGTGGAAGGGGAGGAGAGGAGAGGGGATGCTTTAATAGAGACTCCACCTTCAACGCTACTAGGGAGTCCTTTTTAGGGCTTTGTAAAACGAATTTCACAAAAGCCTACCAGTTTCGTGTCCTGTTTGTCTATCGGTCAGTCCGTCTGTCTATTGACCATCTGTCCATGTGTCACAGCAAGTTTTCTCAGCAACTGTAGAAGATTCAGTATTCAAACTTTATACGAAGGTCAAAAGTGATGGTCTTCCAAAATTGAGCTCTTATTTTTAAAATTTTAGCGGGGGTCCCCTCTGATGCTGAAATGACTCTTTGATTTTTTTCATCAATAATAGTCGAGTTGGACAACAAAAAAAAAGGTCTTGATTAGTACTTTAAGGATTCTAAACAAAAAAGTCGATTTGTGTATCAGAGGCATGAAAATATGGTGCCCTCCGTCGCGATAAGACACCCTTAAGAAAGTCATGCGAAAATCAAGGAGGTAGTTCTTTATAAGTGCAAGGGACTTCAGAAGTGGACATTTATTCAAATTTTCAACGATACAAAAACACAGCGCTTGGCTATTACAAGATATTCGATTAGCTAAGTTGGCCAATAGATACCAAGCTGATTGGCACTCATCATCAAAACAAATATTGGGGACAAAGAAGCTAGCAAATACTTGAAAAGATTCACAACCCAGAGTAAGGGAGGAGGAAGAAGAGCTTTTTTTTATATTTATATAGATAGACGAGTATTTTTTTAAAATTAATCACAGTTCGCTACTATCGGCCACTTAAGCATTAAGATTTACATTTTTTTTTTTGAATAATGCCCACCAAGTGCACACCTGACAAGCATCGCCTGCAGTTAGATGCAGGACAGATAGCGCCCTGTGCTATCTGTCAGCATGCCATCGATGATGGCTTGCCAGTGCAGACACTACAGGCGGTTATCAATTTCAGCGCAACTGTTTACAACACCATCCGCTATCCACTTTGTCGGCAGCTAATTCAGGCAGCAGTCCCTTCACACAGCAAGGTTTCACTGCTCAAGGAGCACTGTCAAAGATACCAGCATCCAAAAGAGAGACGTACCAACGCCAATTAACTATGAGACCACCAGAGGAGCAGAATCTTCCCTGACAATCGAAACTGCTTCCCTATCAGCAATGACCCACATGTCAAGTAATACTGAATTTATCAACTTATTAACAGGAATGATCATTAGGATGTCAATCGGAACAAAAGATAGCGTATTTACAAAAAACCCCTGTGTCAACCCGTCCCCAGATCCCTCTATAATGGGACTTCGACCCAAAACCTTGGTCTGTACCTGTAGTTTGGCAGGCTTAGACTGTGTAATCCTATCTGAGCTCTGTCATGAGCCAATAAGCCCCTGAGTATCACCCCAGGACTAGCTTAGGGGTACCACCGCCACCATCCCCGTGGATTAACCTTACATCTTAAAACATAGCGTGAGGCCACCATGAAGCAACGTTGCAACCACAAAGGACAGAAACTTTACCACTACCTAGAGCCTACATATCATCTAGGTGGTATGACTCATTCGATGCCTGGTCCATCGGTTGAACAAAGCTGGTTGTATTTGATGGCAAAAATTCAACTTTCATACGTGGGTCGAAACTAGTTTAAGTAGCAGGAGGATGAGCTGGTGCGTTGTCGATTAATAGCATCATTTTAAACGGGATTTGTTTAGACTGGCAATAGCGTTTGGCTTCAGGTATGAAATGATGACCAAAGCAGTCCTCAAAATGGGAGGCCGTCACCCAAACTTTACGATGCGACTTCCAAATCACGGGCAAACAAGCTTTAGATTTGTTTTTCAATGCTCTTGGATTTTCTGAGCGATATACTAAGAGAAGTTTTCACTTAAAGTCACCAGCTGCATTTGCACCAAGCATCACTGTTAATCGATCTTTGACGGCCTTAAAACTTGGAAAGGTTTTCTCTTCACACGCGATAAAAAGAACAGGCCAGTCTCATCCACGTTGAATATGGTGTGGCGGGTATAGCCACCTTCATCTATCATAGCTTTGAGTTTCTCTGGATAGAGAGATGCAACCTCTTTATCTGCGTTTGCCGCGTCTCCAGTTTCTGCAATGCTATGCCAATTACAGCGACTTTTGAATCGGCTGAACCAACCGTTACTAGCTTTGAACATTTTATCTTTAGCCATCATCCTAGGCTCTTCTTTTAATTTCTCAAAAATTAGTTTAGCTTGAAAGCACACCGTGTTTTAATCAACAGGACAATTTTTCACACTTACTTGATTATTACACCATAATTTCAACAATGTTTCCATCTCAGCGATAATACCATGCCGTTTACGAACAACGCTTGAATTCAAAGACTGAGCGTTTTTCACACTTTCGAAAATTTTTCCTTTACTTTTTGTAATTGTTCTGACTGATTTTTGCATCGTAGTGTTTCATAATGTTAAGTTTCTTGTTTGAAGAAAACAATCCGGTTCGGCTTCGTTCGGGTGCCATAGTATTCAGTGCATATCTCAGGTCATCGCACAATACACAAAATAAACACAAAATCGTAACTTTCTTGTACCGAACATACGCGTCGATTCTGCGCTACACTTCTGAGCCTGTCGCAAGTTGAACAAACACTAATGTGGTCGGGAGGAGTCAAAAGCAAACGCCGCTTGACCTTGACTGCGCGGCGTTCACACGAAAGATGAATATACGAGAAAATTAAAAAATTCATGTAACTCCGAATTCACGTATGTCAAGATAGCGTAACTCGGGGTATTACTATATACGAATTCAAAATAGGGAAGAAATAAGAGAAAAGATCACAATTCAATAATATGAAAAATTAAGACTTTTAGGAGTATTCATAAACTTGATTTTTTATAAAAGTTTTAAATACACCAAGAGACTGTGGTAGAGGACCAAGACTTCGCTGGTTTTGCATAGGAGGTGAGCGTAGCGAGAGTGGAAGAAGGTGTTAGTACGTGCATACGGAACATAAAATTGAAGCGAGGATCTATTAGGGCGAGCAGCGTTGAATGTATTAATTGGCCTGCATATATTTTGAGATAAAAGATTATGGTGAAACTTGAACAAAAGGCATTTGTCAAGGAAGAATCGTCTAGACTTGAGAGTAGGAAGGTTAAAAATATGTAGTCGGCTATCATGAGCCGAGTAATGAAGGTTGACATTGAAGAAAAGAGACCGGGTGAATCTGCGTTGAACTGACTCAAGAGCATCGATGTGCTTGCTGTGGTAGGGACTCCAAATTTGGGAGCAGTACTACAAATTACTACGTACTAGTGAGAAGTAAAGACAAATACAGGAGGTGATATGTTGGAATGACGAAGCGGATCGCAAAATAAACCCAGTTAAGCAGGAGGATTTCTTAATAATTAGAGCAATGTAGAGATCAAACTTCAGTTTACAATCGAAAAGCTCACCAAGATCCTTAAAGGAGGTTGCATTGCTCAAAAGGGTACCGACAAGCCTATACGTTGAAAGAAGAGAAAAATTTTTACAGGGGAATAATATCTGATGGCATTTGGAAACATTTAAGGAGAGATGGTTTCATTCACACCAGTCACTAAAACGCTGAAGATCGGTTTGAAGGATATTCACGTCTAAAAGGGAATTAATAACTCGAAAAAATCTTGAAATCATTAGCATAAAGGAGGCAAGGAGATATGATAACAGAAAGTAGATCATTGAGAAAAAGTAAAAATAGTATTGGGCCTAGTATTGAACCTTGCGGAACTCCCGAGCTTGGGTAAAAAGAAGAAGAGAAGCAAGAGTTAAAAGTGACTACACATTGACGATTCATGACAAAGAAGAGAAGCCAGGAATAGAGGCAAATAAGGACATTGAACCTAAAAAGTTTCTCAAATAGGGAGTGATCCACTGAATCAAAAGCTTTAGAGAAATCAGCAAAAGTAAAATCTACTTGTTGTTGCTGATCGATGGCAACTTAAATATGATGGGCAAAAGAAAGTACACCTGTAAGGGTAGATCTGTTTCTGACAAAACTATGCTGTTGATCTGCTAAAGATGGGAGGACAAGTGGATATAGCACATCAAAAACTGTCTTTTCAAGAATTTTACTGAAACAAGGAAGTAGGGAAATAGGCCGATAATTTGTGACGATATTACGATCACCAGATTTGAAGATAGGAAAAACGTGGCAGTTTTCTATTGGGAGGGAAAAACCCCAGAGATAAGCTCAAATTAAAAATAATTGAAAAAGGAACACAAAATGAAAAAGATAAAGATTTTGCTAGGAAGTTTGGAATGCCATCAGGGCCCACACTGGTACTGTTAGCAAGATTATTTAAGAGGAGCTCATCCTGCAAGAGGTTTGTACGAGAAGCAGTAAAGGAAAAAGAGCAAGAGGATTGTTTGAAGGAAGGGGAATGCTAAGCCCTGCCGAAAAAGGAAGAAAAATAAAGGAAAAAGAGCAAGAGGATTGTTTGAAGGAAGCGGAATGCTTAGCCCTGCAGAAAAAGGAAGAAAAATAAGAAACGAAGTGTTCACAAAATTCTTGAGGAGCAGACGATGTCACACCGCTAGACTAAAATTATCAGGGGTATGATGAGAGCTCCTTAAAGATTTTAAGTAGGGCTAGAATGCACAATTTTGATTCGACATTAACGTATTGTCAATGTGGTTAACATATGCATGAGGTGCAGAGGTAGCAATGTTTTTGGCCGTGGCATGACGCTCTTTGAATTTACCGAGATAAATTGGAAGAGCACTGGGTAAGAATTTTCTTCGGGCACCATATTTAGCTTTAATTGCAATAGCAACATCTGAACTAAACCAAGAAGCATCTTTAGGTCTTCTTACTAGAAACACAGAAGTAAATTGCGAGGTTGAAAACGAAAGAAACATACAGGGCTTTAAACACAATCTTCAATCTGGAGATTGCTGAAGAAGGAATATCAATTCATGGAATAAAGTCTAGCTTCCATGCTCGATAAATTGGCTTTTAATAAATTAAAACGGGAAGGTGAGGAATTCCTTGAAGAACAAGAAGATGTGGTAGCAAGCTCAATGAAGAGCAGTAGATGATGGGAATCAGATTTGACATGGGATGAGAGTGCCACCGATGTAGACAGAGAAGAAGGCGTTAAGTCGGAAAGAACATGATTAAGAAATTTGTTCTTGGCAAAAAGAATAGTGTTGAATTGAGTGAAAGAGCAGAGGGAAATAAATGAAGAAAGAGCAAAAAACACACACTACCACCAGGAGCTATGGAAACATACATATCATTCCAAACAATAGAGGGTAGATGCAAGTCACTGCAGACCAATATGCACCAGAGTATCATAACGGCCAGACATGCCAACGATGTGCGGTACACACTGCGTTCTAAACCTTTGAACTACAAAGAAGGAGATGAAGTATGTCAGTGGAACTTCCATCAAAGCGACGTGCTAGCATACTATGAAGTGAAGTTAGCTCGTTATTTTTGGTGGATCTTTCTGGTACAGAAGTAGGTTTATACGCAAAAAATTTGCGTCAGTAACAGCAAACTTCGTTCTTCGTTCGCCTTATTGCTTGTGTTTACACGTGCTAGGTTTATTTCCTCATCTTGGTCGGCCCATCTATCCATGCACAGGTATTCCTAGTCTGTCCATTCGTCAGATTAGCTGCTTTGTAGTAATCGAGCAGTTCGTATATGCGAGATGCTCGAGAGACCTCAGGAGAAATGATGGAAACCTTGTAACAAAGAAGTTATGCAGGAGCTTCGCAATACTTTGTGAGTAATTTATAATTATTCTAATTGATAGGTTATCCACTAAATGTAAAGAAAATTTTTGAGGAAAAAAAGCATGGGTAACATGAAACTTTCTCTCAATTACGATTTCGTTTAGTTAACGGTTTATTCTGAAATCAATTAGTTTTCATTTGAAATCTTTTGGGTTGGAAAAGAGTGAATAAAAAACTGCAGGTCGATTTAACTTGTCTTGCACCCGGGCTTAAAAGCCAAATTATTTTATCATCATACCAATGTACGTGTCCACCTAAGAATTGGAAAATAACAATACATTCTGGGAAGTGCAAGGAAAATCTCCTCATGTTTAATCAGAGATTAATAAAACTACATCTGACTTAGGAGGATCAACATTATTGATGTTGCTTCAGCATTATCGTGATGATTCAGGGCGACAACAAAAAGGAACTGCCGCTAAAAAGACACCCAAGTTGCTTATGGCTCACTTATATGAAATAGCTAATAATGCCATGGACATGTTTCCAATTTTACAAAGCAATGTGAGGGGCTACACCTACGGATGTTAGCCCCATTGGGTTGCCCTAAATTTAGGGGCTTTCACGCTATGGGATAAGTCCCTGAAGATGGACCTAGTCATCAGAATTTCGATCTGGATGGGAAAGTGCGTGAGGGCACAAAGCCTTACTGGTCGCCCAATTTGCAGGTGTTTCTAAGGATTTCCGTTGAAAATACAAGGATGACTTGTGACATCAGTAGGGTAGGCAGGAAAGTAATAGACCCTAGGCCGAATAAAATCCTGAGTTCGTACGCACAAATAAAGCGCCTAGGAACTCCTCACTCAGGGTAAAAAAGCCTTCACCTCCCTGCCCAAAGGATGGTTTTACCAAGAATGCAATCGGTTTAAGGAATCAAGATTTTACTAGGTATGACCAAATCCAAATCAAAAGTTTTTAGCCTGAGGGAGGCTCGAATCTTATTTATGTATCGATATTGGTGCAAGAAATTAAATAATGCATTTGAACCTATTTGCCTCTTTATTAAACTTAAGAAAATAAAAATTAAAGGGAAGGAAGCAAACAATGATTATTATAAAAATTACCTACAGGCTGTCTTTTTGGCTTAATTTTCCTTAGAAATGGCTACAACCTATTCAGGCATTTAATTTCAAAATATCCTCAAACCAATTTTACCCTCCATTTAAATTCAACTTATGAAAAGAAACATTCTATAAACGTTCATGCATATAAAATACCTTGATAATTCCTTTCTTCATCTTTGTAAATTAAATTTTTTATGGAAAATCTACCTAGTTACATGTTGTTCTTTTGCATATCCAAACAGCATTATCCTGACATAATCCACCGACAAAAGCTTCTCCATTTCCCGTGTACGAGTATATGTACACGTTCTCTGGTGAATATATTGCGGAATATTGTGCACTAATCGAAAGTTCTTGCAATGCACTAGGAAATTGAATACACCCTCCGTATTGTGAGCTGAAGCTAGCCAAGTAAACCTCCCTCTACAAACTCACCCTCATAGTCCCCGCCCCCCGCTGTGGACAACGTTCAATAGAATAAATTCAAACACTAGTGGCATAGTAGTCGTTAGAGAACAATAGAAAAGTAAATATTTCCCGTGTATAATGGGGACGACAACGAATACCTTTATTGAAGTCATCCGAATGTGAAAGAATTTAGTACTCTGTATAAGTTACGATATTAGTTGAAAACTGTTATGAGCATATGATCTGGATAAGGAAGCAAAGTGCACGCCACCTTCAACTTCTGTGGTAGTCAAAGATTTATGAAAAGTGCTCTTAAAGGAGCATGTACTTACCTCACGGAAATGCGAAAAAATGCAGGAACGAAGAATCTTTAGTGGGCAATATTTTATAGGGTGGAAACGCTTGTTCGTGTAGTTTCAACCAATTTCCGAAAGCTTACACAAAAATAAATGAAATATTAAAATTGGTGAATTTAATAAATCGTTACAATTGAAAACAATATTTAAAATTAACTCAATTTCCCATTCCCCGTGTTGAGAAAATTTATCGTTTTATAAAATCATTTTTTGTTTTTCTGCTGATGCCAAATAATTCAATTTTAATATTTTTCACATTGACTTATCTCGTTCTCTTTTTTTTGCAGATTGTGCCAACACAACAACTTTCGAAATTGTCGAATCTGACATATTTATCATTAAGTGGAAATAAATTTAAACAATTGCCGGCCGTGGCGTTATTAAATTTATTTCATTTACGTGAACTGCATTTGGAGCGACTCGATAGACTGATTCGAATTGATTCACGGTATGTATAAAATTATAATAATAGGAATTTTCTTAAAATTATTTAACAATCTTATCAATGATTGTATTTTATAAAGTTAACTCGTGGCTATTACTAACTACCATGATCTTTAGTATAGATTTAATATACGAGGTGTGCCAATTAAGTGATGGGACTGATTCCATGAAAACCGAATATTTAAAAATTATTCTACAACTTTGCCATCAACGATTTCAGCGCGTTGATGTCCGCGAGTACCTTCGTCATGGCCGCCTGGATGTCCGTAATCGACTCAAAATGGGTTCCTTTGACCACCGATTTTGTTACAGGGAACAAAAAAAAGTCACAGGGTGAAATATCGGACGAAAAAGGCGGCGCGACACGGTGAGGTTCCAATGAACCACACCACACCGCCAAAATGTTTTACTCCACCGTAGACGGTCCCAAGCCCGGTTGAGAAAGGAAAAGGGATTTTCATTACTTCTTTGACCCACAGTTTCCACGACTACTCATCCTGAATCCACGAAGATGTGGTACTAAATGGTCTCAGGGTCAGATATTGGGTTTACTGGTTCCTCAATAATGGGGCGTTAAAGACGGTGAAGACAAGTCTTTTCGCGCTTGGTGACGGAATCTAAAGTAATAACCATGCCACCAGAATGAAGTTTGGGCTAAGGGTTAATTCTCCGTCCCTGTAAAACACTACATTGTTTCAAAACCTGCAACAGAGCCTTGGAATATATCGGACTAACGGCAACGACCTCGTAAAAGAAAAAAGGACTAGGGCATTGGATCCTGGAATGTCAGATCACTGGATAACCCTGATGCTGTTGAGGACTTTTTACAACAGACCAGTCAATATTAATTAAACAAGCTGGAAAGCGAGAATTCGGAATGGCCTTCATTGTGGATAAGGAGTTCAAATCGTACGTTATTGATCTTAAGGCAATCAATGAGCGGTTGATCAATACTTATAACATCGAAATTTTTAAAAATTTGGCTGATAAATGTACGTGCCCTGGCCGAAAAAAAGGATGAAGAAACGAAGGAAACGTTTGATGATCACCTGAAAAGACTGGTCAACTTAGTGTATACGAACAACACAAAAATAATTCTGGGTAATCTTAACGCTAAACTTGGCAACGGGTTATCTCATTGGAGCACGACTGAAGGATATAACCACTACGATGAAACAAATGACAACGGCCACCACCTGATTGACTTTGCATGTAGCAGAAATTTAGTCATACTGTTACATGTACACCATTGTCGCGTGTTATCGGTTCGCGGCCTATAATTTTAATGTTCCGGGAAAGTGAAAACGCAATGTCTTTTAATTTAAGTTAAAAGAGTTTATTTAATTAAATAAAATGCACAATAATCAGTTAACACTTTCACTAATTTTAATTTTCACTATTAAAAAATCTAACACATGTACAAATAATTCTGCGAGCTACTGTCGCAATTGTTTTCATAATCATTAAGAACGTCAACAAATGAATTTACCCGAACCCACGAGAACCCAACAAGCATGATCAACATCTGCAAGTGACGTCACTCCATTCATTAATTTGCTCGAATCTACCAGGTACCTCTCGGTAGAACATTCGCCAATGTACGAGAAATGGGTGAATAGGTAGAGACCCTATATAAGCGCGAGCTGAATGAATGGGGGGATTCATTCATTCGACCGCGATAAGAACTGCGATAGTGTGTTTCGTAATAGTCAAGTAATTTAGAAGACAATTGCGATAAAAAATTTATGGACAAGTGTTAGATTTTTTTAATAGTGAAAATTAAAATTAGTGAAAGTGTTAACTGATTATTGTGCATTTTATTTAATTAAATAAACTCTTTTAACTTAAATTAAAAGACATTGCGTTTTCACTTTCCCGGAATATTAAAATTATAGGCCGCGAACCGAAAACACGCGACAATGGTGTCGAGAAGTGAGAAAGAAAATTTCGAAAAGTGAAAACATTTAAACATTTTTAAAGTGCACAATAGTGGAATTTAACGTGGAAACTGTTGAAAAAAATGTCGAAATAATAAAAATACCACCAAGCAAACAGTGAAAAATTAATGAATTTACCATGGTGGGTGAGCCCTCAGATGCAGAAAAAGGCGCAGAAGGTGGAGAAATAGAAACAACAAAATCAAAGGAGCCAGAAAATGCGCTAATGCAAATGTTAATGCTGATGTCGAGTCTGACTGCGAAGCTAGATGAACAATCAACGAAGCTAAATGAACAATCAGCGAAGCTGGACCAACAAGCAATCGAAATCAAAGCAGACATCAAGGCAGACATCACACAGAAGCTGGGGAAACAGTCAACCGAAATAAAAGCGGAGCTCGGTAGTCTCAACAAACAAATTAAAGGCGTCGAGGAAAAAGTTGACCAGGTCGAGGAAAAGGCTTACCAGGTCGAGGAAAAGGTCAGCCAGGTCGAGGAGAGAATCAACAATGAGATGGAAAACATGAAAAAGAAATTGGAAGCAGCAAAGGCAGTAGTAACCGCCTCACCAGTCCCGCTTACAACCGCAGTGCAAGGCTCGTCCAGAAATGTGAAAGGTGCTTTCAAACGGGCAAACGGTCTGGAGTATTTACAAAATCCAGTTTGAAGCAGCCGCTAGGATAAATCACTGGAATGAGCAGGAACGAGCAACTGCGTTAATTCTTGCTCTAAGAGGCCCAGCTGCCGAGCTTTTGCAGACTATCCCCATTGAGCTGCATTCAAACCCGGTTGCTATAATGAATGCGCTAGACATGCGTTACGGAGACGATCATCTGAAGCAGATTTACCGGGCACAGCTACGGCATCGGATGCAGAAGTCTGGCGAAACCTTGCAGCAGCTAGCACAAGACATTGAGCGACTGGCACTTTTGGCTTACCCAGCGTACGACCCAGAACATCGAGATGACGTAGCAGCAGAAGCATTCATCAGCGCCTTAAAGGACAAGGAATTGCAACAAGCCGTGCGTTTAGCTCAAAAGCAAACAGTCAAGGATGCATTGGCTTATAGTTTAAATTTTGAGGCAGCCAAAAATGTGACCCGTACCACTGCCCGGGTTCGCGAGGTACTGGCAGATAATTGCAGGTGTGAGCGCGTGGGAATTGAGCGAGAGCTGCAGGTGAATGGTGCGCCTAGATGCTGGAATTGCGGGGAAAAAGGGCACCTGCAAAGAGACTGCAAGAAGGGAAGAAGACCGAGCTATTGTCCAGGGTGGTGGAGATCCAGACCGTGTCAGGAGCCTAGAATGGAGGCCCAACAAACTGCAAGGGCCAACTTCGTGGGGCGAACGTGGGCTAGGAGTATCGACATCCCCAGCACCGTGCCAAGGCAACATCGTGGAGAAGCAGACAGATGCCTTCCTGGTCAAGTTGATGAAGAACAATGCACCCTAACAAACGACACTGGTGCGACCCGATCGACGATCCGACCAGACCTAGTGAGGCTGACGCCCTATCTCGTCATCCATGTCCAGCTAACTGCAAACATTGCCAACGGATTGAGGAAAAGGAGCCGCCCATTGATCTGCGAGTGATAACGGCCGAATTCAATGAAGGTTGGTCATCGGAGGAGATTCGAAATGCCCAGTTAGCCGATGAAGATATCGGACCATTACTCGTATGGAAGGAGACAACTGGGCGACCGGAGTGGAAGGACGTTTCGATGCATGGCGCAACCCTGAAAAGCTATTGGGCACAATGGAACTCCCTTCAGGTGGAGGGTGGCGTACTCAAGCGGAAATGGGAAACGGCGGATGGCAGCTCCTATAGGATGCAAACTATACTACCCAAAGCCGAATCCACGATGTGATTAAGGAAATGCATGAAGGGTCCTCGGGAGGCCACCTTGGTGTTAACAAGACCTTAGCGAAATTGCGGGAAAGGTTCTGCTGGCTCCACGCTCGAGAAGATGTAGAGGACTGGTGTCGCAGATGCACGATTTGCGCTTCCGTCAAAGGCCCAAAGCGACGACTGAGAGGACAAATGCAAACCTATAATGTAGGCGTGCCATTCGAAAGGATTGCTGTTGACATCGCAGGACCCTTTCCTGAAGCCGATTGGGGAAATCGATATACGAGGTGTGTTCAAAAAGTATCGCGAATTTTGAATTTTCGCGGGTCACGTCTATTCGAATTTCGATTTTTTTGTGGCGTTATGTTGGTACTCATGTCTGTCACTTATGCCGACAAGCTCGGCCATTTTGAATGTTCACTTGATTGGTGATAGCTGCTTTACTTGCACGTGTTTTCAATCGTCTTCGATTTTTACTTATTCAAAAAAATGGATCAAAGAACGTGTATCAAATTTTGTGTGAAAAACGAAATTAAGTGCGCGGATGCATTCCGAATGTTGACTGTAGTATACGGAGAAGCAACCTTGGACCGAAGCAACGTTTATCGGTGGTACAAAATGTTTTTAGAAGGCCGAGAAGATGTGAACGACGAAGAGCGTGCCGGACGCCCGAGCACTTCAACAACAGACGAAAAAATTAATGAAGTGGAGAAAATGGTATTGGCTAATCGTCGAATCACCGTTAGAGAAGTTGCTGAGGACCTAAACATATCGATTGGCTCGTGCCATTCGATTTTTATCAACGATTTGGGCATGAGACGGGTCGCCGCGAAATTCGTACCAAAATTGCTCAATTGCGACCAAAAACAGCAACGCATGAACATTGCTAATGAGATGTTAAACTCTGTCCGCGACGAACCAAATTTGCTCCAGAGGGTCATAACTGGTGACGAATCGTGGGTTTATGGTTATGACGTGGAAACCAAAGCTCAATCATCTCAATGGAAGCTGCCGCATGAACCAAGACCGAAAAAAGCGCGCCAAGTTCGGCCGAATGTGAAAGTTTTGCTGACAGTTTTCTTCGATTGCAGGGGCGTGGTGCATCATGAGTTCTTGCCACAGGGAAGAACGGTCAATAAGGAATATTACCTGCAAGTCATGCGCAATTTGCGCGAAGCAATCCGCCAGAAACGCCCGGATTTGTGGGAGAACAAAAATTGGCTTTTGCACCACGATAACGCCCCCGCTCACACATCGTTGCTTGTGCGCGACTTTTTGGCCAAAAACAACACACTAATGATGCCGCAGCCACCGTATTCCCCAGATCTGGCCCCCTGTGACTTTTTCTTGTTTCCTAAACTGAAGAGGCCCATGAAAGGACGACGTTACGCTACGCTTGACGAGATAAAGACGGCATCGAAGGAGGAGCTGAACAAGATTAAAAAAATTGATTTTTTGAAGTGCTTCGAAGATTGGAAAAACCGTTGGCACAAGTGTATAATATCTCATGGGGATTACTTTGAAGGGGACAAAATAGATATTCATGAATAAATAAATAATTTTTGAAAAAAAAAAAAAAAAATTCGCGATATTTTTTGAACACACCTCGTATGCTAGTTGTAGCCGATTATTTCAGCAAGTGGTCCGAGGTCTACCCCATTCCCAACCAGGAAGCAACTACTGTAGCCGAACAGCTAGTGTTAAATTGGGTCAGTAGGTACGGTGTACCTTGCGAATTACATTCAGATCAAGGCCGAAACTTTGAGTCACTAGTTTTTGGCGAAATGTGCGAGCAGCTGGGAATACGGAAAATGAGGACAACACCGCTGCATCCCCAATCCGATGGAATGGTCGAACGTTTCAACAGCACGCTCAATAAACACCTTGCCAAGATGGTTGACGAGAACCAAAGGGACTGGGACCGACATATCCCACTATTTTTAATGGCGTATAGAGCCGCTGAACATGCGTCGACGGGCCAAGCCCCAGCCAAAGTCCTTTTTGGAAAGACTATTCGTTTGCCAGCCGATATAAAGTTCGGAGCACCCCCTGAGAAACCCCAAACGGTCTCGGAGTACGCAAGTGATCTAAGACAACGGTTGAACCAGATACATCGGACAGTGCGAAAACACCTCGAATCGGCTACTGACCGCATGAGGACCAGGTATGATCTAAAGGCTAATTCTACTGGCTTCCAGCAAGATGACTTGGTGTGGCTTTATAACCCGCAACTGCGAAAGGGTAGGTCTCCAAAGTTGCAACATAATTGGGAGGGACCATACCGAGTTACAAAGCGAATCAACGACGTCGTATACCGAATACAGGAACATCGTAAGCCGAGAGCTAAAATGAAAATCGTGCATCTGGACCGTCTTGCCCCATATTACACCCAGGGAGAATTGACTACAAATAGCGACACATCTTTTCGGGGCGAAAAGAACTGAGGTGGGGGCAGTGTTACATGTACAAATAATTACATGTACAAATAATTCTGCGAGCTACTGTCGCAATTGTTTTCATAATCATTAAGAACGTCAACAAATGAATTTACCCGAACCCACGAGAACCCAACAAGCATGATCAACATCTGCAAGTGACGTCACTCCATTCATTAATTTGCTCGAATCTACCAGGTACCTCTCGGTAGAACATTCGCCAATGTACGAGAAATGGGTGAATAGGTAGAGACCCTATATAAGCGCGAGCTGAATGAATGGGGGGATTCATTCATTCGACCGCGATAAGAACTGCGATAGTGTGTTTCGTAATAGTCAAGTAATTTAGAAGACAATTGCGATAAAAAATTTATGGACAAGTGTTAGATTTTTTTAATAGTGAAAATTAAAATTAGTGAAAGTGTTAACTGATTATTGTGCATTTTATTTAATTAAATAAACTCGTTTAACTTAAATTAAAAGACATTGCGTTTTCACTTTCCCGGAACATTAAAATTATAGGCCGCGAACCGAAAACACGCGACAATACGTTTGACTTCTTTCCACATCGACGCATACATAAAATGACCTGGGTATCACTGAATGGCAACTCACAAAACCAAATCGATCATCTTCTGATCCAAAACGTTGGGCGTTGAGCATACATGGAACCAATAGTAACTCGAATCATTATATGATTAAACTAACCTATCGATGTCATATGCTAAAAGCGTATTCGATGCAGGCCAGTCCGCTACGAAAATTTTACATCAAAAGACTCTAAACGGCTTCTGTGGCAAAAACTTTCACCGGCCTTCTGGGCAACCAGCTAGCCCCAATCATATGCGACATATTGCTGAAAACAAGCAACGAGCTATGAGTAGCAATAAAAGCAGTGATTCAGACCGTGGCAGAACAGATGATTGGATATCAAGCCCGGCACAAAAAAAATGATTCGTTCGATGATGAATGCCAGGATGCATTACATAAGAAGAATCAGGCACACAAGCAATGCTTAGGTAGGAAAGCCAGGACCTTATGAAAATATGAGAAAAGTGGTGAATAAGATAATAAAATAATACGACAAAGTGAGAAATATCGATGTAAGTCTAGCAAACAACTACACAAGACAAGCATAAATAGTAGTAAAAAGCTTGAAACAAGGTTATTAGCCCAAGGCCACACTCTGCCGTGATGGCATCGGCAAAATTATCGCTGATGAAAACAGGATTAAGCAAAGATAGGCATCACATTTCAAGAACCTCCTTAATCTTCCCCACAGCGCCGGAACATCGGAGCCTATAGATATTTCCGGAAAGTTTCCATTGACCTCCCCGACCAACTCTTGATGAAGCTTGTTCGCCCATCACAGGCCAAAAGATAAAGCGGCGGGCATCGATGAGATTCCAGTTGAGCTCATTAAATTCACTATATTTAACAGTATCCATAAAGCCACCCAACCAATCTGACAACAAGAACCTATGCAAAATGAGTGGGGCCCATCAATTATATTCCCTATCCACAAAAAAAGTGACAAGCTACAGCGCGAAAACTATCGAGGCATATCACTGCCTTGTCCGGCGTACAAAATATTTTCAAAAATTTAATCAGATCATACGCCAAAAGTATTATTGGGGAGTATCAACGTAGCTTTACAGTAGGTAGATTGACGATAGATCAATTGTTTGCAGTCAAGCAGATACTTGAGAAATGCTGGGAGTTCAACATAGACATACACCAAATTTTCGTTGACTTTAAGCAAGCATACAACGGCATTGATCGTAGTGTATTATACCAAACAATGCTTTGGTTTGATTTCCTAGTTAAATTAGTCCGTCTCACCAAATTGACAATGAGGTCGACGACCTCCCAAGTCCACATCAATAACCAACTCACCGATGCCTTTGACGCAAATATCGGACTAAAGCAGGGTGATGGACTGACTCCATTGCTATCCAATTTGGCTTTGAAGAACTCGTATGTCATAAAAAAGCTTTCTGTCAATACAAGGGTAGCCTATGCGGACCATAGTATACTCACATACTATACACACTCAATTTACCCTCCGGAAAAATCCGAACACAAGCCGAAGAGCAAACCATAAATCCTTAGCACCAGATAAGTGGCAAATATTGACGTGAGGATCGGCACAAATATAAACATGTGCTTCGATGGGAGATTTCAGGACTACCAAATCTTGAAAAAATAATAATTTTGCAGAAAAACAAATTCGTTCCATGCAATCTTTTAGGTTTTTACTAGGCAACCAAGTCCCGTCGTGGACAACGGACCAAATGCAACTTGATAAATCACCCAGCAACCAGTCTTAGCCGGCTGGTTTTTGATTACCTCGCATACCATTCAAGTTTATCCGAAAACTAGTCAGACAAGGCTCGAGTTGCTGTTAGATTTAGTTTGATCTTTTCTATTCATTTGGGCAATCAATTTTTGCCATTTGGGCATTTGTATAAATAGTCAATTTTACGTTTAGGAACGAATTTGGGTACTCAATGTTGATTGTATTTATGTGTGTTGAAATCTAGTTTATAATCGGATTCTTCGCAACATATTTTGCAAGCTTGATTTTTGCTCCAATCCTTTCGCTAATGATTAAATGATTGGGGATTAGTGTGAAAAGTAAGTCCGCACGTGTCGCAAGCGATGTTACCCTGATTATCATGTGATTTTCTATGATCTATAAATTGAGTGCGGTACCGAAAGGCTATGCCACATTCATTGCATAGAAATGGTCGTTCCCCAATATGCGAACGTTCGTGTACACACATGAAGAATTCAGAGGCAGATGGTTTTCCACAATAATTGCACTTGTGCTTCATATTTTCAATGTGCAGGTGAGTCCAGTGATATCAAAATTTATTAACTTTGAAAATTTTACATTCAGTGTCTCCTTAGTGATGATGCCAATTCAAACGGAACTTCAAATACATCTTGATTTTGAATTCTATATCACACATTGCAGATTGTATATGTCTCTTAAAAGCGTCTGCAAAGGTTTTCGAGCATATTGGACACATTGGATCGTCACCCTTAAGGTGTACCTCTTCTTTATGGGCTTCTAATTGCTCTTTATTTTCTATCTGCTCTGGCCAAATTCTACAGTCAACTTCATTCTAGTCATCACATTTTTCTTTACATATTTGCACTTATGCATATTTTACCACAGTATTCGCAAGCTGTTTCTACTGCTGATTCTGTTTGCTTCTCATCGGTCAGTTTCATTGGGCCAAGCAAGACTTAATCGCAAGCATTGTGACCTATTTCAACATTCAGGTTAGCTGAACCCTACCTTAGGTCTAAACGGTCCAATATTGCACTCATTTTTTTTTCTTTTTTTTTGTAGTTGGGAGGTGAATGCCATTTAAGCACTGAGTGTTAGCCTCCCATGCTTGCAAGCTACTAGACTACCCACTAAATATCTCCCCTGTCGACCTGAGAACCCAGCCTGGAACCGTCTGACACACTACTTTGGGCCAGGCCTCGCTTTGTTACGCCGTGAGGTGCCTTCAAGCTGGGGGATCCCTCTTCTAGCGGGAGGAGAGAGGGTAAAAGAAATTGTCAGCGCCGCGCTTTCAAGCAAGGTAGGCAACAGGTATGAGATCTGCAAAAACTCTCACCGCTGAATCAGGGACTCCTCTTCTCTGTACCTGGGCCAAGCGTTTTTGGTATACCTCCTGGCTGAGAGCCGGAACATAATGTGCATAGCCAATCAAGCACAACTAATCTGGCATCTCCATGGTCTGGACCAAGGATACATCTTCAGGTTTCGACCAAGGATACATCCCTGGGCAACACCCGATGTAACTTCCATCCTTCGTTGGTCCTGTGTTGCGTCGTAAAGCAAGCTTCGGTCCTTCAGATAGTCCTTTGGAAGCCATAGCAGACATTCTGGAACTTGAAAAGGGTTTTCCAGCGTATCCAGAATATCCACTCATCTAGCGGAGTTGAAGGCATTCTAACGTCGAGTGCCACCAACAGGATGATCCATCGCTAGATGCGACTATATATCTCCGCCTTTTGGACCACACTTACCGCCTCTGTAACAGCATCAATGGTGGAACGTCTTGATCTAACCCATACTGCGGAGGAGATAGATCGCCAGCAGCATGAATTGCGCCAGTGAGTCGTTCCTTGATGAGTTTCTGTACCACTTTCCCAGCCGTTTCTAGCATGCATAACGGGCCTTATCCAAACATCGATGCAGGATTTCCCTTCCCCTGCTGATCAGCACGAGCCTAACCACCTTCCATCGTACTGGGGAAACCCCGTTGCGTAGGCAAGCGTTGAACATGTTAAGATGCAAATCAGGAACAGCTGGAACACCATCTGGATATGGAGCGTTCCTTACTTTCTATGAAAGGAGTGCCTCTTCCAGTTCTGGCTGTGTGAAGAGTGGGTATTTGAATGCGTTTTCACCCAGAACAGTGTCAACATGGGTAGGATGGGCGGGAAAGAGTGTGTGCGCTATCTCATCCATCGTTTCCACCTCATGTATACAAGGCGTCCGTAGGGCACCAAACTTTCGGGTAATAAGCTTCTAGCCAAGGCCCACGGATCCTTGTTAACATTATCTACTAAATCTTGCCAGCAGCAAGCCTTGTTGTTGTTAATCAATTTGCGAGGCATTCCCTGGCCGACTTATATGCTGCTACCCAGTTGCATACCTCAGCATGGTTCCGTACCCGTTGAGCCTCACGCCGAAGCTTGTGACACTCCTTTCACTTTCCAGTATACTATGTATGTTTTACGGCCACCTTTAGACGCTGTTTCAACAATTTTTGAAGGCCGTCCCACAGACCGCCTTTCGGTGGTTTGAAAATTACATAAAACGGCAGCAACACCTTCTCAGAAATCAGGTAACTTCATTGTCTGATCATGGATACGACGATGCAAAAGTTAAGCATTTACCATGGTCATGTCAATTAAATTATATAAAATGCTTTGCGAGTAACTTTTCGTCGGCATTCGAATATGGTACAACCCAAGTAACCCATCCATGAGGTCGACTCCACCCATATGATGATTATATTCTGTTAAAATCAAAAGAAACCAAATGAGGTTTACATACCAAAAATGACTAGTTATAGCGACCTTTGATTATACTCGGTAAACCAATTCCAAGTATTGCTTTTTTCCGCTCATATCGAATAGCCTTCGGTGGTGAAAGACTTTCCGGTGAAATGGTGGAAAACGGACATACGTCAATAGCAAGCGCACGTTATGTCAATACCATCTGCTCTACTAAAAAACTCCAAAGATTCATCACGATTCATTTTGGTGCCTTTGTCATTTTGAAGTTTGCAATTTGGGATGCGCTCACGGCGGACAGTACCGAAGGAATATATTCCAAGCGACCTCAAACGCACCATCAGTGGTAATGATGTATAAAAATTGTCAAAATAGACAATGTGGTTCACCATGTGTGGCGCCGTGGAAGTTAAACGAACAACGACATTTGCACTCGCGCCTATGTTAGGATACCCATCAATGATGACGTTGTCGCCAGCCCCAGAATAAATTTCGAAGCAATAGGAATATATAAGGAATCGCATAATACGAAGAATTTAATGCCCCATTTATGTTGTTTGTTTAGCGTATACTGTCGTCATTTCGACAGCATTTTGGTGGCATACATTTGCTCATCCACACATAGCCTAGGTTGACTCGGAACTAGTTCGAAGCGAATATTCAGGTGGTCACTGACTAGACGTATTTTGAAAAGAGTTTCATATCCGGGTTCCCCCTTTTTCTTCATTTTAGAGAAGTCATTGAAACATAAATATCTCCGGATAAGGAAAAATCTCTTTGATGTCATCGCAGATGCGATGGGAGCTAGTGCTAGCTTGCTCAGGTTGTGTTGTTCCGTTGGATAATGATACAACGACATATACAGCATAATACCAATGAATCTTTTTAGGACAACAGCTGTAATGATAAACGGCGTGTCGATGTTTCCTACTCTAGCATTTAGGTTGCTGAATTCCACAAGCTGTTCACCAATGCATCGGTGAAAAAAAAAATTAAAGCATTGATATGGGGTTTTGAAATGCCTTTTGTATATCTTCTGGGAGATTAGTAGTGCCACGAAAAGCCACTTCATTTTCATGTAGCCGCATGTGCTTTTTTCTTCCACTTAATATTTGTAAATTCAGTGGACTTCGTGTTGATATCCATAACTGTTCCATTAAAACCACCATCATTCCGTTCAAAATTTGGGACATATGAATCAGATAATGGCAACGGGAAACGCAATCTTTTTTTTGGTTTTTGGTTTTTGGTTTTTTGACATTATTATCTCTTGACGATGTGTTGCTGTAGATGTTAATGCAACTGGAGACAGGCGTGAAGGCGTAGCAGGTGGTGTAATAGACTCGGTTGTACTGAGGTTGAGGCTAACACAAACGGCCTGAGATGAATATCCAGTTGATGTGTCTCTTGCTAACTGTAAAAAAGAACTCCCGTTCCCTACCGAATCCGTGATGGAAGCTCCGGTGACGTCAGATAGTCGGGGGAGTGGAAAACTGCCCTCGTAATCTGAGTCATCCATATTGTTATCACTGCCTCCTTCGAAATCACCTCTCTCCTCATCATCAGGCTCCGACGCGATGTCAGATGGAACTGAAGTTTAAAGTTCCTCGATTTCTTCTGCAGTCATCCTGCAGATTTCAGGCTACCGAAATGATTTCCGGGAGGCAGGTTTCGCCATGTTGCTAAAACCCAAATACATAAATGTTACAATAAGCATCTATAGTAAAGTTGATGTAAACCGGCAGTACGCTATAGTTCTTATTGTAAATAACAAATTCGCATCCAATTTGGATTATAATATTCTAGATATGTATATTTACCACGAAATAATTTTTTCTGACACAAAACCTACTCAAAACACAAGCTACAAACTCCTGAAAAAGTAGATAAAGCACAAATAATTTTTTACGTCTAAAGTTGATGGCTCACGACATTCAAATGCAGAGAAAAATAGAATTGCAACGCAGAATGACACAAAATTTGCTCGGGTAGCTGAAGGCGATATGAAACTACCGGCTGCATTGCCGGCGAAGAAATATTAAAGGTTTGCATATCATTTTTAGTGTTTTAAAATGAAAACACGCCTTGAGGTAGTTTTGTCTACTCGAGTGTTAGGTAGACACTAAGAGGGTGGTCCCTGAACACCAAACCCACACGGAACCATACCCCGTCAACGACTCTTCGCCTGGAAATCACTATTCCGAGTGCTGATGGCGGCAGTACCAGTTTCATCAAGATCCCATGATGCAAAATTTTCCCCATGATGTTGCTCACTCAGCAGCAAAAAGTTGGCTTTCATGTCCCTCGCAACCTGTTCAAGCAGGTTTTGGGTGGTTGAACTACAGTGTAGGCTTAGCTGCAGGATACGAGTCATCGAAGTTCTGACTTTAGCTTGGCAAGGGCTTTCTGAAGAACCCGACATTTTTCTGATTCCAAGACGCGCCCAAGATCCAGTCTTGGATCAGCATCCTTGCTACGGATACAGTGTACCTCCGTTTTGCAATCTTTTTTTAATGTCCCATTTCACCGCACAGGGAACTCCTATCGGGTCCTTTGCAAACTTGTGCGGTGTGCCCATAGCCAAGGAATTTCAAACATTGAAGAGGCGCTGCTCTTCGCTGTATCCTGCAGACAACCCACCCTACTCTTACTTTGCCCTTATTCAGAAATTATTTGATGTCCTTTTCGGTCAAGCCAATGATAGCAATGCGTTGTCCCCTAGGGTTTTCTGGTGTCAGCCTCCCGTTGATCCCACCCACGCTAGAAAACTCCCTTTTGATGGCCTTTTCTACCTCGGCGCGATGCAGTCAATTCTTCTTTATTGTCAGCCTCTGCTCCGAACTCGATCAGTATGTGGCCTGACCGCATTACTGGTACTGCTTTAATAGCACTGTTGGTGTCTTCAGGCGTTACATTTCCCCTGATATTCTGCACCACTTCTGCGTAGGATCAGCCATCTTGGGGATGCCTGAGTAGTGCCTGCTGCCGGGGTCTTCGGCGGGGCTTTTCGCTCTCCTGTTTCACATCAGGTCTTTTTTAGTTGGTGGGCGTCCGTGTGAACTTTATTTTCTGGCTCTTTTTGAAGGAGTTTTTTGCAGCCTTCTTTGCTCCTTTTATCAGTACTGTCTGGAACCCCTGGTCTGGCGTTCCACACCCATCAAGTGCCTCTTCCTTCCATTTTTTATCGCGATCTCCTTCCATTGGGCTAGACAGTATTGCACTCATGCTCATTTTCTGTGTCATACACACTTTTTTCAATGCATGTGTACCACTGAGTCCGTTTCATTCTTAGTAGTCATCAAGTGAACACGAGTAACAGACATGAAATGTGCATCCTGACCGGTTTCATCCTGAGACCAAGAATGCATTTCCAATCCCACAGACGAGATCTTAACCCTTGAGCTTTCGATAAAAGAATAAATGCCTTGAGACTTAGGAAATTTTCTAAGATGCATCCAATATGTACGCCTTTTTTGCAGTGCGTGTGGCCAGGTCGTTACAAAATTTTCAGGACTCATGCGTCTTGTTTTTTTCCGCTCGACATCGCTTCCTTCTGGTCAGAGAAAACTGGATTTATCTGTTTGAGGATGACAGCAAGCTGAAGCGTATGATCTCGCCCATTGTTCGCCACGCATCTCAAATCTCCAGGACACCGAAAATTCGAAGCATTTGAGTTGCATTTATTTGCTCTGTGGCTTGAAACTTCAACATAAACGATAGGGATTGATGAGCCTTGTTCTCTGCTATGATTTTCAATTGATTCTTAATGTTCAATCAAATGTGTAGAAATTCGCAATATAAACGGACTCAAATGAGGAATCCGATGAGGGTACGGGTGAACGTAGGCGGGAAATGACAGGAACAGAGGAACATGTCGATGATTTGTCGATTATGAACTCATATTTGGAGCGAACTGCTTACGTGGGGATGCCACATTATTTGAATTCGACTTATGAATATGTCCACCTAAGGACATTACATAGCCCATTTCAATGCTATCACTATTGCTAGGATATTTTGACACATTAGAAAAAATACTACATACAGATGCCGATTTTGATTGCCGTGATTCGACATGTTTTGCCAATTCTGCTCACGATAATGGCCTTGCATATAAATCAACCACCAATCATCAAGAATTTTTCAAGCTGCTCGATTACTACATCCTTTTTTCAGGAGTGAACCTTGGGAATAGGATAATTGTAGAGAGAATACAATAAACTAACGCGCACCGTTTGATAATAATCAATTTATTGTGTTCAAAATACAATGACTCGGTTGATGGTTCGGATGCGACTGACTTTTCTCGATTTCATCTGTAGCCAGTGCCCTTCAATTGGTGTTGCCACGACACTCGACCATCGTGTAATTGAATCGTCTCGATTCATTACTCCATGTCTGTCATCGTAAAAATCGGGTTCAGGACTCACGACGATCCACAGTTTGAACTTTTCGCTCGTATACACCGAACAGAATTTCCGTTTGTTGGGACGTGCGATTCCCATATCCTCGACGAGATATCTGTCGTTTCGTAAAACTCTCGAAATGGTGTAGCGCCCACGATATTTGGGCTCTAACTTTTGAGATTCTCCCGTAGCAGCAGGTACGTTCTCTAGAACGATGAGATCTCCTTCCTTGTAGATAAAAGGTGTCTTGTGTTTTGCGTTGAACCTCAATCTCCATATCTCTCGTTCGGTGCTAACTGCAGCGCAATTGGTAACTATCTCGAAATGCTTATCGAGCAAATAAATGCGGAATCTTTCTAACGACTCGGCGATAGCCAAAACTTCAAGCTCATGACTATGGTATCTGCTTTCGGATTCGCTACACTAGCGGCTGTAGTAGAAAACTGGTCTGAAATTGCCATCGTCGTCTCGTTACATAAGGATTCCGGCAGGACCCAGTGTGCTCGCGTCAGTGTGAACTTGATGTTCCTTCGTCGGATCGTATGCACTGAGCACTGGATTGCAGCAAAGTGCTGATTTCAATTTTTCGAATGTGTCTTGTTGTTCGGTCGACTAAAAAAATTGTGAATTGTCCTTCTACTTCAACAAAAGTGTAAGTGGCCTCGAAATTAGAGAATAATCGCGAATGAATTTGCGGAAAACCCCGCTCAATCCCAGAAATCCTCGAACTTCTGTGACGTTTGCATTGGTCTTTTCAACTCCTGGTTTTATTCCGTTCTCATCGACTCGATGACCCGAAAACGTGATTTGTTCAGACAAAAAACGTACACTTAGAGGGCCGAAGTGTCATACTGGTATCTCGAAGTATAACCAAGAATTCACAGAGTTTGATTAAACCCTCGGCGATAGTTTAGCTGAACAGAATTACTTCATCTACATAGCTAACTGCTCGATTTCCCATTTGTCATACCAACTTGGTAATGACCTCATGAAAATAACTCGATGCATTGCACAGGCCGAAAGGCATCCGGTTGAATTCGTATTGGCCTGCATGCGTGACAAATGCAGTGTATTTCCTGCACTCTCCTGCGATTTGTATTTGATAATAGCTGGATATTGAATCGAGAGTCGTATAAAATAAATTACCAGCGAACGATGATAGCTGCTCTTCAACAGTTAGCATGAGAAACGGATGCTTTTCAGTGATAACATTGAGCTCAAGGAAATCAACACAACGAGTATTGTGATGATGATGGATGCATGATATCGTTTTCGAGCAGTTCGTTTACTCTTTCTTGAACGCGTTGCCGCTTTTATCGTCATCGTTACCGAGTTGCATTGACATAACGGAGTAAGCGATTCAGAGAAGCATTTTCTATGCTCACTGATGAGCTGATACAGTTGGTCCTTTTCTTTGACGGATAGCGTCGGCTCAAAAGTTGTTGCATTTTGGAAAGCGTTTTCTTATCGACAAGCTCCCGGTTCAATGATCAGTGTTTGCCCGATGCGCAGAGTAGATCTGACCCCAATAAAAGTGGCTCCGAGAATCATCGGAAAAATCTTCATATTTAGATTCTTACCATCCCACTTCTGATTTTGTCAGGGGTGGATCCTGGGAACAGGATGCTTGTAGAGGGAAAACAATAAACTAACGCACAGCGTTAGCTAATAATCAATTTCTTCTGTTCAAAATACAATGACTCGGTTGATGGTTCGGTTGCGACTGACTCTTCTCGATTTCTTCCATGGCCGGTGCTCTTCAATTGGTGTTGCCATGACACTTCCAAGATTTTTTTCAGTTTTTTCTATTCACCGGTATCCAACCATAAAGAGGAGTGGAAGTGCTTCCACCTCAGTAATGATTTCAATATTTTGGTTCAATTCACCATTGCTTTGATTTCTTTCCATGTAGTAGAGCTTTATGGGTGAGCTAAAACTAAATTCATTCTCCAGCTTATTGCATGATAAAGAAATACAGACACACATAGAATAAGAGCTAGTGACCTTTTAATACCTTTAAACTCATTAATTGCACTTCAGCAGAATTTCATGAGCAATACTTGTTTCAAACGAAAACTAAGCAAGTAAAGTGAGAGGAAGTGAATGAATTAACCAATGATAATACATAACATAAGCCAAATGGTACTGTTCTGCAGTAACATTTAAGTAAAGCCAAATAGCTTACGAGTATGAGCCCGAAAAAAGTGCTAAATGTCATCTACTGACAAATAATTTACATGATTCGTCGTCGAAACAAGTCATAGGAATACCCATTTAACTCATCCCTTTCAATTGTGGGATTTCAATAATGCTTACACATAAAATCAGGAGCCCTAAAGGATAAAACTCATTAATTCCGATGAAAAATATACAAACGCATACCTAAAAGCATATGTGTACTCTATTCATTAAAAGAAAGGTGAAAATGTAACCAAATTTGAGTGCACATGTTGCTGGAAAGTTTTGATTGATGACTACGGCTTGACTTTCCAATCTAAATATAGAAACGTTTCAATCGTTCCTTTGACCCTTTTTCGAAACGCTTTCAAGAACAACTGCTTGCTTGCTCGCTCGATTCAACTATGACGAATGCTCTTCGTCGGGTGACATGTCCTTTGTATAATTACGTGAAATGATCGCTAGGAGCAATGCGAGCTCTCTTTTACATCGTGCTCCACCACATTTGCATAAAATTACTAAGCAGCACATGAATTATTAATTACGAAACGTTTTCCACGAATTTTAGTTCAACTGCTCGCTCCTTGTTGTACCTGCAACAACAGAACGGCTCGGGATATGTGTTTCGAGCACGTTCACAGGAACATAAATAAATATGTATGTACTTTACACCAATAAATTATGTGAGAGAAATGCTTTTAGCCGGTTTTCCCGGTTTTTTTCCTTTTCCCGGGAAATTTCATCGGACAAATGACAAAATGTTTGGGGTTTAAGCATTATGATGATGTTGGATTTTATGGAAATTAAGTTAAGTGCGAGTTGAAAATATTAAGAATTCTTTGATGTTTTTCAGTCGGGTCGATCGTTCCATTTTCCACGCATGATGTTTTTCCGAAAATATTTTATTTTAATGATCACTGCTTTTTTCTGCTGTATGCAGGTTTTTCTCTTTAACTATCCATTAGTAGACTGCTTCATCAAAGGAATAATATGCGTACCACTCCGCATGTGAAGGCGTTGAAGGCTCTTCTTCGAAATATTCGAAATGCTCCGGATTTTCCAAAGGATTATGTAAGCCAGTCAAGTTCATTTGAAAGCTTAATTGAATAAAGATTTATGTTGATTTATTTAAAACATTTGAATGGTGGAGCAAGAAGATGAAAGGAGCTAAGTTTCAATAAGGCTATAAATTTTGTCTCCTGCTCAACACAATCCTTCCAAGTTTCAAAGACATGTTCAAACAAAATTCAACACGACGATTGTTACAGCAAATGTTGAATAAGTAACTTGCATAATTGAAAATTTCAACTCTTATCACTCCAACCCTCAACTGAAATCTATCTCAACTGAAATATGGACGTGCTACCCACAGATTCAGACTTCATTTAAATACAAAACTAGCATACAATGCGGTTCAAGGATAAGACTTCTGAGTTAGATTCCAACCAACATATGTCGCGCTTCTTCATATGCATTTGCTCGCACTATGCCAAATATGCATACCCGTCAAGACAATCCAAGCAATATCTCGAAATCAAATGACTTGCTCCTCTCTAAGTGCTTATCCCTGCTCTTCAACCCAACATTACAGGCAATTACTATGACAAGTCCTCCTTTTTGGTTTGCCCACCGGCAAGCATGCGAGGTGCGGGGCATGTGTGTATGTCGACAAACCTTTCCATTTCCACTAGTGATTCCGGGAATCAATATTTGATATAAGCTCGGGAAGAATCATCAGATTTGAACTTTATGTTTGCATAGACAGTCAGACAGACAATCTAACCAACCTATCAGCAGAGGTGTATGTCTTCGTTGGTAGTAGTTAAGGCACCAGCAGCTTACTCGTATGAGGAATATCCTTGCCTGCATGCTCCATCAATGTAAGTTGGATCAGTGCCATAAGATTTTCTGGTTGAGATAAAATTTTATACATTTGAAAGATGAGGAGCATCGTCTTAGCAGGATGACAAGCTGTTCGTGAATCGATTTGATGAAATTTCGAGTAGACGATTAAGTTTCACGTGCAGGTATTTCATACGGGAGCATATGTACTAATCTTTCTGCATGGGAATAAGAAGCGAGAACAGTTTCCAATTTAATCTGGTTCAATGGATTTTAATTGATGAAAAATAATATGGAGCTTGTAGTGGAATAAATCAGAGTTGGGAGAATTTTAAAAATGTTATTTAAAGTCATAGTTGCAGCAATGAAGCAACGTTCTCGAAATATGTTCTCATTCTGAAGACATGAAAACACTATATGCTGACTATAGTATAGAGAGTGACTGAATGCTTTGCGGTTGTCATCGGGCTTTCATCAGTAAATCCAGTTGACCTTGCTTTACCTTTAAGATATGTATTCTGTTAGGTTGAAACGTTGACTTTGTACTGTTACGCCAGACGTTACGGCGCGCCGATTGAGGGCCCTGCGAGCCCCGGTTTCACTCGCCAGAAAAAGGCGTGGGCAACACCCACTTCAAGCCTAAACCGCCGCATCAGCGGCAAACCAAGCAGACGGTTTACCAGAGTTTCTCGCTACCACGGGATACCTAAATCGGAACAAAAAGAATCTGAGCACCACAACCTGTCCACTAAACTAAAAGCGAGACTTCAACACCCCACTATAACTTCACTACAGCACTACAGCCCCTCTCGGGCCTTTACTTCCTGCTAATAACCCCTTTAATAATCTCGGTCCATTGACCACGTCTCACGATCTCGAAATCCGAGCAGCGATGAGCTGTCTTTTTTGAACGAGGCAGACCTGCACCTCCTTGGCTTCCCCACTGGCCTCCGCCCTTCAGTTCTCCAAACAAACACCCTTTTGGGCATCCGTTGTTCGTCCATACGATTCATGTGCCCAGCCCATTGCAGCTTTCGCAGGCTTATAATCGTCGAGACCTCCAGCTCGTCAAAAATCTCACCCAGTTCATGATTGTATCGAATTCGAACAAAGAGCTAATATCAAATTTGTTTTGAAATCGGTAAAACGTTTAACGAAACATTTGAATTGATGAAAAAAGTTTATGGCGATAATTTTCTATCTCGTGCCAGATTGCCAAAATCATCGTTGGAATTCATGGAATCGGAGTTGAATATCTCCAAAACATCGATTTATCGCATTTTAACCGATCATTTAGGCTTACAAAAGGTATGTGCACGTTTTCTTCCAAAAAAACGAGACTTTTGTCATGAAAGTCTACTCCTATGACTGATTTTTTGACGAGAAATCGCATTTTAACCGTCAATCACTCACCGTATTCGCCTGATATGGCTCCCTGTAACCTCTACCTATTCGGAAAATTGCATTTGGCCATGAAAGGAAAACACTTTGCGTCCGTAGAAGATATCCAAAAGGCTTGTACCGACATCTTGAGAGACATTCCGGTCAATGACCTGAAACACTCTTTCGAAAAGCTTTTGGAACACGCAAAACACTGTATCAAAGCCGGAGGAGACTATTTTGAATGAATAAGCTCAAATTTATCAGAACAAAGCTCCTGTCGTTTCTGTTTTAGCTCAGTCTCGTTTCTTTTGGAACGCACCTTGTACGTATGTCCTTGTTCATTCTGGTTCAAACAAATTTCCATGTGATCGCTTTGCAAGTTGCATGTCCGCTGGTATGCGATGGTTTATGGTACATCTCAAAGACGTATCTTCATAATGCTCTCCGTACAAAGGGTTGAACTAACCGCGTTGTAATGTAAAAAAATATTTCTCCCCGGTCTCTGATGAAGTGGCGTTCCAGTCCAGGTCTATCTATTGCTCTCGGATGAACTCCTTAGCGTTGATCACCGTGGGCAGACTGCTTGTCTCTATTCTTGAAAATCCATTTGCCACTCTGTTCTTTTTCCCCTGAATGTGAACAATGTTGCTGGTGTATTCCAAAATAAAGCTTTTTTGTCGGCTTTGACGAGTCAGGAGCTTGTAATCCGTTTGAATCCAGAACTCTCTACCCTCCAGGTAGCGTCTTAAGTGCTTGATGCTGTCATGGATGGCGAGGAGTTCCGTATCATAAATGCTGCACCGTTTTTCTATGCCAGAGAGCTTGCCTTGCGAAAGGCTAATGGTAGCCAACTGTTGTCTTAGAGTTGCTGTAGGACGGCACCAATTTTGATATCCGATGTATCTGTTACCAGAGACAGAAGTTGGTTTTTCTTGTAGTGTATGCGGAGGATTGCTTTTGCCAATGATGCCCTGCAGTCTGCGAATGCTAGTTCTACCTTGGGTGTCAATTTTATCGGTATATTGTCGCTTTTCTTCTTGTTGGCTAAGTATTCATTTAATAGCGCTTGGAGGTTTGCTGCATTTTCGAGGCATCGTCTCAAAAAACTAAGTGTTTTGCGAAATCTTCACAGCTCTCTACCGTTCTTAGATTCCTTTAATCTCCATATAGCTTCAATGCAAGAATCAGGAGGACTGATTCTATCTTTGTTTATTTTCTGACATAGGTGTTCGATATTTACGGTGCCAAAAACACATTTTGCCTCATTTATTATAATTACGAACTCTTTAAGCCGCTCCAAGACCACTTGTACATGTTCTAGATGTTCTTTGACGGTTTGTGATGCGATCAAAATGTCATGGATGTAGCACCAACAAAAAATCCAACCCCTTCGGTACCTCGTCCATGAAGCGCAGGAATGACTGGGTGGCGTTTCGAAGGCCGAAAGTCATGACTAAAAAATTGTAGAGCCCGAACGGGTTTATCACTGCCGTCTTTGGTGTGTCGTCTTTCGCAATTGGGACGTGGTGGAATGCGCGTACTAGGCTTAGTTTTGTGAACACTGTTTTATTGGTGAGGTCAGACATTATGTCCTCGATGTTTCGAGGAACATAGCTGTCTGCCGGTGTGACCCCATTGAGTCGACGAAAGTCTCCGCATGGACGCCAGCCTCTTCTCTTCGGTGCCAAGGGTAAGGGGCTTGCCCATGGACATGGTGATGGATGGCAGAACCCCTTACTGAACATGGATTCGCATCCCTGCTGGGCGATCTTTAGTTTTTTCGATACGCAACGACGTGCTAGCTCAAAGACCCAGGGGGGCATTTTGTAACTATGTGGTGCTGCACTGCGTGACTTTGGTACACGTTAATTATTAATGGGTTGGTTAGCGTAGGGTATTTTCTCACCAGCTCATGATACTTGCTTGTTTTGCACACCGTCGCTATTGCCGGCTGATTTGAAAAGTGAATTCGACCGGGTGTGGCCAGAAGCGTTGTGGAGTCAACTAGTCTCTTTATTTTTAGATCAATTAATAGACAATAATGTCGAAGGAAGTCTTCACCTAATATCAGTCGCAATACTTTTGCTATGCTGTATTTTAGGTTGAAAGTAAGCTGTAATTCCAGGTTCATCTTGAGCAGCTTCTCCCCAAACGGGTTTATTTTCAAACGATTGGAACCAGCAGAGCGTTGAATTGCTTCGTGGTGAGTTGCATCACGATATGCATGTTCGTGTATTTGACGAAAATCCGCACGCATACCCGATATCTCATTTGCCAAAGCGTCTCGAGATTGCGGATCTACTGATAGGCTCATGGGGTTCGCGTACTCACTTTGCTACGGAGTTTATATTGTGTTTCTTAATTTTGAAGATGCTGTCGGCTGCTGTCACGCGATTCATGCTCGCACATCAGTACATAATCACACCGCGTACCTTTGTCTAGCGGATTGCATTGAAAACAATCAATCAATTAAACGCATTTTAATTTGCTAAAACGGAGATCCCAAGCGGGCAATATTGCGAAATACATGTGGCGTTTGTTTTGAAACAGCGACCCACGATGCCCGCGCAGGCATAAGATCTCTTTATCTATTCCCCAAAAACCATTAATTTTTGTTAAACGCACGTAGCTCACAGTCGCGAAACAATATTACATCTCGTCCTTTTTCGGCTTATTGCTTCGAAATCAAGCAGTTGTTACCCCAATTCAAAGAATTAAATGAACGCTTCGCGCTACATATGAGCTACCAGCAAATTGACGTTTTGTTGTCAAGCTGAAACGGTGCTTTAGAGCTCCACGTTGTTCATAGCTTACACAATTGCCAATGTGCCATTCCACGCCGCGTTACTTATGTGGCTAATCACTTATGTGGCTAATCATGACCAATATGGTCGCACGGCGATGCCTCTGCGTCAGTTCTTTGATTTATTTGTAATCAAACGTCACGTAAATAATCCCTCCAAGAACTAAATGGGGAGCTGAGATGACCCGTGCCGAGGAAACTTGTTAATGCTCTCGAGGGCGCGTCCGTGTCTGCTTCTCAGAAAAAGAGTGCTTGCACGCAGATCTCGCTTGCAAGGAGATTGTTATGAGCTTTTGTCATGTGCTGCGGTCAGTTTTCTTTCCTTAGCTCAACTTATCTTGTGCGGATAACGTTTTTGCTCAAACCGTGATTCAATCAGACCTAGAAAAGTCTTTGTTGGCTCAATTTGCTCCATGAGAAGGAATAAGGATTTGAAGACGATCGGCCAAAAAAATTTGAAACAAATCGACATTTATTCCGAAACAGGCCCCTTAAGTGGATCTCATGCGAGTGCGTGCGCACCTCTCATGTAACATGTGTGTGGATTTCCGCTGCTGCCACCGTCACTGATTGGATGCGATTTAGTCATCACGGATACGCAATCATAATCGGTTATTGATCACACTCCGCGTTCACGCACGAGCAAGAGACGCAATTTGACCGCTTTCTAGGCCACACTAGTAGAAAATTGATCACGATACTTATAACTATTTAGAATCGCCGCCAAAAAAATTGCGGAACAAAGGAAATATCGCGAGAAAAGATATCTGCACTGCACTTCGCACTAGTATCAAGATTAACGCGCGAATTTGATAATTTTCCAATTAACTACAAGATCACTCCGACGGATCTCGCCCGCGTATTCATCCGACGTGCTTGTTCGCGATCTCAAACCAGGCTCTTCAATCCGTCCAAAAATCCGCATGATTTTCATGCCGCACCTGTAAATCCAAATCCGCTGCTAGCTCAGCTTAATTGAATTGCATTTGCCAATGCAAGACATGGATATGAATTTACTTTTAGTTAATAAAATAAAATTTATTATGAATTAATATTTATAATAAAAAATTTCATATTTTTTTTCTTTCCAAAGTTTTCTATATTTATTCGGAATGTTGCGAAATTACATCTGGCTGTGACGATTGCTCCGCGAGAGTCCTTGAGTGAGAGATTTTGTTGGTAACTGTGGCTGCACCTGACTGTCTGTGTCGCCTCTGGTGGCAGTACTTTGTGGACAGCTGTACTTGCGCAGCTGAGTCGCTGGGTTGCCACAAGTACTTCGATGGCGAAATCTCATACAATAATTTTTCATTCATTTGCTCCCAATTAATAAAAGTTTTTCCATATTCACAACTAAAAATTAAGCTGAAAGGATATCATATTGGGGACAAAAAATATTGATATAATAAAAAATAAATGTCTTCGTCGACCGTTTCTGCGCTCTAGTCTAGGCCTTTTGAAGTCTAACTTATCATCTAGTAACTCGTACATATGAGATTTTATTGTGGTGTCGCTTGGTGCTAGGAAAAAGGGCCCGTCCTATGACAACGCAGACAGCTAGCTACTAGCGCATGCACAAGTCTTGTTCCTCCAGCGGAATTCAGTATTTTAGCTTGCTGAGGGAGCATTTCAACGCTGCAGGCCTTCACGAGGCTTTTAACGTCAATTCAAAACACTACAAGCGTCAGATGCAGACAAGTTTTATGGAGTAACATACCCCAAAACTGAGTAGCAAATAAAATAAAACTCATCTTACTTGAGCTGAGGAGTAATGTGTGATTAAAACTACCAAAAAGGATTAGAAAAGGGGTTACATAAGACAGCGTTATTACGCCGATATGCCATGGCACTCGTAGTTGTATATTTTTTGACTGTCCCTTTACGAAAATGTTTAAGACTATTTATATAGAAATGGTGTTCTAAATTAAATGTGAATGTGTTTCATTTGACTCAATTTAATAAATCAATAGGTCACCCAGAGTGTGACCCTATTTTATAAACAAACCATAAAACATCTGCAATTCAATATCCCAAACAACATAACTCAAATATCCCAAACATCTGAGTCACAATTGTCAATGCAAAACAAAAACAATGAAGTCAAAGACAATGCGATTGTATCGCTTATACCTCTTAGCTCGTGCCGGCAAGCCGCCGAAGAGTCACATAATAATTAAATTAATGCATATGTAACGTAATGCACCTATGGGTCATGTGCTTGAACTAAGAAGAAGGGGGGAATGTGGGGAATGTCGTACAAATGGATACTTTATATGCATAAATGTATGAATGATTGAGATGTATGATGATTGGTATGTACTACAGCAGTTTCTTATGCAACTTTCGCGCTATATTCTGGCAGCCTTGTTCTTGGAGGGTTACAATTGAAGGCTCTCCAAAGGAGGTGGGTAATGATCGACTATTTTTCGCCCATCGGCAAATTCATATTATATATATATATATATTTTTTTTTTTTTTTTTTTTTTTTTTTAATCTGACACTCAGTCGAATTGAAATGCTAGGTTTTTTCAAAAAAATTACTTTATTAAATAGAGACAACTGGAAGAAATTAACTACACTAAAGTATTTATAACAAATATCTTAAATTATATTTCTTCTTCGCTTTCACTGGCTGAAACATCACTAGACCATCCAGTAGCAGCGTCTTGAATAGTATCTGCATATGCAAGATTTGGTGTTTTTGTTTGAGTTTGGTTATGGCGCCAGTACCCCAAATACCAAAGTACAGATGCAACATGGGCACAGCAGCCAACAACTCTGGCACCAACCTTGCACTGACAATACCAATCAATGTTTAGACCTTTACCTGTTTTTATCCATAGGTTATATAACTTAGAACTTGTGTGTCGTGATCTCAACCGAAGTCGAATAACTGAGGAGTCTTCTCGATGTACGTAAAGAGAATATATTCCCCTTTGGTTTAGGTATTCGTAAGTGTATGATCTGCTTTGTTTAAGCTGATATATTCCAATAGTTAAAGATCGTAGTTCATCCCGTGTGAATCGTGGAAAATCTAGAAGATCAGATTCTCTTAACAGAGTCCATATCGCTCTTTTTCTTGCCCAGCCATTTTCTTCAACTGTTCGTTGTAAGCAATTGGGCATCTTCACTAAATCTAGCATTCATTGGGCTATTATATTGTCATCCTCAACATTTTTAATTCTAGCTGGATGAAAAGCATTAAGAATTGCGCCCACGATTTTTACATAATCTCCAATATATGGTATTTGAACATTCGATATAACATTATTCAAAGCTCTCCAATTCTTGAACTGGCCGTTTACCGCTTCAACTACCCAACGAATCTTCATCACCAAACGTGTCTCGTTTGCTTCTTCTGTGGAGAACTGTGCTTGTTTATTCAGAAATGCAGGCATTTTTGGTACTAGATCCATTTCTTCTAAAAGCACTAAACAATCTCGGAAATCTCTATCAATGATAATAACATCATCAGATTTGAGCCATTCTCTAATATTATGGATATCTTTTTTTAATAAATGTGTAAATATATTCGCATCGTTATTTTTAGAATCTGCAAAGTAGGGCCAAAAACATCCAAAATATACCCCGTTGTTGTCACAAACATCATGGGTTTAACCAATGGCCTTCCTTTATGTACAGAATAACATCGCCTTTGAAAAGAATGATTAATACTTTTCTGTACGTAGATATACGTACCATCAGCGACAAGAACAACGGTGTCATTATTATTGTCCGAGACAAATAATGTTGTCGCTAATGGTCGTGTATGTTCTTCAATAATCTTTGTTCTACTAATATGCTGCATTCCAAGATGCAGTGGAACAAAATTATTTATCAGGGCTTTTCGCGCAGCGTGTATAGCAAAAGAAATTAATCTTTTTTTTGAAATTAAATAATACGGAAAAAACACCATTTGAAAGACCGGTTCTAAACTTAACAAGCAATACAGCTAAACAAGTGCGACTTGATCTGTATTTTGACGAATGGATACTTGATTTTACTAATTCAAAAATCTTGTCAAAGTTTTCCATCGTTAATCCCATTAATATATAATAATCGGAAACAGAGAGCTGGCCTGGCGTATCAAAGTCAAGGCCTTTCTGTTTTGCCACTTTTCTGATATCTTGTAAAAGAATTTCAATATCTTTTTCACTTAAACAAGTGTTATTACTTATTGGGTTTAAACTTCCTAAAGCTGTATCTGTAAATGCTTTTCCAAAAAGATAATTTTCGCAGCATCGTTTCCCTGTGGTTATATATATACCTGTCTCTATAAATGATTGTCTTCGTGCTTTACGAGGAACAGTCACAAGATTTTTTCTCGATTACATATTATTATATGTATTTGAATTATGACATCGAGATAATGACAACACTATTTTAGGTTTTCCTACAGCAGAGTTCGTAGGAGTACTCGCAGACGGTTTCAGATTATCGATAACATTCGAAGATATACAAGAATTTTTAGTCTCTAACTTACGACTTGCGTATCTTCGACATGCAAAACACACTTTGGCATTGTTTTGTAAATCGGAATTTTTATGTCGTCTCAGAATAGATAGTATTTTTTTATTAGAAGTAACACGATAATCATTTTTAGATTTTAACCACTTTTTACGAGAATCGCACTGAGTTTTAGGCATTATTTTTTGATAAAATACAAAAACGCCTAAAGTAGTAACTACGTAAAATGATGGCAAGGAAACAAAAGAAATATTTGTTTTACTAGTATAACTCGCGCGAGGTCAAGACACGTTCGAACACGCACATGACGCATGAGTGACTAGTTTGCCGACAAGCTATTTTTTTCCTACAAAATAGATGTACTCGATGCACAAAAAGAAATGAACGCTAGTTTAGAAGCTTATTCATTGTAGTATATGAAAACTAAAAAATGTAGTGGTGCATGAAGTGCTTAACAGATTTTTTTTTAAATGAATGTTAGAAAAAAGGCTTATAATTGCAAAAATTTGACAAATCTGTGAAGTTTGATGACCTTTTTATAAGACCTTATAGTGAATAAGGAGTTTTCAATAAGTCCGTGAAGGACCGCAGCGATGTTCTGCTGCCTCGGCAGAGGAAGGTGTCGATTCCTGCCGAGAATGCCCTCGTCCGGAGACGCGTGAATGCGCTGGCAGGCTAGCATTGCGGTGTCGTGGGGCGGGTTCGTTTCCCCGGCACGAGGACTCACTACAAAACATTTCGCATTCACGAATTGCTTGCAGGGATCAAGAGGACGACCGAAGTCGCAAATCTGTAGATAACCTCCACGAAGGAATTACGACTTGTTGCGAGAACAAGTGCATCCTGACAAGAAAGACTAATTTGGGGGTGACCTCGTCTTTCCCCAAATACATTCAGGGCCCACAAATGAAAGAGGGGCAACCGGGTGGTGGTGGAGCCCCTTCATGCCCACCCAACCGTAATAAATCCAATGTTAAATTGTTGAAGTGGCCAGGTATTCCTCTTCTGAGTGGAAAACTCATACAACTTGAATTATATGAACTTTCCCATCAGAAGGGGAGTACCCCGGTGACCAATTTATGTCATAGAGTTATACAATTGAATTGCATAACTCTATGCCATAAAAAGGCACTTGGCTTGGGCCACTCAACCCATAAAGTCTCCTGAAACAAAAGAAGGAATTAATCCATACCCGGCGGCTGGCTCATTTTTTGGGGTGGAAGCCTGCCACCGTACCGGGTCCTATACCCGATAGGAAAAGACCGGAAGGGAAAAGACCAATTTTTTTGTTTAATTCAGCATTCTTGTTTTTATTTTTATATAATTTTTTTGAAAATAAATTATATTATATTAGGAATCGTAGATTTAAACCACACAGTGACCTAACCAAAAATTTGATACGTCGTGTACAAAATTTGTTACTTGAAATTACCAAGAATTATAGTTCACGTTACTATAGCATACACATCACGACCATAAGAAATAGGAGAAAAATTGTACATAGCAACATAAGTTACACTATTATTATGGAAATAATAAAATATTGCTTTTTAAATTTCTTTTGGTTTGAATATATTTACATTCTTACGCTAGTATTTAAGAAACCTGATTTCAATTTCATATATTTTGTGTAGAATATATTCGCGTAGTTTCGGTTCTTTGAATAGGATATTGATACCTATCGTACATGCGGATATTTGAGATAATTAAATATTGTGTGCCAATATTATAAGAACTAGCATACGCATGCTATTTTGGTTAGAAAAAAAACATAACTTGAAAACATCACATTATACAAATTGTGACAGTCTATGCACTATTTTACATATTAGGATATATTTTTCCCTAATTTATCCTGTTCTGTGTTTGCTTCCATACATCTTTTCCCGATTGTATAGTTTGATAATTTTTTTTTTTCAATCATTATGACGTTGTATGCTGTTGTACCCAGATTATTGTTTTACATTTAGATTTTTCAAATGATATTATTTCGCATAGAACATTGCAATAAATAGGTAAATAATTAAATATATAATAAAAAAATTAAATTAAAAAAATGGTACTTACAATACCTTTCCCTCGACGACGAGCGCTCGTTGACGAATTGTAGGTAAGCAAGTCCTGTAATTCATTTTTAAGCGTATTATTGTACCGGTTGTAATTTATGAGTCACGACTTCTTTCTTTTGGTAGTGTAGATTCGCATTCGTATAACAACTATTAGTACACGAGTAGGAAGGCATAAAATATATCCTAAGTGTGTATACAATCATATAAAAATTCAGCTATCCAAGTGTAAATACATGTAAACTCTTTTTTGAATATCACAAACGTATGGTCTTTGAACGTGGTAATGCTTGCTGCTACTTATTCTACGGCTTTTAATGTTTAATATTTCTTTATATGCAATCCGTTGGTCAATATATGGATTGAGTGATTTGACTAATTCTCCTGGATCTAACTTTTCAGTTGATTTATCACTCTTTGTTGAACTATGTTTGAATACACTATGCGCCTTTTGCATCCAAACGGTGTGTTTTC
The DNA here is from genome assembly GCA_963969285.1 of Odontomyia ornata. Taxonomy (NCBI): domain Eukaryota; kingdom Metazoa; phylum Arthropoda; class Insecta; order Diptera; family Stratiomyidae; genus Odontomyia; species Odontomyia ornata. The sequence goes on from OZ017742.1 coordinate 45,877,944, forward strand.
CCAGAAACAGGGAGTACGGTCCCGCCGTTTCCCAATCAACATGTGCCGCTCCGTACAATGAAGATCTTCACCTCGGCCTTCCAACCACCTGTTGCACAACACTTCGGGACCTAATGCTGATGGCTCATGGCGATATTGGCAGCTGCTATCATTTTTTTACAGGCACTGCTGAATTTGACGTATCGAACAAAGACCTATAAAGTAATGGACGCGAAATGAGCTTATTTTCATCCATACGGGATTGCATGCAAACGTTCATTTAAAAAAAAAAATTCTGTGCATTTGCATTTGCCTATTTCATACATTTTGGTCGCGTCTGCTCCCACTCGTCTATTATTCACACCCTTTTATCAAAGTGCGCTCTTTCTTTATCCCTATTAAATTCAATTTTATTATTGTTTGGACTCTAGAAATCGGAGCCTGAGTTCGTTTTGCCAAATCATTCTAGGCCCCATATATTGGGCCAAACTGTTCTGCACTATTTTCAGATTCATCTAACTCCTTCCCCTAGTCCTCATTAAAGCTAACGCGACCAACTTTAGCTCTTTTCATGATGTTAATTTTTCTTTTCTCCTCCCAATACTCTTAAAAACACTTTGGTAATCAATCCGCTACAATCCCTTTCATAATTTATCATTCGAATCGCATAAGTATTAAAATCAAAATTTTCATTCACGCCGTTTCATTCACAATTTGTTCATTCATAAAGTACTATAAATCCAAAACGCGAATACATTCACACATAAATCAGGCACTCGCGCATTCCCGCACGGACTAACACACTTGTAGCATTTAACTATTTCAGAGACATCGTTCTTCCCACGTTTTTCCACTTGCTCACGTTCCCTTCTTCATTGATTGATGAATTGCTCATGTCCTTTCCGTTACCGCTTTGCAAACTTGGTAACGAGTTGGCAACGTAAGCGAAGGATCGACCACCTTTGGAATTGGTTTAATCTCAGGGGCTAATTCCTTTTCAATGCCATTAAATTGATGGCAATACCCAAAGGTACGAAACGCCCTGAACGGCTAATACGATGCGAGTAAGTCTCAGCCATACGTGAAAAATCGCAATTACTAGCAACATTCACAGCCTATACATCAACACCACGTGTAAAAAGATCAGAGCAGACTAGATTTCTGCATAGCCCCTGTCAAAAATTCATGGAAAACACGATTTCTATGCGCCTGCGCCATGTTGGCATGGATATAGTAACAACAATAACCAAGTTCCGTGATCTTCTTAGCCAGCAATTCCACACGTCGCGTTGAATTGCAAAATATTATCGATTGGCTTATTTGCAACTTAGAGAATAACGCATTAAGACGATGCACTTTTTGCTTCAAATGTATGAACTTTTGATGATTGAAATGTTTTAGGCCAATATAAAATTCAATTTTCATCCCTGTATCCAATTTTAGAGCTTGTTTAAGTATTTCGTATGTGGAAAATGAAACAGCTACCATGGGTATTGCTCTTAAATAGTTAATTGACATTCCTCGATATAATCCTCGAACGATACCGGTTTCACGGTAAATTAACGTTAATGTTTGCATCATTCCCATCCCAAATTTTGTTGTATCTGGGCCCATCATTGCGAGTTGCATTCTTCTTCTAGTAACATCCAAGGGATATGAAATTGATTGCGCAACAGCTCCAGCTAAGCCACCACATACCAGTTTTACAGGTATATGTAATACAAGGCCACCAGTATTCCTTTCGCATTTATTGCATGCGTACTTTGGCAAATACTTCATGCAAAAAAAATTTAAACATCTCAAAACAGTAGAAAGACAGCCCGGCATACGGGACCATGCCTGTTAAAGTAGGAAAAAAAACCCTCTGTAAAGTGCACGTATTCCGCCTTCATTGCGGAACATTTCAGAAGCACACTGCAAAATTCCAGTGTATTTGTGTTCTCCCATTACTTGAAATGCTAAACGAGCACGAATTGTATCTAGCGGATATGCCAATGTAACAGCCGTCAGTCCTGCACAAGCTCCTGCTATAAATTTATCCGCGTGTACTACAAACTTTTAAATGTAGTTCAAACTGCGATAAGTACTTCTTGTACATTTCAAAGGATGTGAACTGCGTGGCTGCGTACGGAAATATCCTAATCATCTGTGCTCCATTGCCTTTATACAATGCCAAAATGATTCCTTCAATATTATGTGCCTGAGACCACTAAACACCCCTAAATGTTCGTAATGAGAGGAATGTGCTTGAAGTAAGATTTTTATCCTATCTAATGGCGCTACAGCAGTTTTAGAACACATCCCAGCAATTCCCCCAGCCAGAAGATTTTTCAGAACAAGTTCATAGTTGCGAAAAGATTCAGCGGAAATAACCATTGTGGATTGATAAATGTCTATTTTCCACAAATTAAGTCTGGCTAAAGTTTCACAGGAAATACTATTACTAACATTTCACGAAGAAACAATATAAAGAAAGCCGATAAACTGTCGGTTAAGCTCAAATTTATTTTAAGCACGTTCAGGAAGTTCAATTCAATGTTTTCATTAATTCAGTTCGAGATCGGCGTAGCAGATCGGGATAAACAACAGTAATACACGCTTTATTGTCGCGGCTTACGACGAGCATCACCTTGGCGTTTCTAATAAATCCAATAACCACTAACGAATAGCGATACTCCCCTTTCAACGTAGTAAAACCCATACTAAATGCACAAAGTCTTCACTGCTTCCATTTGCTCTATGTTGCACACTTTCTTTAGCAATCTCTGGACACGCACAAAACAACCATTAACTGTCCTATACACTCGCACAACTCCAATTATCCAACTTTTGCCACGAGTCTTTGCTAAATTGCGTTTTTGTCTCTGGCTTGAAGCTTTCATGAACAAAAGATTTTTCCACAGAACTTCATATCAATAACAATCCACCAAACAGTCCCTTTTCTTTTTAGTTCGAAAAGGAATTTTCTTGCAGTCAACGAAAGCAGGACAGGTGATACAAAGAGCGTCGAAGAAAATGAGACAAAACACAGTATAGCTGACTGCCACTTACACCGCCCCCGTTCGTCCTAAACTACACTCCACGTTCTAACGTGTCCGATTTCCGCCTGCTGAGTCCCGCAAGCAGAAGTCACACTCTCGATGGTACGATGACACGAGCTTGGATAACTTCACGAGTTGGGTCAATTTGCTCGATTACGGGAATGCAATAAGCACCGGTTTTTCCAGTACCGTTTTTCGCTCGTGCTAATATATCCTTACCACTTAAAGCAATTGGTATAGCCGCCTTTTGAATAGGCGACGGTTCCTCCGAGCCCTTCTCGAAGGTTCCCATTAATATTTCTCGTTTCAAACAGAATTCTTCGAATTCATTTTCTCTGGGGTCTGTTACATCACTAGTCTTAGGTCTATTATCTTTCGGAGGAATCCGCGATTTTGATTTCCAGCCCATGTCATCGTTTAAGTTGTTGCAGCAACTGTCTTATCATTGCTTAAACTTTTTACACTCATTCGAAAAAAAAATAGTCCTTAGAAAAACTAATATTAGTTTACTCACGGTTTTCTTAATAAGACTCCCTCGCCAACCATTCAAATCACTTCACCTAACACTTCACTGGCACTTACTCGTATCCGCCTTGTGCACGGAGCGGTTTATGGGAAACTGTTCACTGAAAACATGTTCGAGGCACACGCAATAACCTCGCTCGTACCATGTGGAAATAGAAGTGCCATCTATGTGTGAACATGCGGTGGTGATAATGCACACTCATTTCGGTTATTTTTAAAATTCTAAATTGTTTATTTTTTTGTGTAGATTCGATTAAGTTTTCAATTGAAAGCAATTTATGTTTATAATTATTAGGCGTAATTAAGGGGGAAATAAATCGAAAGAATAGGACAGGCACGCGTTAATTACCGACAAACAAAACAATTTTTAATTAATATTATGGTTGGAATGGGTAAAATTTGACAAATTTTGTGGGGTTTAAATGATACAATGATTTTATCGTTCCTATAATTTAAGGGGTTAACCGTTTCGTTCTAAGCATTTGCATACCGCGTTACACCGCTATTAGTTAAATTATATTCAAAAGATATTGAAATAAAATCACTACACATTAAAACAGTTTTAGAATTTTGTTTCCCCGGGTGTTAAGTACAAAAGAAATTTTTCTTTACTTATTTTTCATGCGAAAAAAAACGAGTGTTGCGATGAGGAAGATGACTGAATGGTTACTCCTTGTCAAATTGAGTTGGTGCTGTGTGCCTGTGTCAGCGCTGCTTTTAGAGCCATAGCTCCTAGATTACTACAACCTGTTTCTTTTTTTTTTTCTTACTATTACCTGAACTTCACATATGTTTGATAATATGAATTGAATAAAACCTTTGAATTTTCACCAGTTTCGTGGGCGAAAAAAGGCCGAACTTTACCCACCTCCTCTCATTCAAGTTGTTTTACAGGCCCCAGAACGGAATTACAATTTGCCCACTTATTCATATTTTCGAAGTTTCTTTGCCCAGCAAAATGTGTTTCCACTTCCATTATATTTTTTTTAGGCTGATTGTATTAAATTTCAAATGAGAATCAACCAAAAACCAACTGAAAACTGTTAGTTGCCGTTGATAATCACAATTGATTAATTTAAATAAGAATTATTAAATATTTTGTAATTGAATTTTTATTGTCTTTATTTCAGAGCATTCGTCGACAACACTCACCTGAAATCAGTTTACTTGGACAACAATCCTCAGTTTTCAGAGCTACCACTCCGACTTTTCCACGGAAACCCAAACCTAATGGAAATCTCGATGCAGTACAACAATCTGAAAACATTAGATGCGGCACAATTCCCAATCGATCGTATACAAGTCCTCCAGCTTGGAGGCAATCCACTTCATTGCAATTGTTCCTTGCTTTGGCTTTGGCGTCTGGTAACTGGAAAAATCGAAGAAGTACCCGCCGAGAGTGGAGGATCAGGATCCACGTCCTTATCTGGAGTTCGACTTCAAAACGACAGTGCGAGCTCGTTGAAATTAGACAGTGATCTGATTGGTTGTGATATATGGCAAGAACAAGTGAAGATCCGAAGACTTCTTAGGACTATGGACGAGAGTGAAATAACGTGTCCTGCTCACATAGTAACAATAGTTTGTGCAATTTTAAGTGTTCTAGTTGTAGTGATGACCGGTGTCAGCATACTATTCTATTTGCAATTCGTCAAGCGTCGTCGGAAACTCCTGCACGAGCGTCGCAACATCAAGTCGATAGTGGACGTTAACGATCGAATCGTGCAGCGCAACCACCATAGTCAGCACAATCACTTCGAGCATAGCCAACATCCCAACCACCCCACGTCGGTGGACAAATTTGAGCTGGAACGATATTTGGCGGCACAAGCGGTTGCCAATGAATATCGTGCCTTAAAACCTTGGGAGCTGCCGATCAAGGAGGCGCTCGAGGAACCCGAGCACCACTACGAGAAGTTCGACCACTACGATTATCCCGACACTCGGCAGATATCCAAACCGCACGTCGTCTACGTATGACTCTTAAAGGATAGTCGTTATATAAATTATAACTATAAAAAGTTAGGCTAAAACTATTAGACATTTCTTATTATTACTACATTATTACATTGTATTGAAATTATTATTATGAGAAATCGTTACAAATACATTTATATTTTATGTATCATGAAGCATTCATAAGATTTTCTATTCCTATACGAATATTGTTCTTTTGACGACGTTCTTTTTTGATACTAAACATCATGCGATGGTAGAAATATAATATTAAAGTTAAATATATTACGTATTTGTACAACATGAAATGTAAATTTTTATAACCTTTGATAAAATACGAGAGACAGAGAGGGAGTAGACCCTGGCCGTTGAGATGGAGACGTGCAACATGCAATATCCATCTCAAATACAAAATGACCGTGAAAAGGGTCCGGCAGCCCCACATCAAAGGGTAAAATTTCAGAAACAGATACAAGATGGAAAAATTATATAAAAAACATAAAAGTGCAAAGTACATAAACGATTTACTCTCACTTGTATATTTAAAAGTTGGTACGTTGAAACAATCTTAACCCTAAACTCTAATTGAATCTTCTACAAGCAATAAATACTGAAAGAGAAAAGATATACAATATATGTGAAAGACACGATTTCATCGTCATAATTAATCGTTTGTTTTATTTCTGTTTCAAATCGATTTTGTTTATAAATTACTTATAAATATTGAAAGTGCATTTTTATATCTAAGACTACTATTTGTATGTTAAGTCAATCAAAAATAGGCGAAAAAAAACACAACAAATAAAAAATTTCCGTTCTTCCTTTGTAACTATTCAGATAAGATATTAAATTATGTAAGCATAAAATTCAAATCTAAGATCTAGGTCTCTACTATAATTATTAAAATTCTTATGTGATGATATAAGCTTAGCGGTAAGAAGTGAATAGAGTGTAAAATATTCAAATATTGCATCAATATGCAAACCAACAAAAGTAAATAAACGTGAAAACGGGGAGAAATGAAAATAATTTAATAAGAATCAACATTTGCTATTTTCTTATTATGTAAATTTATCGCAGAAAGTGAAATGATTGTATTATAAATAATAGAAAAGTGTAAAATATATAACATATGCATTGCTAGCTATTGCGAAGTTAAATATGTATGCAAAGACCCGACAGCGGGATTAAGTTTGCATAGTATTGTAAACAAAGGATCAAATTTATTGTAACACTGAAAATAAAAATTGAAAGTAAAACTGGAAAGTGGGAAACAATAAAACTGTGGATGAACGATGGACGACAGAAAATATGATATAAATAAACATTTATTCAAATCAACTAATTGTCTTAGAATTTATTGAATTGGAAGAGTGAAATTAAATCAACATCTAGTCAATAAGGTTTAGTTGACCCATACACATCTAGCGTCAGGTGTAATGTCTGCAAGGTTATCCACCAAAGGGATGTAAAAGTCTCGGTTTCCAAACCTACTCAACAGCTTAACAACGCAGTAGTTTTTATAGGTACTACCAGCATAAGCAAGCACTACGGGGAGAGTGGCAATGTGAAATTGGCGGCAAGTGTCAACAAGCGAAGACACATGAGCACCCAGGACTCCGCAGATGGCAGCCGTAAGACTCAAGTAGTCGAAGACAAGCAAGAAGTGAGTCGACTTCAAGCGGAAATTGAACAATTAAAATTAAGACTGAAAACGTACGAAGATATGTTCGAGACAGCGAAGAAAGTTCGAGTTACTGAATCGGTACGAAAAACCGATACGCAAGCGAAGCAGAAAAAAGCTGCTAATCCAATCATCACAGACGAGGTATTAAGTGCTGGAGGCACTAACGACAGCCAGAATTACTTTGCAGCGCTGGACGGACTCCAACAGGATATGGAGGTAGATGAAAATAATGGAGGTAACAAAGATAATGATAATTTTATAATTTATTTAAGAAATAAAAATAAGGAGAAGAAATCAGCCCGTAGTTCTGCTGGTTCTCCTCAAAAAGTAAAGAATACAGAGAAAGTTCCGCCAATTAATGTCTTCGGCCAAAGCGGAAAGGACATGGTTCGGCTGTTGGCAGCCGAAAACAAATTAACAAATTTTAAAATCAAAGGAATCAATTCCGAGAAGTTATCTATCAGAACGAAATCACTGGTTGATTTCAAATCAGCGGAAAATGCTTTAAATTCTGAGGAGGCTCCGCACTTCACTTATATCCCCAAAAGCGAGAAAAACCAGACGTCCTTGTGAAGGGCTTGGACTGCGGAGAAGATACCGTCGATCATTTTCAGGTTCTCAGGGAAGCAGCACCACAAATCGAATTTATCTCAGTTAAAACATTCGCGACTAGAAGGACGACGGGAAAAATGTACCACTTTATTTAGTGCAAATATCAAATAAAAGCAATCCAAGCGCTCTTCAACAAATCAGATATTTGAATTTCCGAGTGCTGAGGTGGGAACGCCTCCAGAAACGAGAAATCAACCAGTGCTATCGCTGCCAATGATTTGAGCATTCGGCTGCCAACTGCGCCATGTATTACCGATGCGTCAAATGCAAGGACGTGCATGCTCCCGGTGAGTGCGAATTGGCTCAGACGATGCCAAAAGAGAAATTATACTGTGTTAACTGTGGTGTTTTTGGTCATCCGGCATCATATCGAAGATGCTCCCGATATCAGGATGCGAGAGTAAAATCTGTCCGAAAGCAAACGCAACTACACCGCAGTGACTTAGCTCCGAACTTCGTCTAGTCCGGAGTTTCATTTGCACACGCCGCTAGAGGACCAGCAGAAAATGTGGTAAATAGTGTAAATAATGTAAGTGGCAATAATGAGCTCCTTCTCAAAATTTTACAGCAATTAAATTCTCTATCGGAAAGAATCGATAAGCAATATACGAAAATTAATCTTGTTTTTCATCGTTAAGGGGTTTCAAATGCCTCAAAATAATTTGTCATCGAGTCACATTCCCATCGATAGGATTCGTCTCATCTCGATCAACGTCAACTCCATTGTTACTATACATCTCCTTGAATACATTGTTAAGCCAAACCCTGACATCATGCTTCTCACCGAAACCCACCTCAATTCATTGCACTCCATGAAATTCAAGGATTTTGAATTCGTAAGAAACGATAGGGTTATAGGTGATGGGGGAGGTGGCACCAGGATATTGGTTCGAAGACCCTATTGTTTCCAAACTAGTGAAAAAGTCGAATTCAAAAGCTTTCAATCGCTTGAAGTGTCTGTCCGTCATCAAAATCTCACTGCCAGGTGGGGATAACCTCTTCGTTATCTCTGCCTATGCAACTGGTGGTACTGTTCTCAAGCTCAAGGAGGAGCTCAATTCCTTGTTTGAACTACTCGAATTGAACAGGCTGCATGATTACTATATTTTTGCTCGTGACCTGAATGCCAAGCATACATCATGGCTGGACGCCACTAATAATCCAAGAGGTGAATTCCTGAAATTGTGGAGAATAGAGAACTAAATTGAATACTGGTGCAATCTATATGGGTCGGAGTTCCCAACATACCCTAGGACAAATTCATATTTGGACCTCTGCATTGCTGACGCAAGACTTGAATTCAGCTTCAAGCACCTGAAGGTGCTTCCTTATGATAGCGACCATAACGCAATCGTAATGGAAATCAATCATCAAAGCGATGACTTCCTCTTCATTCCAGTTCAACATGAAAATCATCGGTTGAATTTCAAAAAACCAGACTGGGGAAAGTTTCAAAAGAAGTTTAATCGGGAGTTCCAGAAGCAATGTCCCCCTTCTGATGGTGGCAACTCTTGCTCAATGGTTCCTAATGACAGGAATCTAACTAACGATGAAATAGATGTCTATTTGTCGAAGTTAGAGAAGCTGACGTTGGAAACGATTGAGAAAGTAGTTCCCAAGATTAAACATCAAAACAATATGGAAGGAAATGAAACACCAACCATCGCAAGATTGAAAAGATTGAAAAGCCTTCTTCTCACACGCGTCAACAATATTTATCGCCGATTTTTGGACTACAACCATCCCTCGTTTGCTTTGTTGAAATTACATCTGAAGAATGACTGGCACTTAATCCGGTCATACTTCAGGAGTGAGGTCAGCAATCAATGGGCGGAAAAATTGAGGGGTTAGCCCTCCGGACCTAGATGACGTTTTCGTGAAAGCGAATAGCAGATTCCGCAAGAAGTCTCGAGTGAAGGTATCGAATCTTGAAGTCACTAGTGATGAGATAAATCTTCTCGATAGGGCTGGTATCGAAATTGATAGTACGACTCCGTATAGAAATGGAAACAGGGTTATTTGTGAAGGGTTGGATAAACTTGCCCTGATTGGAACACATTTTGAATTGGTTCATCTACCAAACCCTGTGCGAGGAAATGAAATATCTTCAGAGGTCGTTGAAGCAAAAGTTTCAGACTTCAAATCGAGCCTTAACGGCCAATCAATTCTGCACAACAATGAAACGTTAACATCTTACCTCATACCGATCATGAATCTTATTGATTATTTTGTCAGCTATGAAGACTTGTGTTTCATATTTCGCAAGATAAACAACAAGAAATCATGCGATACTGATGGTATTCCAAATGTAGTTCTCCGACATTTGCCTGAGGTTGCTATTAGGAATTATTGCATATTTTTCAATAACATGTTGAACAATTCATATTCCAAATGAGTGGAAAAAGGCTAAGAAATTTCCGATCTTGAAGAAAGGAAAATAATCTTCATGCCCTAAAAGCTATCGCCCAATCAGCTTGCTGCTTAACATCACCAAGGTGTTTGAAGTGATACTCAACAGAGCATTAAACGCCCACATTGAGGAATATGAGTTGATGCCGAATTGCCAATTTGGTTTTCGTACCAGGCATTCGAAGAGACATGCCATAACGAAAGCAACCTCAGGCAGCTGTTGGAAACTCAATGATAGACAATGTGTTGGAGCATGTCTCATTGATATGGAGAAAGCCTTCGATACGGTGTGGTTAGATGGACTTATTTTTAATCTCCTTCAGGACAAGTTCCCCAGACACCTTGTCGCCATGATGTGTAATATGTTATACGGGAAATCGTTTGTCGTAACTGATGGAAATCTGACAACAATGCGCGAATTCAAGGTCTTGAATGGTCTACAGAAGGGGACAGTTACTGCACCACTGCTCTTTTCAATCTTCATTCGCAAGCTATTGAACGGCTTTGATTTTAACGTCTCGCCAACGCGATCATTGGTAGCGTTTGCTGATGATCTGATTATCTATACGGCAGACCGAAAAATTAGAATAGTTCAGAGAAATCTCCAAAAAATATTCAATGATGTGCAGCTGTACACTGACAATCGGCGAATGGAAATCCAAGCCCAGAAGTGTGAAACAATCTTGTTTTGGACAACGCTGCAGGGGGTCAGTCAAGACCTGAAACGTAATTGGAAAGATTTCCACATCATGGCTGGCGAGGGTAGTTTAGAACGAGTTCCACATAAATCCTGTGTTCGATACCTCGGTGTTTATCTCGATCAGTATCTGTACTATACTGAACATGTGAAAACCATGCTCAGTAAGGCACTTAAAGTAGTCACAGCCCTACGAAGACTCTTTCATTCCAGACACATTGATCAAAAGGTCAAAATTATCTGTTACAAGGCCCTGGTTAGACCAGTTTTGACATATGGATGTCAGATCTGGTACAACCAGAGTGCTAGTACTATGAAAAAATTAAGAGTTTTCGAAAGAAAATGTCTTCGTGCATGTACTGGTTTGTACAGAAAGCCTGAGACGGATTGGAAACATTATGTATCAAATAAAAGAATTTATCCAACTGCTCAAATGACAAGAGTCGATATCTTCATATTGAAACTTCTTCGGAATCATATCGCAAGATCTGTGATCTATGAAACCCTTTGATTTCACAGCGGTTCCACCCTACCGACGGATATATTGCGACTTGCCTCGCTTCGTTCCTCCAGAAACACTCGTGTATTTGGACATGAATCGATATGTTTTTGATTCTGACGGTGTCCCAGTCATATATCACATATATCGACGGGCCACCGATAAGAAGATAAAATATTCTCGGGATTTGAGTTCACGAGACCAACAATTCCAATGGAGATAGTCATTTGCTACATTCGTTGAAGCTGATCGAACTGAGACGGCGCAATCTATGTATTAGCAACGTAAGAATTTTTCCGAAACCGTATTCTGATTCAATTATTTATAACTCTTATTCACCCTTATTTGTAAACATATTCCTGCCCATCGAAAAGCACATTCCTTCTCCCTAAAATCACTACTCACACGGAATTTCTAATGTATTTACACATAATGAAACGCATTGGTCCTTGGCGCAAAGTACTAACTGACTAATATTGCTAATATCACCGTTAAATAAATAGATACGCACATAAATTACAAGATTTAATACAAAATTTAAAACGCCGGCTTATGAGGACGCAAATAGAGAGCAAAATGTCAGTTTTCATGCAGTTCAGTAACGAGGGTTTTAGTCAATTTGAATTGCGATGTTTTAATGAAAATGAACACATTGGCCGTTAAAAAATTCAACTCGGGCTCAATTAAAAAAGCGCGGCTATCAACCCGCTCTCCATTCGAAATTGGAGTCCTACTTCGTATTCATTCCGGTTACCGCCTGCCTCAACGAGCCTTTTCATGGCGGTAACGGCAGATCCTCATTGCAACAATCTAGCAATTGCTTCGCTAGATTGTCACAATGGGGTTGCCATGATTGATTTTTATTTGTTCTTTCATTTATTTTTTTAATTTTTGCTTTGGAAAAACATTTTATTGATAATGGTAACGGTGGTAGTGGCGCTGTTTATTGTGGGTTACTAATAACAATGTAAATAAGTTGCGTATAAAATTGTTTCGCACTCATTGCGTTGTTATATTTATGAGATGGTATTTTCTTCGCAAAGGTCCTTCAAACAGTTTGCCCAGGCGGGCTGCTCGATTAATACAGCTTATATGGATTCGTTGCATCTAGACTTAAGCTACATTCTGATTGGTAATATGGATAAGCGCTTCTATTTGAGTGATTTGTATCCGAGGAATTAGGGGAAGCTAGCATGATTTGCAGACATGATGTGTACATGGACTGTTTAGGATTCGTTTCACTCCTACTATTACTAGTAGTGTTTCATGATAAGGAAATTATACTGTAACTACTATACAATAGTTTTGAATTATTGTTTGAACTCGTGTCCTAGATTGTAGCACTCCCATTACTATTTAAAACTTGACTACTGATACTATTCGGAAATTTAGACCTTTGAGTTGACGTGAAGGTACTATTTTCACTTTGAGAATTCGAACGATTCGGCGATAAAGATGCAGCTGCTAAAATATTTGCGACATTGGCTTATGCTCCTGAACACTATGTGCTGTTATTATCATGAGATACTTTTTCTTATTCTCTGAGTACTCTTCTACGCGGTGCGACATATTGCTGATGATTATAACCATCTGATATTCGAACTGGAGCGGGAAAATTATTCAGAGTGCCACTAGTTGTCGGTGGATTTACGTTAAATAAAAAAAAAAATATACCGGTGAGAAACTGATCAATTAATTTATCCACAACCGCATTGAGAGTCGCTCTCGATTTTGGTTTGCTCCCTTCTTGTTCTTTTTCATCATTTTGTAATCACTATTGTACAGTTTAACAATTTATTAGATATTTAACTTCAATTATAGCAGAAACCTCTACAGCCAAATTGACTCGCAGCAGCGTAACTAGTTAATCTTTTAAATACATAGTCCAGTCAATATAGACATTCCAGTTTGCATTAATTCCCAACAAGCTGGATTTTTGTGGAGGCCTTGAATACGTCATTACAAATGATATGTCAAAAGTCCCCATCGATCCCGCTTGTGCGTTGTTTTTTATTCGAGGTCAAAGGTCACAAATTTGCGTTTTTTGCGTATACCTCTGAAACAATGAGAGCTACCGAAAAATAGTTCGAACAAAGTTTGTAGGTCGTAAAATTATCTACAAAAAAGATCGCAACACTTTTCTTCTACAAAGCATCGTTTTCGAGATATCGTGACTTTAGACCGCAGGAAAGTCGTATTTTCGACTATATGCACACATTTCCGCGCCACCTCTGAGGTAGTGTACACTGCGCTTTTTTTTAACGAATAAGAATACTCAGTAGGAATACTCCACAATATATTTTAATCGAGAGAATGTAATGGGACACTATTTTATTGATGAAATTTTTTTTTATTTAAATTTAACGAAAATTTTAACACCAAGAAAATTAATCATCATTCATCATCAAATTCTTCATAGTCACTCGTTTCTTCCTCTTCACTGTCTTCTTCCTCTTCTTGCTCGATTTGTATAGACTGCTCCAAGAAGAGAGATATATTACTTATATCCTCATCAATTTCGAAACGATCTTCATCTGTTGCATTTGATTCAATGTTTGGCCTCGGCAATTGGTACATACCAATGAACAATACAATCCAACTTTTCTGCACCCGCAATTGTTTGTGCAGCCTTTTTTGCAATTACAAAAAATTGTATTGAGTAATTTTTCCGGAGCAGGTGGCAGTGAAGTCTGGATTGGCTCCAAACTATTATTACTAAATTTCCAGCCCCAATCTTCAGGATTTAGATCATTGCCTAGACACTTGCACTTGGTAGAACACACGAAACAAGTGTTGATAAGCAGAAGCAGATGTTGGAGGGAGACAAGATAACTGCACTCTCTTATTGTTTTTTTGTATTTTTCACAAAACTCGAATATCTATACTTGTCTATCGATTCCTTGTTTTTTTGAGCTCCATACATAGCAAGGAGAACACGAATTCCATTGGTGAAAATAACATCTGCTGACGAGTTAATATTTGTAAATACTTTAGCATTATCAATCAAGTCTTCACGTTTTTCAAACAATTTGAATACTGTATTTTGCCTCTTTTGAAAATTGCTGATGTCGTATCACAGCCAGTTATCGCATGAAGGAATAATATATGAGGCTGACATTTTGGATATGCAGTTAAACTTTGTGAAGAATAAATTTTTGTTTGAACTTGAGCTCTCCCAGGTTTTAAAAAGTAAATGATCTTATCACTAGGTGTTCGTGCAGTTAATATTATTAACAAATCTACATCTTCTCCAACAACAATAGTTGGATTGGTGCTACTGAATTGTTCAATTGCGGTTTCAATAATGAGGACATCAGCGTCATTTTGAGGTTGTTTCACAACAATATTGGCAGCTGCAAATTCTTCACATAACATCGAAATCAAACGAGATTTATTATGAGTATTAGCAAGAAACTGCTGTTGCTTTGTCGGAGCAGTCATTGATCGATCAAAAACGGTATCAGACGATGAAGATGTTTGTTAAGCTCGACGACGTTGTTCTCCAGCTTTGATATTTTTTGTATAATCAGTGTAACCGTCGAATATTATAGTAACGTTGTGACCAAAGTGTCTACGAATATACTGAAGATATTTGTCCAAAATATCCTCAAATGTATTCTCTCGATCCCACACAACACGATGCAACAGGTATCCTCCATCGATGATGTAGGTAGCATTTGCACTTTCGATATCAATGTTCACACATTCAAAGCAATCATAAATGGCTGACTTCTGTGTCTTACGCATTCCAATTGCATCAAAGAGCGATAAAGGGTAAGGGGCTAATTCGTACTCGAAGAATGTTTCAAGCTCATCTTGAAATGTCTTCGTAATACTCATGCGTTGAAATAATAATACAGGATCTATTGGGACCTTCTCATCATGAATCTTCATGGTACTGTTCATAGATAATAGAGGTAGTACTTTATCAGCACGTTTCAATTTAATATTTTTAAATGATGGCCCATCATTTTATTCATAGATGCAATATCCACTTCACGAGCATTATGGCAATTGATTTTATCATCCCCGACGACCCCATTGGCAATGGACATGATTTTGTTCACTTCAGGAAAAGGATCACGTGATGAAAACCATTCACGAAGTTTCTTGATGTCTCCAGTATTTCTCTTTTCACCGGAATCCCTTGCGTCGACATGCTGATCTGTTGTGTCCATTCTTACATCCGCTAAATCCTCTAATCTTTCACACACAGTATTCATTGCATGCATGCCATAAATCCATTTACTAATGACGCTCTCTTGCGTACTTCTTCCTCAAACAACACCTCCATCTGTTTTCATTGACTTCATCATCGATTGCTCAATGACCATATCTGTTGAAGTTCCACAACTCAATTTATCAGAACGTCTAATTGTGAAAAATCCCCGTGTAAATCTCTCGAAAACCTCAGGATCATCAATCAAGTTTTCCAGTTGTAGCATACGAGTATCTTGTAGATATAAATGTGCAGATTTGGTATCAGGAAAATGTCCTGATGCGTGGAAGTAAGGAAGCATTTCTCGAGTGCTATTCAAATGAGCTTTCCAATCTCCTATACGTTCAGCTCTTAGCAATTGATACCATATGAAAATATTGCGTCCACAATTTCGCAGTTGGTCCACGTTGTTCATATTCTTTTAATTTTTGATTGAACTGCTCAAGTAATGCCTCAGTCATCTCATCGCCATTCTCAATACCAACGTACGAAATTGTGTTATTCATTATAAGGTTTACAGTATCTTGTAGATTAGCATGCATCTCTTCATCGATGACAAGTTCTTCTGATATTATTGTTGCTAAAGTGAGATGGAGTAATGTGGTTGCTCTAACTGCTCTTGCATAAGCATGGCCATTCAACATTTTGTCTAATGAATAAGTGGCATAAATCAAAGAAAGCACCTCTTTTATGCCACTTCCCTGCATAATATGACCAATTGCTCCAAAAAAAGACATGAGTAAATGGAAACCTCCAAGTCTTACTACGATCTTCGATACTTTAGATCCTTCAGGTGCTGCTGATACGATTTCTCGCGCTTTTGCATACAAAAGCTGATCAAAAGTAATAATGCATACATCGTGATTATAAAGTTTTGCATTTTCCAAAGCGCAGAGTAAAGTTGTGTAGGTAGTATTTTAATTACTTGCTGGTTTCTGAATGAATGGTAAAAAGAGAATTTGAGACATTGAAAAATTCATGATATTACTCGTTAAACGTTCAATGTAACCATTCTAACCAGGTCATAGTAAATCTTTCCATTACCCATACAACCACAAAATATCAAATTTTTTCAGTAAAGATACTGCTGTGCTACTTTCATAATCAAAATTTTGTACAACTGCATCATCATTTTGATAGACTTTTATCGGTACATGAGCTTTTGCTGCAAAATCTTTCGCTGAAAGGACTTTGTTTACTCATAATATGGGTTTTTCGGCGATAACTGCTGCTTTTGGAGTTTTAATTTGAATGATACCCATTATGTGGAGCGTGTTATGACCGTCTAGAGTATGAACATTGATGTCAGCATTGTCTGCAGCATATTGAATAATTGTTCCAGTTTCTGGTGGTAGAATATGAGGTGGATGATGAAGAACTGCTGCTGCCTCATACATCATAGTTTCATTATACGATGCACACAAACCAAAAGATGAAAAACGTTTTGATCCAAACCGTCGATGAAAAAACACTGAGAAACCCAATTGTAACCGTGATTTGAAAGACCTAGGCCGAACAGCAGCCATAATACAGTGGCTGACATTTGTACATATTAATTTCAAGTGTTCCAATTCGCATCGTTTATTTTTCAAAATTATTTGCTCTAACAAATAAGTCAAAGATTCTGGAATATCACTATTGATATTTTCGAACATCTGAGTAGGTGGAGGATAATTATCAGTGTCAGACACTATCGACTGAATATCTTCTCGAACGATGGCTGCAGCTGCTTCAAATATTCTCAACCTTCCTTTTTATTTTGCTTTTTATTCTCATACCAAGCATTACTGAGGACGTAATGCTGATTGATTCATTGATCCCATCACCCCTTTCAGTGCTTGAATCCATTCAAGTCTTTAGCCCACGATCAACAACCACAATTTCACTTTCAGTTAAAGATTCATTGCAAATAAAGCAAATTTCTGACATTTTTACAAAATTTTGTAACGGCACTGTTTAAACAGAGAATGTAATTCACAAACACGTCTATTCACTACGAAGAACCGTTCAAAACTGGTTTCGCAAATGAAGTGTCGCAGGCAGATGTTTCTCAAGGCCAACCGCCCATTAGAATTAGGGACGGACGATGACTCACTTAAAATTTCTATATTTTTCACGTACTTGTGAGCATGGGGCAATCTAATATTTTTTGTTCAAATGGTTAACCCAATGATGCATACTGGTCACGTATGAGTGCATATTTGTATTTTCTATGTTTAAAATAGCCATAATTCGAGAACAGTGCACCGTAGAAAAAAAAGTGCTGAAATATTTTTTGTAGACAATTTTACGATCTACAAACTATGTTTGAACTATTTTTCGGTAGCTCTCATCGTTTCAGAGATATGCGCAAAAAACGCAAATTTGTGACCTTTGACCTCGAATAAAAACCAACGCACAAGCGGGATCGATTGGGACTTTTGACATATCATTTGTAATGATGCATTCAAGGCCTGCACAAAAATCCAGCTTGTTGGGAATTTATGCAAACTGGAATCATAATTTAATCTATTTTGACTGGACTAACAATTAAATTCTATTCCTGTTATATGCAGTATGGCTCAGTATTGTGTTTGAGCCAGCATGCTTAACCTGCTACGAAATTCACGCGTAACATAGTCATGTAAATAGATGGGTTTACGCACTTTATTAGTGCTACTAAATATATTTATTTATACAATATGTCTTAATCAAGCCTGTCAAACGTATGATTAGGGGAATAAAACCACAATCCCCTACCCCTAAACCATAATATTGATGATCAACTTCAACGTGGTGAAAAAACTCGACATACGGTTTTTATAGGATATTTATTTTAAATCCTGTCGGGTTTCCTGCCTCTCTTAGCGGCTTTTCTCCCGAGATATGCTTACGTCCTTACATTGGGCCTCCCTTTTTTTATCAAAATACGTCCATTAAAAGAGCTTATCCCTTAACTGGGCTGCCTTCGCTTCCCTTCATCTTATCACTCTAAATTCGCAAGATATCCACTAATATATGTTTCCAATACCCGGACATGTACATTTGGGCATATGCAATGCAAAAGAGGGAGTTAGATGTGGAGCAAGTCGAAATGGCTTTGGTGTGATTGCGATACGTTGTCCCACATTTTCTTGCAACAGCTCCACAAGATTTATATCCTGTTCAAAGGACTGTATCAGTGCGACAGCATCAGCAGAATGGGTGCGAATAATACCACGAGGAAAAGACAAGAGGACAGCCCACTAATATGGAAAAACGTTGCAGAAATGAACCGAACAGATACAGCACGGATACGGCCATCCAAGACGAAGGGAAGATGTTGCTCTGGCAGCGGAAATAAATAAAAATTGTATACAGCAATATTTTTTTCAAAGCTCCTAACGAAGGGGATGAACAGCAACAACGGCAGCAACAGCCATACCAGCGACATTGAAGAGTAATATATATAATTTCACGTCCTGTTGTCCATATTTTATTAGTTCCAAAGAGGAATCGGAAAAACTGGATAAAACATTTCCGAAACGATGATAAAAGTTTTTTTTATGATGGAAAAAAACGATATGCTATCAAGAGCACTACATTTGGCGTGGTGAATGGAAAGCGGAAATGAAAATGCGCTGAATGAAATCAGCGGATGAATAATTCGCTCAGGCTAATGTGCAGATTGATTTTCCTCTAAATGGGGAAAAAATCCATGAAAGCATTTTTCCTCGCGCAAATTGAACTGATCGGAAAAGTGAATTATTTTTATTTCATGCGAAATAGTCAAAGGGATTTATGATAAAGAATTTTTTTAAAACTAAATAAACAACTAAAAATCGATTAGTTTCGATTGAAAAGCAGGAAATAATTGTATCGGGTAAATATTGATTCATACCCAAAGCCAGGGAACTAGGACATGTAATTAAAACAGGATTTACTTCATTAAACGTGAGTTATATTCAAATCAACATAAAGTACGCATACACTCATGTGAACATGAAGAAAATACAATTTAATGCATTCATATCTCATAATTTGCAGCTACCGACTCCCTTGTATTTTCATCATTAATTTCAGATACACTCGCATTGGAAATAGCATTAAAATAAATGTTTCTGCGTTTAATTTGCCGACAACTTGTACGAATGCAAAATCTCTATATGTGCATCATTGAACCGTTAAGCTACTGCTAAATTCAGTTGTACGAATATAATTTCAAATTAGCTAAATCAGACATAAATCACAAAGATTTCAAGCGGCCTTAATCTGCAGTGATGAATATTCGTGATTTTTCAATAGATAATGACTTTTGGTGTTAAGTTGCTTTTGGATTATGTGCCGTGAGTACAATTACGAGTAATAATGCGGGGTATTTTTCACATTATTTGCGGGAGTTCTTGTGTCCTGTTTTACAATTATGTCGCCATTAAGCGCTTTATGAAGCGCGCCGTCAAAAAGTAGATGAGCTCGGTGATGCTAAGTAAGCTGCAACCTAAGAAGAATCCCGCCAATCCTCCAATATAAACTGTGGAATATAAAAATATTATTATTTGAATTCTAGAAAAATTATGCTGATAAGCAAAATATTTAATGAAAATAAGTTAAGCAGGCAGAAGTACGAGGGCGGTTAAATAAGCACCCGTGTTTGACGATAGAGGGCATTCTTGAGGGAAGTTGGTATTATCATCGAGTGCTGACATCTATCAAACGAGGGTAAAACAAATTTCAGACTGATTGATAGGTTAGTTTGGATTTGGCGGCCATCCGAGTAAGACGGGTTTCGTGATTTTCGCTAAGATGGAAAAGGAGCAGTATCGTTCGGTTATGATTCTTTTCCTTTCTTCAAGATCGGAAATTCCTTAGCATTTTTCCACTCATTTGGGAAATATGAATTGTTCAACATGTTGTTGAACAATATGCAATAATTCCTAATAGCAACCTCAGGCAAATATCGGAGAACTACATTTGGAATACCGTCAGTACCACATGCATTTTTGTTGTTTATTCTGCGAAATATGAAACACAAGTCTTCATAGCTGACAAAATAATCAATAAGATTCAAGCTCGGTATGAGATCAGATGTTAATGTTTCATTGAAATGAAGAATTGATTGGCCGTTCAGGCTTGATTTGAAGTCGGAAACTTTTGCTTTATCGATCTCCGAAAATATTTCATTCCTTCTCTCTAGGTTTGGCAGATGGACCAATTCAAAATGTGTTCCAATCAGGGCAAGTTTCTGCAATCCATCACACATAATCCTGTTTCCATTTCTATCCGGAGTCGTACTATCAATTTCGATACCAGCTCTATCGAGAAGATTTATCTCATCACTAGCGACTTCAAGATTCGATACCTTCACTCGAGACTTCCTGCGGAATAAGCTATTCACTTTCGCAAAAACGCCATCTGGGTCCTGTGGGCTAATACCCCTCAATTTTTCCGCCCATTGATTGCTGACCTCACTCCTGAAGTATGAACGGATTAAGTTCCGGACATTCTTCAGGTGTAATTTCAACAAAGCCAACGAGGGACGGTTGTAGGCCAAAAATCGTCGATAAATATTGTCAGCAATGCAGAGGTCCAAATATGAATTTGTCCTAGGGTTGTAGTAATCTAGGAGCTATGGCTCTAAAAGCAGCGCTGACACAGGCACACAGCACGAACGCAATTTAACAAGGATTCGGTCGATTCAGTCAACTTCCCCATCGCCACACTCGCTCTTTTTAGGGTATTGTAAAATTATTTTACAATACCCTATTAGTTTCACGTCCTGTCTGTCCGTCTGTCCGTCCGTCCGTCCGTCCGTCCGTCCGTCTGTCCGTCCGTCCGTCTGTCCGTCCGTCCGTCCGTCCGTCCGTCCGTCCGTCCGTCCGTGTGTCACACCACTTTTTCTCGCAAACTACATGAGCTACAAACATAAAATTTTGTAGGTAGGTGCAAAGTGACGCCCTCTTCAAAGTTCCACTACGAAAAAAAATTTATAAGGTCTTTAAGGGGGGTCTCCCCATATAGGGGAGTTGCCCCTGAAAAAAAAGTTTTCATCGCATGTAGGCAATATGGGTATCAAATGAAAGGTCTTGATAAGAACTTTTCAAAACAGGTCTTAAAATGACAAATTTTGCTTTGAGGGGTGCAGGGGAAGGTGAAATGTACGAAAATTTTGTGTCCCCCCCCCCCTCGCGATTGGACACCTTTGACCCGAAAAATCTGAAAAAAAATCATGAGTATAGGCCTTTATGAGTACAACAACAACAAATACGTGAGAAGTCGAAATTCACTCAACTTTGTTAGTAATAGTATGATTTATCGATTTTATGTTTTCTTGAATAAAATCTTAACGGGTCCCTTAAACTTAATAAAATTCAGTGCACAGATGACTATCAATAAGATTAATCTGTCCTGAAAGTTTCATAAAGATCGAATGGTATTTAATGAAGTTATAGCGATTTGAATTTTCCTGTATTACTATGGAACAATATGCGCTGTATTACTATGGAAACATATGGCTATGCAACAATATTCGCTTTTTACTGACTCAGATACTACAGCTTTGCTAGGATTTGCATGAAAGTTTCAGGAATGATAGGTATCATGAATTCCTTTGAGAATTGGCTCAGCTAGCGGTATTAGTTATCGTAAAGCAAAATAGTGGCTGTTTTAAATGCGAAGATTGAATAATTTTGAGTTATTTTGCCCCAACTTCAACGTTTAAGGCGCATGCTTTTAACACTTGATTCAATTTAATGAATGGCTGAAGATGAGTACCTACAATTAATACTCATACGTGAAACAAGTCGAGGAGGCAGGAGAGAGCTCCTAGTAAAAGGGCTTTGTAACCATTCTAGGATGCGAAAAAATTGGCCATGAATCGATGATTACAGTACAGGGGAGTGGCCGCTGAAAAAAATTTCATCAAAGGTAGCCAATATGAATATCAAATGAAAGTTATTTATAAGAGCTTTTCAAAACAGTGCTTGAACTGTAAATTTTTCCTTCACAAGGGCAACAAATACCTTAGAAGTCGAAATTCAATCAACTTTGTTAATAATAGTACATTTTATAAATTTTGCTTTTTTGTCTATAAAATCAAGACGTGACCCTTAGATTTCCCAAAATCTATAATTTAAATTTTCTGAAAGTGATTGTATATGGTTCGAAAATTTCACAATAATTGAACAATAAACAGCTAAGTTACAGCCGATTGAATCTTTAACAATTACAACAACATTAACACGTGATACTAGGAAGATACACGCTTGCAGCGGACCGAGACACTACAAATATGTAGGAATTTTGATAAATATTTTAGAAATTTTTAGTAATATCCATGTGTTATCGTGACTTATCAAGCGACGAGGTCAAACCACTTGAAACAAAATGGTGGCGAGTTTAAAATTATAATAACAATAATAATTTTTCGAACTCAATTTATGGAATCTATATATTAGTCAAGTTTTGATATGCAGAATATATTGTTTGATTTACTAATTGTTTTACAATACCCTTCTGGCAGGAGCACTCTCCTGCTACTTCAACTTGTTTTTTTTTTTTTTTCGCATGAAAAATAAGTGAAAAAATTTCTTTTGTACTTAACACCCGGGAAACAAAATTCTAAAACTGTTTAATATTTTAATGCGTAGTGATTTTATTTCAATATCTTTTGAATATAATTTAACTAATTGCGGTGTAACGCGGTATGCAAATGCTTAGAACGGAATGGTTAACCCCTTAAATTATATGAACGATAAAATCATTGTATCATTTAAACCCCACAAAATTTGTCAAATTTTACCCATTCCAACCATAATATTAATTAAAAATTGTTTTGTTTGTCGGTAATTAACGCGTGCCTGTCTTATTCTTTCGATTTATTTCCCTCTTAATTACGCCTAATAATTATAAACATAAATTGCTTTCAATTGATAATTTAAGCGAATCTACAAGAGACGACTTAAAATTTTAAAAACAACCGAAACGAGTGTGCATTATCACCACCGCGTGTTCACCCATAGATGGCATTATTAAACGAAACTTTTGCTGTTTCGTTGCTCGATGGCTCGGCCCCGCTATGTTAGTTCGTAGTTGCACAAGATCCTCGGGAGAGGAAGGCGAGTGAACGCAGAAAAGTACGCGTGGTGGCCATTTTGGTGTCGTGAATTCCCTTAAGTTAAGGTTGTGAATTTATAGTGAGAATAGTTTACACCAGCGAAGGAAACCTTTAAAACCAAAATAAAATCTTGGTGGATGGTTGTTGGCAGAGATAACTTCTACCATCCTGTGGATGCACAGCGAAAAGAAAAAAAAACAAGTTGAAGTAGCAGGAGGGTGCTCCTGCCAGAAGGGTATTGTAAAACAATTAGTAAATCAAACAATATATTCTGCATATCAAAACTTGAATAATATATAGATTCCATAAATTGAGCTCGAAAAATTATTATTGTTATTATAATTTTAAACTCGCCACCATTTTGTTTCAAGTGGTTTGACCTCGTCGCTTGATAAGTCACGATAACACATGGATATTACTAAAAATTTCTAAAATATTTATTAAAATTCCTACATATTTGTAGTGTCTCGGTCCGCTGCAAGCGTGTATCTTCCTAGTATCACGTGTTAATGTTGTTGTAATTGTTAAAGATTCAATCGGCTGTAACTTAGCTGTTTATTGTTCAATTATTGTGAAATTTTCGAACCATATACAATCACTTTCAGAAAATTTAAATTATAGATTTTGGGAAATCTAAGGGTCACGTCTTGATTTTATAGACAAAAAAGCAAAATTTATAAAATGTACTATTATTAACAAAGTTGATTGAATTTCGACTTCTAAGGTATTTGTTGCCCTTGTGAAGGAAAAATTTACAGTTCAAGCACTGTTTTGAAAAGCTCTTATAAATAACTTTCATTTGATATTCATATTGGCTACCTTTGATGAAATTTTTTTCAGCGGCCACTCCCCTGTACTGTAATCATCGGTTCATGGCCAATTTTTTCGTATCCTAGAATGGTTACAAAGCCCTTTTACTAGGAGCTCTCTCCTGCCTCCTCGACTTGTTTCACGTATGAGTATTAATTGTAGGTACTCATCTTCAGCCATTCATTAAATTGAATCAAGTGTTAAAAGCATGCGCCTTAAACGTTGAAGTTGGGGCAAAATAACTCAAAATTATTCAATCTTCGCATTTAAAACAGCCACTATTTTGCTTTACGATTACTAATACCGCTAGCTGAGCCAATTCTCAAAGGAATTCATGATACCTATCATTCCTGAAACTTTCATGCAAATCCTAGCAAAGCTGTAGTATCTGAGTCAGTAAAAAGCGAATATTGTTGCATAGCCATATGTTTCCATAGTAATACAGCGCATATTGTTCCATAGTAATACAGGAAAATTCAAATCACTATAACTTCATTAAATACCATTCGATCTTTATGAAACTTTCAGGACAGATTAATCTTATTGATAGTCATCTGTGCACTGAATTTTATTAAGTTTAAGGGACCCGTTAAGATTTTATTCAAGAAAACATAAAATCGATAAATCATACTATTACTAACAAAGTTGAGTGAATTTCGACTTCTCACGTATTTGTTGTTGTTGTACTCATAAAGGCCTATACTCATGACTTTTTTCAGATTTTTCGGGTCAAAGGTCGAGGGGGGGGGGGACACAAAATTTTCGTACATTTCACCTTCCCCTGCACCCCTCAAAGCAAAATTTGTCATTTTAAGACCTGTTTTGAAAAGTTCTCATCAAGACCTTTCATTTGATACCCATATTGCCTACATGCGATGAAAACTTTTTTTTCAGGGGCAACTCCCCTATATGGGGAGACCCCCCTTAAAGACCTTATAAATTTTTTTTCGTAGTGGAACTTTGAAGAAGGCGTCACTTTGCACCTACCTACAAAATTTTATGTTTGTAGCTCATGTAGTTTGCGAGAAAAAGTGGTGTGACACACGGACGGACGGACGGACGGACGGACGGACGGACGGACGGACAGACGGACAGACAGGACGCGAAACTAATAGGGTATTGTAAAATAATTTTACAATACCCTAAAAATGATGATGAATTAATCGGCAAAAATCGGTCTTTCCCTTCCGGTCTTTTCCAATCGGGTATAGGACCCGGTACGGTGGCAGGCTTCCACCCTAAAATATGAGCCAGCCGCCGGGTACAGATTAATTCCTTCTTTTGTTTCAGGTGACTTTATGGGTTGAGTGGCCCAAGCCAAGTGCCTTTTTATGGCATAGAGTTATGCAATTCAATTGTATAATTCTATGGCATAAATTGGTCACCGGGGTACTCCCCTTCTGATGGGAAAGCGCATATAATTCAAGTTGTATGAGTTTTCCACTCAGAAGAGGAATACTTGGCCACTTCAACAATTTAACATTGGATTTATTCCGGTTGGGTGGGCATGAAAGGGCTCCACCACCACCCGGTTGCCCCTCTTTCATTTGTGGGCCCTGAATGTATTTGGGTAAAGACGAGGTCACCCCAAATTAGCCTTTCTTGTCAGGTTGCACTTGTTCTCGTAACAAGTCATAATTCCTTCGTGGAGGTTATCTACAAATTTGCGACTTCGGTCGTCCTCTTGTGATCTCTGCAAGCAATTCGTGAATGCGAAATGTTTTGTAGTGAGTCCTCGTGCCGGGGAAATGAACCCGCCCCACGACACCGCAATGCTAGCCTGCCAGCGCATTCACGCGTCTCCGGACGAGGGCATTCTCGGCAGGAACCAACACTTTCCTCTGCCGAGGCAGCAGAACATCGCTGCAGTCCTTCACGGACTTTATGGAAACCCCTATTCACTACAGGGTATGTTGGGAACTCCGACCCATATAGGTTGCACCTGTATTCAATTTGGTTCTCTGTTATCCATAATTTCAGGAATATACCTCTTGGATTATTGGTGGCGTTTAGCCATGATGTATGCTTGGCATTCAGGTCACCGGCAAAAATATAATAACTATGCAGCCTGTTCAATTCGAGTATTTCAAACAAGGAATTGAGTTCCTCCTTGAAATTGAGAACAATTTGACCAGTTGCATAGGCAGAGATAACGAAGAGGTTATCGCCACCTGGCAGTGAAATTTTGATGACGGACACTTCAAGAAATTCAAAGCTTTTGAATTCGACTTTTTCAATATTTTGGAAACAATAGGGTCTTCGTACCAATATCCCGGTGCCACCTCCCCCATCACCTATTACCCTATCGTTTCTTACGAGTGCAAAATCTTTGAATTCCATGGAATGCCATGAATTGAGGTGGGTTTCAGTGAAAAGTATGATGTCAGGCTTTTGCTTAACAACAAATTCAAGGAGATAATCACGTCGATGTATAGCAACGATAGAGTTGACGTTGATCGATATGAGGCGAAGCCTATCCATGGGAATATGACTGGATGACAAGTTATTATTAGGCATTTGAAAGACCTAAACGCTGAAAAGCAAAGTTAATTTTTGAATCTTGTTTGTCGATTCCCTCCGATAAAGAGCTAAGTTGCTGGTAAATTTTGAGAAGCAGCTCATTATTGCCACTTACATTATTTCCAGCATTTTCTGCTGGTCCTCTAGCGGCGAGTGCAAATGATACTCCGGGCTTGACGAAGTTGGAAGGTATGATATTACGGTGTAATTGTGTTTGCTTTATAGCGAATTTAACTTTTGCATCTTGATATCGGGAGCATCCTTGATATGATGCTGGGTGACCAAAAACACCGCAGATAACGCAATATAATTTTTCTTTAAGCTCCGTCTGAGCCAATTTGCACTCACCGGGAGCATGAACGTCTTTGCATTTAACGCAACGATAGTGCATGGCACAATTGGCAGCCGAATGTCCAAATCTTTGACACCGGTAACACTGGTTGACTTCTCTTTTCTGGAGGCGTTCCCACCTCACCACTCTGAAATTCAAGTACCTTATTTGTTGAAGTGCACTTGGACTGCTCTTATTTGCAATTTGTACCAGGTAAAGTGGTAAATTCTTCCTTTCTATGGTCGACCTTCTTGTCGCAAAGGCTTTGACTGAAACAAAATCAATATCTGGTGCAGCCTCCTTGAGCACCTGAAGAAGATCGACCGTATCCTCTCCGCTGTCCAAACCCTTCAACAAGAAGGTCTGATTTTTTTCACTTTTTGGGGTATAGGTGGGTTTTTCGGCATTAACTCTTTTGATTTCGAAATTGGCCAGTTTATTTTCGGCTGCCAATAGCCGAACCATATCTTACCCGGTTTGTCTGAACACGTTGATTGCCGGAACTTTTTCTGACTTGTTGGAAGCTTTTTCAGAGGAACCAGCAGAACTGCGGGCTGGTTTTTTCTCCTTATTTTTGTTCTTTAAATATTGAATAAAATTAACGTCATTATCTTGATTAAAATTACCTCCGATGTTTTCTTCAAATTCCAAATCTTCGGCTAATTCCTCCAGCGCTGCAAAATAATTTTGGCTCTCGTTGGTGCTACCAGCACTTAGAACTTCCTCTGGATTTACTTGCTTTGTATTTTTCTTCGGCTTTGTTACCTGTTGCCATTGATTTTGCGGCTGCGTCTTTTGAGGCTTCATCCCTTTCTTGAAAAGATCCTTGAGAGACTGTATCTCTTGCCTTAGTTCATCATTAAATTTTCCTTTCATGCCCATAAAGAAAGAGTTGGAGTTGCTAATCTGATGAATGGGAAATCGATAAGACATGGCTCCATTGGTTCCATCGCGAGTTCTCGACCGGGGGCCTGCTGCAACCCTGGGCTCAAGTTCCCCGAGCGCAGGGAAGCAGTTTTTTGGGGTATCGGCAAAATCAATAGTTTCCGTATATGTATATGTGACACTTTGCATCCAATCAAGCGCTTCTTTGATTATGCAAATTGCCATATATGCACAACAATCGATATTATTTCGTTTGTCGTTACGGAAAAAAAGATGTATGGGTAGCGGAATCGAAGTGTAATGAGCTTCGATGACGTTACCCAGATGCGGCAGCGGTAATTGAAAATGAAAAGGATGGCGGGATCGGATTTGCTGGAGGTGAAATGCTGGATTGAGTTCGTTGAATTGAGGCAGTTAGTATTTGACGTCGAAAATAAGTGTGAGTGCTTTGGGCGTGAATTTTTGGATCCCGTTTCTAGTTTGAAAGTAGAAGAAGTTGTTTGGCGGTGTGAAGAAGAGTTTTTAAGTCAGTTATTGGAAGTGAAGTTTAATTTGGATTTTGGGGATTTTAACTTGGATTTGGGATATTCAGTGTAGGTGTTAAGTGAATTATTGGGAAAATATTTTTAATTTTGATGATAGCACAGAAAGTACGAAAGTTTAAGTGACAGAATATACTTTTAACGAAGTTACAAACATAATACGAAGTGTGTTGCGAGCTAAATGAAACTTATAAATAAAAAAGAATTAAAAAGGAGAGAGAAAATGGAAAGAAAGAAAAAAACAGTGAATGTCAAAGCTTTATTCTAATGTAAAGAGGAACTAAAATACAATGCCGGAGAATAAAAGTGGGAAGTTATACGGTTCAAACAAGCCAGTGCAGAAATTACAAAGGTGGCCGTTTTACCATCTCTTTTAGGATTTTTTTTTGTACGTTACAGAGACTTCAACTTTAGTTTACAGAGGCCTTCTGCTTCTTTCTTGGCCTTTCCCTGAGCGCTCGGAGTTTTGCAGGAAAGTAAGTGAGTATAGATTTGATTCTTCCTTTACTTTTTTTGCATTATATTAAATTACTTTATTTTCCATAGTTTTGTATAGTTAGTTAACCTTGGTTTGATTGTTATTTGCTTAAATTAGATTTTGAAGGGTCGGATTTGATTTTGGTGTTTAAATTAATTTCTTTTTTTTTTGTAAAATTTGCGAATTTTTTTCATATAATTTTTTATTGTTGGTAAATAAAACGGCTATGTCGCATTAAAAGCCATATTTTTCATTTCTCAGAATGACCTCCTCTTCTCCCTTCCGTTTTTAATATAGGGTGGCTCAGCACGAGCAGAGGGTGTCCTGGAAGTCCCATGACTCGACTGAGCGCTAGCCGGCCTCAGTATGCCACTCCGGGCTAAGCCCCCCTCTGCTTATAATTAATGTCTGCAACTGCGGTGACTTCCGAGGTTGCAACAACCTATTTCGAACAATGTAACTTGATATTACTAAGTAATTAAGTCAATAAACTTTAAACTCCACATTAATTTTTAAAAAAATGCAACTTTTGTATAGTTAAATTTCAAAACAAAAGTTAAAACTTTGGCGAAAAACATGCAATCACCAGAAGATGTACCTGGTACCAAATGGACTATACTTCAAACTCCTAGCTCTGAACATTTCTAAAACATCACATCTAACCGTCTGGTTATGCAGGAATTCCCGCGCATGCTTCATGAGCCCATCTATGGTAGTTGGAACAATGTATCCAGTCCTTGCCATAGACCTCTGAGCACACTACGTGAGAAGTTCTTCGAGCTTTAGATGCACGTATTTCAGTCAATGACTGCTTTTTCGTAGCTTTATCTCCATTTTCTCCCTTGACTTTCAAATGTTTGGCTTGTTTCCACTTTTCTTCATTTCTTCCTTTGGCCTTCATGCCTTTGGTTGGTTGCTCGTTCTCTTCTCTGGTAATGGTGACAATTTAACAGGCCAATTGAAAAGTCCCCGGGGTGATACACAGATGGCGGTGCTAGTATTAAATCCATATGATTTTTAGTTAGTACCGACTTTCAAACGATACATGTCAAAATTTGCCAGTAGTCCGACCATTAGTTTGTGAGATATTGTGTTGAAGCCTTGGCTTGATGAAGAGTTTCCGGGGTCTGCGCCAAGAAAATCAACCATCATTGATTGGTATGCTGAGTTTAAACGTGATGAAATGAGCACCGAAGACGGCGAATGCATTGGACGCCCAAAAGAGGCTATCACCGACGAAAACATCAAAAAAGTTCACAAAATAATTTTGAATGACCGTAAAGTGAAGTTGATCTAGATAGCAGACATTGTGAAGATATCATCTGAATGTGTACATCATATCATTCACGAATATTTGTACATGAGAAAGCTGTGTGCGAAATGGGTGCCGCACGAGCTCACAATCGATCAAAAGCAACAGCGTGTTAATGATTCTGAGCAGTGTTTGAAGCTGTTTAAGTGAAATAAACCTGAATTTTTGCATCGATATGTGACAATGGATGAAACATGGCTCCATCATTTCACTCCGAAGTCCAATCAACAGTCAGCTGGCAAGGTTATGGCATCAGTATTCTGGGATGTGCAAGGTATAATATTCATTGATTACCTCCAAAAGGGCCAGACTATCAACAGCGATTATTATATAGCATTATTGGATCGTTTAAAGGATGAAATTGTTAAAAAACGGCCCGATTTGACCGGAGGCTTTTCAATTGGCCTGTTATGAACAATCTCGGCAACATTTGAATTCAAGCTCATCAATGGCTTGACGTTGCTTATTCTTGGTTCATTGATAAATTCTTCAGAGAATCTATGGCTTCTTCTGAGACCATATTGTTGATTTATTCTACATCACAGTTTGTAGATCAGTTAACAGCTAAGGCTTAATTAGTAGCAGCCATAGAAACTCTCCTACTGCAGCCCGGTATATTTGAAAAAGTTCTTGGCTCTTCGAGTGAAATACTTGTCCCATTGCAGCTTCCTCAGTCTTACAATCGTTGAGACCTCTTGCTCATCAAAAATTCCATACAGCTTGTGGAATTCGCCATTGGTCTCTATCTAGTCTTGTTTCGATTATCCACTATAGTATCCGTTGTTCGATGGCGTTCAATATGTTTGCAGATGCTTGGGTTAAGGTCCAAGCTTCACACCCATAGCATAACACAGGTCTAGTGTACATGGAGCTTCGTTTACCTGTGTATGTAGCTGGTCGTCAAATCATCAAAAATGAATAAAATGTTTTATTTGCGAGCTATTTTATTTGGCATATTTTGTATATTTCACTACCAGTTCTCGTAATCTTGGCAGTTAAAATCTCAAACTCCCCCACATTTTCGATATTTTAGTTACTAAGTGCGGAATTTTGGGTTTTTGAGGTACTTTTAGTTGACTGCGTCATAAGCTTTGTTTTAAGCTCATTAATTTGTAGTCCTACTAGTTTTGCTTAGCTGTCAAGTCTCAGCAAAAGTTCCGTGACAAAATGTTGATGTTATCCGCATAGGCTACAACTTGGCTCAGCTTATTTTGTAATTTTTTTACCGGGTTTGCCCGGTATGTTCAAAATCACTGCCTTCAATGAATAATATGCACACTTTCTGTGTCAGTCTGGTCGTAGATGAACGTTTAGGTTCAACATCACGTTGGTCCTTCACACAATATTTAACAGTGACGCTTTACACGAGATCGTCACTACCAAGGTGTGCTGCACTGATATGCCCTAATTGCCACTGAAAAGCTGGAAGACCTTCATGGCGAATCACAACTACATCAACAACTCGAAGATTTTCTGCTAGTCGTCACCACTTAGAGCGTTCTTGAAGAAAAACCAAATATTCGTCGTCTTATCGTTTGTAGAATTATTTATACCACAATAAACGGCAATGATGTTTGCGATTAAGTAATATTGTTGATACACGGGGCTCAGGGATAGCCACGATAAAGCGACCAACCAGAAAGTCTATCGGTAAAATAGTCATGCGACCATCACACCATATTGAACAATGAGTTTAGACATGCATCAATAGGGACGAGCAATGTATGGAATTAATCATAGTATGTTAGAGCGGCTGTCCTCTACTACCTGCATTGTAAAATGGCTGAACATGTTGAGAGATTTTAGCGTGTGGCATCATGTATGCTGAGAAAATCAAAGGTAACATAAGTAATATGTATAAAAGTCGATATTTATTCGGGAGGTTGCAAAATTATATCTGGCCGTGACAATTGCTCAGCGAAACTGAGCGAATGAGTGATTTTGTTGGTCACTGAAATGATTGCCTGTATCGTAGTACCTTGTTGACAGCTAAGCTTGCATAGCTGGGTCGCTGAGCTGCCGCAGTACTCCCCCTTGAGTAAGAAAGCCCATGCTGTCTTTTGTTTACTCCTGATGCTGGTAGGTAGGTTCAAGTGATGTGTTTAGGAGGTGTATCCTCTTAATCTTCGGATTTGTTGAAGTTGGTGCGATTACTTAGTCGTTTGCAGGCGCCGGAGTGTTTCTTCTCTTGTACGTGGTCACCTGAAGGAATGTGGTTTTAGATGTTTTGCGGAAACATTGATTCTCTTCGCGTTGACTTCAATTGTATACACAACTTGCGATAATCTGTTTACGATTTTATACGGCCCAGAGTATAGTTGTGAGAGTAGTTTGCGATTTGTGTCGCACCGGAAAAACACATGGGGGCACGAATCCAAGTTCTTGCCACTTGCACTGGTGGAAGTGTTCTTATTGTTTCTCGCAGCTGTTCGAGGAATGCGTGTGGTTCGATGTGATTGTCCTCGGCCACGATGAATTCTCATGGAAGCGAAAGTGTTGTTCCATAAAGAATTTTTCCACGAAGTTTTATTTGCCTTTAACAGCGCTTGAATTTCCGGATCCGTCTATTGTTCTTGGATGAACCTCTTAGCGCTGATCACCGTGAGCAGGTTGATTGTCTCTATTCTTAACAATGCATTGGCAACTCTGTTCTTTTCCCCCTGGATGTGAATAATATTGCTGGTGTATTCCCAAATGAAGCTTAGGTTTTTTACTGGAACGCATACGTCAGGGGTTTGTGATCCATTTGGACGGAGAACTATCTGCCCTCCAGGTAATGTCTAAAGTGTTTGATGCTATCATGGATGGCGAGAAGTTCCCTATCATAAATATTGTATCGTTTTTCTGTGCCAGAAAGCTTGCATTTGAAAAAGGCTAATTGTAGCCAACGGTCGCCTTAGAGTTGCTATAGGATAGCACCAATTGCGATATCCGATGCATCTGTTACCAGAGGCAGAAATTGCTTTTTCTTGTAGCGCATGAGGAGGGTTGCTTTTGTCAATGATTCCCTGCAGTGTGCGAAAGCTTGTTTTATCTTGGGTGTCCATATTATCGGTGTCTAGTAGCTTTTTCTCGTGCTGGTTAAGTAAACATTTAATTACGCTTGGAGGTTTGCTGCATTTTGGAGGAATTATCTGAGGAATCTTCGCAGCTCTCTAACATTCTCATGTTTCTTAAATTTCCATGTCACTTCGATGAAAACACATTTGGCCATGTTTATTACGATTCCGAACGCCTTAAGCCGCTTCAAGATCACTCATACATGTTCCAGGTGTTCTTTAACGGTTCATGATGCGATCAAAGTTTCATCAATGTAGCACCAACAAAAATCCAACCCCTTCAATACCTTGTCCATGAAGCGCTGGAATGACTACGTGGCATTGTGAAGGCCGAAAAACATGACCAAGAATTCGTAGAGGCCAAACGGCATTGTCATCGCCGTCTTTGGTGTGTCGTCTTTTCCAATTTCGACGTGGTGGAACGTGCGTACCAGGTCTAGTTTTGTGAACACTGTTTTATTGGCGACGTTGGCCATTATGTCCTTGATGTGTCGAAGCGGGTAGCATTGTGGCTGTGCGACTGAATCGAGATAACAAAAGTTGCCGCAGAAACGCCAGCGTTCTTTGTTCAGTGCTAAGTGTAAGGTACTTGCCCACGGACTTGATGATGGGCAGCAGAATCCTTTGTCGAGCATGCATTCGAATTCCTGCTGGGCGATCTTTAGTTTGCCAGGTGCCAAACGACGACTGAGCACAAAGACCGAGGGGCCTTTTGCAACTACATATGTAGTGATGCACTGCGTGACTTCGGTCCACTTTAATTGTTTCTGGGTTCGTGAGTGCGGGTTTTTTTCTCACCAGCTCACTATTACTAGCTGATTTGAAAAGCGAATTCGGCCAGGTGTTGCCAGAAGGGCTGTGGAGTCAACTAGTTTTTAGGGTATTGTAAAATTATTTTACAATACCCTATTAGTTTCACGTCCTGTCTGTCCGTCTGTCCGTCCGTCCGTCCGTCCGTCCGTCCGTGTGTCACACCACTTTTTCTCGCAAACTACATGAGCTACAAACATAAAATTTTGTAGGTAGGTGCAAAGTGACGCCCTCTTCAAAGTTCCACTACGAAAAAAAATTTATAAGGTCTTTAAGGGGGGTCTCCCCATATAGGGGAGTTGCCCCTGAAAAAAAGTTTTCATCGCATGTAGGCAATATGGGTATCAAATGAAAGGTCTTGATGAGAACTTTTCAAAACAGGTCTTAAAATGACAAATTTTGCTTTGAGGGGTGCAGGGGAAGGTGAAATGTACGAAAATTTTGTGTCCCCCCCCTCGCGATTGGACACCTTTGACCCGAAAAATCTGAAAAAAAATCATGAGTATAGGCCTTTATGAGTACAACAACAACAAATACGTGAGAAGTCGAAATTCACTCAACTTTGTTAGTAATAGTATGATTTATCGATTTTATGTTTTCTTGAATAAAATCTTAACGGGTCCCTTAAACTTAATAAAATTCAGTGCACAGATGACTATCAATAAGATTAATCTGTCCTGAAAGTTTCATAAAGATCGAATGGTATTTAATGAAGTTATAGCGATTTGAATTTTCCTGTATTACTATGGAACAATATGCGCTGTATTACTATGGAAACATATGGCTATGCAACAATATTCGCTTTTTACTGACTCAGATACTACAGCTTTGCTAGGATTTGCATGAAAGTTTCAGGAATGATAGGTATCATGAATTCCTTTGAGAATTGGCTCAGCTAGCGGTATTAGTAATCGTAAAGCAAAATAGTGGCTGTTTTAAATGCGAAGATTGAATAATTTTGAGTTATTTTGCCCCAACTTCAACGTTTAAGGCGCATGCTTTTAACACTTGATTCAATTTAATGAATGGCTGAAGATGAGTACCTACAATTAATACTCATACGTGAAACAAGTCGAGGAGGCAGGAGAGAGCTCCTAGTAAAAGGGCTTTGTAACCATTCTAGGATGCGAAAAAATTGGCCATGAATCGATGATTACAGTACAGGGGAGTGGCCGCTGAAAAAAATTTCATCAAAGGTAGCCAATATGAATATCAAATGAAAGTTCTTTATAAGAGCTTTTCAAAACAGTGCTTGAACTGTAAATTTTTCCTTCACAAGGGCAACAAATACCTTAGAAGTCGAAATTCAATCAACTTTGTTAATAATAGTACATTTTATAAATTTTGCTTTTTTGTCTATAAAATCAAGACGTGACCCTTAGATTTCCCAAAATCTATAATTTAAATTTTCTGAAAGTGATTGTATATGGTTCGAAAATTTCACAATAATTGAACAATAAACAGCTAAGTTACAGCCGATTGAATCTCTAACAATTACAACAACATTAACACGTGATACTAGGAAGATACACGCTTGCAGCGGACCGAGACACTACAAATATGTAGGAATTTTGATAAATATTTTAGAAATTTTTAGTAATATCCATGTGTTATCGTGACTTATCAAGCGACGAGGTCAAACCACTTGAAACAAAATGGTGGCGAGTTTAAAATTATAATAACAATAATAATTTTTCGAACTCAATTTATGGAATCTATATATTAGTCAAGTTTTGATATGCAGAATATATTGTTTGATTTACTAATTGTTTTACAATACCCTTCTGGCAGGAGCACCCTCCTCTTAGATTGACACAGAGACAATAATTTCGAAGAAAGTTTGCGCCTAATGTCGGCCGCGATACTTCTGTCTGGCAGAATTTCCAGTTGAAAGTACGCTGTAGCCCCAGGTTCATCTTGAGCAGCTTCACCCCAAACCATTCGTGGCGCAGAGTTTGTAGCCTGCCGGCTTTGGTCCTTGGGAGAACTTTCGAGGAAGTACGGACAGTTCCGCCCCCGTGTCAACTAGAAAATGTAAGTTTCTCTCCCTGTCATAAATGTGCAGGCCGTTGTTTCCCATGTCACTGACCAGCATCTGTTCCGTCAGTGATTTATTGCGTTTTCTGACTTGAAGGAACATGGCTGTTGGCAGTTTCTCGCTCTGATTCCAAAACGAGAGTGGAACCAGCAGAGGGTTGAATTGCTTCGTGGTAAGTTGCGTCATGATATGCATGCTTGGCTTTGTTCACCTCGGCCCTCTACTCTTATTTGACAAAACTCGGCACGCATACCCGATATCTCATTTGCCAAAGCGTCTCAAGGTTGCGAATCCACTGATATATTCGTGGGGTTGAGTACTTGCTTTAAGTAGGCTTTGCCATGGAGTTTATACTAGGTTTGTTGATATCGGCGATGCGGTCGGCTACCATTGGGGAGCCACCAATATTGATTGCATTTCTACCAGCAAACGTTCCGACCACAGTAATTTTAGGAACGCCTCCGGCACTCTGTTTCCCACGATGCGTCGTATGTTGCGGAGAAGTTGCAAAGGATGTTGTTCGACCAATTCTAAACCGTGAAGTAGCTTACGAGTCTGCTCCTCATTACTTTGTTCGAAGGCGGATAGGAGACGTATTTTAACGGCAGAATATTTAACTTCAGCAAACAGATTTTCCGCTATGTCTGCCACTTGCGCTACTGCAGCCATTTAAAACTCTCCAATGACTTTGGTAAATTTGGATGTATCGCTAACTATTCAATGCGACCGAAATTAGGGTTCCACCCGCGCAAGCCATAATATCGGATGTGCCTGCCAGAACAGTGGGAGCTTACAAGCGGTGATTTTGCAGATTCCCGCGGATTGAAGTTTTCCCTCGTGCTCGTCACCATCAGCATTCTTGACGCGCGCTCATTCTACAGCACTGTCTGTGATTTGAACCACTACCTTATAAAGGCCAAGTTCTCCAAGAGCTGTAAATAAGGAGCATCAGTTAATTCAAGGTACCAGATAAATAAGGTAAATGATAGCTCAGAAACGTTCACATACATGTCACCACTGGAAAATCGAATAAACATATTCCCGCAGGCAGAAGAAAGTAATGATGGCATCGAAACCATGTGCAAGACTGTAAGAGATTTGGTAGCAAAACTAGCTGAGGTGGTCTTCGGGCACCAGCCAAAGAAAAGCAGGAACGACTGGTATGACGAACAATGCAAGGAAGAGATTAAAACAAGTTGAAGAAGCAGGAGGGTGCTCCTGCCAGAAGGGTATTGTAAAACAATTAGTAAATCAAACAATATATTCTGCATATCAAAACTTGACTAATATATAGATTCCATAAATTGAGTTCGAAAAATTATTATTGTTATTATAATTTTAAACTCGCCACCATTTTGTTTCAAGTGGTTTGACCTCGTCGCTTGATAAGTCACGATAACACATGGATATTACTAAAAATTTCTAAAATATTTATCAAAATTCCTACATATTTGTAGTGTCTCGGTCCGCTGCAAGCGTGTATCTTCCTAGTATCACGTGTTAATGTTGTTGTAATTGTTAGAGATTCAATCGGCTGTAACTTAGCTGTTTATTGTTCAATTATTGTGAAATTTTCGAACCATATACAATCACTTTCAGAAAATTTAAATTATAGATTTTGGGAAATCTAAGGGTCACGTCTTGATTTTATAGACAAAAAAGCAAAATTTATAAAATGTACTATTATTAACAAAGTTGATTGAATTTCGACTTCTAAGGTATTTGTTGCCCTTGTGAAGGAAAAATTTACAGTTCAAGCACTGTTTTGAAAAGCTCTTATAAAGAACTTTCATTTGATATTCATATTGGCTACCTTTGATGAAATTTTTTTCAGCGGCCACTCCCCTGTACTGTAATCATCGATTCATGGCCAATTTTTTCGCATCCTAGAATGGTTACAAAGCCCTTTTACTAGGAGCTCTCTCCTGCCTCCTCGACTTGTTTCACGTATGAGTATTAATTGTAGGTACTCATCTTCAGCCATTCATTAAATTGAATCAAGTGTTAAAAGCATGCGCCTTAAACGTTGAAGTTGGGGCAAAATAACTCAAAATTATTCAATCTTCGCATTTAAAACAGCCACTATTTTGCTTTACGATTACTAATACCGCTAGCTGAGCCAATTCTCAAAGGAATTCATGATACCTATCATTCCTGAAACTTTCATGCAAATCCTAGCAAAGCTGTAGTATCTGAGTCAGTAAAAAGCGAATATTGTTGCATAGCCATATGTTTCCATAGTAATACAGCGCATATTGTTCCATAGTAATACAGGAAAATTCAAATCGCTATAACTTCATTAAATACCATTCGATCTTTATGAAACTTTCAGGACAGATTAATCTTATTGATAGTCATCTGTGCACTGAATTTTATTAAGTTTAAGGGACCCGTTAAGATTTTATTCAAGAAAACATAAAATCGATAAATCATACTATTACTAACAAAGTTGAGTGAATTTCGACTTCTCACGTATTTGTTGTTGTTGTACTCATAAAGGCCTATACTCATGATTTTTTTTCAGATTTTTCGGGTCAAAGGTGTCCAATCGCGAGGGGGGGGGACACAAAATTTTCGTACATTTCACCTTCCCCTGCACCCCTCAAAGCAAAATTTGTCATTTTAAGACCTGTTTTGAAAAGTTCTCATCAAGACCTTTCATTTGATACCCATATTGCCTACATGCGATGAAAACTTTTTTTTCAGGGGCAACTCCCCTATATGGGGAGACCCCCCTTAAAGACCTTATAAATTTTTTTTCGTAGTGGAACTTTGAAGAGGGCGTCACTTTGCACCTACCTACAAAATTTTATGTTTGTAGCTCATGTAGTTTGCGAGGAAAAGTGGTGTGACACACGGACGGACGGACGGACGGACGGACGGACGGACAGACGGACAGACAGGACGTGAAACTAATAGGGTATTGTAAAATAATTTTACAATACCCTAAAAAAAGGAACCAGGCGCCCAAAGAATACATCCAGCGAGCAACTTGGACCGAAGAAGGACAATATAAAACTCTTCGACGTCAAGCTAAAAAAATGTGACGAAAAAAGAAACGACTGACCATCAAAACAGAAAGGACTGACCATCAACATGACCCTACATGAAGTCAGATTGGCGTGTGCGTCTATTCAATAGTCAATCCACAAACAAGTCTTTACAAAAGTGCACAATGAGCAATTATAGGCAATCCAGTCGAAATTGAAAATAGATAGCTGCAATATTTCCAGGAGCTCTTCACAGCGTCCCCAACAACAGCTGAAGCTGTTAACATTCCAGGAGCAGAGCAAGAGGTCCCAGTCCCACCACTAACGAGAGGCAATGTAGAGGCAGCAGTACGGGGCCTCAGAAAAAATAAAACTCCTGGAACAGATAAATTTCCAAAGAAACTGTGCCAAAGTTGGGCTCCTCACCTAAATAACGTTCTGGATCGACGAATATGTAGAATATGGTCAGAGGAGTAGACCAGAG
Organism: Odontomyia ornata; assembly: GCA_963969285.1. Classification (NCBI taxonomy): domain Eukaryota; kingdom Metazoa; phylum Arthropoda; class Insecta; order Diptera; family Stratiomyidae; genus Odontomyia; species Odontomyia ornata. The sequence continues at coordinate 45,917,898 of OZ017742.1, forward strand.
GATTGGGAAAATATATAAAATGTCATGTACACAAAAAGGGGAACAAATTAAGGTGTCAGAATTATAGAGGCATCGCCACTGCGCACGTCTTATAAAGTGCTCTCCAAAATCATAGAAAGAAAATTAAAGCCGTACTATGAAAGAATTATAGGAGAGTATCAGCGAGGCTTTCGAAGTGGATGGTCTACAATAGATAAAATATTCTCAGTAAAGCAGGTACTCAAAAATTGCTGAGAATATAACATCGATGTACACCAACTCTATGTAGGCTTCAAATAAACATACGACAGCGTCAACGGAAATGCACTGTACGAGTACATAATAATGCTTGTCTTTTGCGTCCCAACAAAACTAGTCTGCATGGTTAGCGTCACAATGATAAACACAGAGTCCCAGATCAAGGTAAAAGGTGAACTGACGGACAACTTCATTGTGGAATCAGGCTTAAAACAAGGGGATGAACTTGCCCCTATGCTTTTTAATATTGCACTGGAACACGTCATCAGGAAGACATCAGCTGAAATCTCGGGTACACTTATGTTCAAATCTCTGTAATTAGTAGCATATAATGATGATGTCAATATTATGGGACGTTCAATCTCACATGAAAAAGGAGTATTTCTGAGTCTAGAATCTGAAGCAAACTGAATTGACCTACGAGTTAGTGAAACGAAAGGTGAAGGTGTGGATAGAAAGAAAAGGCGCCGATTGTACGCTGCATAAACGCTGCAAGTAAAGTCTATTACTCCATACTTCTCATTCTAAGGTCTAGAGTGGTGCACAGGCAAAATAAGCTCCACATTTAGAAAATACAGTCAAACTTGTGCTGTTATATGGAGGCGAAGCATGGACCCTGACAAGCGAATTCGAAATGGCAGAGGATGCATTCGAACCCAAAGTTCTCTGGAAAATCGGTGGCCTTAAGAAACAAGGAACAGAGTGGAGACAACGTTACAACGATGAGTTGTATGAACTATTTGACAATCCACCTATGCTCTCTTGCGTGAAGTTACGTAAATTGCAACAGGCGGGTGTTAGGGAAGAGAGAGAGAGAGGCACCAACATTATCTCACCCCGAACTCTAACATATCAGTCTCGTGACTCGTTAAACAAAGCAATCATAAGCCGCACTCGATTAAGGTTTTGATTAACACTTTTAATTGTAGCCGTAGCAGTAATTTAAGTACGAGTACTTGTAGTAATGATTTGAAAAAAAATAATAATAAATATAACCCATACTAGTAGATAGGTTGGTTGCTGAGAAAGTATATGCCACAACAGGTCCGGTGTTAATCGGACAACAACTTAATTTGGAAAGAATGTCTTGAACCACTGGCCATCAACATTCACATCCTGATCGAGAAGGTTCAACAGCGTTTAGAGACCAAAAGTGACCTAATAAGACGAGTTGTGGAAATGTACCGACCGACTGCAATAATGTGCACCATGACTGAGGATTGCCTGCAGCTAATAATTAAGGAGGCGAGTCCAAAGCTGATCGAAATTCCGGCAGCGATAACGATGACGACGGAGACAACGTAAGTGAAAAGGGTAAGAAAGCAGAAAAAGCGGAAAGCTGATTAAAAGATAAGACGCACAATATCAAACAACTCCGTCAAAGGAGAACGCGAAAATCAAAAAAGCTTTTACGTGCCTACTACAATGACAGGCTAGAACACCTTTTTGAACAAGTTCTTGAAAATTGCTAACTTCTCAGATCTGTACCATAATTACTAATTGTATGCATGTAGCACAATTTTAAACATGATGTTGAATTCTGTTTCGCTGCGATGATTCCCATCATTCTGAATTTCTCATGCTACTCTCACATTGTTGTTGACGTCCTGTCACATGCATGAGTAAGTAAACTTTAATCGGATGAAAGGAACTAAATCCAATACGTGGTGTTTTCCGTTTGTCTATTCTCCCAAATATATGAGCGTGACATTTAATATCAATTATTTAACCTTCTCGAATGATTTCATATGTTAATTATTCATGAAATTTTTTAAAACGAAAATCATAAAATAACTTAGTAAAATATTTACCTTACCGGATATTCTCCTCAAGGCGTACTTGACGGAGCGTCGTATGATCAGTAGTACTAGTTAAATCACGTCGATTAAAGCCCGTAAAAGCACTATTTAAACTCACGCAATTTTATCTCGTGACATCACTAGTTAGTGATAAACAATTTAATCTGATATTACAAACTGTCAGAGAAGATATTCTGCCGATTCAGCCGTGATTGTAGTGATAGCCACCAGAGTAGTTGATTGTGGAGTGAAAATCACGCTGAGTTTGAGTGAAACCACTCCTCAGGAACAGGGAGAACCACTCCGAACAGGTGGATGAACCTGAGACAAAGAACTCAGTCGAAGTGCAGTTAAGTGGCCGTTAGATGGAGATTATATAAGAGCGCGACGAATGACGCGCCTCCTCTTTTTTCTTGGGTTTGGCGAATCGAAGCTAGAAAAGTGAAGCGACGGCGGATAAGACAGAGGACGACCGTCGACTGGATTTTGAAAGCAATTGTAGCAAGTGCGTACTAGGCGGAGGGCCAATTATGACATTGTGGAACACCAGAACGAAGGAAAGCGACAAGGAAGTAGTTGGAGCAGTAAGTGCCAAAGCAATTTCAATAGCGTCGATGGAAGCAGCGAAGAAGGGGCCCCTTTATAACTTGTCGACCAGTAAGTTTTCCTTCTAATGACTTTTTCGCTTTGTTATTCACATAACGAAATTTGAGATGATAGATAAGTTTGTGTAATGGAAGTTTATTTCATAACACAATTAAAGGTAAAATGCAGAAAAAAAGTAAATTTTCTTTAGATAAAACAATTGAACTTGAGTTTCAAGTTGTAAAGTGTGCTGCTTGGGTGGTAAATCGCGGGAAGAAAATTTAAAGTTTAATGTTCGGGGGAAGGACGTAAAGGGTGGCAAATTCTCGAGACATAAATTTGATTTTGTACGTCCCGCAATCGTAAAAAAGAAAGTGAAGAGTTTTACTATATAAATCCAAAGAAATTTTGACGAGTTGTATAGTATTGAAAACAGCTTGTGTTCCATCGTTAGGGAGTTCTGAAGAAAGTGTGATTATTAGTAGCCCTTCTGAATTTCTGGTTGTATGAGTGTTCTCAGTGACATAAAACGTGTAGTGGTGAATTGTCCTTTTTCGTGCTTCGAGAAAAAGAAACCGGTAAGCCGTATTCTCGCTTGGTGGCTTATTATGGCCATGGTGGACAAGCGAGTTGCACTCCATGTCCATCCCCGGATGAGCTGAACCGGGTCAGTGAGCCCCGCCGGAGCACTCTAATTTCTCTTAGGTGCAACACAGACCTTGTAGAAAGAATGGAAGAAAACCGGCTACCCAAAAAAATTAGAGGGTAAAGCACAAGGTAAACGTCCAGCGGGAAGACTGGTGACTCGATGGGACGACACAATAGAGGTTGACAGCAGATCATTGTTGGGAGTACACAACTGGCGGACAAAGTCTCGGAACCACCATGATTAGAGAAGATTTGACCCAGCTTGGGCTGTCGAGCCATAGATGATGATGATGATAACTTCGGTTGTATGAACCCCCCTGTTGCGTCTGTAATTGATCTGGACATCATGATTACATCGTCGGTATATGCAATTAGCTTGTAGAGTAGCGTGTCCATGATGTCAGCTGGTGTGTTATTTTTCTGACCGCATGTTTCAGAGGTTTCCCTATTTTATGGCCAAAATCCATTGAGAAGTAAGTTCAGAAACTTTTTCCCTAGTAATTTAACCCGTAAAATGAATAAAATTGTGGTCGGTATTGATTAAAATTTAATAAGTTTTCCAACCTTATAGATCGCAAATAATCAAGTTCAAAATAATATAAAACCAGTATTCAATTCTTCTTAGCAAAACAGCCCCTTCCGGGCCTTCGCTTCCTGCAAACAGCGACTCCAACTGTCTCGGTCCGTTTACCGCGTCATACAATTCCGAAATCCAAGCAGCGATGAACTGTCTTCGTCGATCGAGTCAGACCAGCGTTTCCACGGTTTCCCCACTGGCCGCTGGCCTTCAGTTCTCCCAACGAATACCTTCTTGGGTATCCGTTGTTCGTCCATACGATTCATGTGTCCAGCCCATTGCAGCTTCCGCAGTCTTACAATCCTTGAGACCTCCGGTTCGTCAAAAATTTCATACAGCTCATGGTTGTTTCGAATTTGCCATTGGCCCCCGTCTAGCTTCGCTCCAATTATTCGCCTCATGACCCGTCGCTCAAAGGCGTTCAATATATTTGCCGATGCTTGGGTGAGGGTCCATGTTTCACACCCATAGCATAACACAGGTCTTATCACAGATTTGTATACTTGGAGCTTTGTTTTTCTCTGTATGCAGCTGGTCTTCAAGATCGTCAATACTGAAAAGAATATTTTATTTGCGAGCTGTATTCTTTGGCGTATTTCGTCTCTTTCATTGCCTGCTTTCGTTATTGTGGCGCCTAAATACACAAATTTGCTAACATTTTCGATACTGTATTCGCCAAGTGTGGTATTTTGTGTATTTGGGGTATTTTTCCTCGTCTGCATCATGAGCTTTATTTTAGTTTCATTGATTTGTAGCCCTACTAGCTTTGCTTCACTGTCGAGTTTCAGGAAGAGTTCTTTGGCACTTGTTAGTGACCGTGACAGAATGTTGATGTCGTCCGTATAGGCCACTACCTGGCTCAACTTATATAGTAATGTACCTCGGGTATCGACAGGTAGCTTCCGTTTGACGTACTCCAGAGTCAAATTGAATAGCAATGGGGCCAGCCCATCTCCCTGCTTTAGTCCGATATTTGTGTCAAAGGCATCGGTGAGTTGATTATTGATGCGGACTTGGGAGGTTGTCGACGTCATTGTCATTTTGGTAAGGCGGACTAATTTGGCTGGGATGCCAAAACCAAGCGTTATTTGGTACAGTAGGTTACGATCAATACTGTCGTATGCTTGCTTGAAGTCAACGAAAATTTGGCGTACGTCTATGTTGAACTCCCAGCATTTTTCAAATACCTGCTTGACTGTGAACAATTGGTCTGTTGTGGATCTACCTGCTAAAAACCACCTTGATACTCTCCAATAAAACGTATGACTCGATTCTATTTTCTAAGATTTTAGAAAATATTTTATACGCCGTACAAAGTAGTGATATGCCTCTATAATTTTCGCACTCTAGCTTGTCACCTTTTTTGTGGATAGGGAATATCATTGATTGGCTCCACTCTTTCGGCATATGTTCTTGTTGCCAAATGTACTGGATGACTTTGTGAATAGCTTGATGAACACTACTGCCACCATATTTGTTGAGCTCCACTGGAATCTCATCAATGCTCCGCCCTTTATTATTCTTTTGGGCTTTGATAATGGAACAACCTTCATCCAGAGTTGGTGGGGCCAATGGAAGTTCTCCGCAGACATCTATAGGCTCCGATGTTCTGGAGCTGTGCGGAGGATTAAGGAGGTTCTTGAAATATGATGCCCATCTTTCCTTAACCTTGATTTCATCAGCGATTATATTGCCGCTGTCGTCACAACAGAGCGTGGTTTTGCGTTGATAACCACGTTTCAGGCTTTTCACTACTTTGTATGCTTGCCTTGTGTTGTTGCTCGCTAAACTTACATCTATACTTCTCAATTGGTCATCATAATATTTTCTTTTCTTAATCCTAATTATCTTATTCGCTACTCTTCTGAGATTTTCATAGTATTCTCTCTTCGTCCTGGTTTTCCGACCTAAGTATTCATTGTACACCTGATTCTTTTTATCTAACGCATTCTGGCACTCATCGTCGAACCAATCATTCCTCTTGCGCCGGGCTTGATGTCCTATCGTTTGTTCTGCCACGGTCCTAATAGCCGCTTTCACTTCTATCCAGAGCTCGTTGCTCGTCTTTAACGATGCGTCTGATAAGATGGGAGCCAACTGGTTGTCGAGGGTCTCCGTGAAATTTTCGGCCACAGACGCCGTTTGGAGCCTTTCGATGTCAAATTTTTGTAGCGGGCTGGTCTTCGCTGAATACGCCTTTGACATACGACATCGATAGTTTAATTTGATCAAGTAATGATCTGAGTTACAATTGGCTCCTCGGTATGAACGGACGTCAGGTATGCTCGAGGCCCAACGTTGTTGGGTCAGAACATGATCGATCTGGTTTTGTGATGTGGGAAGCAAGTCGAACGTATGACTAGATTTTTGCTACATGCAAAGTCAATCAGGCGCTGGCCGTTGTCATTTGTTCCATCGTGAAGGCTATATCCTCCAGTCATTCCCCGATGAAATAGCTCATTGCCAATCTTAGCATTGAAATCACCCAGAATAATTTTTGTGTCGTTTGTGGGCAATGAGTATTCAGTATTCAATTACATTCATTTAATTAACACTTCATATGTTACAAATGTATTTTGTTCTATGCGACACTTATACATTTTGGTCTGTATTGCCGACCATTTTCAGCGCTAAATGCAAAACTACTAGCGAACCAATTACAACACAAGCAAAGACATTGGCTAATAACAGTTAATTTTAACATATATTATTCAGTCGGATTAAATGAAATATAAATTGCCGGACCGTTGTCAATATTATATAAAAGTTCTGTTATGTTATTTCAATACTCGTATATTATGAGTTTTGATAATTGATGCAAAAGCTAATAAAGGTAACGGGCTATGTATGTTATCTAGCCAAATTAAAAAATTTAAATTTGTTGGGCTATAGTCGATATTTACTAAATTGTCCGTTATATGTATGAATAGAGATTCATATGTGTCATGTTTTCGCGGATTAGTTACAATTTTTAATAATTTCAAATTATCAACTAACGGTCCCGTGTAGAGCGTTCCTGGGTTGTTCAAATCCAATGCGTGTGCAACAATACCTTTATTTGCGTCTTCATTCTTGATGTATTTTTCGTGTTCCTTGAGACGAAATTCTACTGCACGTCTACTTCATATCACATTCTGTGCAATTGACTTGATATATTCCGCTGTTTTGTTTTGGTGAAAAAAAATCTTTCGTAGAGCCCACGAGTGAGCCAAGCTTACGGGTGTTATTACGCACAACCCTAAGAGCGGCTTTGCTGAATTCCTTCGTAAGTGAGTTGCAATTCTTTGTAATATATGCCATCGATACATGTGATTGAGTATTGTTTGGTATGGAATTTTGATGGAAAAGGGTTGAAGCTCTCTCTCTTTTTATTTTATCGTATCCATTTGTTTGTGCCAAGTGTACGATATGCTCATATTCGTTCTTATAATCTGCCACTGATATTGGTAAATAATCAAAATTAAAATAAAATATAACCGGTGTTCAATTACAGAAATTTAATCAGCACTTCAGATTTTACAAATGTATTTTATTCTAAACGATATGTATGCATTTCGATTGGTATTGCCGACTGAATTCAATGCTAGACGCGAAACGGTTTCACTTATTACAACAAAAGCAAAGACTTTAACTACTTAATAAGCGTCATACCTCCGTTGACTTTGACTAGGGACTAGCATTATTTTGTTCAGAAAGCTTCTGTCAACAACACCATACGAGTATGCTTCATAACAGCTTTTCGTAAAGCTTGCCCATATCAATATTATATTACCAGCACTTTTTGAGCGCTAGTCTCACAGAAAATATCTGATCGATCGTAGGACATATTTTTCAGAAACAAACCAGATAATACTAAAGGTCATGCAGACTGAAAGACGTTTCAGACCGAAAATGCTTGATTAATATTTTGAAAGTTTAATCTTATCGCAATGTAACGAGAGCAGAGGAGTTTAGTACATTTTCATTCATCCATTCTAGACAAAAACTTTTTCTTTACCACTATCTTAATAGCCTATATAAACTACATAAAAATTGAATCGTCCAAAAATATAGCATAAAGAATTGTTTTGACTATGTTTAAAAATATCCGGAAAACAATAACACTCATGACAATCGCCACGATAAGAGATTCAATTTCAAATTCATATTATCGAAAACAATCAAAGTTCCAATATTGAATTATAAGTCAACAAATTACCAACCTAATACGTCGGCAAATGTGAACAGGACGTCACGTCGCAATTGCATTTTAGGATAATCGTTAATGCCCCATTGTAGATTCGCTCCGAGAAACCATGCACGAGATCTCTGCAAATAGTAAAGCAAATGCCATGAAAACTATTAGAAAAACACACGAAAAAAGGCTCCACACCAAATGGTGCAAACCAAATGCCGCTCAATACTTGGCGAGAAGCTTACGCCAAACAGGACGTGTGCAATATAAGAAACTGGAAGATTTCATTTCATCTTGTTTCATGTTTGGTATCCTAAGTGGCTCGCTGGCTCCTCTATCTTTCGGTCTGCAGCAGTCCTGGGTGATTCCTGGCCGCTCCCGTTTGAATTTAGGACTCGATATATGTATCTATGTCAGCGCGTTACAGCCCGGATGTGGAAGCCAACGCCAGCATGCGGCAGTGAGCTTTATCGCATCGCATCCTCGCAAAGAAGTTTCTACGAATTTTATGAAAACACTTACCAGTGACTGCACGAAGAAGTTGGAGTCATCACAGTTCGCCAAGCAGTTGCAATCGATTTTCAGCGTGTCAGACTTGAGCGAGATAATTTCATCTGGTGGCGCGTTCACAGCATTCCGATTCAATTGGACCAAACGACCCAGCGACCACCCGACCATGTGCCAGGATCAATACCAGCGATAAGAATGCATGAAAGAAGAAGAAGAGGAAGGAATTCCGAATGCCATGAATGCACAATACCATACATGAACATCGAAGCAGCAGTTGTAGTTGCAGCAGGTGCACGAGGTGCAAATACTTGTGCCAACTTAAAAATGTCTTCGACGAAGACTGCACAATTATATTGAACTAACATGATGTAGGAGGAAAAAAACATAGTAAGCATGATATGAAGTGTCGGGAAGCTGGTGAGGAATTGCGTTTAAATTGAGCAAGGTGGGTTTATAAAAATAAAATGCTAGTCTCAGCAGTAACTGCGAAAAACGTGCTAACAGATATTGATAGGATGGTGATGTCGTGGAACTTTACAAAATAGTTTTGATGATTTGAGAATTTAATTTGAAGTGATTGTACTTGTTTGGTATTTTATTTTAACCGTAGTCATGTATGGACTTGACTTCGAATAGTTGAATAATGAGAAATCTTTTAAACAGGAGAAATAATATAAAATAAACTACAATAGGATAGTTATAAATTTCTGGTGATTTCTAGTGATTAGCGAGGGAGTATGATTCCTCTGGAATAGCAGGCAACAGGGGTAATATTTGGATTGGACAACGTAAAGATATAAGTAGAATAGACGAGTGCTTATCCTGGAAACCTTGAAACCCCTTTTCAAATTCCAGAATATTTTATGTAGACTTCGAAGGACACGCTGAAGAACCGAAGCCTGCTCAGTGACAGGATGCAAAAGCGGTGAAGGATGGAAGTTACATCGAATGTCGCTCAAGGACCCATCCTTGGTCTAGACATGTGAAATATCTCATACGACATCTTGACAAAGAAGATAATCTCTAGAGCAAGGACTGTCATTATTGGGGAATTGCTGGCAGAGTCGAAATCAGCAATCAAGTACCTTAGGTTGCAGATTGACTCAAAGTTGAGTTCCTCTGAGCGAATCAGGTCAACGGTCTATAAGGTTTACTTATGGTCGCTGATGTTAGCCAATATAGAAGGATCCAACGTTTCAGGAAGATGACTCCCAAAGAGTGGCTTACAATCTATTCTAGTGTAAGGATCAGAGCTAAGGGTTGATTTTCTTAGTAAGTAGCTTTGTCGAAAGTGACTGGTATAGATATAGAAGCAAGGAGCATTGCAAGGTGCGGAAAAAGCTACTTGCGAAAAAAGACGGCAGCAGAGAGACATTCAATCACGAGAAAAGGCATCGCTCACTCAATGGTTGACAGTAACCGCGAGGAAACGACATGAGAGAAAGATGGACCATATACTTCATTCCAAATTTGAAATCTGTACTCCATCGAACACAGGTTGAGACTAACTTTTACCTAAGCCAACTTTTGAACGTACATGGATATTTCAGTCATATTTCACAAAATATGCAAGTCACACCCTCTCGACTGAATATTTTGCACAGAAAAGGAAAATGAAGCCCACTACACTTACTTTACATGTGAAAGTAGAGGCAACAGCGTACTGACTTCTTTAATGGAATATGAGAGCTCTTTTGTGGATATTCTAATCAGAGAGACGCTATTGGGTCGAGCGAACAAATACACCATACTCGTATATAAGTTACTTACGCTTCATCACTGAAGTAGTTGTGAGCCAGCAAACAGTGCCTATATACTCGCGCTTCGCTAATGGTGAACAGAGTCTTGTGGAAGCCGTGCATCGTTGCGGACATTCGAAAGTCGAAATCGTTAATTAGTGAGTGAGTGCATATAAGCAGTTATATTATAGTTAGTGAATGAACAGTGAAAGTGCGAGCAGGAGGGAAGATTTCCAACTACCAGGAAAAGAACAAGCTGGCAAAAAGGCATGGATTCTTCTGGGTGAGTGATATTTGCTTTTCTTGTTTGCGAGAGCGTGTTGTTTTAATTATTGTTATTGGTCCGAATAGAAATTGTAAAAATAGTTGGATAGGTTTCTTAGTGTGTGAGTTTGGTTTGGGCGGATTGTGGATATGACAGAAATATCCACAATGGACAAAGATCAGCAGATCGCTCTGCTGATTGGATAATTGCAAACTTTGCAAGCTGTGCAGGCACAGCTTAACGAAGTCATAGAGCAGTTGAGGCAGGCTCAACAGCAATTGTTAGAGGTTAACTCGGAGTTGGCAGAACAACGCCGAGTTAACAAAGAGCTCATGGAGCAATTGAGGGATTTGGCGCTGGCTAAATCAAAAAAGAAAACCAAAAACAAAAAGAGAAAAGTGGAGTCTTCATCTTCCTCATCAGAGGGCCCGCCGCCCTCTCCTCCTTCTTCAGAAGAAGAAGCGATGGAAGAGGAAGCAATCCTAGAAGAAGAAGAAAATGAGTCGATGCAGGAAGACTCTGCTGAGGAGGATGAGGAATTTCCTGCTCTGCCACCGCCGGGTCCCTAAATGGCTCTACCACCATAAAAGAAGACCACTCCCACAGCGCTCACCACATCCAAATCCCCAGATGATGACAAAAAACGGACAATGGTACCTGTCATCCTCCGAGAGCCTGAAAAGTGGACCCAGGTCCTAAAGGACATGAAAGACCTCGGAATAAAACACGAATCCGCCAAAAGGGTCTACCTAGGGATTCAGATAGCCCCAGAGACACCACAAGACCACAGAAAACTTACAAGATACTTGACGGAAATGACGGTACAATACCATACGTATATCCTTCCTGAAGAAAGGAATCTAAATGTGGTAATCAGGGGTCTGTATGGACTGTCGATTGACGACGTCAAAGAAGATCTGGAGAGCCAGGGAATTCACCCCATTGAAATCCACTATATTAAGTTACGAGATGGGCCATCCAGGTTGGTGAAGGTCCTCCTTCCCAAAAGTGAGACTGACATATACAATATAAGGGCAATATGTCACCTCATATGCACTGTTGAAGCGCAACGCCCCCGTACAGGACAAGTTTTGTGCCACAACTGTCAGCAGTTTGGACACTCCTCCAGAAATTGTCACGCTCAGGCCCGTTGTATTAAATGCGATGGGCTCCACCATTTTTCCGAATGCGTTAAAAAAGCAGAAGAAAAGCCGAAATATGTGAACTGTGGTGGAGAACATCCAGCCAACTATGGTGGATGTCCTCGGAACCCAGTGAATGTCAGGAAATCGTTCGCACAACTTGCAGCTGCTAATAACAACAAAACCACCACAACAGCTACACAACAACAAAATAAAAACACACAAAAACAAGCAAACACTCAACTAAACACAAATAACAACGTGGACACACTCTTTGCCACCATGCAAACACAATTCCAAACCATGATGCAAGACATGATGGCGAAAATGATCCAGGGAATGTTTGCATCACAAAACAGTTTCAACAGCACACTGACAAAGAAACAATAATGAGCTTTATGGATCATTTAACCATTCTCACATGGAATGCAAATTCCCTGCTTCATAAGACTGGTGAGTTGACTCAACTTATATTTGATTATAAATTTGACATCATTCTCATCCAGGAAACCTTTCTGAAGCCTGGAAACCGCCTACGCTTCCCTAACTATTTTCTGTACAGAAATGACAGAACAACTGGCAGAGGAGGTGGAACGACCATTCTTGTGAGAAGGAATGTGAACCATAATCTCGTATTGACACCTACGTTACAAACACTAGAAGCTACTGCAATTCAAGTGCGGACGGATTCTTTTGAATTCATGGTAGTCTGGGTATACAGCCGCCCTCAGGCAGCTACGCTCATTGAAGATATTAAAAAACTTCTGGACTTTCAGGGTCCCATACTCCTTGCCGATAGAAGAAATCACAGACAAAATAATACAGGCAAAAGAGGACAACACAGTCACAACTCTGACAATGATGACAAACCCATATGAACTCCCTAACGACATCAAAAATTTAATAAGGAGGAGAAATCGAGTTCGGAGAAGGGCTAGGAACACAGGTGATCCTAGATTACGCCAGAAAGCAAATCAAATTACGAACAAAATACGTGATCGGATATCAAAATTCCGCAATGAACAATGGGAGAGCTTTTTGCAAAGTCTGGAGCCTAGGAGCGATGCTTCCTGGAGGGTTTCCAAATATTTTCGTATTAAAAACAAACTTATAATACCACCAATTCACGGCCCTTACGGTATCAAATTCGACATTTCTGGTAAGGCGGAGGCCTTCGCAGATACTCTAGAACAACAGTTCTGTGAAAATTCATCCGATGAGGAGGACCTTGACGAACACGAAGACCACGTCAATCGGTTGACCAACAGGCTCATAAGGTCAGACATTACAGACTCCGATCTAATACAAAGCACCTGTCTTCAAAAGGTTAAAGACATCATACAAGTACCGAATAGACGGAAAGCACCGGGATTTGATTTAATATCAAACACCATGTTAAAATGGCTCCCGGATAATATTCTCGATGCAATGGCAGCGATAATTAGCGAAATTTTCCGCTTGCGAAAATACCCCAAAATATGGAAATCGGCAATAGTTATTGTTCTTCCAAAACCTGGTAAAAACCTCATGTTCCCACAAAACTGGCGACCCATTAGCCTATTATCCTCTCTATCGAAAATAGTAGAGCGGGTGCTACTAAATCGGCTAATTGAGGTTGTTACCGAAAAAGAAATACTTCCAGAAGAACAATTTGGCTTCAAGCCATTACACTCCACATAACTCCAGCTTACTAGGGTGGTCCAACACATTAGAATAGGGCTAAACCGCAGGAAATCAACGGGTTTGGTTATGTTTGACATAGCCAAAGCCTTCGATAAAGTCTGGCATGCAGGACTTATTTACAAAATGCATGAATCCCGAATGCCACTGCAGCTCATCCAAATCATTGGCTCCTTTCTAAAAGGCAGATCATTTTGTGTCAAAATTGACAACCACCTCTCAACCATGCGGCCAATTCAAGCTGGAGCCCCACAAGGATCACCCATCTCCCCCATACTATACAACATCTTTACTGCAGACCTACCTCGGCTGCCTTTGAATGTCCACAACCCTATATGCAGACGATACCTGTGTTTTATACTCATCCAGACAAGCAAGAGTCATCACCACCAAACTGCAACTCTCCATAGACATACTTTTGAAGTATTTTCGCAAGTGGAAGATCAAGTTAAACTCAGACAAGACCCAGGCATTATTTATAACAAGAAAAAGACACCAACAACCGAAAACTTTGACTGTAGAAAACGAAAATATTGCCTGGTCAAGAACAGCCAAATACTTAGGACTGACATTCGACAACAAACTCTCCTGGACCGACCACATACGCAACAAACGAGGACATTGCTACAATGTACTATCCCAACTCTTTCCACTCCTTAAGGCCAAGAAACTCAACATCAAGAACCGTCTGCTGATCTACAAACAAATAATACGACCGACGCTACTATATGGTAGTACAGCCTTCTACCAGACAACAGAGACCAACAAAAAGGCACTACAATCCATCCAAAACAAAAGCATTCGGCAAATTTTCGGAATCCCATGGTATGTTATAAATACGGACATATACAAGGACCTTAGAATAGAACCTGTTGACATATTCGTACGTGACAAAGCACTCAAACTGCTCGACAAAGTGGACAACCATCCTAACACTACCCTGGGTATCCTAAAACGCAAAGCACTACCAAAAGAAACTTATCCAACTATCCGCACTAACTTCAAGAAAATTTAATTGACAGTAATTAGAATAGCACAATCTCGTTAATGATGGTGGGCAAATTATTGCTCACAGATAGAAGGGAGCTAGGGTGCTAAATCGCACCAGCTCCAAGGAAAACGAATCCAAGGAAGGAAGGAATGGTGAACAGTTCAGACATTGTCGCCTGATTTTTGTGAGCACCTACTCTTTACGGGCCTTATCTCACGATCATCATTAGACAGCGATTGGTTTAAGCGCCAATCATTCGCCCCCAAGCTCAGTTCCAGTTTACATTGAGGGAAATCTCAACTTTCATACTGGTAGATCCGAGACCTCGCTATATCTGACGCTATAAGGTCACCGCCAACGTTTGTTTGGACCACTAGCCACCACGATACTCCCCGAAGGGCCGCAACCAATCGGCTGACCAACTTTAAGATGGAGGCTCATCAGCTGCCCGTGGTACCTAAATATACCTCCAGGGTTAAAGTTCGCAGCAATGAGTTGATCTTGTTATCGAACAATCACAAGGCCACTATGTTTTGGATCCAGTTCCAATCTTAGTATTTTTACTAAGCGATTCGGGTACCCCGGGAACGCCAGTCCCCGTCGGCTTCACTGGAATCGGAGACGACAACCCAACAATAGCAGTTGCGCCCCTTGAATTACCAGATCAGTTCCGCCCTGGGGGCTAGGGACAGTTCAGACAGTTGAAAGCTGCCAACTTATGCAGCTGGAGGCATTGAAGTTGAGAGATCATTTTTCTAGTAATCCGTGTTCCTCCCTCTTTTTCCGCCAAAAAAAAGGATTCCTGCAACTCTATGACACCTCAAGGTATAGCAAAACGTGGCTTTGCCTGAAATAATGTATCAAATGCTTCCAGGCTGAGTTCCCAGGCTAACAGGAGAAGTGTTTAGTGGCTAGAAGCCTTATGCATCTGAGAGTCCCACACTCAGGCGATAAGTAGTTTTCACCTCCCTACCACAACAAACAAATAAGACGATGATAATCAGTGTTTGAAAAGTTTCTCAATGAGCAAAAGAGTGAATATCTCAAACTATATCAAGCTGAGATCAAATGCATCCATTTGCGCACATGTTTGAGTTATTTGTGTACATATTCAAGTAAACTTCATACTCCTATCAAAAACTCACAACAAAGGACAAGACCCCCCAAAAAATTGATAGTACAACTCGGATAGAAATGGAAACAGGATTATATATGATGGATTGCAGAAACTTGCCCTGATTAGAACACATTTTGAATTGGTTCATCTACCAAGCCCAAAAAGAGGGACTCCGACTTCAAATCAAGCTTGAACGGCGAATCAATTCTTCACTTCAATGAAACATTAGAGTCTCACCTCATACCGAGCTTGAATCTTATTGATCATATAGTCAGCTATGAAAACTTGTGCTCCATATTTGGCAGGATAAACAACATGAAATCATGTGTTATGTGGTAATATAGTTCTCCGATATTTTCCAGAGGTTGCTATTAGGAATTATTGCATATTGTTCAACAACATGTTGAGCAATTCATATTTCCCAAATGAGTGGAAAAAGGCAAAGGTATTTCCAATATTAAAGAAAGGAAAAGAACTTTTGAGCCCTAAGAGCTATTGCCCAATCAGCTTGTTGCCTAATATCAGCAACGTGCTTGAAGTGATACTAAACAAGGCATTAAACGCCAATATTGAGAAATATGAGTTTGTAGCGACTAGCAATTAATTTCATTTTTTACATTACATTTTTTAAAAGCAATAATAACCAAACCACTGCAGTGATGAAAAATGAAAAATCCGGTCAGAAAGTACACGTGAGATTAAAATCAAATTACATCTAAATTAGAAAGCATAGTTTTGAGTTTTTATTTTACAAAACGAAGAGTGCGCTACATAGTGGTGCCCCATGAATATCGATTTTTGTAATTAAAAAGAAAAACTGTAATAAAAACACTCGTGTCGTACCGCATAATTAAGCATGCCACCAAAAATACACAACTAGGCAGATAAAATATCAGAAAATCATCCCAACTATCCAAAAAGTGATATACCAGTGGACCCCAGCAGCCCGTATGTAACACTTTCCATTTGAAGCTCCCGGAATTTTTCACGGCTAATCCCTCGCTGGGGTTTTACCAAATTGAGTCACAATTCACCGTAGCTAAAATTACATCGGATCGACTCAAATTTCCTCATGTACTTAGTCAACTGCCGGCGAACATTGCATGCAAAGCTTTAGATAGCAAAATCCAGCAGCCGATGATAAATTTCTCGTCTTGGAGAGCAAGAATCATTGAAGAATTTGCTGATAGCGAACAGACCAAGCTAAAGAAATTATTGTCACAAATGCAATTGGATGATAGAAAACCTTCATTTTTACTGTCTGAAATGAAACAATAAGCATCAGCAGGTGTCAGCGATGATATCCTGAAAACTCTATGGCTACAGAACTTGCCCGAAACTATACGTACAATTCTATCTGTATCATCGGAAGTATTACTTGGCTTAGCGAAAATCGCCGACAAAATTTGGGAATCAACTGACGGCCATCAGGTTTACTGGATCATTTCAAAGGCAAATTGAGATACTATAAGCAGAGGTTCAGAAGCTGCGTAATGCAAGACAGCGTAATCAACCATCATCCAATCCAGTTCGGATAAACTTCGCCGCAGCGCTAGTAAGCCCAAAAACAAGAACTGCTAGTATCATCATAAGTTCGGGCAGGACTCAACCAAACGTGTACCACCTTGCCAATTCAGGAGTTCGGAAAACTAAACCATCAAGTTTTTTTCAGGCGGACAAACTTGGCGCATCCACATCACGCCTTTTTATGTACGATACCCTGTCTAAACGTAGATTTCTTATAGATACGGGTGCAGCTGTATCCGTCATCCCATCAACACTAGAATCAAAACAGTGCGATTCCAATAATGTCAAATATGAACGACTGTATGCTGATAATGGAACTTTTGACTGAACTTTTATAGTCGCTGATGTTAGCACACCGCTAATAGGTGCAGATTTTTTGAAGTATCACGGCCTTGGAGTAGACTTACAAAAACGAGTACTAGTAGATACATCAACTAAACTTAACACCATAGGCATCGTCATCAAATTTTCAACACCTCAAGTAATGCTTACTTATTCTAAGGATCCATTTGTAAAAATATTACGAGGCTATAAGCAAATATTGCATGAACATGTGGTACCGATCGAAAAAATTAAAACAATGGTCACACATTGCATTGTTACCAAACGTTCACCAGTCGCATCACGAGCAAGAGAATTGCCTGCCGACAATTTTGCCGCGGCTGAAACAGAGTCTAATGACTTGCTATCGAGGGGCATATGCCGCCCATCAAAGCGCAATTGGGCAATACCTTTTCTTATGGTCAAAAAACCTGATGGTACTTGCATTTTACATGGCAAAAATATTTTCAGTAAGATTGATTTAAAAAGGGTTTTTAATCGATATACCAAAAACTGCTATCATTACGCCCTACGGCCTATTTGAGTTTGCATTTATGACATTTGGTCTCAGAAATGCCGCACAGACATTTCAACGACTAATCGATAAAGTACTTCGTGGGCTTGATTTTGTCATAGCATGCATAGATAATATTTTCATCGCAAGTCAGAATATCGAGCAACATCAAGAACATGTTAGAATTGTTTTGGATCGACTTTCACAGCATGGACTAAGAACAAATCCGAACAAGTGCAAATTCGCACAAAATGAACTGGAGTTCTTGAGTCACTTAGTCACACCCCAAGGTACCTGGTAAAGTAGAAGCCATAATCCATTTCAAAAAGCCTCTTGTTGCAAAACAACTCCGGAGATTTATAGCAATGATAAATTTCGATGAGCGTTTTATTCCAAACGTCGCAACTATTCAAGACAAACTGCAAAGTCTTATCAAAAGCAACGTTAAAAATGACAATTCTGTTATTGCTTGAACTGAAGATGCACCTGATTCATTCGGAAAATACAAGAAAACGCTAGCCAATGCAACACTGCTATGTAGTAATCTAGGAGCTATGGCTCTAAAAGCAGCGCTGACACAGGCACACCGCACCAACTCAATTCAACAAGGAGTAACCCTTCAGTCACCTTCCTCATCGCGACACTCGTTTTTTTTTTTTTTTCTCTCGCATGAAAAATAATTAAAGGGAAAAATTTCTTTTGTACTTAACACCCGGGAAACAAAATTCTAAAACTGTTTTAATGTGTAGTGATTTTATTACAATATCTTTTGAACATAATTTAACTAATTGGGTGTAATGCGGTATGCAAATGCTTAGAACGAAACGGTTAACCCCTTAAATTATAGGAACGATAAAATCATTGTATCATTTAAACCCCACAAAATTTGTCAAATTTTACCCTTTCCAACCATAATATTAATTAAAAATTGTTTTGTTTGTGGGTAATTAACGCGTGCCTGTCCTATTCTTTCGATTTATTTCCGCCTTAATTACGCCTAATAATTATAAACATAAATTGCTTTCAATTGAAAACTTAATCGAATCTACAAAAAATAAACAATTTCGAATTTTAAAAATAACCGAAATGAGTGTGCATTATCACCACCGCATGTTCACACATAGATGGCACTTTTATTTCCATATGGTACGAGCGAGGTTATTGCGTTTGCCTCGAAGATGTTTTCAGGGAACAGTTTCCCATAAACCGCTCCGTAGATAAGACGGATTCGATACAGTGCCAACAAGTGATTTGTGTGCTCGTGGTGGTCCTTGGAGGAATATGGTTGGATGGTTGACGAGGGTGACGTGCTAAGAAAACGTTTGTGGCAGAGACATCTTCGACCATCCTGTGGATGCACAGCGGAAAAAGAAGAAGAAAAAAAAAAAAAAAAAAAAAAAGGAACTTCAGATATTGCTACTTTTTCTACGACCGTGCCTGTAAAAAAATGATAGCAACTGCCAACATCGCCATGAGCCATCAGCATTAGGTCCCGAAGTGGGGTGCAACAGGTGGTTGGAAGGCCGAGGTGAAGATCTTCATATTACGGAGCGGCACATGTTGATTGGGAAACGGCGGGACCGTACTCCCTGTTTCTGGGAAACCACACCGTTTGTATGCAAAAAGGCGCATTGTGTATTCAAACATAGTTCAACAAGGAGTGATAAATCAACTGGAAAGTTAGATCCAGAAGAATTAGTCAAATCACTCAATCCATATATTGACCAACGGATTGCATATAAACGCAATATTAAACATTAAAAGCCGTAGAAGAAGTAGCAGCGAGCATTACCACGTTCGAAGACCATACGGTTCTGATATTCAAGGAAGTCTATATGTATTTACACTTTGATAGCTGAATTTTTTAGATGATTTTATACACCCTTAAGAGTTATTCTATGTCTTAATACTCGTGTGTTAAAAAATTGATGTATGGACGCGATTCTTCACTACCAAAAATTTCAGGACTTGCTTACCTCCACATCGTCAGCGAGCGCTCGTCGTCGAGGGAAAGGTACTGTAAGTAACCTCTTAACATTTTTTAATTAAATACTTATCGAAATTTTTTTTAAACAAAAAATATTTATCGAATTTTTTTAAAAAAAATATTTATTGAATTTTAATTAAATATTTATTGAGTTTAAAAAAAAAAAAATATATATATATATTTATTGAATATTTATTGAAATATTTTTTTTGAAAAATATTTATTGAATTTGTAAAAAAAGAAAAAAAAAAAAAAGAGAAGAAGAATCGTCGTAAAAAATCTATGTAAGAATTTTTTTTTTACATAATGTATGTAGGGTGAAAGTGTGGCATCTACAAGAGCTAACCACAATAATTATAATACTACAGGAAATCAGAGAAAAAATGAATTTTCGTATAATGTTAATCTTCTTTTAATATCAATTTCCCTCTTTCAACGATTAAATGCTTTTCAATATGGTGTTGTAAATTGCTGTGCTGATTGCCATAGAAAAATCATACTGTTCCATTGCTTTAACGTTGTTCGAATAAAAACAAAAAAAATGATGGATTAAATGGAAAATCGGTCTTTTCCTTCCGGTCTTTTCCAATCGGGTATAGGACCCGGTACGGTGGCAGGCTTCCACCCCAAAATATGAGCCAGCCTCCGGGTACTTAAAAATTTTTTTGTTTCAGGAGACTTTATGGGTTGAGTGGCCCAAGCCAAGTGCCCTTTTATGGCATAAAGTTATGCAATTCAATTGTATAATTCTATGACATAAATTGGTCACCGGGGTACTCCCCTTCTGATGGGAAAGTTCATATAATTCAAGTTATATGAGTTTTCCACTCAGAAGAGGGATACCTGGCCACTTCAACAGTTTAACATTGGATTTATTCCGGTTGGGTGGGCATGAAGGGGCTCCACCACCACCCGGTTGCCCCTCTTTCATTTGTGGGCCCTGAATTTACTTGGGTAAAGGCGAGGTTACCCCAAGTTCGCCTTTCTTCTCAGGTTTCTCTTGTTCTCGCAACAAGTCGTAATTCCTTCGTGGAGGTTATCTACAGATTTGCGACTTCGGTCGTCCTCTCGAACTCTGCAAGCAATTCGTGAATGCGAAATGTTTTGTAGTGAGTCCTCGTGCCGGGGAAACGAACCCGCCCCACGACACCGCAATGCTAGCCTGCCAGCGCATTCACGCGTCTCCGGACGAGGGCATTCTCGGCAGGAATCAACACCTTCCTCTGCCGAGGCAGCAGAACATCGCTGCAGTCCTTCACGGACATTTATGGAACTCATTATTCACTACAAATGGCGCCCAACGTGGGGCCCGAAAAGCCCGGCTGTATCATCAGTCGTGAGCACGAGACAGTCCATCGTCTCTAGGTGTCCCCACTAGGTGTTAGAAATTTTGGCGGGTAGATAACTCCCGAGGGTTTTTGCACTAATCGTGCCCCAGCAGCCTAATACCTTTCGACCGTGTGTAGTCCCTGGACATCAATGTCGTTTGGTCCTGCTTTTGACTTTTACTTTGGTGGTTTACCACCATTGTATAACTAGTAAGGCCAAATGATATTAGAGTCCCTTTTTGTGTTCGGAAGTTATTATCCCAACATCTATTTTGCGGAGGATTCTGATCCGCTCCCCAAACCAGCGGTGCCTAAGTGTCTTAAATTACATGGATTTTGATTTCATGTGATTGGCTGATTAGCTAATCCATGACTATCCATGACAAGACACGCGCTGCTTGTGGATTAGAATCCCACCCTGGGCTGACAAGCTGTAACTTGAGAAGTTTGCTAATGAGGGATCACTTCTGAACCCTGATTTTCATGGTGCCACAAGAGAGTGTCCCTGAAACGTTTTGGAAGGATTGTGCCATGGTGTCTATACTTGGGAGGATGGACGGAAGGGAAAGACCGGTTATTATATTTTTTTTTTTTTGATAGTTCAATCACCACTTAAATTTTTTCATACCTTTTTTTTGTGAGGTTCTGAGATAGTTCGCCACTGACGGCCACATAAGAATTTTAGTAACTTTTTCTCACCTTTTCTTCATTATTGTCATTATTCATATAGCTAATCTTATATACCCATATTCTTCATTATTTATTTATCTAGGTATTTAATTAGGAAAACCATTTGGATTTAAAATGCCTACAAAAAGAACTCCCGAAAGGAGAAAGTTGCGGTCGGATGCCGGACCAGCTCTATTGTGTTCCATCTGTCACGAGGACATGGACGAAACTACAAGCCAGAGGTTGCAGTGCGGACACAGGCTACATCAGCTGTGTTTGGCACAACTGCGGCAAACCTCATCCACGTGCCCGCTCTGTCGTCAGCCTTTGGAAATCGCACAGCCAGCAACAGAACGACCTCAGTCCTCCAGTGCAAGTGGAGCTGTCCCCAAAAGCGGACCCCTTCCATCCACGACAAGGAGTGCACGAGACGATGACTACAGGGCTGAAGCAGTTCCGCCTGCAGAAGAAGCGAGTCCACCGGTGGCTGTGGAAACCACAGTTCTAAGAGATCTAATGGCGCTCGTACAGGACATGTCCACCCGGCTCGCCTCTCTAGAGAGCCAGAGAGAGAACCCCGCACCATCCCGGCCAAGAACTCCTCCTATGTGGGATTCGGACCCAAATCCGTGGGATTTCCCAGTAGACTCGCGGCGTGATCCCGAACGGATCCGGCCAGGTACAGCCATGAATCCGTTGGCTCCAGTTTACCGGCCCCGATTGAGCCAAGCACCGCCACCAAATCAGGCTCCCGTGATTCCGCCGGACCAACGCTTCCATCCACACGACATGTATCGGCTGAAGCCGACACAGATCCCCAGCATCATCCAGGGATGGAATCTACATTTCAGTGGGGAACCCAACACGATAACGGTAGAGGTTTTCATAAGTCGGGTGGAGTCACTGATTGAGCAGATGCTAGCAGGAGACCGCACAGCGCTCGCAGGGTACTTGCCTATGCTGCTTAGGGGAGCAGCCCTGGAGACATATTGGAGAATACATTCAGCTCCACCATCCATACGCTGGTCACGGCTGAAGGAGGTACTCCGCATGGAATACCCTACGGTCGACATGGACGAATTAGTCCTGGATAAGATGAATGCTAGATGGCAGCGTCCGGACGAGTCCTTCCATAAATATCGAGCCGATATCCTTCGGTTGAATGACCAGCTGTCAGAGCCATTGTCTTCTACCCAAATTCTGCGCCTGCTAAAGCGAAATCTGAGACCGGAGATTCGTCGGCATATCGTGAACTCCGATCCACAGAGTATGGAGGCCCTGCTGAGAAATGTGCGTCGCATAGAAGGGTTTGAGGAAGACCTACGGGACCGGCCATACTTACTAACCAGGACGGGTCCTCGACGAGGAATCGCGGAATTGGCCCCAGATTATACCACCCTAGATCTGGAGGATGATTTGGACCCAGACCAGCTTGCTGTAGCGGCAGTGGGAAGTCTTACGACCTGCTGGAATTGTCACCAAACCGGACACCGGTTTATTTCACGCCGCGCAGAACGTAAGGTTTTCTGCTACGGTTGCGGCAAGCCGGACACTTACTTCCCGGACTGTTCTGAATGTGCCGCACGAAAAAACGGCCAAAAGAGTACCCGACCACCTCAGCGGTACTCGAAACCCCAACAGTAGCTCCTCAATCAGTGGCTCACCCCAACCAACATGACGTTAACCCACCAGCCATGACTATTACGACTGCGGATGTTCACTCTCTTCCGGAGACCTCACCAACGACAATATTAAAACGACCATCGCAGTCACTGCCAGAAGAACCGCGGCAGCCTCAGGTACGCACGCTAAAACCTTATCATGTTAGACTGCAGGAATATCGGGTGGCTCGAGAGCGAATATTTGCTTCCGAAGTCGTCACTTCCCGTTCGTGCACGACAAAATGGTCAACCCGTTTTTGGCGGAATTTCCGCAAGAGAGTGCGCACCTGCCGTCGAACCTTACACTCTTGTAACATCTCGGAGGTTGCTGAGAATGAGATCAGACCTTATCATCCAATTAAAGTGTTGGGCGAGACCGTGTTTGCATTGATCGACACGGGTGCCAGTATCAGTTGTCTTGCCTCGAGCTTTGGCTCGAAAGTGCTCCAAGAATACCCGAACTTGATTAAATCCTGGCGCACTGAAATCAGTACAGCTGATGGCACCAAACACCCTATACGAGGTAAACTAACAACACCCGTGACGTTCAGGGGTCAGACGAAGGATATTACCTTCTACATTATCCCGTCTTTGACTCAGAACGTATACCTTGGTGTCGATTTCGTCCTTCGCTTTGGACTGGCCTCCGATTTATTCACCGATTTGTCTTTAAAAACCAGAAATGTCAACGAAATCACTTCTACTCCCGATAGGCATGACCTGACGTCTAACCAACGGCAACGCCTGGAAGCATCCATTGCTGCTTTCCCATCTTACGCTACCCAAGGCCTTGGCCGCACCACCCTAGTCTCACACGCCATCGACGTTGGCGATAGTAAACCGATTAAACAGAGACACTACGCCATCTCGCCAGCCATGGAGAAATTGGTGTATGCGGAATTAGATAGGATGCTCGAGTTAGGGGTCATAGAAGAGTCCCAAAGCGCCTGGTCATCACCGGTAACCTTGGTGGTGAAGCCAGGTAAAGTCCGCCTCTGTCTTGATGCCCGTAAGGTAAACGCGGTTACCATCAAGGACGCGTACCCTCTTCCACTCATCAATGGAATACTACGGAGACTACCGAAAGCCAATTATATCACCAGTCTCGACCTAAAAGACGCCTTCTGGCAAATTCCACTCGATGAGGGGTCAAGGGACAAGACCGCCTTCACAGTGCCTGGACGACCATTATATCAGTTCGTCACAATGCCCTTTGGCCTGTGTAACGCGCCGCAAACGATGACTCGGTTGATGGACAAGGTCATCCCACCTCACCTAAAACACCAAGTGTTCGTGTACCTTGATGATCTGTTACTCATCACGGAAACGTTCGATCAACACCTCCTACTCCTACAAGAAGTAGCCCTGCACATCAGTAAGGCGGGACTCACCATCAACGTACAGAAAAGTAAGTTTGTCATGAAAGAAGTCCGATACCTCTGACATGTCATAGGACATGGCACTATCAAAACGGATCCAGACAAAACTCGTGCGATTGATGAGTTCCCCTTACCAAAAACTGTGAAGCAGCTACGACGTTTCCTTGGTGTGTGCGGTTGGTACCGAAGGTTTGTTCGGAATTATGCAACAGTCTCAGCGCCCCTGTCAGACATGTTGCGGAAGGGGAAGTTCGTTTGGACCGGAATCAGCCGAAAGGCATTTGAAGAGCTTAAACAAGCCCTCACATCAGCTCCTGTCTTGCACAGCCCCGACTTCACGAAGCCCTTTTCCATTCATTGTGACGCAAGTCAACATGGAGTAGGAGCCGTGCTGGTGCAATTGACCGAAGAAGGAGAGGAAGCTCCCATCGCCTTCATGTCTAATAAGCTAAATTCGGCCCAAAGAAACTATACTGTTTCCGAGCAAGAATGTTTGGCAGCGGTAATGGCTGTGAAGAAGTTTCGAGCTTATATCGAGGGCCACCAATTCGAGATCATCACGGACCACGCGTCACTATAATGGTTGATGAACCAAGCAGATTTAAGTGGACGCCTAGCCAGATGGGCTCTTAAACTGCAAGGGTTTAAGTTCTCCATCAAACATCGGAAAGGAACCCAGAACATCGTACCCGACACTCTCTCACGGATGTTTTCCCCAGAGGGAGCCGAATTAACAATAACTGACGAGGACCCCATCGAAATAGATTTGGACAGCCCACATTTCGAATCAGATAGCTACAAAGAGTTGAGGCAAACCATAGCGACCCAACAAACACAGCTGCCTGATTTGAAGGTAATAGACGGCTATGTGTATAGACGAAATGAATACGCCACTGGTGATCCATGGCAGGAAGAAGAGTCTTGGAAACTCTGGGTACCGGAGGAAATGACACAACATCTGATCTTCCGCGCACATGACCATCCTTTAAGTGCCCACGGAGGGTACGGTCGGACACTACGGCGACTCAAGAAATACTTCTTTTGGCCTAAAATGGCATCCCAGGTCAAAGACTACGTGAGCGCCTGTGAGACCTGTAAAGGCACCAAAGCACCCAACCAGCCTCTTCGACCTCCTATGGGTCAACTCAACATTCCAGAACGCGTGTTCCAGCGTCTATACATCGATCTACTCGGTCCATATCCTCGGTCTTCAATGGGACACATCGGAGCTATAGTCGTTCTAGATCAGCTCTCAAAATTCCCAATGGTGGAACCTATCCGTAAATTCACAACTCCATCGATCGTGAAATTCTTAGAGAACCGGGTATTCCATGTGTTCGGTGTTCCAGAGAGTGTGTACTCCGATAATGGAGTACAGTTCCGGTCTCGGCAGTTTAAGAGCCTACTTGAGCAGTATGGCGTTGAACACCAACTGACGCCCATATACTCTCCTCAGTCCAACGCATCAGAACGTTTGAACCGCACCCTATTGGCTGCGATCCGTTCCTACGTCCACCCATCTCAAAAGGATTGGGATCGTCGATTGTCTGCCATCACATGCGCCCTGCGATCCTCGTATCATTCTGTCACCGGTGTCGCCCCTTACTTTGCCGCCTTTGGACAGCACATGATTTGCCATGGTAAATCATACCGACTGTTACGGCAATTAAAGTGTTTGGGAGACCCCGTCGTTGCGCTGGAGCCCCACGAACGTCTAGGAGACCTCCGCCAACAAATCGGACGGAAGATTAAGGCCGCAGGTAGTGCAAATGAAGTGCAGTACAATCTCCGGTCACGATCTGCTAATTTCAAAGAAGGAGATGAAGTTTTCCGGCGAAACTTCCGCCAAAGTGACGCCGCGGGGCATTACAACGCCAAGCTGGATAGGCGATTCCTGAAAAGCCGCATAAAGAAGGTAATGGGACCTAACCGTTACTTGATAACGGATCCATCGGGAAAAGAAGTGGGAATATACCACGCGAAGGACCTGCGTCGATAGATAATTAGTCACGTCTGTTTGTCCGTCCGCATATATTTTCAACAAACGCACAAGGGTTGTATATTTCCGGGCAAACATTAACATAAGTCAGTCCGTCCGTCTGTCAATTGTGTTTTTCTTTTATTGTCCGTCATCTCTAGTCCCGACGCCGAAGCCAACCCATGATGCATAGAAATATCCTTCAGCTCCTTTTTCGCAATCCGCATTGCCTCGGGATCACGAGAAAATTAGCTGCCCTGTAGTAATCTAGGAGCTATGGCTCTAAAAGCAGCGCTGACACAGGCACACCGCACCAACTCAATTCAACAAGGAGTAACCCTTCAGTCACCTTCCTCATCGCGACACTCGTTTTTTTTTTTTTTTCTCTCGCATGAAAAATAATTAAAGGGAAAAATTTCTTTTGTACTTAACACCCGGGAAACAAAATTCTAAAACTGTTTTAATGTGTAGTGATTTTATTACAATATCTTTTGAACATAATTTAACTAATTGGGTGTAATGCGGTATGCAAATGCTTAGAACGAAACGGTTAACCCCTTAAATTATAGGAACGATAAAATCATTGTATCATTTAAACCCCACAAAATTTGTCAAATTTTACCCTTTCCAACCATAATATTAATTAAAAATTGTTTTGTTTGTGGGTAATTAACGCGTGCCTGTCCTATTCTTTCGATTTATTTCCGCCTTAATTACGCCTAATAATTATAAACATAAATTGCTTTCAATTGAAAACTTAATCGAATCTACAAAAAATAAACAATTTCGAATTTTAAAAATAACCGAAATGAGTGTGCATTATCACCACCGCATGTTCACACATAGATGGCACTTTTATTTCCATATGGTACGAGCGAGGTTATTGCGTTTGCCTCGAAGATGTTTTCAGGGAACAGTTTCCCATAAACCGCTCCGTAGATAAGACGGATTCGATACAGTGCCAACAAGTGATTTGTGTGCTCGTGGTGGTCCTTGGAGGAATATGGTTGGATGGTTGACGAGGGTGACGTGCTAAGAAAACGTTTGTGGCAGAGACATCTTCGACCATCCTGTGGATGCACAGCGGAAAAAGAAGAAGAAAAAAAAAAAAAAAAAAAAAAAGGAACTTCAGATATTGCTACTTTTTCTACGACCGTGCCTGTAAAAAAATGATAGCAACTGCCAACATCGCCATGAGCCATCAGCATTAGGTCCCGAAGTGGGGTGCAACAGGTGGTTGGAAGGCCGAGGTGAAGATCTTCATATTACGGAGCGGCACATGTTGATTGGGAAACGGCGGGACCGTACTCCCTGTTTCTGGGAAACCACACCGTTTGTATGCAAAAAGGCGCATTGTGTATTCAAACATAGTTCAACAAGGAGTGATAAATCAACTGGAAAGTTAGATCCAGAAGAATTAGTCAAATCACTCAATCCATATATTGACCAACGGATTGCATATAAACGCAATATTAAACATTAAAAGCCGTAGAAGAAGTAGCAGCGAGCATTACCACGTTCGAAGACCATACGGTTCTGATATTCAAGGAAGTCTATATGTATTTACACTTTGATAGCTGAATTTTTTAGATGATTTTATACACCCTTAAGAGTTATTCTATGTCTTAATACTCGTGTGTTAAAAATTTGATGTATGGACGCGATTCTTCACTACCAAAAATTTCAGGACTTGCTTACCTCCACATCGTCAGCGAGCGCTCGTCGTCGAGGGAAAGGTACTGTAAGTAACCTCTTAACATTTTTTAATTAAATACTTATCGAAATTTTTTTTAAACAAAAAATATTTATCGAATTTTTTTAAAAAAAATATTTATTGAATTTTAATTAAATATTTATTGAGTTTAAAAAAAAAAAAATATATATATATATTTATTGAATATTTATTGAAATATTTTTTTTGAAAAATATTTATTGAATTTGTAAAAAAAGAAAAAAAAAAAAAAAAGAGAAGAAGAATCGTCGTAAAAAATCTATGTAAGAATTTTTTTTTTACATAATGTATGTAGGGTGAAAGTGTGGCATCTACAAGAGCTAACCACAATAATTATAATACTACAGGAAATCAGAGAAAAAATGAATTTTCGTATAATGTTAATCTTCTTTTAATATCAATTTCCCTCTTTCAACGATTAAATGCTTTTCAATATGGTGTTGTAAATTGCTGTGCTGATTGCCATAGAAAAATCATACTGTTCCATTGCTTTAACGTTGTTCGAATAAAAACAAAAAAAATGATGGATTAAATGGAAAATCGGTCTTTTCCTTCCG
The DNA here is from genome assembly GCA_963969285.1 of Odontomyia ornata. Lineage (NCBI taxonomy): Eukaryota > Metazoa > Arthropoda > Insecta > Diptera > Stratiomyidae > Odontomyia > Odontomyia ornata. The sequence goes on from OZ017742.1 coordinate 45,947,015, forward strand.
GTCTTTTCCAATCGGGTATAGGACCCGGTACGGTGGCAGGCTTCCACCCCAAAATATGAGCCAGCCACCGGGTACTTAAAAATTTTTTTGTTTCAGGAGACTTTATGGGTTGAGTGGCCCAAGCCAAGTGCCCTTTTATGGCATAAAGTTATGCAATTCAATTGTATAATTCTATGACATAAATTGGTCACCGGGGTACTCCCCTTCTGATGGGAAAGTTCATATAATTCAAGTTATATGAGTTTTCCACTCAGAAGAGGAATACCTGGCCACTTCAACAGTTTAACATTGGATTTATTCCGGTTGGGTGGGCATGAAGGGGCTCCACCACCACCCGGTTGCCCCTCTTTCATTTGTGGGCCCTGAATTTACTTGGGTAAAGGCGAGGTTACCCCAAGTTCGCCTTTCTTCTCAGGTTTCTCTTGTTCTCGCAACAAGTCGTAATTCCTTCGTGGAGGTTATCTACAGATTTGCGACTTCGGTCGTCCTCTCGAACTCTGCAAGCAATTCGTGAACGCGAAATGTTTTGTAGTGAGTCCTCGTGCCGGGGAAACGAACCCGCCCCACGACACCGCAATGCTAGCCTGCCAGCGCATTCACGCGTCTCCGGACGAGGGCATTCTCGGCAGGAATCAACACCTTCCTCTGCCGAGGCAGCAGAACATCGCTGCAGTCCTTCACGGACATTTATGGAACTCGTTATTCACTACAGCTAGTTCATTCATCCAAATCGGCACCGACTGCAATAGAAACTGATGCATCAGACGCAGCAATCGGTGCCACTCTGCACCATATTGAAGACGAAGGATGTAAACCTTTGGCCTTTTTCTCGAGGTAATTAAATGATGCTCAGAAAAAATACAGCACATACGATCGAGAGGTGCTAGTAGTCTATGGAACAATTAAATATTTTCGGCACATGTTGGAGGGTAAAGAGCTTGCCATATATACTGACCATAAGCCACTTATTTTTGCCTTTCGTCAAAAGATAGAGTATCACCTCGACAAGCTCGGCAATTAGACTACATAAGTCAGTTTTTTTCTGATATTCACTACATTTCCGGCCATGAAAATATCAACCCCAATCTTCTATCACGGATTAATTCAAACAATTCCGCCGAAGTTCAGTTCGAAGCGATAACTAGAGATCAAGAAACTGATGATGAACGACAAAATATCTTACATTTAAACACAACTTCTTTGCACCTTAAACGCATCACACTCCCTTATTCAGACATTAAGCTCTACTGCGATTTAAAAAGAATGAAAGTTAGACCTTTCATTACCAAAAACTTTAGTTTAAAGCTTTTAGCCAAAATTCACAATTTATCCCATCCCGGAATAAGAGCAACTACACGCCTCGTAAAAGAGCGTCTTGTTTGGACGAATCTATACCGCGATAGCAAAAACTGCACAGCCATACTACATCACCCATAAACGCTTATAAGGAAATCCCAGAGCGATTTGCACACATAAATATTCATTTAGTTGGCCCATAGATATCAGAGAGAGGATACGAAATGCATCGAGAGAATTGAAGCACTTTATGATGTAGCGTGAAGTTGGCGCGTTATTAGCTGTTGATTCAAATTTCAAACAAATTTGACGTGACGTCTCCTACTAATTTTCGCATCTTGAACTAAATCAATTTTCCGTGCGGGTACTCTAACGTGAACAATATAAAAGATTGAACATGACTTACCCTACGAAGGATACGTCCCTGACATGCTTCCTATAGCTGTTTTAAAAATCCCACACACGTCACTTTATTTTTAATTTTTCGACACAAAAACACTCGCGATCCGTAACAAACTTTTCAGTTTGATGAATTATCACATTTGCAACGCTTTTCCATTAGCTTCATCACGGTTTATCTTAAAAAATTGTTTTGTGTGCAATTTCAAATTCAACTTGATCAGACGTTTCCCATCAATGTTGAATTTTCACAAATCATATGTTTTCAATCATACGGTTGATATTTCGTTGACAATGCGGGGGTTAAGGTATAAGAGGACTGGAAGCAACTAGAGAGCCACTCGAATGTGTGGATTCTCTAGCGGCGTGAAAGGCAGGGGGATTTCAATTCGCATGCGAGAGGAAGGCATGTATGTAGTGAAAGTACTTCACTCACGTATGGATGAAAATAAGCTCATTTCGCGTCCATTACCTTATACGTCCCGCTTTCACGATCAGTAGTTTACTCTTGCATTTTAACACTAATTGACCGTTTCTCAAGATGGCCAGGGGCAATTCCAATGAGCAGTATAGCCGCGGATAGTGTCGCATTTGCACTAATATTTGGCTGGATATCTCGTTACGGCGTCCCCGCAAGAATAACCACGCATAAAGGACGACAGTTCGAATCGGAATTGTTTTGCCAGCTAAACAGAATCTCAGGAGAATTACATCTGCGAACTACAAGCTACCATCCGCAGTCAAATGGCATTATAGAAAGATAGCACAGGTGGTTAAAATCATCTCTTAAAGCCAAATTATCTAATGAGTGGTACAACGAACTACCATTCATTTTACTAGCACTTTACAGCGTCTAGAAAAACGATATAATGACTTTCGGTCAAGCACTTTGCATTCCATAGGAATTTTTTGAGCCATCGAAGGAGCACCCCAGTGATGAAGAATTTACAAAAAAGTTTCGACAAAGAATGAATATTTTTCAACCTGCAAACGCCATGCATCATACCAGTAGTAACGTTTTCGTGTACCCTACTTTAAAAGATTGTTTGCATGTTTTGTCAGAGCCGATGCCATTTGCACTCCACTTCAGCCACCGTACAAAGGATCAAACGTTGTTTTTAAGCGTGGCTGTAAAATTTTCAAAGTAATCGTTAATAAAAAGCATCAAAACATTTCTACCGATCGATTGAAACCCGCCTTTACAAGACAACATCAGGTCGACCAAACACCGAAATATAGTAAATCAGTACACCACTGCAATGATGACGACCAGCCAAACTAGCGCAAAAATCATTCCCAATCACCATACCAAACACGGTACGGAAGAACTGTGAGGTTTTGTGATCGCCAAGCCGAACCATTTCATATGACAGGTATCATACTGGACAGGGAGTCATGTAGCGACTACCAATTTATTTCATTTTTTACATTTTAATTCATTTTATACATTTTTATTCCTACATGTCAATATTTGCCAGAAAGGTTACTAGTACAATTTACCAAATTGCACAGTTTATTCCACTGCGCTAAAAGCAATAATTTCCAAACCACTGCACTAACAGCAGTGACAAAAAATCCAGTTTGAAAAAAAAGAGAAGTTAATGGGCGCGGTCAGAATGTACACGCGAGAATAAAACCAAATTATACTAAATTAGAAAACATAATGGTATCAAATCGCCTTTTTGATTTTTGTGCCAGGCATTCGACCATACATGCGATAACGAAAGTATCATCAGACATTTGTTGGAAACTAAGCAATAGAGAATATATTGGGACGTGTCTGATTGATATCGAGAAAGCCTTCGATACGGTGTGGTTGGATAGACTAGTTTTTAAACTCCTTCAGGACTGGTTCCCTAGGCACCTTTTCGCCACGATCTGCAATATGTTATACCAGAAATCATTTTTGTAACTGATAGAAACCTTACGACAATGCGCGATTTCAAGGTCTTGCATGGTCTACAGCAGGGAACAGATATTTCGGCTCTGCTTTTCTCAATATTAATTCGCAAGCTACTGAACGACTTTGATTTTAACGTCTCCCTAATGCAAACATTGGTAGCATTTGCTGATGATCTAATCATCTATACGGCAGACCGAAAAGCTACAATAGTTCAGAGCAATCTTCAAAAAAAGTTTAATGTTGTGCAGTTCTATACTGACAATTGGCGACTGAAAATCAATGCGCAGATATGCGGAACAATCTCATTTTGGACAACGCTGGAGGGGGTCACTCAAGACCTGAATAATATAATGGATAGGATTTCTACATTAAAGCTTTTGAAGGTAGTTCAAAATGGGTTCCACGTAAGTTCTGTGTTTGATACCTCGGTGTTTATCTCGATCAGTATCTGTACTATACTGAACATTTCAAAATCATGCTAAGTAAAGCAGAAAAAGTAGTCATGGCCCCTCGACGATTCTTTCATTCCAGATACATTGATCAAAAGATCAAAGTTATCTATTACAAGGCCCTGGTTAGCCTAGTTTTGACATAATGATGTCAGATCTGGTACAACCAGTACTATAAAAAGATTAAGAGCTTTCGAAAAGAAATGTCTTCGTGCGTGTACTGGTATGTACAGAAAGCCTGAGATTGATTGGAAGCACTATGTATCGATTAGAAGAATTTATCAAACTGCTAAAGTGACAAGAGTCGATGTCTTCATATTGAGACTTTTTCGGAATCATATCGCAGGATCTATAACTGTGAGTCAGGTTTGGAATATTGTAAAAGTATTTTTAGTACAAGATAAGTTTTTTAGTTGAATTTGATTAGAATTAGGTTATAACATATTAGGTATAGGATAAAAGGCTTTTTCTCCTTTTTTCAATTGAATCATAAAATATGTAATAATCTTAAATAATTTGAATTTGATATTGTTTTTTAATTTAATGTTTTAAATCAATAACCAATAAATATTGAGAGCCGTTTGGGCCATTAAGTTTTAGTATTTTTATTGTTTGAAATTCGCTTTATATTCTTTTAAAGTTCATAACGATTAGTATTGAATAAAGCGCTTTTGTCATGATGACAGCGGCAATATAATCACTGATGAAATCAAGATTAAGGAAAGATGGGCATCGTTTCACGTGTTCGTTGACTTCAAACAAGCATATGACAGTATTGATCGTAACGTATGTACCAAATCGTCAACAACCTCCCAAGTCCGCATCAATAACCAACTCACCGATGCCTTTGACACAAATATCGGACTAAAACAGGAAGATGGGCTGGTCCCATTGCCATTAAATTTGGCTCTGGAGTACGTTATACGGAAGCTAGCTGTGGATACGCGAGGTACATTACTATACAAGTCGAGACAAGTAGTAGACTATGCGGATGACATCAACATTCTGTCACGGTCATTAACAGCTGCCAACGAACTCTTCCTGAAACTCGACAGCGAAGCGAAACTAGTAGGGCTACAAATCAATGAAAATAAAACAAAGTTCATGACGCAGTCGAGGAAAAATATCTCAAATACACAAAATATCAGACCTGGCGAACACAGTATCGAAAATGTTTGCGAATTTGTGTATTTGGGCGCCAAAATAACGAAAACAGGCAATGAAAGGGACGAAATACGCCGAAGAATACAGCTCGCAAATAAAATATTTTATTCAGTATTGACGATCTTGAAGACCAGCTGCATACACAGAAAAACAAAGCTCCAAGTATACAAATCTGTGATAAGACCTGTGTTTTGCTGTACGCGTGAAACATGGACCCTAACCCAAGCATCCGCAAATATATTGAACGCCTTTCAGTGACGGGTCCTAAGGCGAATAATTGGAACGAAGCTAGACGGAGACCAATGGCGAATTGTTACAACCATAAGCTGTGTGAAATTTCTGACGAGGAGGATTGTAAGACTGCGGAAGCTGCAGTGGGCTAGGCACATGAATCGTATGGACGAACAACGGATACCCAAGAAGGTATTCGTTGGGAGAACTGAAGGCCGGCGGCCAGCGGGGAAACCGAGGAAACGCTGGTCTGACTCAGTCGACGAAGACAGTTCATCGCTGCTCGGATTTCGGAATTGGAAGACGCGGTCAATGGACCGAGACAGTTGGAGGTGTTATTTGCAGGAAGCGAAGGCTTGAAAGGGGCTGTAGTGCTACGAAGAGAAGAAGAAAGCACTTTTGACTTTGATGGGTCATATTCCAATAACTCTAGCGCCTAATTTCAGATGCAAATGGGACTTCGTGGCTTTTATAATTGTATCAGCTAGATTTTATATGGAAACAGGCCAAGATTTTCAGTATAGTGGACTTTCTTCTAAACTTTCGTTTGCAGTAGTTATATTTCTTCCAGCAAACTTATTCTTTAGCTATTCATGAGCCATTGAATCCCTTCAGGTTGTATGAAAAATTAATTTGTGCACATTCCTACGGAATGTCTGCTCTGATAGAAGATTACGCGTGCCATTAAAGTTACGAAATCCTCCACGATTCACCTCTGACTTGCGAAGAAAATTTGAGTAATTTTTAGCAATTTTCGAGAGTCCGACCATTGAGTAATTAAATAATACTGGAGTGGACAACCACGTGACAATATGGTCGCAACAACCCCTGCGACCACTTTTCCTACTGCTACGCTCTTGTTTACAACCTTAGAGAGGGCCAAATTGCACAAGCAAACATAGCCGCTGCTCAATGTAAACAAATTTTCATACAATACCAAAAATTTGTTTTCTATTTGAAAAACCTTCAGAATTGTATGAAAAACATGCAAAACATTAATATATTAACTACTCACTTGTGAAAGAAAACACTTACAGATCCTTTTCCACTATGAATTTTACACGAAGGCACTACATATTTCATTTTGAAATTCTAAATTAATTTCACAATGTCACACGTTAAAGTTACTTGAATCACAAACCGCAATTGAATGTTTAAACACTTGGAGAGAATTTAGACCGCGAACACTTTCCACAGTGTTAATATCGGATAAAATTCGCGACGAAACTTGCAAATTGGCCAATTTGGCGTCCAATTTGCATCAGTCGATTTGACAGACTGATCGCATCTAGTCAGCTTCTGGATCAAGAAAGTGACCAGCAAGAGGTAGACGGGGAGGAAATGACAGACAGATCGTTGGGAAGAGAGCAGAAACCGGTCGCATGCTCTCTCATGCATTTTATATGAGCTTAGCCCATCCAGTTCTTATTCATCTGAGAGTTAGACTATTGATGATTTGTCAAAATATTTTGGCAGTAAAGGTCAAAACATAAGAATTGTATGGCATTTATACTCTTAAGAATGTTATGTGCAAGCGACAATGGGTCATGATATGGTCAACCAATAAAATTTGTCGATTATAGCTTTCACTTATTTAATTGACAGAAAAGTTGAAGCCTTGAAGAATAGGGTGTTGTCAGAAGACTCGATTATGATGTGAGAATGAACAGCTCCCTACATTGAATGGAATTATGCGTTGTAAATTTTGTGAATAATATTAATTTATTTTGATACTGGTAAATTGTGTTTCCCCATTCCTTACAATCTATCCATCAGTCAACTATGCATGTACTATCACTCACGGTAGTATCTATAGAAACGAAACGATTCTCTAACAAAATGTTCTACAATCACAATAAACATTGCTCTGGGGAAATTAACTAAAAAGCTGCCTTGCACCATTTCCTACCATTAAACACAAGCACACTATGAAAACACTAAGAGCAATATATTCAAACATTGAATAACAAATAAGGTAATTTCGCATGCAAATTAAGTGTGGTCATAAGGACTCGTATGATACACAAACGCTCTCATAAAGTGGAAAATTTATGCTGATAGATACTTACTTTTAATCACCGCCAAACATTTCAGTCCATCAAAGTCACAAATTGGCAAAATTTTCCCACCTCTTACTGCATGGAGAAAATGAGAAAATTGTTTAGAGAATAAACGTGGAAAGTTTTAAATTAATTATTGTAAAGAATGAAATATTAATTTCGATATTCCCAAAAGTAAAAAGAATCTATTGCGTAGATTTCATACTTAACATTTAAGTGCTGCATAAACCACATACCATAACAAATCATATGCAGATTTCCAAGTCATCAAATAGTCGATAAATATCTTTATCGCCAAAAAACAAATAAAATTAGCTAAAGATACTGACCAAATAGTTTAGTCTTCTCTAATTTGTTTATCGGCTATTAAATGATTATATGAGCAACTTTTATTTGAGTTTTATTTGTCACATTCATAGATAACCTCAAAGAATAGGCTTCGCACAAAGAATGCGCATAAATACAGTAGAAGGAATGATGAACACATCATAAAAAATACATAAAAAGTTTTTGCTCTATTCATGATGGCAATAATGTAAGTTGTGCAAACGATAAACTGATATGTGAACGAGAATGAAAAAATGTGTGACTGAAAATAAATGTGAATTGAAATGATATTGATTTTTGGCATGCATAGAAATTGCTGCTGCGGAAACTATTATACTCGTACATTGCAATATTCAAATCCCAGCTAATGATGCTAATGAAATATGTAGCAGTATAAATTCAACAACCTTACCAAAAACTTAAAATTTTAAAAACTATTTAGCTTAGATATCAATCGTTAGCTCCATGAAGATTTGGTACGTCGATACCTAACCCGAAAAATGGACTGACTACGGTGTTAGTTAAAAATGAGAAATTTCATCATCGGAAAGTCATGAAAGTTCAACAAGAGTGACTTGCATATACTAAATTAAACAAAAAAAATTATTAGCTTTGATATCAATTATTAAATATAGCTGGATTTCAGAACGTTTTTCCGTCGTCCCTTGTCATAATTGTATCATTTGTGGCGGTAACATTAACACTTCATTAAAATATTCAATTTGCATCATAATACATAATGTACAAATGTAAACACACATACTAATTAATAATAATCAAGTTGCACTTGCGCAGTTTTGACAAATTTCTATAAAAATGATGTGGGACAAATTAAATGCAAAATGTATTCAGTTGATAAATTCTTTATTTGTAACGTCTTGGTTGCTGTGCAGTCGCTTCGTCACTCAATCGTCAGTCGCCGATAGATACAAAGAAAAATTACCCTCTTGGCCGCAGAACTCTTTTCGATTCCGCGAATCGGCCCTCCTGAGATTCAACCGACTCAGATCAAGAGGATTCGTAATTTGTCCATAGTTTTAAATATTCGGCACATGTTGACGTCGTCTCGGACCCGTCATGAATGCCCTGATTCTCCACATCGTAAGTGCCGTTTCCTTTGACTTTGCTGATTTCATATGGTTCCAAATATTTGCTTTTATTTTTAGACCAGGCCCAAATTGGGTTTTTTTTTCTTTGGTAACGGTGAGGATTCTTTCGATGTCGATTATACGTTTTGACGTTTTCACGTTGAACTCTTGCTATTTGATGCTTCGCGTCTTTTCGTTTTTTATCTCGCTCATCGCGGAATATTGAGATAATTTCCTCCTGTAACGCTTTTATGTCATCTTGACTGTGACCAGTACGCATTTGTACCCCCACTAAAAATTCAAATGGTGTTACACCTGTTGAAAGTCGTTTTGATTGCCAATTATACATGTGGTACAAACTTGTACCATTTCAGAGGTTCATCCACAGCTAGCTTCGCCAAAATAGATGTTATCGCACTATTCATCCTCTCAACCTGGTTCGAGGTAATCCAGTCGTTATAATCAGATGATGTATGTTCTACGTTTCACAGCACTTCTCAAATTCATGGGACGTAAAGGCCGATCCTTGGTCCATAATCATCTGTAAAGCATTGCCGAATATACTTTTCGGTAGATCTAGTTTTGCTATTACTTCCAAATATTGTTGTTGACTTTGTTGAGTAGCGCCACGTGTATTTTGTGAAACTGTCCACTATAACCAAGATACGTTTATAGTTCTTGTGCGTCGAATCCAGTGAACTCAAATAATCTGCATGATTGGTGTGTAGGAGTATATTTTCATTATTCCCCGCAGGGGGAATGCCGGTCGACAAGAGCACTCTTGGAGGCTAGCATTCTTTGGGGAGCGCCGCCCTCACGGACCCGAGGATATGGGGGGTGCCGTGAGGCTCCCTCCCGGGATGACAGGTAACGACTCTGATTGGATCTGGACTACGCTTTGGACCACGAACTGGAATTGATGCTTTGGGCTGGCGGATGTGATGGTTTGGACCTAGTTGCTTTGCACGGTAGCGCCGAGGTGTAACTCGTGTGTGAAGGGCTCCAATTCAACTATCATACCGTCTCCGTCCCGTTAAAACCTTGGCAGGCCTCGGAGTACGTTCGAAATTCGCACCATTGCATTGGTGGTGTAGGTTCGGTTGAGACGGACTCCCGATTAGCGCTGGTCTGCTTTGAGCACTTGTCCCCATAAGGGCTTGTGCCAACCCTCGCATGGCCTCCCTGCTCTGCAAAGATAACCATGGGACCAAAAAGGTGACTACACACACGAACGGAGATAGCGGCTCCGAGGGGGGACCCAACAAAACTGGAGCAAACAGAATCAAAAGATCAAAAACATCCAAAAAACGAAACAAACAAGTTGGATAAACAGACCTACGCTCATGTCAGAAGGGTTTTGTATTCAATTAAAAAAATGCAGTCACCAGATTGAATAAAATCAAGAAGCATGTCAATGTCGATTTTATTGGAGAAAATATGAAATTCGAAGATCATACTATTACTAACAAAGTTGAACGAATTTCGACTTCTGAGGTTTTCGTTATTGTTATACTCATAAATATCTCCCTTGATAATTATTTCAGATGTCCATTCGCGAGGGAGGAAACACATTTTTCATTTATTTCCCCCCTGTGCCCCACTGAAGCAAAAACTGAGAGTTTAAGAACTGTTTTGAAAAGCTCCCATGAAAACTTTCATTTCATACTCATATCGGCTACGTTTGATGAATTTTTTTTTTCAGGGGCCACTCTCCTGTACTGTTATCATCGATTAATGGCTATTTTTTTCGAATCCTGGATTTGTTACAAAGCCTTTTTGCTAGGAGCTCTCTCCCACCTCCTTGACTTGTTTTACTTATGAGCATTAATTGTAGGTACTCATTTTCAGTTATTCATTAAATTGAATCAAGTGTTCAAAGCATGCACCTTAAACGTTGAAGTTGGGGAAAAATAACTCAAAATTATTCAATCTTCGCATTTAAAACAGCCACCATTTTGTTCTACGACTACTGATACCACTAGCTGAACCGGTTCTCAAAGATATTCATGATACCTATCATTCCTGAACTTTTCATGCAAATCCTAGCAAAACAGTAGTGTCTGAGTCGGTAAAAAGCGCATGTTGTACCATAGCCATATGTTGCCATAGTAATACATGCAGCGCATATTGTTCCATAGTAATACAGGAAAATTCAAACCGCTATAACGTCGCTAAATCTTTATGAAACTTGCAGGGTGGATCAGTCTTATAAATATTCATCTGTGTACTGAATTTGATTGAATTTAAGGGTACCGTTAAGATTTTATTCAAGAAAACATAAAATCGATAAATTATACTATTACTAACAAAGTTGAGTGAATTGCGACTTCTCACGTATTTGCTGTTATTGTACTCATCACGGCCTACATTCCTGATTTTTTTTCAGATTTTTCGGATCACAATCGCGAGGGGGGGACACAAATTTTTCGTATATTTCCCGTCCCTGTGCGCCCCTCGAAGCAACCTTTGCCAAACTAAGACCTGTTTTGAAAAGTTCTTATCAAGACCTTTCATTTGATATCCATATCGGCTATCTTCAATGAAATTTTTTTTTTCGGGGGTCACTCCCCTATATGGGGAGACCCCCCCTTAAATACCTTATAAAATTTTTTTGTAGTTGAATTTTAAAGAGATCACCACTTTACACCTACATACAAAATTTGATGTTTCTAGCTTAAGTAGTTTCCGAGAAAAACTGCTGTGACACACGGACGGACGGACAGACAGGACGCGATTTTAGTAGGGTTTTGTAAAATAATTTTAAAAAACCCTAAAAATAATAACGATGACGCAACCAGCGGTTGCAGCCACGATGTCAACAGAACATCTAGAGCGGTACTAACCACGACAAAAACGAAAACTAGCACAATGACAGTGAAGGCAGACGAAAAACGGAGAATAGCAGACAGTCTGGTTCAGAGTGAGATTCCTGCGGCGTTCGGGCGCAGCAAAAAAATGATGCGAATGCCCGAGCGTCCTATTAAGGAGAAGCGGGAAACTCTACAGGACGCTTCAGGTGTTCGAGCGGTGGGAGATAACATAAAGAGCACCGAAAATTCGATTGTCACTGGTGCGATCGTTACCGAAGCGACCGATGCAAGGGTTGCAAGTCCTGACATTGCAACAAAAAATGCAGAAGCCAACGAGGAGATTACGGCACTAAAAGCAAAGACTGCCCAGATACCGCGTGATTGCACCGCCAACGTTGAAAATTTGGCGGAAGTACTGCACTCGTAAATGGAACGCAATAACCTCTCCCAAGGATGGTTGCTAGGTACAATTGTGGCCCAGCGATACGAAGAAGAAAGACTACTCCGAAAAGCGGGAAATGTTCTGAAAAGAATACAATCTGCATGTGACTCCCCAAAAATCAGCAAAGCAGCAAATGCAGGGCTCCTTGAACTAGAGGAGCTCCTAGATCACATAGGGCACTATCGGAGGAGTTGGTTAAGGGCCGAAGACGAACAGAAGGCTTAAGAGGCACTTGGGGTGAAATCTAAAGGCGACATGCAGATAGCTCCACCATTAAAAGTCAATAAAAGAATGGCGTCTAGCCCAATCGAAGGAGATCGGGATAAAAGAAGGAAGGAAGAGGCACTTGATGGGCGTGGAACACCAGATCAGGGGTTCCAGACAGTGCTTGCAAAATAAGCGAAGAAAGCCGCAAAGAAACTCCTTCAAAAAAAGCCAGAAAGTAAAGTACGCACGGACGCCCAATTAGAAAAAGGACCTGATGCAAAACAGGAGAGGCAAAAGCCCCGACGAAGACCCCGGCAGCAGGCACTGCTTGTAATGCCCCAAGATGGCTGATCCTACGCGGAGGTACTGCGGGACATCAGGGGAAACGTAAGGCCCGAAGACACCAATGCTACCATTAAAGTAGTACGACCAACGCGGTCGGGCCACATACTGGTCGAATTCGGAGCAGAGGCCGGCAATAAAGATGCATTCTGTGACGCAGTAAAGAAAGTCCTCGGCAAAAGCGCAACTATAGCCCCGCTTGAGCCGATGTCAACGATGGAAATAAGAGACATTGACTGCGTCACGGATCTGGCCGAGGTAGAAGAGGCCATCAAAAGTACCCTACCGTGGGAAAAATCAAAGCGAGACTGACACCAGAAAACAACAGGGGACAACGCATGGCTATAGTCGATTTGACCGAAAAGGACGCCGAACAATTCCTGGACAAGGGCAAAGTCCGAATTGGGTTGGTTGTCTGTAGGATACGGCGAAGAGCAACGCTTCTTCAATGTTTCAAATGCCTTGGTTAAGGTCACACCACACAAGTATGCAAAGGACCCGATAGGAGTTCCCTATGTTACAAATGCGGTGAAATGGGACATAAAAGAAAAGAGTGTACGACGGAGGCACACTGTATTCTTTGCAAGGATGCTGATCCAAAACCTGATTTTGGACAAGTCTTGGGATCAGGAAAATGCCGGGTGTTCCAGGAAGCCCTAGCCAAAGCAAAATCAGAGCTCCGATGACCCGCATCCTGCAGCTAAACCTACACCGCAGTTCAACTGCCCAAAATCTGCTTGAGCAGTTTGCGAGGGACATGAAAGCCGACATATTGCTGCTGAGTGAGCAACACCATGATCAAAGTCCTGCATTATGGTATTCTGATGAAACTGGTACTGCCGCCATCTGGGTTCAGAACAGTGACTTTTAAGCGGAGAGTTATGGACGGGGGGATGGTTTTGTGTGGGTTCGGTGCTCAGGGATCACCTTCTTTAGTGTGTACCTAACGCCTAACGAGTCGATATTATCTTTCCAAGCCAAGCTTAATGCTTTGGAGGGCGCTGTCTCGAACGCAGAGGGCAAAGTGCTCGTTAGGGGCGACTTCAACGCTAAAGCAATCGAATGGGGCATGCCTCAGACGGATCCGCGAGGAAAACGAATCCTGGAAATGGTGGCCAGGACGGCGTTCGTCGTACTAAACTCCGGAAATACGCCGACTTTTTGCCGTATAGGCTGTGAGGGAACTATACCGGACGTGACATTTGCCTCAGAGTCGTTAGTATGGAGGATACACAACTGGAAAGTATCAGAGGACTACTCAGCCAGAGATCATCAGTGCATTCTGCTTGAGATAAGTGATGCTTTCTTCCGACGTCCATGCTCTCGGTCTTCTACAACTGGATGGAACATCGGAAGAATGGACGTCGAGAGGCTTGTCAAGGTTCTCACAGCAGGTGAGCTGCTGCAGCGCGCTTCGGAGGGGACGGAAGAACTGGCAGCTCAAGACGTGGTGAACTCTACTATGAGCATCATTACGACTGCTTGCTGCGCTTCTATGCCCCGTCAAAGACCCCGGCACCGCAAGCCCCCGTGGACTGGTGGCCAACTGAAATCGCTGAAAAGCGAAGGGAGTGTCACAAGCTTCGACGTGAGGCTCAACGGGTGCGCAACAGTGACGAGGCATGCAACCAGGTGGCAGCATATAAGTCGGCCAGGAAATACCTTCGCAAACTGATCAACAGTAGCAAGGCTCGCTGCTGGCAAGACATAGTGAACAATGTGAACAAGGATCCGTGGGGCCTTGGCTACAGACTGGTCATGGGGAAACTTGGTGCCCTACGGAAGCCTTGTATACATGACGGAAGCCTTGCATAACATCAGTTACGTCCGTGTTGACGCTGTCCATGGTGAAAAATCAGTCAAGTGGCCACTCTTCACACAGCTGGAACTGGAGGAGGCAGTCCTTTCATTGAAAGCGACGAAGGCTCCAGGTCCAGATGGTGTTCCAGCTGAAGTGTTGTGGCTCTTCTATCACCATTGTCCTGACTTGCTGCTCAGCACAGTCAACACTTGCCTACGGGACGGGGTTTCCCGGTACGATGGAAGGTGGCGAGGCTCGTGCTGATCAGCAAGGGGAAGGGGAATCCCGGATAGCCGTCTGCATATCGCCCGTTATGCATGCTAGACGCTGCTGGGAAAGTGCTAGAGAAACTCATCAAGGGAAGACTCACTGACGCGATTCGTGCTGCTGGGGACCTATCTCCTCGGCAGTACGGCTTTAAAGCAGGACGTTCTACCATTGATGCGATTGCAGAGGTGGTGAACGCGGTCCAAAAGACAGAGGCATATGGTCGTACCAAGCAACGGATTGTCCTGTTGATGACACTCGACGTCAGGAATGCCTTCAACTCCACTAGATGGGTGGATATTCTGAATACGCTGGAAAACTCTTTTCAAGTTCCAGAATATCTAATGCGGCTTTTGGGGAACTACCTAAAGGACCGAAGCCTGCTCTACGACACGACATAGGACCAACGAAGGATGGAAATTACATCGGATGTTGCCCAGGGATCTATCCTTGGTCCGGGCCTGTGGAGCATGTCTTACGACAGGCTACTGAGACGAGATGCCAGATGAGTCGCGCTTGGTTGGCTATGCGGAAGATGTTGCGGCTCTGGTCACTGGACGCACCGTTGAACAAGCGCAACTTAGGCTAGGTATGCTAATGCGCCGAGTGAGGGACTGGATGACTGCTCGCGGGCTGAGTTTAGCACTGGAGAAAACCGAGGTGTTCGTCTTGACAAAAAAGAGAATCCCTAGAGTAAGGATGATCAGTATTGAAGACATACAATTCGAATCGAAGCCAGCGGTGAAGTACCTGGGGCTACTGATCGACTCGAAGATGAGTTTCTCTGAGCAAATCAGGGCAACGGCTGAGAAGACTTCTCCGGGAATATCGGCTCTCAGTCAACTTATGGCCAACGTTGGGGGCCCAGCCCATCAAGAAGACGCCTCTTGATGAGCGCTGTAGGGTCAGTGCTACTGTACGAAGCAGAGGCATGGGGCGACGCTCTTAGCAAGGAGGTATACCGAAAACGTTTGGCACAGGTACAGAAAAGAGGAGCACTGAGAATTGCATCTTCGTATCCAACAGTCTCTGATACGGCGGTGAGAGTTATTGCAGGCGTGATACCTGTCACCCTCCTTGCTAGAGAGCGCTGCACTATTTACCTGCGCCGAAACGAGGATGCGAGGGAGATGGTTGTCCGCGAGGAGAGACAGCGCTCGCTCAGCGACTGGCAGCAGTCTTGGGTGAACTACACGAAGGGAAGGTGGACTGCGCGCCTCATCCCGGATGTGATAACGTGGCTTAATCAAGGGCATGGTGAGACAGACTTCTTTCTGACCCAAGTTTTGGGCGGGCATAGGTGTTTTCAGTCTTACCTGAATAAGATCGGTAAGTCACGATCCCCCGACTGTCAGTTTTGCCCAGGAGAGGAGGACAATGCCTGTCACATATTTTTTGCGTAAACTAAATGGGTCAGGCTGCGAAGGGAACTCTACAGGGAGACGGGAGAGCTCACCTCAGATAATATAACTGCGGTGATGCTCGAATCGGTTGACAAATGGAACCAGGTGGCACGTTATGCTCGGGCAGTCCTCAACGATAAAAGAGACTCACAGCAGCCGGGGGCGCAGGGGCTGGGGGATCGCTCTTCTAGCATTTCCTCTTCCCTGCTCCTCTCCCGCTAGGAGGGGGACTCCCTAGCTTCAAGGCGCCCCACGGCGTAACAAAAAGAGACCTTGCCCGAAGTAATGTGTCAAACGGTTCCAGGCTGGGTTCTCAGGTTGACAGGGGAGGTGTTTAGTGGATAGTCCAGTCGCGATATAAGTCCCATACTCTGTCCATAAATAGCATTCACCTCCCTACCACAAAAAAAAGAAATGGGTGTAGAAATCTTTCAAATTTGCCCGCTTTAGTGTTCACAAGTACCCAAGGAACACAGTTTTCTATAACTCGTTCAGTTAACCGCGGAATGTAATAATGTTGCTTCACATCTCATTCGCTCCTGGAAATAGAATAGTGACCTTTCTCATGAATTCGTCGTATATATCCTTCTGCATGGCTTTCGGTATACCAAAAACTTCTCGCCCTTCTGCTTCTACTTCAAATGCACTCCACTCCACAGTACAAAGCCCCCGAACGGTCCATTCTTAGAAATTTCCTTTATCGCTCTTAGGCCCGAATCTTTGCCTTGTGCTTTCTTCAATTGGATTCCAATTCATTGTCATTACCGGATGTCAACTTAGTGCGTCAACATGTGGAAGTCTTCCTCCAGGTCGATGCTGAAGAATGTGATGAAATCCTTCTAGGGACATAGCCCAGCGTGTTATTTTTGGGATATCTTTTTTATTCATAGTTTGTTCAAACGCCAAGCAATCAGTTACTGTTTCAAAAGGTATACTTAACAAATACACTCTGAATTTTTGGAGTGCATGAACAATGGCTCAAACCTCTAATTCGTATGACGACTGTTTTTTCTTCTTCTGGTGTAGTCGTTTTGCTCATGTAGTGTGTCGGATGGAATTGATTGTCTTCTAGTGACTTGTGCAACAATACAGCTTGCATCAGTGTGATGCTCCGTTTCCAGACTCGGGTCGTAAATTCACAAGACTGGGTGCTCCGGCAATAGCATTTTTAAGCATGTTGAACGCCTGTTGCTGTAACTCTCACGTCTGCCGAAAATTGCTCAGTGGCTTAGCAATAAAGGAACACACTGAGATAAACTTTCGAAAGTACCTCGACAGTCCTAAGAAACTCTGTACGTCCTTTGCATTCTTTAAGTCTGGATATTGCCTGACAGCATTCGTTTTCGATGGAGAGGGTGATATGCAGCCATTTCCGACAACATGTCCGAGAAACTCTATTTTTTCCTCCAAAAATTTACATTTCTTTTTATTGATTTATTTAATCATAATCTTTCGCCGCTTTAAGGGTGGCTTTCAGTTTTTTAATTCCTTCTTGTTCATCGTGTGCGGGAATGATTATATCATCCATGTGTGGAAAATCTATACCTTGATTAGATAATTACCAAAATATACAGTTTATGAATCGCTGGAACACCGACGGTGAGTTAGTCATGCCAAAAGGGACGCATCGAAACTAGTATTGATCCACTTCGACGTAGAAAACTCTATCCTTGTGATCCAGTGCGCTAAATACATACGCGTTTCGTAATTCGTCAAGAATATTCTCTATGAGTGGTAACGGAAATCTATCCTTTTCAATAACCCGTCGATAATCGATTTCGACTTGCGGAGAGACATCGTTTTTCCAGGCGACTTGTACTTGGGTTGAATATTCTGATGACGATGGTTCAACTATTCCCTTCTCTATCCATTCTGTAACCTGATTATCCACTATTTCGCGTTTCTTGGCTGTAAGCCTCCTAGAGGCGCAGAATACTGGACTAAGATCATTTAAAACTACCGTCATTTCAACGTCGGTTTCTTGTACCTTCTCTGGAACATACTCCGCGACAATTTGCTCCGTCATTTTCTTTTCATGAATTGAAACCGTTTCTCTAATGTTTGGTTCGTCGTAGCCGCAAACATTGATGTTCATCAAAAACGCGCTGGGTCTCAGTTTTTTATATGAAGTCCTGTGTTGTTTAGAATAACTTCTGCTTGATTTAAAAATTCACTGCCAAGAAAAGCGTCAAACGAGAGAATATCATCTGTTACTATATAGAAGCGAGTAGAGTACTCGTCTTTGTTCAGTTTGATCTTTCCTTCAAATGTATCTTTTGGGAAGACGTAATTTTGTCCACACCCCGTTAGAATTAAATTTGCGCGTTGCATGTCCAGAATACGAATCAATTGTAATTTCATCTCAGAAACTAGGTTAACTTGTGTCAATGAGGGCCTTCATAGCTACTCCTTCAAGCGTTACAGCTTGTAAGCATTGTATTCTTTACCTTCCCGTTCAGTTGACTTACGTCCTTGTTGTCTGGCTTCCTATTTTGACACTCTGAGGCGCAATGACCATACTTTCCACACCCAAAACATTTTATGCCCCTATTCTTATGAACACAGTCCGACTATTTGTACCCCATGGTTGCGCAATTAAAGCATCACGTTTTTTTTTTTTTGAAACTGTTCGCTGCCACTGTTGATGACTTTGGTAATCGCTGTGATCCCTCATATGATTGCTTGTACTGAAATTTCTCATAACTTAGCAACTTCGTTTTAAAATCTCTCAGCCCCGTAGCACCATACAACATCATTTTATTTCGTGGTTGGTCGTTTATCCCATCAATCATGTGTTGCGTGATTGCCACCTTTTCCACCTCCTCACGATTGGCTATTTCTTTCATTGTCAAAAAATATTCCAAAAAGTATTCATTACTTCCTTTTAACGCTCAGTCAGGAGTCGGTGTAAATGAGCGGTATTATTTTTTCCCGAAATCCTCGCAAAGTGCCTTTTTCAAGTTTACCCATGTTTTTAAGTTTCTTTCGTCTTGTATGAATATTTTCGCGATATTTTCTAACGACATTTTTGCCACTATCAGGTTTCCCGCATCCGACCACCCGAATAATATTGCTGTTTCTTCAATTTCGTTGGCCCAACATTTAACCGGAGAGTTATCTTTTCCATTGAACGAACGAATGTCTATACCTCGAAAGCTTAACGCGAACCTCAAAAGTGGTCAATATATTTGCGGATGCTTGGGTTAGGGCCCATGTTTCACACCCATAGCATAGCACAATCTTATAACAGATTTTTTTTCAAGATCGTCAAAATGGCATAAAATTCTTTATTTGCGAGCTATATTCTTCGGCGTATTTCGTCTCTTTCAACACTAATTCGCGTTATTTTGACACCTAAATATACAAATTTGCCCACATTTTTGATACTGTATTCGCCAAGTGTGATATTTTCGGCATTTGAGATATTTTCCCTAGACTGCGTCATGAGCTTTGTTTTATTCTTATTGATTCGTAGCCCTACTAGTTTTGATTCGCTGTTAAGTTTCAGGAAGAGCTCTTTGGCAGTTGTTAACGACCGTGACAAAATATTGATGTCATCTGCATAGGTTATCACTTGGGTTGACTTTTATAATAACGTACCTCGTGTAACGACAGGTAACTTTTTGATTACATATTCGAGAGCCAAATTGATTTGTTATGGAGCCCGCCCTTCTCCCTGCTTTAGTTCGATAGTTTTGTCAAAGGCATCGGTGAGTTGGTGATTGATGCGGACTTGGAACGTGATTTCGGCAAGATGCACTCATTCGCCTGTAACACCTAAGGGAAGCATTATTTGTTACAATACATTATGATCAATACTGTCGTATGCTTGCTTTAATTTAACGAAGATTTGGTATACGTCTATGTTGAAATCCCAGTTTTTTTCAACCGCCTGCTTAACCGTAAACAATTAATCTTTCATCAGTCTGCCTCCCCTAATGCCTGATACTCCCCAACCAAACTGCGTATTATCTGATTTTATTTCCTAAAATCATTGAAAATATTTTGTACGCCATACCACATAGTGATATTCCTCTATAATTTTCGCACTGCAACCTGTCTGTGATAGGGTGTATAATTGGTTGGCTTCAATCGTTCCGCATATATTCTTGTTGCCAAATATGCTGGATGACTTTGTGGATGACGGCCCGAATACCAGTGCCACTATATTTGATGACATACGCTGAAATCTCATCGATGTCCGGTGCTTTATTATCTTTTAGGCCTTGATGGTGGAAAAAACTTCATCAAGAGTTTTTGGGGCCATTGGAAGTTTTCCGCAAATATCTACAGACTCCGATATTCTGAAGTTGTGTGGAGGATTTTGGAGATTCCGGAAATAAGATGGCCACCTTCCCTTAATCTCGTTTCAAGATGTTGACGATGCCATCATGGAAGAGTGTGATGTTGGCCTGAAAACCTCGTTTTAGGCTTTTCTCTACTTTATATATTTGTCTTGTGTTGTTGCTCGCTAAGCTTACATTGATGCTTCTCAATTGTTCATCAAAGCATACATTTTCTTTTTTTAATTTGAATGATCTTATTCAGCACTCCCCTGAGATTTTCATAATTTTCTCTCTTCGTCCTGGTTTGTATACCTAAATACTGTTTGAACGCTTGATTCTTTTTATCTTACGCATTCTGACATTCATCATCCGACCAACAATTTTTTTCACAGCAAGATTGATGACCGATTGTCTGTTCAGCCATGATCTTAATAGCCGCTTTCACTTCCATCAAGAGCTCATTGCATGTTTTCAGCTATGTGTTTGATTTAGAATTGGCTCTTTGGTATGTACGAACGTCAACTATTCTTGAGGTCCATCTTTGTTAGATCAGAATATGTTTGACTTGGTTTTGTGTGTTGGCATCCAAGTGATACCTAGGTCATTTAATGTATGCGTTGATGTGGGAAGCACGTCAAACGTATGACTAGATTTCTGCTACAGGCAAAGTCAATCAGGCGCTAGCCATTGTCATTTGTTTGATCGAGGGGGCTATATCCTTCAGTCGTTCTCCAATGAGATAGCTCATTGCCAACCTTGTCGGTGAAATCACCCATAATTTTTTTTTTGTGTCGTTTGTAGGCAATGAATTCACAAGTCTTTACAGGTGATTGTAGAATGTTTCCCTGGTTTCTTCGTCCTTTTCTTTGATCAGGGCGTGTGCGTTGAACAGTCGCTTTTATATGGATCGCACAAAATCGTTTATTGACTGCATTAAAATCAATAACGTGTGATTGGAACTCCCTATCTACAATGAAGACCACTTCAAACACTCGCTTTCCAGTAGGCTTCCCAATTTTGAATATTATGTGCGATCTCATATCTTGAATGTCGTTTCCAGTTCAGTTCGTTTCCTGGATTGCCAGCATGTTTAATTTATATTGACTGGCCTATTGTAAAAGCTCCTTAAGAGTGCCGGGCTTATTCTTCTTCTTCTTCTTAGAACTTCAGCCCCTCTCGGGCCTTCGCTTTCTGCAAACAGCGCCTCCAACTGTCTCGGTCCGTTGATCGCATCCTCCGATTCCGAAATCCGAGCAGCGATGAGCGTTTCCTCGGTTTCCCCACTGGCCTCCGGCCTTCAGTTCTCCCAACGAATACCTTCTTGGGTATCCGTTGCTCGCCCATACGATTCATGTGTGCAGCCCATTGTAGCTTCCGTAGTCTAACAATCATTTAGACCTCCAGTTCGTCAAAAATTTCATACAGCTCATGGTTGTATCGAATTCGCCATTGGTCCCCGTCAAGCTTCGCTCCGATTATTCGTCTCAGGACCCGTCGCTCAAAGGCGTTCAATATATTTGCCGATGCTTGGGTTAGGGTCTATGTTTCACACCCATAGCATAACACAGGTCTTATCACAGATTTGTATACTTGGAGCTATGTTTTTCTGTGTATGCAGCTGGTCTTCAAGATCGTCAATACTGAATAGAATATTTTATCTGCGATTTGTATTCTTCGGCGTATTCCGTCTCTTTCATTGCCCGTTTTCTTTATTTTGGCGCCTAAATACGCAAATTTGCTAACATTCTCGATACTGCATTCGCTAAGTGTGATATTTTGTGTATTTGAGGTATTTTTCCTCGACTACGTCATTAGCTTTGCCTTATTTTCATTGATTTGTAGCCCTACTAGCTTTGCTTTGCTGTCGAGTTCCAGGAAAAGGCTTATTTAGTGATCTGAAATTCCAGGATCTAATTCCATAGTCCTTTTTCAGTTGCGGGGTCACTGCCATTGATCCAATTCATTCCAAGGCTCTTTTGCAGGCTTCGAAACAATGAAGAGTTTTTCAGGGGCGGCGAGCTAGCCCCTCGCCCAACCTTCATTCCGACAGCATGGCTTTTACTTTCAGTTCTATTATCAGGCGCACAAGACTCACCTTCACCCTCTTACATCACCACAAAGAAGGCGTAAGTAGGATTTGGTAGCAGAGCTGCCGGTGTATTCGGAGTGATTGGCATTTCTTGGTGTTTCATGTCCCATCATTGGGGAACCAGTAAACCCAATGTGTGACCCCGAGAGCATTTACTACCATTAGGTCGTAGGGTATAGTCACGGAATGAGATACAGTAACAATAAATCTCAACGCCAAAGTTGTAATTCGGACTGGTTTGCGATGAATTATGATCATTATCTGTGTTAAAAGTTGTATTCAAGTTTCTCATAATGATCTCAATTCTTTGTAACAAAATAAAAACAACTGCAAAGCCTTAAAATTAACGAAAGCTTTTCATACTCCTCGATGAAAGTGTTATTTGATTAATTTTTTGTGCAAGTATTAAGAAGATATACAGTACTTTTGCCACGTTTTTAAAAACCAAAAATTTCATTGATATTATGGATAGAAACCGAACCTGACGTCGAGCGAATCAGACCAAAAGCAGCACAATCTATTAAAGATGAACAAACGAAAGCTGAGCTGCGCTCCAACAAAACACATTCGTGGGCAATACACCACAACGAAGATGATCTGAAGCTCATGGATACTGAACCGCCTAGTACTGGTCAGTCGCGCGGAGTCGAACCGATGTACAGGGGGCCATTTTTGGTTACGAAGCTCTTCACAACGACCGCTATGTGGTGGAAGTGGTGGTGGTGCACGCATCAGACAGGCTTAAATCCTGGTGCGTGCTACTTAATGTTGATGTCGAGTACAGTTATGAATCAACAGACGACACCGAAAGAGTCGAATCACGCCAAGGATGTCGTGGATGCAGAATGGCCAAGTTATAAGCAAGACGTCGAGTATGCAGTAGGGCCAAACTGTAAGCGGCTAAAAGAGCGGAAGCTACAGGGGAGCGACAAAATGAGCAGTTTAGTACATTTGTATATCTGATTCCATTTTCATGTTTTTGTATTCCATGATTCATTCGAGTTGTGAGAGGAGTAAATAAAGTTCAGTCGCCAATAGGCACCAGTGTTGCCAGATCTGGCGGAATGCCGCTAGTTCTAGCGGATTTTAGGATATGCTAGCGGAAAAAAATGTGCCCCTAGCGGCTAGCGGGCTTTTTAGCGGATTTCGATACCGATGGCTATTCTCATTAATTTAATGCATTCTTTTTATCAAACAAGTATGAGAACTCGAATTGTGATTTTTGTGAAAAGCAAGCTATATAGTCAACATCGTCATCGCGCTGCCAACGCTACCAAATTAAAGAGGAAGAAACTACACTTCACTACACTATGCCAGCAATATGGCGGACAAACACAGCCAAGTCCGCCAGCCGCCACACCTCTGCTCCCCGCCCGCAGCCGCATACACTCGCAGATGCACACTTTTCCCTGAATTCTCTTATGACGACTGCGAACGCGAATTGCGATGACTGTGGCGACGACAATGACGACGTCTACGAAAACGGCAACGGAACGACGTCGACGATTCGCGCGCCGGGCCGTGCTGTGGCGGCTCTGGCTCTGCATAAAACACGCTGTTTGTGATATATAAACAATGCTCTCTCTCTCTTTCTCGCATGCTTCCGTATAGATATATTGCATCCTAAAAGTAAATACGGTGAAGTGAACGTGAACACGCGAGACGGATAAATTTGAAATTGGTCGAAAGTGAATGATGACAAGGCGATGCCTGCCGTAAAACAATATTCTCGAAAATATTGCAGACAATGAGGGCAGATTCCAGTGCTGAAAGAATGGATCATGTCAGTTGTCGGGGATTCTACAAAAGCTGCATGCAGGTATACATATATTTATACTAATATATAAACAATGATGAATAATATATATCTATATATATATATATATATATATATATATATATATATATATATATATATATATATATATATATATATATATTGTTACATGTACAAATAATTCTGCGAGCTACTGTCGCAATTGTTTTCACAACAATTAAGAACATCAACAAAACGAATTCACTCGAAATCACAAGAACCTAACAAGCATAAACAACATCTGAAAGTGAGTCACTGCTCCATTCATTCACTGATGGAATGTTCCCGCTAATTCACCAAAGTACGAGAACTGCGTTGAATGATTAGAGACCCTATATAAAGGCAAGCTGAATGAATGGGGGATCATTCATTGTTTGTTCATGATTTAGAAGACAATTGCGATAAGAAATTTATGGACAAGTGCTAGATTTTTAATAATTAAAATTAGTGAAAGTGTTAAACTGATTATTGTGCATTTTTGTAATAAAATAAACTCTTTTAACTTAAATTAAAAGACATTGCGTTTTCACTTTCCCGGAACATTAAAATTATAGGCCGCGAACCAAAACACGCGACAGTGGTGTCAGAAGTGGGATAGAAAATTTTGGAAGTGAAAACGATTAAACATTTTTGAAGTGCACAATAGTGTAAATTAACGTCGAAACTGGTGGAAAATAGCCAAAAAAAAATAAATAAAAATGCCAGGAAATTTTCATCTAAAAACTAATCAATTGACCAAATCGGAGCTCAAGGAGGAGTTGGAACAACGAAATCTGGCCACACAAGGTACAAAGGCCATATTGATTGCACGCTTGCGTGACGCAATTGAATCAGAAGGCGTGAATCTGGATTCGGGTGGGCCCTCTGATGCGGAAAAAGGTGCAGAAGGTGGTGAAGTAGACACACCAAAATCAAAGGAGCCAGAAACTGCGCTAATGCAAATGTTAATGCTGATGTCATCCAGTCTAACTGCGAAGCTAGATGAATAATCCACGAAGCTAAATGAACAATCAGCGAAGCTAGACCAACAAACGTTCGAAATCAAGGCAGACATCGCACAGAAGCTAAAGAAACAGTCAACTGATTGAAGGCAGATTTGGAAAAACAGTCTACCGAAATAAAAGCAGAGCTCAGTAGTCTCAACAACCAAATTAAATGCGTCGAGGAAAAGGTATACCAGGTCGAGGAGAGAGTCAACCATGAGATCAGCCAGGTCGAGGAGAGAATCAACCATGAGATGGGAAACATGAAAAAAGCATTGGAAGCAGCGAAGGCAGTAGTAACCACCCCACCAGCCCCGCTTATAACCACAGCGCAAAGCACATCCAGAAATGTGCAAGCACCAATATTCGATGGGCAAACGGTCTGGAGTATTTACAAAACCCAGTTTGAAGCTGCCGCAAGGGCAAATCACTGGAATGAGCAGGAACGAGCAACTGCACTGATTCTTGCTCTAAGAGGCCCAGCTGCCGAGCTTTTGCAGACGATCCCCGTTGAATTGCACTCAAACCCGAATGCTATAATGAATGCGCTCGACATGCGTTATGGAGACGATCATCTAGAGCAGATTTATCGGTCACAGCTAAGGCATCGGGTGCAGAGGTCTGGTGAAACCCTACAGCAGCTAGCCCAAGACATTGAGCGACTGGCACTTTTGGCTTACCCAGCCTACGACCCAGAACATCGAGATGATGCAGCGACAGAAGCATTCATCAGCGCACTAAAGGACCCGGAATTGCAACAAGCCGTGCGTTTAGCCCAAAAGCAAACGGTAAAGGACGCATTGGCTTACAGTCTGAACTTCGAGGCAGCGAAAAATGCGACTCGTACCACTGCCCGGGTCCGTGAGGTAGTGACAGACGAGTGCAGGTGTAAGCGCGTGGAAATTGAGCGAGACCCGCATGTAAATGGTGCGCCGAGATGCTGGGATTGCGGAGAGAAGGGGTACCTGCAAAGGGACTGCAAGAAGTGAAGAAAACCGAGCTATTGTCCAGGGTGTGCAGCTAGGAGGAGAGCCAGACCGAGTCAGGAGCCCAGAATGGAAGCCCCTCAAACAGAGGGGTCGGGAAACATGTAAGAGCCAACTTCGTGGGGCCGAGGTTGGCTAGGAGGATCGACGTCCCCAGCACCCACCATCACCGTGTCAAGACTACATCGTGGAGAAGCGTACTTATGCCTTCCGGGTCAAGTTGACGGAGAACACTGCACCATAACAATCGACACTGGTGCGACCCGATCGATTATCCGACCAGACCTAGTGACACAGCAACAACTTCACAAGGGCAGAATTTTCTCACTACGGACAGCTACGGGAGAAACTGCACCTGTTCATGGAGAGGTCAACCTCCAGACACAGTTGGGAGACCTTGTGTTCCGACATAATTTTCTGGTCGCGAACATTATGGATGACTGCATTCTCGGAGTGGATTTGCTGCGACCACATGGAATCACGTTGGATTTGGGCAAACGTGTATTGAAATGGCAGAATGTAGAAGTACTGATGGAGGGTCCCAGCGTCCAAATTCCCAAGATGAATGTAGTGGTATGTACTGACACTGATGTACCGAATTCTTCCGAAAGCATTGTATGGGCCAAGCTTGATGGTGATTCTGGAGACCAGTGATCTTATCTGATAGAGCCAACGAAGACGTCCGCATTGCGCAGTTTGATTGTAGGACGAAGCCTTGTAAGATCTTCAAGGAACGGATACGAGCCAGTTAGAGTCCTGAACACCGCAGACTCAACCACGAGCATCAAAGTGGGAGAAGTCATCGGCAGCTGCCAGCCTGTTTCCACCATCACCTCTTTGGAAGCCACTCACGACCATCATTGGAAAAGGAGGCAAGACACAGTTAAAGCCCGGGAACCCACGTCTGCCATATTGAAGCAAGTCAAATTCCCAGTGCAGCTATTCAAACGAGCCTCTGATCTGGTCACCAAGTACAGTGACATCTTCTCAACAAGCCCGGATGACCAAGGCCGAACGAGTATGATAACTCACGTCATAGATACACGGGGAGCCAAGCTGATTCGATAAGTACCGAGACGTCTCCCTATAGCCAAACAAGGAGAAGTGAGCGCGCTGATCTCGGACATGGAAAAACATGGCGTTATTGAACCTTCTGGCAGTCCATGGGCCGCGCCTGTAGTTCCAGTAAAGAAAAAGGATGGTAGCACTCGTTTTTGTGTCGACTATAGGCAGCTTAACGACGTCACCAAGAAAGATAGTTACCCGCTTCCACGCATCGATGACATCATGGACACTTTAGCCGACGCAAAATGGTTTTCTACACACGATCTCAAGAGTGGCTACTGGCAGGTAGAAATCGACAACAAGGACCGAGAGAAGACCGCATTTTCAGTTGGGACCAGATTGTGGCAATTTGTGGTGATGCAATTTGGGCTTTGCAATGCTATAGCCACTTGCGAATGCCTGATGGAATACGTGCTACGAGGCCTAACCTGGAAACCTGCTTAGTGTACCTAGATGACATCATCGTCATCGGGAGAACGTTCGAAGAGCATAGGCGGAACTTAGAAGAGGTTTTCTCCCGATTGCGACTGGCAAATTTGAAACTTAGTCCCGACAAGTGTACCCTTTTTGCACCTGAAGTGGAATACCTGGGACACGTCGTATCAGCAGAAGGGTCAAAACAGACCCTGAGAAAATTGAAGCCGTGAAAAGCTGGCCAACACCAAACAACAAGCACCAACTACGAAGTTTTCTGGGTCTGGCAACCTACTATCGAAGATTTGTCAAAGACTTTGACAAAATAGCTAAGTGTCTCCATCAGCTAACCGAGAAAAATCGTCCGTATGTCTGGAATGAACAATGCCAGACAGCCTTTGAGACCCTGAAGGAAAAGCTGTGTGAATCACCCATGCTGGCGTATCCGAAACCCGGAAAAATGTTTGTAATTGACACCGATGCAAGCAACGGCGGTATTGGAGCTGTACTCTCCCAGCAGATCGATGGCGAAGAAAGAGTCCTCTCGTATTACAGTCGGGTTCTTTCAAAAAGTGAGAGGAACTACTGCGTGACCAGGAAGGAGCTATTGGCTATAATAGAGGCCACCAAGCAGTTCCACAAGTACCTATATGGCCAGAAATTCGTTTTTCGAACGGACCATGCATCACTGAGATGGCTGCTCAACTTCAAAAACCCCGAGGGACAAGTTGCGAGATGGATCGAAAGATTGCAGTCATACGACTACAAAATTGTTCATCGGAAGGGCGGAGTCCATGGAAATGCTGACGCCCTATCCCGCCGTCCACGTCCAGCTCACTGCAAGCATTGCCGACGGATTGAGGAAAAGGAACCACCCGTTGATTTGCGATTGATAACGGCCGAATTCGATGCAGGTTGGTCATCGGAGGAGATTCGAAACGCCCAGCTAGCCGATGAAGGCATCGGACCATTGCTCGTATGGAAGGAGACGACTGGGTGACCTGAGTGGAAGGACGCTTCGATGCATGGCGCAACCCTGAAAAGCTATTGGGCTTAATGGAACTCCCTTCAGGTGGAAGGTGGCGTACTCAAGCGGAAATGGGAAACGACGGATGGCAGCTCCTATAGGATGCAAACTATACTACCCAAAAGCCGAGTCCACGATGTGACTAAGGAAATGCATGAAGGATCCTCGGGAGGCCACCTTGGTGTTAACAAGACCTTAGCGACATTGCGGGAGAGATTCTACTGGCTCCACGCTCGAGAAGACGTAGAGGACTGGTGTCGCAGATGCACAATTTGCACTTCCGTCAAAGGTCCAAAGCGACGACTGAGAGGACAAATGCAAACCTATACCGTAGGGGTACCATTTGAAAGAATTGCTGTTGACATCGCAGGTCCCTTTCCTGAATCAGAATGGAAAAATCGATACACGCTGGTTGTAGCCGATTATTTCAGCAAGTGGCCCGAGGTCTACCCCATTCCCAACCAGGAAGCAACTACTGTAGCCGAACAGCTAGTGTTAAATTGAGCCAGTAGGTACGGCGTACCTTGTGAACTACATTCAGATCAAGGTCGAAGCTTCGAATCACTAGTTTTTAACGAAATGTGCGAGCTGTTGAGAATACAGAAAACGAGGACAACACCACTGCATCCCCAATCCGATGGAATGGTCGAACGTTTCAACGGCACTCTCAATAAACACCTGGCCAAGATGGTTGACGAGAACCAAAGAGACTGGGACCGACACATTCCACTATTTTTGATGGTGTACAGAGCTGCCAAACATGCATCGACGGGCCAAGCTTCAGCCAAAGTCATTTTTGGAAAGACTATTCGTCTGCCAGCTGATATAAAGCTCGGAACACCCCCCGAGAAACCCCAAACCATCTCGGAGTACGCAAGTCAGCTAAGACAACAGTTGAACCAGATACATCGGACAGTGCAAAAACACCTCGAATCGGCTACTGACCGCATGAAGACCAGGTATGATCTAAAGGCTAATTCAACTGGCTTCCAGCAAGATGACTTAGTGTGGCTATATAACCCGCAACGGCGAAAGGGTAGGTCTCCAAAGTTGCAAGATAGTTGGGAGGGACCATACCGAGTTACAAAGCGAATTAACGAAGTCGTATACCGAATACAGGAACATCGTAAGCCGAGAACCAAAATGAAAATCGTGCGTCTTGACCGTCTTGCCCCATATTACACCCAGGGAGAATTGACTACAAATAGCGACACATCTTTTCGGGGCGAAAAGAACTGAGGTGGCGGCAGTGTTACATGTACAAATAATTCTGCGAGCTACTGTCGCAATTGTTTTCACAACAATTAAGAACATCAACAAAACGAATTCACTCGAAACCACGAGAACCTAACAAGCATAAACAACATCTGAAAGTGAGTCACTGCTCCATTCATTCACTGATGGAATGTTCCCGCTAATTCACCAATGTACGAGAACTGAGTTGAATGATTAGAGACCCTATATAAAGGCAAGCTGAATGAATGGGGGGATCATTCATTTTCGACCGCGATAAGAAATGCGAAAGAGTGTGGGAAGCGATATTGTTCGAGTAATAGAAAAGTGATTTTCGTAATAGTGAAGTGATTTAGAAGACAATTGCGATAATAAATTTATGGACAATTGTTAGATTTTTAATAGTGAAAATTAAAATTAGTGAAAGTGTTAAACTGATTATTGTGCATTTTTATAATAAAATCAACTCTTTTAACTTAAATTAAAAGACATTGCATTTTCACTTTGCCGGAACATTAAAATTATTGGCCGCGAACCAAAACACGCGACAATATATATATATTTATATATATATATATAAATATATATATATATATATATATATATATATATATATATATATATATATATATATATGTATATATATATATATATATATATATATATATATATATATATATATATATATATATATATATATATATATATAAACATAAATATGTATATATATATATATATATATATATATATATATATATATATATATATATATATATATATATATATCTGATTTAGAAAAAACATTTAATTTTAACAGAAAAAGGGAAATGATATTCAAATGTTAAAATAAACTATAAGTTTTTTTTCATTAAAAAGCCATAACTATATATTATTTTTTTTTATTTAAATAGCGCCCCAACGATAATTTCATATATGAAATTATTTGAATTTACTTTGTCAAGCAATGTGCCTGAAGTTTTAAATGTTAAAAATTAAACGAAAATATTGTATGTCAATATAGGAGAAATAATTTTTACTAGCTGCAATAAAACATTTTTTGATTTTAAGATTCCAATTTTTCGACATATTCGACTTTGCACGATAGGGGTATAAAATCTAAAATAACAATATAAAAAAATTATATACTGAAAATTTTTACAGGTTTTGTAGATCAGCTGATGGTTCAAGAAAGATTCTGAACACTAAAAAAAGTGATCTCGTCAATCATGCGAAAGCGAAGTCACATTTGAACGCGGCTAAGCGATTTTCTACCAGTAGACAGCGAGTCATTACGTTTCCCGCAGAAAATTATGAAACGTCGAAAGCCGAAGCTGCCCTGGCTTGTTTGCCGCCGTCCATTGTTCGATCAACGCAGCAGACCATTTGACCAAAGTGTGTACTTCGGTGTTTACCGATAGTCAACTCGCCAAAAGCATAAAGACGCACCGTACTAAGTGTAGTGCAATCATCAAAAACATTTTTTTTCCTCATTTTGAGTGCGAACTTCTAGAGGACATCGCTGGTGGTCCCTACAGCTTGCTACTTGATGAATCTAATGACATATCAGCATCCAAGCTTCTTGGGATTGTCATCGTCTGTTTCAGCAAATCGCAGGGGAAAATGATCTCCACCTTTTTGAGGCTGGTTGAACTTACCGCGTGTGACTCGGAGGCCATCATCACAGCAATGACTGAGACCGTTGAAATGTTAGGACTTGACATTTTAAAAATGCGATGAATCGGGATTGACAATGCAAGCGTTATGACGGGCATCAACAACGGGGTCTACGCTTGTCTTAAACAGCTCATACCAAACCTCATCTTAATTCGGTGCCTTTGCCACTCGTTGCAGCTAGCTCTGTCCCATGCTAGCGCTGAAACTTTGCCGCGGTACATCGAAACCATGATCGCCGATACGCATACTTGGTTTTCGAGATCAGGCCCCCGACAAGCAAAATACAGTAAACTGTACCAAACTTTGAATTGTGGGAAGAAACTATTGAAAATTTTGCAAATGGCTAATACGAGGTGGATTTCCATTGAACCTGCGACAACTCGTATCATCTATCAATGGGATTCGCTGAAACTTCATTTCCGACTGGTCAAAGGTTCGGAAGATGTTTTACCACTGAAAATCTTTCTTTAATGTATAATGACGAGCAGAATTTGCTTTACTTGCTTTTCTTAAAGCCAACACTCACTGACGTGCAACGAGTAAACAAACTCTTTGAGTCTAATGAGGTGGACCCAACCAAACTGCTCAAGGTACCTATTTTAATTATTGTAGAATATTTTCTAAAACAGGAAATTGATTCATTGTGTTTTCCAGGATTTGGTTTTGCTTATCGACGATTATTTGGATCCGAAACCCTACTTGGGTTTTGTGACTGAAGCCAAGCTGGATCACTTGAGGAAACATAATCTAATGAGCCTTGAAGAAGAGACCATGTTTCGGCAACGCGCGAGAAATTTTATGCTGAGTTTATTCAAACAATTGCAACAGCGACATCCCGAGAACATAAAAGTCTTGCAACAAATCGACAGATTTTCCGTCAAAACTATTTTGAACGCCCACAAGGAAAAAATTTGCAACTTTCTTGCCTCTTCGGGTATCTCGGCAGACTTGGCAACTACGATTCAGCGACAATACGACGAAATTCATTTGGTTCGGTGGAACGAGAAAAACGATACAATCGCATTTTGGGATGAAGTTCGTAAGTATACGGACGCAGCAGAAAAAAATCCCTTCAACGAGCTTGTCGAATTCGCACTTGGTGTTTTGGTACTGCCACATTCCAACGCTGACGTCGAGTGAGTATTCAGCCAAATGAATATCGTGAAGAACAATCTGCGCAATAAAATGCGAACCAAAATGCTCAATGCCCTTCTGGTCACAAGATTTGCACTTTGACGTCAGGAAAAATGCTGCAAAAGCTACGTTTTTCCCACAGAAGTATTGTCGCAGATAAAGTTTTCAAAAAAATACGCCGCAGATGATGAAGAAGAAATCACTGATTGCGATGTGGTGAACGAAATGGTATCGCTGCTCAACATCGATGAAATCGAATGGCATTAATTTTTGATGTGATGTTACGTTCTTGTTGCCAAATTGTGATACTGTGCCCTATATCTTTATCGTATAATTGATAAATATATACTCGTATATTTATAAATTGTTCGATACATTTGTACTTTGACACTTTAATGTTTGAAAAATAGAGAAATATGTGAAAAAAATAAAACTTTTCTTTAAAAAACAACAGAATTCGAATTTCAGTAAAATTGCTTAAAGACGAAACCGATTTTTATTGTATTGTAAACATTCCTTATCCTTGTTTTATTCTGTACAGTAAGGACAACGATTTTAGCCTCAATTTGTTGTTTTCTCGCTTGTTGATATGATACCAACCAAATAAGCAAAAATACTTCAAATTCAGGATTCCTGGAGATTTGTCACTTGCATTTTAGTTGTGAATTCAGTAGGCCCCATGTCTCTCTTTGTAGCAGCCGAGCTTTCGGAGGCAGACTCCTTAAATTATTGATGAGTTCATTTCGCTTACGTTCAAGGATTTTTATTTGAATTTGAGACAGAGTCCAGGTTGAATTCCTCAATGTATGATTGCCACCAATTATGAGTTTGGGTTCTTTTCTCAACTTTTTTCGATATGCTCGTATTATAATTAACTCCATATCATAGCTTAAATGAACTTCTGAGTATCACTCAATTAAATCTATGGTTAAAAGAATTACAAACATAAAAAATCTTGTAAAATTTAGATGATCAATATCTAAGATATGCTTCCGAATGAATTATAAGAAACAGCAAAATATTTTTCATTTGAATCGCATATTCATTCCAAAGACTACTCCACCATCCTTTGCTCTCGACTATTTGATGATCAAACTCAACTCAGCGCAAACCAAAAATTCTAAGCATTCGCATAAAAAAACATAACAAAAGAGATCATTAAGCAAAGTATTCAACATATTTCGTTGCACAAATACAAGAGACAAATTATTAATGCATGTATTCACTTAAAGAACTTACGTCGATTCCTGTAGAAGTGCGGAACACATTTGCATGTCTTCAACGCCAGCTGCATACGACATTCCCTCAGGCACATTCCGAAACTGTAGATAGGACTCGATACCATGTCCTCGGCTTCATGCGGGAACCGACATCTTCGCTGCTTGATGGTGAACCTACGGAACGCCGAAAAAAATACTTTGTTGGAAAAATGCATAATATACTTGCAACCACTCTCATCAGCCCCAACGCTGCACCCTCGATATCTATGCACTAGTGTTTTAAAATATTAAGTGTGCAGGGTGGATACACAGGGAAGGAGCGAGCACTTTATGCTGATTAACCCAGCACTGGCTCCGGCTTCAACGCCCAACCATTCCAACCCCAAGCATTCCACCCCACGCCACTCGATTCACAACTCAAACTTACACTCGCGCTGCCTCCGATGCAAAAATCTCCAGAGCGACCAACTCCGCCGTGCTGTAATCAGACTCGTGGAAAGTGTATCTTTGTTTCGCGATATCAGGAACCTCCATGGCTCCGTGAAAGTACACGTCGTAGGACGTCGATAAATTAATTATCTGTGCATAAATTTCACCATCCAGCGGGTGTACAGACACTTTCTCCGGATGTTTAATGAAATTCCACTGATTGTTTCTCCAATAGCTGGTTGTTAATTAAATTTTATTAATTAAACGTTTATTCAACGAATAAATGTCTAGTTATAAGTCGATAATGATGAAAATATTCAAAAGGAAATATTTAAGATTCAAAGTGGCTGAGGAGAATGCAGAATGGGGAAAATGCTTTGGCAAGGACGATTCCGACATATTTTTATGTAGGACGACGGCTTTTGAAAATAAACGGCCTGTTCCTGTTTGCAGGCTACACTGAGGCAATTCAATTTCAACGCAAAGGATTTTCAGCTCCAGCACTGGGATAAAACGTACTTAAACTGAAATACTGAACGCATGAGATTTCAATCCTTTTATTACTTCAATCCTTTGAAAATATATTACCCGAATAGCTTTGCATTTTGAGTAGATTTTTTCCCACTGCTACAGCTCAGCTCGCTTTCCAATGTTGCTTCCGAACGGGTTGTTAGCCAAGCTAAATCCCATCTTTATTACAAACCCACACACATATATGCAAGTGTATGTCCTAGAAAATATACGGGAAGTAAATCGTCCTCAAAATATAAATCTTTCTAACATAGTCAAAGTGAAGTGCATAAATTTTAGACTCAGCTCAGTTGTGCAGGAGGCATATTTTATATTTTTAGCCTCGATTATAATGTTGGAAAATTGTTTTGCCTGTTTTATAAATTTTCGAAAAGCGTCAAAGTTACATTTGATATTCTTCATTCCTAAAAAGAGTTATATCAGAATAATCTTTCACTTTATTCTGAAATCATTCTTATTCTTGTAGTTAAAACTACTTAGTCACACGTATATGGGCAATTTTTGTATAAATGAAAAAGTGTTTTTGACAAAGGAAAATATATTTTATTTTGGCATACTAACGGAAGTAAAATAAGCAACAAATTATTCAAAGTGGCCGCCTTTAGCCTTTACACAGCTCTTTAATCTGTTGAGCCAGTCATCGATAGCAGTGCGCACTGTTTCTAGCGGAAAATTAGCTACTGCTTCTGTCAAAGATCGCTTAAGGCTCTCGATATTTGGGTGTCGTCTCGTGTACACCATGGACTCTAACTCCGCCTACAGTTTGTAGTCCAGGGGATTCAAATCTGGGCTCCCTGAAGGCCATTCCGTAGCCCTTATAAACTCTGGAATATTGGTTTCCAACCACGCTTGTGTGGTTCGAGGTTTGTGGGCTGGCGCAGAATCTTGCTGGAAAACCCAATGTCGGTTGTTGAATAGCGTAGAGTTCAGCGGCTTCACACATCCCTCCAGGATGTCCGTTTGATAATTTTTCGCTGCAGTTTTTACGCCTTATTCGCAAAAATGTAGCTCGGTGACCCCTTCGTAGCTGACACCCCACCATACCATGACTGATGCTGGATGATGTCCTCGCTGTACCCTAGTGGCAACTTCTCGGGCTTCTCTGGAGCTGTGGGCATACACCTTATCATTTTGGCGCTTGAAATGTTCCTCCACCGTAAAAATTTTTTCATCGGTAAATAAAATTTCTCGATGTTTGTCGTTGCCGTACCGCCGAAGGAGCTCTTTCGATTTGGTGCTCCTAATTTGCTTCAACTGCTCAGTCAGCAAATGTCCCGTTGATCGTCAAAAGGCACTCATCCCGAGGTCCGATTTTATGATGCGAGACATACTTCGGGTGGAGATGTTCATCTCTCGAGCCATGATTCGTTGTTTACGAAGTGGATTTCGACGAATTCGACTCTCGACTGCTTTGATGGCAGCAGAAGAACGTACATCACGCGGACGTCCAGAACGAGGTCAATCTTCAATAGTCTGGATCTCGTTATATCTCTGGATCGCACGATACACAAACCTTTGCGTTATTTTTAACGGGCACAACAACTTGAAAATTTCACTCGCGGATTTTCCACACTTATGTAGTGCAATCACTGCAATTCGGTTTTCATTTACACCCCATTCCATCTTCACACGTTAACAAACAAACTTTAAATGACCATCAACTGTCAACAACATTATGACGTTTATAAAACTGGCCGATATTGAAATTTCACTCATAAAATAAAGGTGTTGCCAATGTGAGAAATAATGTGACAGAACTTACGGCAGGACTATGTAGAAAACACTCGTATACCTTTGAGGATAAATTTAAATTACTCTTCATGCTTCGTGCCGATTTCTATGTTTTTTAATGCTCTTTTACCATCAAAATTTTCCCCAAATCCAAAAATAAAAAAGTTGACCGATTTTATTACTTGCCTGATTTAAGTTACACGAAACAAGCTGAGAGAAACAAACTATGGTATACTAAAATCACTTCAGATTACTTGGATAAATGCTTTTCATAAGAAAACTCAAAATCATTCATAGCTTTAGGCAAATTACATATAATTAAACTTGGGCAAATATACTCGTATATAGAAATTGGATAAACTACACTCGTACGTTGGAAGAAAGGCAACGAAACCACATCGCAGCGGGAGTGCCAGTCGACAAGAGAATTCTTGGAAGCTAGCATTCTTTGGGAAGTGCTGAGCCCACGTACCCGGGGGTTTCTGTAAAGTTCCTCTACGAGACACAACGATCTCTGGACTATGAATAGAATATGGAATTGGAGCTGATATTTTATGCTGATGGATATGCTATTTAGGAGCTAGTTGCATAGTACGGTACTGCAAAGGTCAAACTCATGCGTGAACGGCTCCAACCTAAGTACCATTTCCATCACGATAAAACCTTGATAGGCTTTGGATGCATTCGGAGTTCACATCTTTGGTGGTGTAGGTTTAGTTGAGAAGCACTTCCAATTAGTGCAGGCCTGTGTAATGAATCATGCGACGCCGCTGGCAACCACTACCAACACACCTTACTGCTATGTGGCCTGTCATCTCATGTTGGTTGTGACGAGTTCAAATCCCACGTCAATTTTGTCGTGGGATGTCAACGTGAATTGGCAGCCACATGGGAATCGGTGTGGTAGTAGTGGTCGCCACCCAAGAACTGCTTCTCAACGCATATAAGGCGCAATTGTGCATATGTACATGTACACAATTAAGAAAAGATAAGGTGTGCATAATTTAAACACCTCAGGGCTGTGATCGAACAAAATTTTCGCGATTCAGTGACATATTCTGAGACTGCTCCAGTTGAAATAGGCTGTGAAACGTACTTTGCAGATTTAGTGGAAAAGCTTTTAAGCCATTTTGAGCTGTTATGTGCGCATTAATGAACTCCCTCAACATCAACGGGAAGTGTGCGCGCGGATACAAGGTATGATGTTCAGTTCGATCTAAGACATAATCAAATCTAAATAAATGCATCCAACAGCATCAGCAATCATCTCGATCCCAGCAACATCAACCCCTAAATTCTGCCCTCGTCTTTGCACCATCAGCAGCCCCAATCTCTCCCAGTGGGGGTGGCGCCTATTCAACAGCATACCACCAGCACACAGCTTTATGGAGTAGCAGTGGATTAGCAATCTTCGAGAACTCATCACTGTTAGATCTGCATAGCTTAAATCGATATGAACCTACTGTTGAGGATACTCGGAGTTCACGCACATCCGAAATGGTAAGCACATTTAATGTCGATACGAAACCTAAATCGCGAGATATTGAAAATCTCGACAGTGATACAGTTTGGAGTTGGAACCTTTAATGACAAATAAGGAAAAAATCAGTTGGCATATTAATTTAATGAAAGGTTAAACAAAAAAGTATAGTTATTACATAACGGTTCTGTATTATAATCATATTTTATGGCCACAGCCTTCTGACCGTTTGCGATAAATCGTCACCTTTCATATTCATTTCCCTACTAAACTTTATCCAAATATTTAAATTTTTCTTAGTTAAATGCCAAGAATGAGAATATTCACTATCTACCTAAAGTTAATTAAAAATCATAAAAACAGTCAAAAAATAAGCCTAACACACCAAGTGAATTGGGAGTCAATCACTTATAAGTTTGAGTGAAGTAATATGTACTCCGTATTTTATTTCTCTTCTTCTTTTCTTAATTGTTTTTTTTTTAATAATAAGCCTTATTGGGTATTTATGAGTTGTGCAAATCTCATATTTAAAAAAATTTATTGAATTTTGGAACTGAAAGAAGTTTTACTCAAACTACATTGACATATTCAATCAGTCAAGCACTTCATTTGGAGTACATGATAGTTTACGGGCTCTTGTCTCTTTAGAATATCTTAAAAATTACAAAATATATATACGCAAAGCAAAATTAACAAAAATGAAAGTAATTAAATAAGAATGAAGACATGTATATGAACTCACATGAAATGATTTCCTACATTGAACGAGTCTTTTCAAAGAACATAGTTGCTAAATATTGCAATCCATTTAAAAATTAAAATATTTTATATTATATACATAATGCATTGATAATTATACACTATTATTATTTATATAAGATTGTAAATAATTTTTAGTAGAAACCGGTAAAGAATTTGCTCGATTAATTATAAATTGAACAAGTCACAAATTTAATATTGAGATAAAAATAGTTATGCGCTTTATAATATAAAGTTAAACTTATTAGTTTAGAACAAAAAAAAAATAATACAAAATTAAACAATTACAATAAATCGTAGAAAATAGAATGATAGAACCTGTGCGTATAAATAGAAGACGACTGATCTGATAAAATAACACAAATAATGAAAAGCATAGCAACAAAAATAAACAAAAATATTATGAATTACTAAACTAAAAACGACTTTCCTTTCCAGTGGTACTTTCTTTCAGCGGGAAGTAGAGTGAATGGTAAGTATGCCGTCACGAGGGTAGGGGTTGAGAGAATCCGCTGAAGCCGGTTTCGCGTCGCGCGCGGTACCTTTGTTGATTTTGGTTTTTCTTTAGCGTAGTTTTTTTCAGATTTACGTTAACGTAGTATATTTTTCGCTACCGCGTCGGTAAAATTCAGGAACGCGAAACGGAAATTAGATTTTTGTACTTTACTGGATTGATGAAGAAATACGGAGTAACGTAAAATAGGTTTCTTCTCCGTGTGATTGTTTTTGACGCGTTTGAAACGGGCGTTTAATGGTAGCTGAAACAATTGTAAATGAGCGTAATCCATTTGGAGACCCGCGACCGAAATCCTCTCCGATCTAGCTGGATTACGGTGCATGGATTGGTTGGCCGGTTGGCACCATCCGTTGGCATTACTCAGACTTAACGTCTAGAACCGACGAGAGGTCGGTTCCTCGTTCGGACTTAGACAAGAAAATCATTACACCTGTCTCTGAGCAGCTATCCCCATGAGGACTGGAACCATCCTTTGCATGACCTCTCTGGTTTGCAAAGATAGCCATGGGACCAAAAACCTGACCACACATGCGAACGGAAATAGCAACTCCGGGGGGAGCGGAACAGATGTGACTTCTCTGAAATCAACAAAAACAGCAATAACTAAAGACTTAAAGACTTTAGTTGATACTAAGGCATCAAAAAACGAACACAAACGGATGACTGAACAGAAAGGCTCAAAGATCAGATATATCATAGCGTTCAGGCGTAGTAAGGAAACTGCACTCACTCCGGAACACCCAACATGAGAAGAGTGCACAACAAAACACTCCGAGATGGAAAAACAAATAGCGGCAGAAAAGAAAGACAATCACCCAAAAGATGACTAAAATATTGTATTCAAAAACCGAAGCAGATAACATCTCTCCAAAGAGAAGGCTAGAGTGCATCCAGGAAGAAGGGCTAAGCATTTTAAAGAGAATTGATTCTGGATGTCTTCTTCTTTTTCTTAGTGCTGCCACCCCCTTTGCGGCTTCACTTCCCACAACAAGTACCTCTAACTATCTCGTTCCATTAACCGCGTCCTCCTATTTTAAAATCCAAGCAGCGATGAACTGTCTTCATCGGCCGAGCCAGACTAGCGTTTCCTCAATTTCCCCACTGATTCTCCCAACGAATACCATTTTGTGTATCCGTTGCTTATACATACGATTCATGTTATCAGCGCATCGCAGCTTCTGCAGTCTTACAGTCGTTGAAACCTCCGGTACGTCAAAAATTGCATACAGTTCATGGTTGTATCGAATTCGCCATTGGTCCCCATCTAACTTCACTCCAATTATTTGTCTCAGGTCCCATCTTTTGATGGCGTTCAATATATTTTCGGATGATTGTAGCAAACCACGGAAGTCACCGTAGTTGCAGGCATTAAGTTGCAGCAAAGGGGTGCGCAGCCCGGGGTGGCATTCTGAGGCCGGCTAGCACTTAGTCATGTCACGGGTTTTGCGGGGCACCCACCCTCTGCTCGTGGTTAGCCACCCTCCACATAAAACCTAACACAAAAGGAACGGATGTGCAAGGACACGGTCATAACGAAAAATAAAAAATTCGGTTACTAAGCAATTCATAGTCTTATATTTTGATTAAATTTAATTCACAAATAACTATCAAACAAAGACAATTAAAAAGGCAAAAATTCAATTAATCAAAGCCCCTTTTTATAAAACCGAAAGAATTTCAAATATAATGTTATTGTGAACAAACCAAAATCAAATCATTACAAAACAAGCGGAAAGAGTAAATTCAAAACAGAATGTGAAAAAAATATAATAATGGAATAATAATAATAGAATAGAAAATATCTTTATCGCTTACCCCTTGTACGTCTGCGGAGCGCTCTGGGATTGGGGAGAGAACGGGGCAACTGCCAGAATTTACAAAACTATTAAGTTTATCTTTTTTGTACACACTTTTAATACAAGTTGCACGCTAAGCACAAGTCATTAGTATTGTTAATATCCTGTCTAGTACTCCACAGTAGATATGCACTATTGTCACACAATGAAAGGGCACAACGAGGTTTATTCACAATAAATTACTGATAATCCCAAAAATTCTCCTCGTCCACATCTCACACACCTGATGCACAAGTTGTTTTAATTATTAGTATATTTTTTAAGTATTTTAACGTAGGAGTGCACTATTGTCACTCAATGAAGGGGCACAATAAGAGTTAATCGCAATAATCACTGATAATCCAAGAATTCTCCCAGTCAATATTTGCATCCACTTAAAACTTCTTTTTCCCTCTACCAATTATCAATATAAATCTTTTCTCTGAATTAAGACTCCAAATCACTCGGACACACTCCCATCTAATTCTTAATTCCAATCCCGACTCGAATTTTCTTCCCAATAACAATTCAAACTCATCCCAATACCGCAAAACAGCGCGCTCTTATCTAATTACCAAATACAGATTAACTAGCTCAAAAAACCAATCCCGCAATCCTTTCTTTTCTCAATTCCCACTACTATAACGAGGATATGTAATCGAACTTCAATACACTTCGATTCCATTACCCACACATCGTTTTTATCTCGACAAATGCAACAATTTCCATTTTGCATATAGGGCGATTTGCATAACCATGATAGCGTCTGGTTATATAAATCGTCATGCACACGGAAATAATTGCTTTTGTCGATATCCAAAAGGTGTGTTCCTGCGCTCGGGGGAACTTGAACCCAGGGTTTCAGCGAACTCCCCGATTGAGAGTCCACGACACTACTACCGGAGCCACCTTCTGATGATCTCCCGTTCATCCAATTCGCAACTTCAACTGTGCAACTTTTCTTAAAAGGCATTGGTATGAAACTTGTTAGTGGGAGAGAATGAATAGAATTAGTCAGTGTGAAGGAAAGAATTAGGTTTTGTTAGGGAAAAGGTATAGAATGAAATTTTGTTAATGGGAAGTAATGAATGATATGTTGTTAGAGGGGAAAGATAATATTATTTTTTAGGGTTTTGTACTAAAATACAAAACCCTATTGCAATCACGACCTGTGTCCGTCTGTCCGTCCGTCCGTCCGTCCGTCCGTCCATCCGTCCGTCCGTCCGTCCGTCCGTCCGTCTGTATGTCACAGCACTTTTTCTCCGAAACTATAGAAGCTACAGCCATGAAACTTTGTGGAATGGTCAGAAATGGTGACCTCTTGAAAGTTCAATGGTGGAAAGAATTTTCAAAGGGGTTTAAGGGGGGTCTCCCCATATAGGGAAGTGACCCCCCAAAAAAAAATGTTCATCATTGGTAGTCGAGTAGGGTGTCATTGGAAAGGTCTCAATGAGATCTTTTCAAAACAAGCCTTAAAATTGCCTTAAGAGTGCCGAGGGGGGCAGGGGAAGGGTAAATGTACGAACTTTTCGCGTACCCCCCCCCTCGCGATTGGACACCTTCCATCCGAAAAATCTGAAAAAAATCATGGGTGTAGGTCTTTATGAGTACAACAACAACAAATACATGAGAAGTCGAAATTCACTCAACTTTGTTAGTAATAGTATGATTTATTGATTTTATGTTTTCTTGAATAAAATCTAGACGGTACCCTTAAATTCAATGAAATTTAGCACACAGATGCCTATTGATAAGATTGATCTTTTCTGAAAGTTTCATAAAGATCGAATAGTATTTAACGAAGTTATAGCGATTTGAATTTTCCTGCATTACTATGGAACAATATGCCCTGTATTACTATGGAAACATATGGCTATGGAGCCATATGCGCTTTTTACCGACTTAGAAACTACAGCTTTGCTAGGATTTGCATGAACATTTCAGGAATGATAGGTATCATGAAAGTGAGTATATACAATTGAAACAAGTCGGAAAGGCAGGAGAGAGATCCTAGCAAAAGGGCTTTGTAACCATTCTAAGATTCTAACAAACAGGCCATGAATCGATGGTTACAGTACAGAGGAGTGGCCCCTGAAAAAAAAAATTCATGAAAAGTAGCCGATATGAGCATCAACTGAAAGTTCTCTATGAGAGCTTTTCAAAACAGTTCTTAAACTGACAGTTTTTGCTTCTGGGGGGCATAGGGGGGGGAAATACATCAAAAATATGTTTCCTCCCTCGCGAATGGACACCCGTGATCTTAAAAAATCTGAAATAATTATCAAGGGAGATATTTGTGGGTATAACTATAACAAACACCTCAGAAGTCAAAATTCTTTCAAC
The DNA here is from genome assembly GCA_963969285.1 of Odontomyia ornata. Classification (NCBI taxonomy): domain Eukaryota; kingdom Metazoa; phylum Arthropoda; class Insecta; order Diptera; family Stratiomyidae; genus Odontomyia; species Odontomyia ornata. Next base: position 45,990,756 of record OZ017742.1, read on the forward strand.
TTTGCTAATAATAGTATGATCCTCAAACATGACATGTTTCTTGATTTTATTCGTTACTGGTTACTGCATTTTGTAAGTTGAGTACAAAACCCTTCTGACACGAGCATAGGTCTGTCTACCCAACTTGTTTTCCTTTTTTTGTAATTAAAAAGAAAGAAAGAAAGGTAGAATTAATATGACGGCGAAATAAAAATTATAGGTAGTTGATTAAATGTAAAAAAAACAATATGTAAAGAAAAAGATATGTGTGCCCAAAAAAAGGTGGAGATGATACGGAGGCAATTTGATGTTGCGAATAGGAAAATGCCGGTACGACTAGAATCCGCAACAGGGTCAATGTTTCACACCCATAGCATAACACAGGTCTTACCACAGATTTGTATACTTGGAAGTTTGTTTTCCTGTGTTTGGAGCTGATCTTCAAAATCCTCAAACCTGAATAAAATATTTTACTTTTGAGCTGTGTGTTTCGACGTATTTCTTCTCTTTTATCAGCAGTTCTCGTTATTTGGATGCTTAAGTACACAAATTTACCCACGGTTTTCATATTTTATTCGCAAAGTGTGGTATTTTAAGCATTTGAGATATTTTGTTGTTGTTAACGACCGTGACAAAATATTGATATCTATGCATAGGCCACCACTTGGCTCGACTTGCATAATAACGTACTTCTTGTATCGACAGGTAGCTTTCTGATGATATTTAGAGAGCAAAATGGGGCCAGCCCATTTTTCTGTTTTAGTTCAATACTTATGTCAAAGTCGTCGGTGAGTTGGTTATTGATATGGACTTGTGAGTTTGCTGACGTCATTGTCATTTTGGTGAGATGGACTAATTTGGCTGGGATATCAAAGCAAGGCTTTATTTGGTACAGTACGTTACGACCAATGCTGTCGTATTGTTGTAATAATTGAGTTGTTAATTTGTCCGTTAAAGACTGCAGCGGTGTTCTGCTGCCTCAGTGAGTGGAATCAGTGATACGCTGGAAATGGCCTTGTCTGGGGACGCGTAAGTGCGCTGGCAAGCTAGCCTTATGATGTCCTAGGGCGGGTTGTTTTCTCACACCACAAAGGCTCACTACAAAATATTTGCACACTTACGCTTTATTAGGTGACCGGAGTCAATAGGCAAAACCGATTGGCTGGTGAAAAGGTGCCGATGGTCGAAGTATCCTGCCGAAAGAGATTGCAGGGAAACACGCGACGTTGAACAACTAATTTGCTGCGCGCGATGCTTAAGACGATTTCATCTTTGCTAAGGGTGGTTACGGCCCATAAATATGAGTTGAGCATCCAGGTAGTGGCGGTGCCTCCACATACCCCTCCCAACTAGATTGAAATCCAAATCTGCTGCCTTCGCCCATATCGGATGTAAAAGGCCAAGCAGCCCTGCGAGAGCACCTATAACATCGGAAAAAGGGAAAGTGCTCACCAATGGCTAGTTTATGAGCGGAGGGGCTAGCCAATGAGGCGGGTTCCATACCTGGTCGGAGTTCTGAATAGAAAGACTGAATTTCCGAAATTAATTATTCAATTATTCTTATTACTTCTAAGTTCATTTAAAAAATTATTGCAATGTGGCTCTACCAACCAACCACAAAAATTAGTTACAATATGGTTCTACAAATTCTTCCAGATAAGGTCTTTGCCGAATATTTTTGGAGGGATAAATTTTTATAAAAAAAAACAAAGTGTATTATAAAAAAATCAATTACATTTTATAGCAGCAATATTTTTCTAAATAAAAAAAAAAAATCAAAGAAAAAATAACTTACCCACTCCATTCGACAAGCGCTCATTGTTGGGAGGGGTAGTAGTGCCAGCAATCTATAATCTTATATTGATTGGATGCTGTTTTTATAATTTATATAATTCGATAAATTAATTGGTAGGTTGGTGTCGATTTCCTTGAATTCAATATTTTGCTCTTTCACTCCTTTTGTTACACGTTCTTGTTACACTTGGAAAATGGTGTGCTCATGAAATCATTCATTTGGCCTTTTTGAAACTTTTCCGAAAACCAATCATTAACGCATGCACCGTATTTTTGTTTTGATTCATTGGAATCTTGTCCAATATTTTCACTTTAACCATTTAACACGTATGAAACTATATTATGTTTTCCAGCGCAAAAACATCGAATTTATTTAATTGTGACACGATTAAGTATCAATAAAAATATTTTCAGTCTCGAATTTATTGAGCACTAGCGATAAAAAAATTATGTTTATTATCACATTAGAATCTTTTGACAACTACTCTACACCACATCATATTGGAACTCCCCCCCGACAGCAATACTCTTAGAGAGCCCCACCCCTAGGTACCAGAGGAAACTCGCTGGGGGAATGCCAGTCGACCGAAGCATGCATGCAGGCTGGCATTCTTTGGCGAGCGCCACCCCCACGGACCCGAGGATATGGGGGTGCCGTGAGGTTCTCTCCTGGCATGACAGGTAGCGACCCTGACTGAATCTGGACTACGCTTTGGACAATGAACTGGAATTGATACTTTGGGCTGGTGGATGTGATGGTTTGGACCAAGTTGCTTTGCACGGTAGCGCCAAGGTGACACTCGTGCGTGAATGGCTCTAATTCAACTATCATACCTTCCCCGTCCCGGTAAAACCTTGTCAGACCTCAGAGCACGTTCGAAGTTCACATCATTCGGTTGGTAGTGTAGGTTGGGGTTGAGACGGACTCCTGATACGCGCTGGTCAGGCTCTGAGCACTTGTCTCTATAAGAGCTTGTGCCAACCCTCGCATGGCCGCCCTGCTCTGCAAAGATAGCCATGGGACTAAAAAGGCGACTACACCCATGAACGGAGATAGCGGCTCAGAGGGGGTCCCAATAAAACTGGAGCAACAAAAACCCCTAAAAAAAAGATCAAAAGAACCTTGAAAAGAAAGCATAACTAACAATAATGACTACGCAACTAGTAGCCGCAGCCAAAATGCTAACAGCACATCCAGAGTGGTACTAACGATGGCAAAAACAGACATTCTTGTCTCGACAGAGATTTTTCTCTTCGGGCACAGCAAAAACGATGCGAAAGCTAGAACGTACTAAAAAGGCAGGACGCATCAGATGTTCGAGGAGTGGAGGAAAATATGAAGAACATCGAGAACTCGATGGTCACTGCTGCGACCGCTACTGAAGCTATTTGATCTTTATGAAACATTCAGAACAGGTCAATCTTTTAAATAATTGTACACCAAACTTGGTTGAATTTAAGGGTACCCTTAAGATTTTATTCAAGAAAATGTAAAATCGATAAATTATACGATTACTAACAAAGTTGAGTAAATTTCGACTTCTCACGTATTTATTGTTATTGTACTCATCAAGGCCTACATTCGACGTGAGGCTCAACGTTCGCGGAACCATGACGAGGCATGCAACTGGGTGGCAGCAAATAAGTCGGCCAGGAAATGCCTTCGCAAACTGATCAACAGTAGCAAGGCTCGCTGCTGGCAAGAGCTAGTGGACAGTGTGAAGAAGGATCCGTGGGGCCTTGGCTACAAGCTGGTCATGCGGAAACTTGGTGCTCTACGGAAACCTTGCATACATGACGTGGAAAAGATGGGCGCGATAGTGCGGGCACTCTTTCCCGCCCATCCCATCCGTGTCGACGCTGTCCATGGTGAAACAGCAGTCGAGTGCCCACTCTTCACACAGCTGGAACTGGAGGAGGCAGTCCTCTGATTGAAAGTGAGGAAGGCTCCAGGTGCAGAAGGTGTTCCAGATGAGGTGTTGCAACTTGTCTATCACCGCCGTCCCGACTTGTTGCTCAGCACATTCAACGCTTGCCTACGGGACGGGGTTTTCCCGGTACGATGGAAGGTGGCGAATCGCCGTCTTTATACCGCCCGTTATGCATGCTAGATACGGCTGGGAGAGTGCTAGAGAAACTCATCAAGGGAAGACTCACTGACGCGATTCGTGCTGCTGAGGACCTATCTCCTCGGCAGTGCAGCTTTAGAGCAGGACGTTCTACCATTGATACGATTGCAGAGGTGGTGAACGCGGTCCAAAGGGCAGAGGCATATAGTCGCACCAAGCGACGGATCGTCCTGTTGGCGACACTCGACGTCAAGAATGCCTTCAACTCCTCTAGATGGTGGATATTCTGAACACGCTGGAATACTCTTTTCAAGTTCCAGAATATCTAATGCGGCTTTTGGGGAACTACCTAAAGGACCGAAGCCTGCTCTACGACACGACACAGGGCCAACGAAGGATGGAAATTACATCGAGTATTGCCCAGGGATCTATCCTGGGTCCAGACCTGTGGAACGTGTCTTGCGACGGGTTACTGAGACTTGAGATGCCAGATGAGGTGCGCTTTGTCCGCTATGCGGATAATGTTGTGGCTCTGGTCACTGGACGCACCGTTGAACAAGCGAAACTTAGACTAGATATGCTAACGTGCTGAGTGAGGGACTGGATGACTGCTCGAGGGTTCAGTTTAGCACTGGAGAAAACCGAAGTGGTTATCTTGACAAAAAAGAGAATCCCTAGAGTAAGGATGATCAGTATTGGCTACATACAATTTGAATCGGAGCCAGTGGTGAAGTACCTGGGGCTACTGATCGACTCGAAGATGAGTTTCTCTGAGCAAATCAGGGCAACGGCTGAGAAGGCTGCTTCGGGAATGTCGGCTCTGAGTCGACTTATGGCCAACGTAGCGGACCCAGCCCATCAAGAAGACGCCTCTTGAGGAGTTCTGTAGGCTAAGTGCTACTGTACGGAGCAGAGGTATGGGGCGACGCTCTCAGCAAGGAGGTATACCGAAAACGTTTGGCACAGGTACAGTGAAGAGGAGCACTCAGGATTGCATCTTCGTATCCAACAGTCTCCGACTCGGCGGTGAGAGGTATTGCAGGCGTGATACCTGTCGCCCTTCTTGCTAGAGAGCGCCGTGCTATTTACCTGCGCCTTAACAAGGATGCGAGGGAGATGGTTGCCCGCGAGGAGAGGCAGCGCTCGCTCAAGGATTGGCAGCAGTCTTGGGTCAATTGCACGAAGGGAAGGTGAACTGCGCGCTTCATCCCGGATGTGAGACCGTGGCTAAACCGAAGGCATGGTGAGACTGACTTCTATCTGACCCAGCTTTTGAGCGGGCATGGGTGTTTTCAGTCTTACCTGCACAAGATCGGTAAGTCACGGTCCCCCGATCATTGGTTTTGCCCAGGAGAGGAGGACAATGCCTGTCACACATTTTTTGCGTGTACAATATTGGACAGGCTGCGAAGGCAACTCTACAGGGAGACGGGAGAGCCCACTATAGTCGCGGTGATGCTCGGATCGGTTGACAATTGGAACCAGGTGCCACATTATGCTCGGGCAGTGCTAAAAGATAAAAGGGACTCACAGCAGCCGGGGGCGCTGGGGGATCGCTCTCCTGGCATTTCCCCTTCCCCTCTCCCCTCCCGCTAGGAAATGGACTCCCGCGCTTGAGGGTGCCCCATGGCGTAACAAAACGAGACCTGGCCTGAAGTAATGTGTCAAACGGTTCCAGGCTGGGTTCTCAGGTTGGAACGGGAGGTGTTTATTGGGTAGCCCAGTCGCGCGTGGGAGTCCCACAGTCTGTGCATAAATAGCATTAACCACCCTACTACAAAAAAAAGGCCTGAATTCATGATTTTTTTAGATTTTTCGGATGAAAGGTGTCCAGTCGCGAGGGGGTACGCGAAAAGTTCGTACATTTCCCCTTCCCCTGCCCGCCACGGTACTGAAACGGCAATTTTAAGACTTATTTTGAAAAAACTCATTGAGACCTTTCCATTGACACCCTACTAAATTTATTTGAAGGGTCACCTCCAATTATGGGGAGACCCCCTTAAAACCCTTTGAAAAATTTTTTCAACCCAAAATTTTCAAGAAATCGTCACTTCTGACCTTTTCACAAAGCTTCATGGCTGTAGCTTCTAAAGTTTTCGAGAAAAAGTGCTGTGACATACAGACGGACACAGGTCGTGACTGCAATAGTGTTTTGTATTTTAGTACAAAACCCTTAAAACAACTGATGCAAAACAGGAGAGAACGAAGCCTCGACGATGATCCCGGTATGCTCTTAAAACCCCAAAATGGCCAATCTTACGTGGAGGTGCTGTGGGATATCAGAGGAAATGTAAGGCCCAAAGACGACCACTGCGGTTGGGCCACATATGTTACTGGTAAAATTCGGAGCAGAGGCCGACAATAGGAAAGCATTCTGCGACGCAGTAAAGAAAGTCCTCGACGAAAGCCCAACTATAGCCTCGCTCGAGCCGATGGCAATGACTGAAGTAAGAGACTTTAACAACATCATGGACCTGGCCGAGGTGGAAGAGGCCATCAAAAGGGAGTTCCCTAGCGAAGGCAGGATCAAAGCGAGGCTGATACCCGAAAACCATAGGGGACAATGCATGACCATCATTGACTTGACTGAAAAGGACCCCGAACAATTTCTGAATAAGGACAAAGTAAGATAGGAATGGTTGTTTGTAGGATACGGCAAAGAGCAGCACCTCTTCAATGCTTTAAATGCCTTGGCGATACCAGACAAGTATGCAAAGGACCCGATAGGAGTTCCGTATGTAACAAATTCGGAAGGATGCTGATCCACGACCTGATTTTGGACATGTCTTGGGATCAGGAAAATGCCGTGTATTCCAGGAAGCCCTAGCCAAGGCAAAATTAGAGCTTCGATGACCCGCATCCTGCAGCTAAACCTACACCGCAGTTTAATCGCACATAATCTGCTTGAGCAGTTTGCGAGGGACATGAAAGCCGACTTTATGCTGGTGAGTAAGCAACACCATGATAAAGGATCGGTATCATGGTATCCTAATGAAACTGGTACTGTCGCCATCTGGCTTCAGAACAGTGATTTCTAAGTGGATAGTTGTGGATGGAGGGATGGTTTCGTGTGGGTTTCTTGCTCAGAGACCACCTTCTTTAGTGTGTACCTAACACCGAACGAATCGATATCATCTTTCCAAGCCAAGCTTAATGCGTTGCAGGGCATTGTCGCGAATGCAGACGGCAACGTGCTCATTGGGAGAGACTTCAATGCTAAAACAATCGAATGGGGCATGCCTCAAACAGATCCACGGGGAAAATGAGTCCTAGAAATGCCAACCGACTTTCCACCGTATCGACTGTGAAGGAATCATACCTGACGTGACATTCGTTTCGGAGCCCTTAGTATGGAGGATACGCAGTTGGAGAGTACTAGAGGACTACTCAGCCAGTGATCATCAGTTGATTCTGCTTGAGATCAGTGATGTTGTCTCCCGACGTCCGTACTCTCGGCTTTCTACAATTGGATGGAACATTGGAAGGATTGACATCGAGAGGTTCGTCGACGTGCTCATAGAAGGTGCCCCGTTACAGGCAGAAACGCAGTGGACGGAAGAACTGACAGCTCAAGACGTGATGAGGTCAACTATGAGCATCATCACGACTGCTTGCAACGCTTCTATTCCTCTTCGAAAACCCCGGCACAGGAAGCCCCCGGTGTACTGATTGTCGACTAAAATCACTGCAAAGTGCAAGAAGTGTCACAAACTTCGGCGTGAGGCTCCATGGTCACGAAACCATGACGATACATGCAACCGGGTAGCAGCATATAAGTCGGCCAGGAAAGGCCTTCGCAAATTGATTAATAACAGCAAGACTCGCTGCTGGCAAGATCTAGTGGACAATGTGAGGTTCCGTGGGGCCTTGACTACAAGCTAGTCATGCGGAAGACTGGTGCCCTATGGAAACCTTGCATACATGATGCAGAAAAGATGGACGGGATAGTGCGAGCAATTTTCAACTTAGGCTAGGTATGCTAATGGGCCGAGTGATAGACTGGCTCACTGGTCGAGGGTTCAATTTAGCACTGGAGAAATTGAAGTGGTCATCTTGACAAAAAAGAGAATCCCTAGAGTAAGGATGATCAGTATTGGAGACATACTAATCGAATCGAAGCTAGCGGTGAAGTACCTGGGGCTACTTATCTACTCGAAGATGAGTTTCTCTGAGCAAATCAGGGCAAGAGCTGAGAATGCTGCTTCAGAAGTATCGGCTCTGAGTCGACTTATGGCCAACGTAGAGGGACCTAGCCCATCAAGAAAATACCTCTTGATAAATGCTGTAGGCTAAGTGCTACTGTATGGAGCAGAAATATAGGGCGACGCTCTCAATAAGGAGATATACCGAAAATGCTTGGCACAGGTACCGATAAGAATCTTCGTATCCGACAGTCTCTGATTCAGCGGTAAGAGTTATTGCAGGCGTGATAGCTATTGCCCTCCTTGCTAGAAAGCTCCGCATTATTTACCTGCATCATGGTTGTCCGCATTGTGCATTACACAACGGGAAGTTGGGCTAGGCCCCTCATCCCGCATGTGAGACCGCGGCTAAGTCGAAGGCGTGGTGAGACTGACTTCTATCTGACCCAGCTTTTGAGCGGGCATAGATGTTTCCCGTCTTACCTGCACATGATTGGTAAGTCACGGACCCCCGATTGGCGGTTCTGCCCAGGATAGGAAGACAATGCCTACCACCTATTTTTTGCGTGCATAAAATGGGACAGGCTGCAAAGGGACCTCTGCAGGGAGATGGGAGAGCTCACCCCGCGTAATATAGTCGCGATGATGCTCGAATCGGTTTAAAAATGGAACCAGGTGGCACATTATCTTCAGGCAGTCCAAAAATATAAAAGGGACTCACAGCAGCTGGGGGCGTTGGGGCTGGGGAATCGCTTGTCTGGTACTTCCTCTTCCCTCCCGCTAGAAGAGGGATCCGCCAGCTTGAAGGCGCCTCATGGCGTATGAAAACGAGACCTGGCCCGAAGTGATGTGTCAAATGTTCCCAGGCTAGGTTCTCAGGTTGACAGGGGAGGTGTTTAGTGAGTAATCCAGTCGATTTCTCGCGAGCATGGGAGTTTCACACTCTGTGCGTAAATGGGTATTCACCTTCCAACCACAAAAAAAAAAATAGTACGATTGCTTGTTGTTTTCCGTTGGATTGGACCCAACGGACTATCGAATAGCATTAAATTAGTTGATACATCAAAATTGATAATTGCCATGTTGATTTGGATGATGTTAATGAGAATGTTGTAGCTAATTTTTGATTAGAGGAGGAAGATGATGATTAGGTACTTCTTGGATAGTTTCTTCTTTTTGCTTGAGGGAGTTATATCTGATTTTTTGCTTTTGAGTGGCTTTTGGTTCGAATTGTGATTATCGCATGATTTTGTGGATGTGTCGTATGTGCTTTGATTTGACTTTACGGAGTCTGTGACATAAAAAACTAAATTTAAAATTTTCTAGGTCGACCTAATTGAACTTATTTCTATGCAGGCTTCTTTCGTGAAGGTCTCTCGAGCAGTTTGCCATGGCGGACTGTTCAATCAGTTTCTTGTAGCACTACAGCTCCTTCCAAATTTTTGCTTAGAAATATTTAGAGAATTTCGAATGTCAATCATTGAGGATGGTAGAAAGCAATACGCATTAACTTTTAGTTTTCTTAGTATGTAAGCACATTTTGATTTTAACGTACCGAATAAAAATATAAATAGTGGTTGAAAAAACTTTATAAATTTAAAGTAAAAATTGAAAGTCCTAAGAAACAAAAATAAATCTTTTTATATAGTTGTATATACATAACAAAACTAAGGACACACATGTAGGATAAGCTGTTTCGATGTCAAAACCGCAATTTTCCTCATTCTCAGCATATCACTTTTAAACTCAGCCACTCAAACCTTTAATTAAGAAGTTTTTTTCAAAAATACTTACTGGTACGAACTATACTTTGCAATCATTGAATTCACCGAATAACAAATGCCCAACTCAGTAATTGTTTCATCAATATACATCCTTGTTAACGTTCCACTGCTCAGTTCCGGATCAAAGTTCCACTTCAAGTCGTGCAACAATTGCAAGTAGTTGATGCTTGGTATCCCGAAACTTTTGTTCATCGGCAATTCATGGAAATTATCGAATGAAGCATTACCCAATTTCACGATGAAATGACGGAAATCATTCTTATCAGCTTCGTCTTGGAACAGAGCAGGATTCGCTCTGCAAAGAAAAATTTATCACTCGCAATTGTTGTCACTAGTACTCGCATAAATCATTCTTGGCTGCTCTGCAACACAAAACACAACCAGGATAACAAAAGTACTTACTCCATATACGCCTGAACCTTGGCTTCATCAATACGCTTATGAGGACAAACTGTTAAGCTTGGGAAACTTGTATTCCAGAAAAACTTATTGCGATCCATGGAGATTACCATGGGCGATGTTTGGTATCGCTCCCATGTCCTTTTGCTCAAAGACACAATCCCATAGAACGCAATGCAGATGCACATGAGCCAGAGCGCACTTTTCCCAGCAGATTACATGAAAGAAAAGTTGGCAAGGATTACACATATCAAAAGAGAGAGAGCGTACAAATTCATAGAAATATTGTAATTGTCCTTTTGCAAGTTATGCCAGTGCATACTCGTATTCGTTACGCTTGAGTCAATTCGTGTTTATCGTTTTTACGACCGTTGGCGGAGAGATTACAATGACCTAAATATTTGCAAAACTACGTGCCACGAAAGATCAACAGTGAACACAAGGACGAATGGAGCTCGCAGAGTGCACAAGATAACAAATGAATATTTACAAATTGTAAAATTGTACGTGACAGGAGTTGCATGCAATGGAACACGAGAGGAAAATGTATGATGTCTTCGGGTTTTCTTCTTCTTCTTCTTGGAATGAAAGGATAACTGAAACGAAATTAGCAAAACAACTGTAATTGAGATTTTCCATGTCTGAATAAAAGGATGTTCGCTTCGGGGATGTAGAATGGTCATGGGTCGTAATTAATTGAAATTTATAGTGAAGAAATGGATCTTGAGAAAAAATACATTTCACTGTTTTTCTTGAGGATGCGAAGTGCTAGCATAAAAACAACTTAGTCTATGTTCTCAGAAAAATATTCCAACTTTCTAGCAAAACAATTAAACAACGTGTTTTTTAATTTTTTACCTTTATTGCAAAGAATGGGGTTTTCACTCAATTGTAATTATAATCTCTACTACAAATGCCAAGGTCAGCTAGGCGCAATGGATTTCAACTGCACTTTTTAGTTGTTCTCTTACGATGTCATTCCTAAGCAATGACAGTGGCGACTTTAGCACATGGCTCTAGCCGCGTCCTTTTTCGGCTGCAGCCGGTAGGTAGATTCCTTAGGAGCGACTAGAACAGTTACGTCTTTTTTTTTTTTTTAACACCTCCCCTGCAATCTGAGAACCTAGCCTGGAACCGTTTGACACATTACTTCGGGCCAGGTCTCGTTTTGTTACGCCGTGGGGCGCCTTCAAGCTGGGGAGTCCCTTTCCTAGCGGGAGGGGAGAGGGGAAGAGGAAATTTCAGAAGAGCAATCCCCCAGCCCCAGCACCCCCGGCTGCTGTGAGTCCCTTTTATCTTTTAGGACTGCCCGAGCATAATGTGCCACCTGGTTCCATTTGTCAACCGATTCGAGCATCACCGCAACTATATTATCCGGGGTGAGCTCTCCCGTCTCCCTGTAGAGTTCCCTTCGCAGCCTGGCCCATTTGGTACACGCAAAAAATGTGTGACAGGCATTGTCCTCCTCTCCTGGGTAAAACCTACAATCGGGAGACCGTGACTTACCGATCTTGTGCAGGTAAGACTGAAAACACCCGTGCCCGCTCAAAAGCTGGGTCAGATAGAAGTCAGCCTCACCATGCCTTCGATTTTGCCACGGTCTCACATCCGGGATGAGGCGCGCAGTCCACCTTCCCTTCGTGCAATTCCCCCAAGACTGCTGCCAATCGTTGAGCGAGCGCTGTCTCTCCTCGCGGACAACCATCTCCCTCGCATCCTCATTTCGGCGCAGGTAAATAGCGCGGCGCTCTCTAGCAAGGAGGGCGACAGGTATCACGCCTGCAATCACTCTCACCGCCGAGTCGGAGACTGTTGGATACGAAGATGCAATTCTCAGTGCTCCTCTTCTCTGTACCTGTGCCAATCGTTTTCGGTATACCTCCTTGCTGAGAGCGTCGCCCAATACCTCTGCTCCGTACAGTAGCACTGACCCTACAGCACTCATCAAGAGGCGTCTTCTTGATGGGCTGGGTCCCCCTACGTTGGCCATAAGTCGACTCAGGGCCGATATTCCCGAAGCAGCCTTCTCAGCCGTTGCCCTGATTTGCTCAGAGAAACTCATCTTCGAGTCGATCATTAGCCCCAGGTACTTCACCGCTGGCTTTGATTCGATCTGTATATCTCCAATACTGATCATCCTTACTCTAGGGATTCTCTTTTTTGTCAAGATGACCACTTCGGTTTTCTCCAGTGCTAAACTGAGCCCGCGAGCAGTCATCCAGTCCCTCACTCGGCGCATTAGCATACCTAGCCTAAGTTGCGCTTGTTCAACGGTGCGTCCGGCGACCAGAGCCGCAACATCATCCGCATAGCCGACCAAGCGCGACTCATCTGGCATCTCAAGTCTCAGTAGCCCGTCGTAAGACACGTTCCACAGGTCCGGACCAAGGATAGATCCCTGGGCAACACCCGATGTAATTTCCATTCTTCGTTGGCCCTGTGTCGTGTCGTAGAGCAGGCTTCGGTCTTTTAGGTAGTTCCTCAAAAGCCGCATTAGATATTCTGGAACTTGAAAAGAGTTTTCCAGCGTGTCTAGAATATCCACCCATCTAGCGGAGTTGAAGGCATTCCTGACGTCGAGTGTCACCAACAGGACGATCCGTCGCTTGGTGCGACTATATGCCTCTGCCTTTTGGACCGCGTTCACCACCTCTGCAATCGCATCAATGGTAGAACGTCCTGCTCTAAAGCCGTACTGCCGAGGAGATAGGTCCCCAGCAGCACGAATCGCGTCAGTGAGTCTTCCCTTGATGAGTTTCTCTAGCACTTTCCCAGCTGTGTCTAGCATGCATAACGGGCGGTATGCAGACGGCGATTCTGGATTTCCCTTCCCCTTGCTGATCAGCACGAGCCTAGCCACCTTCCATCGTACCGGGAAAACCCCGTCCCGTAGGCAAGCGTTGAATGTGCTGAGCAGCAAGTCAGGACAATGGTGATAGACGAGCTGCAAAACCTCAGCTGGAATACCATCTGGACCTGGAGCCTTCCTCGCTTTCAGGGAGAGGACTGCCTCCTCCAGTTCCAGCTGTGTGAAGAGTGGGCACTCGACTGCTGTTTCACCATGGACAGCGTCAACACGGACGGGGTGGGCGGGGAAGAGTCCCCGCACTATCGCGTCCATCTTTTCCGCGTCATGTATAAAAGGCTTCCGTAGGGCACCAAGTTTCCCCATGACCAGCTTGTAGCCAAGGCCCCACGGATCCCTATTTACATCATCCACGAGGTCTTGCCAGCATCAGGCCTTGCTCTTGTTAATAAGCCTGCGAAGATATTTCCTGCCGGACCTGTATGCTGCTAGCCTAGTGTCTGCCTCCACCCGTGTTCGCGCCCGCTGGGCCTCTCGCCAAAGTTTGTGACACTCGCTTCTTTGTTCGGCGATCTCGTTTGACCACCAGTATACTGGAGGCTTACCGTGTCGGGGTCTCCGACGGGGCATGGAAGACTCGCAAGCAGCTATGATGGTACTCATAGTTGAGTTCACCAATTCCTTGGCTGTGGGCCCTCCACTCCCTGGCGGAGCTCCCAGCAACGGTGCGCCTGCCGTAAGCTCGTCAGCGAACCTCTCAATGTCCATCCTCCCAGTCCTTCATCCGAGGATTGAAGTTTGGGCATATGCACGCAGAGTGGCACCGTCGTGAATCTCAACCGCTATATACTGGTGATCACTAGCCGAGTAGTCCTCTAGTACTCGCCAGTTGTGTACTCTGGGTGCCAGGGACTCCGAAGCGAGTGTCACATTGGGTATGGTTCCTACGCAACCCCAGCGGCGGAAAGTAGGGGTGTTACCAGTATTTAGGACAAAAAGCGCTGTTCTGGCCGCCATGTCCAAGATTTGCTTTCCCCTTGGGTCGGATTGTGGCATACCCCATTCAATGGCTCTAGCGTTGAAGTCTCCCCCGACCAGCATGTGGCCCTCTGTGTTCGAGACCGCGTCCTCCAGGGCATCGAGTTTGGTTCGAAAAGATCGCATTGCCTCGTTAGGCGTCAGATAAACACTGAAATATGTTATCCCTGGACACCGCACCCACACAAAACCATCCCCGCGTCCATGGCCCTGCACCTGAAGGCGGGCGCTGTCTCGAACCCAGATGGCCAAGGTACTAGATTTGTCAGGGTACCACGCTTGCGAATCCTTGTTATGATGTTGCTCGCTCAGCAACAGGAGGTCAGCTTTCTTATCCCTCGCAAACTGCTCAAGTAGGTCCTGGGCGTTTGTGCTTCGGTGCAAATCGACCTGCAGGATACGGATCATTTGAGTATCGATTTGGCTTTAGTTAGGGCCTCCTTGAAAACCCAGCACCTCCCTGTCCCCGGCTCATGTTTTAGGTCGCCGGGTACTAGCTTAGCATCCTTGCAAAGAATGCATTTTGCCTCGTTCGTGCACTCCTTCCTTTTGTGCCCCGTTTCACCACATTTGTAGCACAGAGATCTCCTGTCGGGTTCCCTACAGCCATACGCGGTGTGTCCGTATTCGAGGCATCTGAAGCAGCGGATAGGGATCGCTCTTCTCCGTATCCTGCAGATCACCCAACCTATCTTAATTTTGCCCATCGCCAGGATTTGCTGGGCGTCTTTATCAGCTAGTTCGACAATAGCCATGCGTTGCCCCCTTGTGTTTTCACGTGTTTATCTTGCCTTGACTTCACTTAAGCTGGGGAACTCCCTCCTAATGGCATCCTCTACTTCAGCTTTGTCCGTGACGCAGTCGAGGTCCTTGATTTCCAGGGTGGCCATTGGTTCAAGCGAGGCAACCGTTGCCGCATCTCCAAGAACCTTTTGAACCGCATCACGGAATGCATCTTTGTTTGTGGCCTCTGGCCCGAATTCCACCAGCAGGCCACCGGTCCGGGTTGGTCGAACTGCTTTGATGGCAGTTTTGGTGTCGTCTGGCTTGACCGCTCCTTTAATTTCACGGAGGACATCTGCGTAGGTTCGGCCCTTAGTGGGTTTAATAAGCAGTGCCTCTCGCGAGGGTTTGCGCCGCGGTTCGCTTTTTGTTTTCTGCGGCATATCGGGGGGTTCCTTGTTCTTTTCGTGGTTAAGCTCTTTGTCTGTTTTTTCTAGGAGTAGCTTTTTGGCCGCTTTTTTCGCTGCCTTGTTTCGCACCACATGAAACTCCTCGCCTGGAGTGTCAACTTCGTTTATGGTCTCGTCCTTCCTCCTTTTCTCACGGTCGCCTTCAATTGGGCTACCGGCCATTCTTTTGCTGCTGCTAGGACCCACTGATGCCTCGAGGGAGAGCGTGTCTTTTTGGTGCTTTTCGGTTGCAAGCCACCTTCGCCTGTAGTGCGTTATGCGGTCAAAAAGCTCCTCCAGTTCAAGAATGCCATTCTTGACACTCTTGCCTATGTTTTTCTGCACTTTGCAGACAGCCCTCAGTTGTTTGACGATATTCCCCGCTTTCCGAGTAAGCCGCTCCTCTTCAACGCGGTCAAGGGCGATTGTGTTATTTGGCGCCACCTCTTGGGAGAAGCCCCCGTTTCCTAGCCCTTTTGCTTCTATCGCTTGGGTCGCGTTTGAAGTGGCGTCGGCCAACGGCAAGACTTGTCCCTCCCCCAGTCTTACACTGGCCTCTGTTGGTGTCGCAGCTCGATCCGGATTGTGTACGTCTTGCACTGGACGCTCCGGGGTGCGCATTGTCCTTCTACTACGCCCAAAGGCCGCAATGATGCCAGGTTGCACAACGCACTCTGCCTTCTTTCGTTCGTTAGTCCGTCTGTGGTCTGTCTCCGATGATTTAACCTGTGATGTTGACTTTGACAGTGTTTCTGGGGTTTGCTGCCTCCCCCCGCAATCGGTGACTTGCTTTATCGGTGTTCTTGCCAACAGCGGTTTTTGCCTAAAAGGGTTCTCCGTGCTAGCGTCCTGTTTGCTTGTAGTTATATCTGTTACAGAAGCCAAGTTCACCACTTCTATAACATTGCAGTCGCTGGATGACGACGGCCGGGAGCCTGTTCGCTCACTACCCTCTGCCGCCGGTACTGGGGATCCGACCCCCTGCACCGTAATTTGGTTCCCCTTGTGGACCTGCATGATTTGGTTTTCTGTCTGGGTTTCCGTTCCCATAGCATTTTACCTACTGCCAGGATATATGGATAATTTATGACGCCATATATTTCGTCATGTCACAGTGAAGATCATTGACACTCAGGTATTTGTCCTGAGACTCTCCCTTCACTGCCGACCATTGTCCGCGGTTGCTTATTGGTTATTCGCAGCAAACCTTTCGTGAAAGGTCTTCCCCTATCCGCAACCCTGGGGACGCGTTTGGTTCCCCGGTCTGAGGGCACTATCGATAAATCGATAACCAACAGTTAGGTCTTAGACATCATGGCAAATCCATCAGTGTTGGCTATATTCTATTGCAAGAAGAGGAAGTAGAAGAGTTATTGTTGGTCAAGCTAAAAAAGAACGAAAAACCACATTCATTGTACCCATCAAGATGTGAGGATCTATCCTTGGTCCGGACCTATGGAACGTGTCTTATGACGGGCTACTGAGTCTTGAGATGCCAGATGAGTGGCGTTTGGTCGGCTATGCGGATGATGTTGTGGCTCTGGTCGCTGGACGCACCGTTGAACAGTCGCAACTTAGACTAGGTATGCTAATGCGCCGAGTGAGGGACTGGATGACTGCTCGCGGGTTCAGTTTAGTACTGGAGAAAACCGAACTGGTCATCTTGACAAAAAAGAGAATCCCTAGAGTAAGGATGATCAGTATTGGAGACTTACGAATTGAATCGAAGCCATCGGTGAAGTACCTGGGGCTACTGATCGACTCGAAGATGAGTTTCTCTGAGCAAATCAGGGCAACGGCTGAGAAGGCTGCTTCAGGAGTATCGGCTCTGAGTCCACATATGGCCAACGAAGGGGGACCCAGTCCATCAAGAAGACGCCTCTTGATGAGCACTGTAGGATCAATGCTACTGTATGGAGCAGAGGAATGTGGCGACACTCTTAGCAAGGAGGTATACCGAAAACGTTTGGCACAGGTACAGAGAAGAGGAGCACTCAGGATTGCATCTTCGTATCCGACAGCCTCTGGTTCGGCGGTGAGAGGTATTGCAGGCGTGATACCTGTCACCCTCCTTGCTAGAGAGCGTCCCATTATTTACCTGCGCCTAAACGAGGATGCGAGGGAGACGGTTGTCCGCAAGGAGAGACAGCGCTCGCTAAACGATTGGCAGTTGCCTTGGATGAGTTGCACGAAGGGAAGGTGGACTGCGAGCATCATGCCGGATGTGAGACCGTGGCAAAATCAAAGGCATGGTGAGACTGACTTCTATCTGACCCAGCTTTTGAGCGGGCATGGGTACCTACCGGAACAAGATTGGTAAGTCACGGTACCCTGATTGTCGGTATTGCCCAGGAGAGGAGGACAATGCCTGCCACACATTTTCTGCATGCAAAAAATGGGTCAGGGTGCAAAGTAACCTGTACAGGGAGACGGGAGAGCTCACCCACGATGATGCTCGAATCGGTTGACAAATGGAACCAGGTGGCACATTCTGCTCGGGCAGTCCTAAAAGATCAAAGGGACTCACAGCAGCCGCGGACGTTGGGGCTGGGGGATCGCTTGTCTGGCACTTCCTCTTCCCCTCTCCCCTCACGCTAGGAAAGGAATCCCCCAGCTTGAAGGCGCCTCACGGCGTAACAAAACGAGACCTGGCCAGAAGTAATGTGTCAAACGGTGCCAGGCTGGGTTCTCAGGTTGATAGGGGAGGTTTTAGTGGGTAGTCTAGTCGTCGTTTTTCAAGCATGGGAGTCCCACACTCTGTGCATAAATGGCATTCACCTCCCTACCATAAAAAAAAAGAAAAAGAGGCATTTCATAACATTTTAATTCAGAGACATTTTCTAACGGACGATTTAATATTCAGAAACTTTGTCATTTGAATGGAGTCCAGTCTGATGACATATCATCTTACAACGAAAATGGTTTGAACAGAAAATCATGTAACGAAGTCAAACAGTCCAGCAGCCCTGCAGAAAAACTGGGTTTAGCGCTCAGGTAAGAACGTAATGAAACAGTAACTGCTGAAAGAATAATACCTTCATTGGCGAAAAATTATTTTTGAAAACATAATAACATAGACCCAATGAAACGGTAGATTCATTAACATATATAGTGCAGCCTATTTAAATTTAATACCATTATCATCTAATAATAATTTTAAATTCAATACCAGTATCATCCAAAAGAGAAGGTGATTGAATCAACAAGTTAGAGCTGTGAGAAGCTGAGCACCCGGCATCAAGTTGTGGATTATTTTAAACTATATTTGTAAGAGGCAGTGACTGGAATGACGAGTTCAAACTGTGACAGGTGGATGACATGAAATTATACCGTGGAAATTTTTTGGCTTTATTGACTTCTTCTAACTTCAATTTGGCTTACAATTTGAAAAATTCGCATCCTCACACGAATTCGATTTTTTGGGGACAGCGTTTAACTGTCGTAGCCATTCTTTGGAAAAACACATCAACGGGATGATGCTCTTTTGGCTTATCCATAATAGTTGTTATCAATTTAGATCTCTCTTTAGCATTTTCTTAAAAACTTTAAGAATACTTTCTCCTGAGATTTTAGTGATTTATTTACGTTTATTTGTTTGCTTCGTTACACAGTTGCCATCACCATTGGGCTGCTCGGGTTCTTCGGATTGATTTTTGTCAGGATACTCTGGGTCATGAATTTCTGAATTTCTCCTTTGACTCTTGCTATCATCCTCACACTTTAACCATCTTAACACATTGGCTGCCTCTTTCCTGCAACCTTTTTTCGCAACCATCCACTACCGTGCAGAGGTAACATGAGTTAAGTTCAATAAACTTCAATCCCGTTTCCTCCACTCATCTTTCGCCTTTCACCAAATACCATGATTCCAATTGCGTATGTGGTGATGCGCGTATAACCATGGTAGTGCTTAGCTGTTTGTAAATTATCATACATACAGAAACAATAACATTTGACGAAACTGAAAAGATTTTCTTTGCGCCCGGGGAACTCAAACGCACGGTCCCAGCAGAATCGTCCAGATTGAGAGTCCAACATGCTAGCACCCAGACTAGCTTCCGACATCCTCCCACTCAGCCCCCAGCAATCAAATTTCACATGCCTGCATTAATGTTGTTGCGATGGGCGATTGAACAAAATGATGACAAGGTATAAATAAAACAAGTGGAAAGAACACTTAAGGAGTATAAAGATGTAATAGACAACACAGGATACTTTCGAGTCCCAAACCAGTCCTTCCTCGAATAAGAAGAGAACCAAAAATACACAAATATGGGAACGAAATGAGGGAAATTATAGCGGACCTTAGTTCCCCTACGTAAAAAATTGAAAAATAGGTATTGCAAGAATGCAACAGAATTCGAAATGTTTAAGTAGCAAGTTCAATCAAAAACCCATCAGTCAACTCCACAAAAGTGACCCAATTGACAACCACAAAACAACCGTGTCATTTGACGTAAAACTGTCGTTCTCCAGTATAACCATAAAGGCAGCGGTATATGAATTCAAGCAAGGATGAAATAATGAAATGGGGGTGACTTAAAAAAAATTGGGAAGCCTACTTGAGTTCAAATTACACGTTATTGATTTTAAGGCAGTCAATGAACGGTTATATGCGATCCGTGTAAAGGCCAAATTTTTCAAAATCTGGCTGATAAATGTTCACGCTCTGACCAAAGAAAAGGACGAAGAAACGAAGGAAACATTCTACAAGGTTGGCAATGAGCTATCTCATCAGGGAACGACTGGAGAATATAGCCTCTACGATGAAACAAACGACAACGGCCAGCGCCTGATTGGCTTTGCATATAGCAGAAACCTGGTCATACGTTCGACTTGCTTCCTACATTGACGCATTCATAAAATGACCTGGGTATCACCGGATGGCAATACACAAAACCAGATCGATCATATTCTGATCCAACAAGGTTGGGCTTCGAGCATACTTGAAGTCCGTACATACCAAGGAGCCAATTATTACTCAGATTATTACCTGACCAAATTAACCTATCGATGTTGTATGTCAAAGGCATATTCAGCAAAGACCAGCCCGCTACAAAAAATTGACATCGAAAGGGTCCAAACGGCCAAACATTTTACGGAAACCCTCGACGACCATTTGGATCCCATCTTATTAGACGCATCGTTAAAGACGAGCAACGAGCTCTGGATTGAAGTGAAAGTGGCTATCAGGACCGTAGCAGAACAGACGATCGGATATCAAGCCCGGCGCAAGAGGAATGATTGGTTCGATGAAGAGTGCCAGAATGTGTTATATAAAAAGAATCAGGCGTACAAAGAAAACGTAGGTAGGAAAACCAAGACGAAGAGAAAACACTTTGAAAATCTCAGAAGAGTAGCGAATAAGATAATTAGGAATAAGAAAAGAAAATACTATGATGGCCAATTGAGAAATATATATGTAAGTTTAGCGAGCAACAACACAAGACAAGCACAAAAAGTAGTGAATAGCCTGAAACATATTTATCAGCCCAAAAGCACGCACTGTCGCGATGACATCGGCTATATCATCACTGATGAAACCACGGTTAAGGAAAGATGGGCATCATATTTCAAGAACCTCCTTAATCCTCCGCACAGCTCCAGAACATCAGAGTCTATATATATATTCTGGATGAAGTTTGTTCCATCATCAAAGCCCAAAAGAATAATAAAGTGCCGGTCAACGATGAGATTCCAGTGAAGCTCATTAAATATGGTGGCAGTAATGTGCATCAAGCTATTCTCAAAGTCATTCGACACATTTGGCAACAAGAACATATGCCGAGGGAGTGGAGCCAATCAATTTTATTCCCTATCCACAAAAGAGGTGACAAGCTACAATGCAAAAATTGTAGAGGCATACTATATTACTACTTTGTAAGGCGTACAAAATATTTTCTAAAATCTTAGAAAATTAAATCGGATCATACACTTACAGTATTACTGGGGTGTCTCAAGGTTGTTTTAAGGCGAGAGATCAACAACAGACCAATTCTTCACAGTCAAGCAGGTATTTGAAAAATGCTGGGAGTTCAACATAGACGTACACCAAATTTTCTTTGACTTCAAGCAAACATATGACAGTATTGGTCGTAACGTACCGTACTTAATAATGCTTGGCTTTGGTCTCACCAAAATGATAATGACGTCGACGACCTCCCAAGTCTGCATCAATAACTAACTCACCGATGCCTTTGACACAAATATCAGACTAAAGCAGAGAGATGGGCTGGCCCCATTGCTATTCAATTTGGCTCTTGAGTACGTCATACGGAAGCTACCTGTCGATACGTGAGGTACATTTCTATACAAGTCGAGCCAAGCAGAAGCCTATGCGGACGACATAAACATTTTGTCATGGTCAATAACAGTTGCCAAAGAACTTTTCCTGAAACTCCACCGCGAAGCAAAACTTTTAGGGCTACAAATCAATGAAAATAAAACAAAGCTCATGACGCAGTCATGGAAAAATTCCTTAAATACACAAAATATCAAATTTGATGAAAACAGTATCGAAAATGTTAGCGAATTTGTGACGAGGTCTTGACGATCTTGAAGGCCAGCTGCATACACAGGAGAACAAAGCTCCAAGTCTACAAATCTGTGATAAGACCTGTGTTATGCTATGGGTGTGAAACATGGAACCTAACCCAAGAATCCGCAAATATATTGAACGCCTTCGAAAGACGGGTCCTGAGGCGAAGCTTGACGGGGACCAATTGCGAATGTGATACAACCATGAGCTGTATGAAATTTTTGACGAACCGGAGGTCTCAAGGATTGTAAGACTGTGGAAGCTGCAATGGGCTGGCCACATGAATCGTATGGACGAACAACGGATACCCAAGAAGGTATTCGTTGGGAGAACTGAAGGCCGGAGACCAGTGGGGAAACTGAAAAAACGCTGGTTTGACTCGGTCGACAAAGACGGAGGGATGGTTTTGTGTGGGCTCGGTGCTCAGGGATCGCCTCTTTAATGTGTACCCAACGCCAATCGAATCAATATCATCTTTCCAAGCCAACCTGAATGCTTTGGAGGGCGTTGTCTCAAACGCATACGGGAACGTGCTCCTTGGGGAAGAACTCAACGCTTAAGCAATCGAGTGGGGCATGCCTCAAACAAATCCGTGGGGAAAATGAATCCTAGAAATCGTGGTGCTTAACGTACCAAACACCGGAAATACGCCGACTTTCCACCGTATCGGCTGTAAAGGAAGTATACCTAACGTGATGTTCGCCTCGAAGTTATTAGTACGGAGGATACACGAATGGAGAGTACTCAGCCAGTGATCATCAGTGCACTCTACTTGAAATTAGCGATGTTGTCTCCCAATGTCCGTACTCTCGGCTTTCTACAATTGAATGGAACATTGGTAGCATGGATGTCGAGAGGTTTGTTGAGGTGCTCTCAGCAGGTGCCCCGCTGCAGGGAGATTCGCAGGGAACGCAAGAACTGGCAGCTCAAGACTTGGCGATAAGCTAGTTATGTGGAAGCTTAGTGGCCTACGGAAACCTTGTATACACGATGTGAAAAAGATGGACGAGGTAGTGCGGGTACTCTTCCCCGCCCATCTTGTCCGTGTTGACGCTGTCCATGGTGAAACAGTGGCCAAGTGTCCACTCTTTGTACAACTAGAACTGGAGGTGGCAGTCCTTTCACTAAGAGTGAGGAAAGCTCCAGGCCTAGACGGTGATCCAGCTAAGGTGTTGCAACCTGTCTATCACTATTGTCCTGACTTGCTGCTCAGCACATTCAGTTTTTGCCTACGCGGCAGGGTTCTCCCGGTATGATAAAAGGTGGTGAGGCTCGTGCTGATCAGGAAGGGGAAGGGAAATCCTGAATCGCCATCTGCATACCGCCCGTTATGCATGCTAGATACTGCTAGGAAAGTGCTAGAGAAACTGATCAAGGGAAGACTCACTGACACGATTCGTGCTGCTGGGGAACTATCTCCTCAGCAGTTTGGCTTTAGATCAGGACGCTCCACCGTTGATGCCATTGCATAATTGGTCAGCGCGGTCTAAATGGCAGAGGTATATAGTTGCACCAAGTGACGGATCGTCCTGTTGGTGACACTCGGCGTTAGAAAAGCCTTCAACTTCGCTACATGGATGGATATTCTGCATATGCTTGAAAACCCAAGTTCCATAATATCTAATGTGGCTTTTGAGGGACTACCTGAAGGACCGAAACCTACTCTATGACACAACACAGGGCCAACAAAGGATGGAAGTTACATCGGGTGGTGCCCAGGGATCTATCTCTGGTCCGGGCCTGTGAAATGTGTCTTACAGCGGGCTACTGAGACTGGAGATGCTAGATGAGTCGCACTTGATCAACTATGCGGATGATTTTGTGGCTCTGGTCACAGAACGTACCATTAAATAAGCGCAACTTAGGCTAGGTATGCTTATGCGTCGAGTGAGGGACAAGATGACTACTCGAGGGTTCAGTTTAACACTGGAGAAAACCAAAGTAGTCATCTTGACAAATAAGGGAATCCCCAAAGTAAGAATGATCAATATTGGAGTCATACTAATCGAATCAAAGCCAACGGTGAATTACCTGGGGCTACTGATTGACTCGAAGATGAGTTTTTCTGAGCAAATCAGGGCAACGGCTGAGAAGGCTGCTTCGGGAGTATCGGCTCTGGGTCGACTTATGGCCAATGCAGGGGGACCCCAGCCCATCAAGAAGATGCTCCTTGATGGGTGCTGTAGGCTCAGTGCTACTGTATGGAGGAGAAATACGGGGTGTCGCTCTCAGTAAGAAGGTATACCAAAAACGTTTGGCACAGGTACAGAGAAGAGGAGCACTCAGGATTGCATCTTCGCATCCGACAGTCTCTGATTCGGTAGTGAGAATTATTGCAGGCGTGATGCTAATTGCCCTCCATGCTAGAGAGCGTTGCGCTATTTACCTGCGTTGAAACGAGGATGCAAGGGAGATGGTTGTGTGCGAGGGAGATGGTTGCATGCCAGGAGAGACAGCGCTCAAATAACGATTGGCAGCAGTCTTGGGTGAATTGAACGAAGGGAAGGTGGACTGCGCACCTCATTCTGGAGGTGAGATCGTGGCTAAATCGAAGGCATGGTGAGACTGACTTCCATCTAACCAAGCTTTTGAGTGGGCATGGGTGTTTTCAGTCTTATGTGCACAAGATCGGTAAATCACGGTCCCCCGCGTATCGTTTTTTCCCAGGAGAGAAAGACAATGCCTGCCGCACATTTTTGGCGTGCATAAAATGGAACAGGCTGCAAAGGAACCTCTACGGGAAGACTGGTGAGCTCCTTCCGGATAAAATATGTTAGTCGCGATCATGCTCGAATCGGTTGACAAACAGAACCAGGTGGCACATTATGCTCGGGCAGTCCTAAAATATAAAAGAGATTCACAACAGCTGGGGGCGTTGGGGCTGGGGGACCGCTTGTCTGACACTTCATTTTTTAAGGGTTTACATCCTTATATAAGGAGACCCCCAACAGTCTTTGAATTTTTACTATGGGAGTTTCGTTAATCAGAAACGTTTGAGCTGTTCACAAAATTTGGTCACTGTAGCTTCCATAGTTCCTGAGAAAACGATACTACGCACTGACGGAGAGGAGCCGATATTAATAGGATATTGTAAAAAAAATTTTTCACAAAACTCTAAAAAAGCATATATAGAGGGAATACCCTCCTCGAAATCATTCCAGCTTTAAAGTATTTTAAGATCAGCAAAGGGTACCAAAAGAATTGATGAGAAAACCGGCATAAATAAAATCACATGCCCATATTGCTCCATAGAATACGTAGGTCCGACAGAAAGGTCGATTCAAACCGGGGTAACAGAGCATCTAGAGGAAGCTACGCTAGCAAAAAGTTCAGAAGAAGGACAATTAAATTTACAGTGGCGAGGCATATAATCGATCGGGACACAGCATTGTATAGGAATAAACAACTCCATTGGAAGAAACATTTGAAAAAAGCTGGCTGCTGCGGAGAGCTTTTGACCGTCAAGCGGACAAGGGAAGCGTATACAGCAAGCTATTGAAGCTGATTAGTCATCAGCAGGTAGCTAACGAAGAAACGTACCCCTAGATTATTCTGATATACGAGTATAGTATTTGAAAGATTTCATGTGTACACGTATACAAGTCAAGCTATCGATTTAAGTGGTCGAAAAATTGTTTTTAGCCCCAGGATGATGACAAAACGCTCCTGGTAGGAGCACTCTCCTGCTTACTTAACTTTTCGGATTGATAATCAATGTGTCTAGGTATATAAGATAGATAACAATATTATTTAAAGGCTATATTATTTCAAATACATATAGTATAAGATAATTTATCGGGGTTAAAGGAGTGTTAGTTAAAATCTTGCTAACTTTTTTAAATTCTGTGGTGCAAATAAGTAAATAAAGAAAAAAGTAAATAATAACTCAATAGGAAGCAAATTCCCAGAGAACTAAACTCCAACTACAAATTCTTGTCATCCATTTTAACTTGAGAGTTCAAGCAAGAAATTGTTGAGATAGATTTTCTACATACGTTCATTATTGACAATCTTCTTCATCCTTATACGTTCTAGCACCTGCACGAGCAAATACCCCATGCCAACATCACACGAGAAAGTTTTTTAATTCAATTTCATTTTCAACGAAGACAACTCTCTCCCCAGTGATTGCACATTTTGAACATCTTAGCTTTATCGTATTATCCTTATCATCTTCCTCGTTATCGATGTCCTCCACCTTCTCAGTAAACTCCACACATATATGAACAGTCCACACAAAGTCCAAGCAACAGTTTTAATTTCCCATCAATGTACCATTATCCTAGATTGGATGTGGGATGGCATGGAAAAAAAAGGTTAGTGGCATTTTCTCTTTTTCATTCCATTCATCCTCGATTTATTTTCAAGCAATGGATGATGGGCCAAGGACAATGTTCACGGTGAGAGCGTGTAGAATGAAAGGTATGGCCGTGTAATCTGAGGGAAATCGGCATTAAAACATTTTTAATACGGTAGCTTGGCTAGTAAAAAAGTTTTATTGTAAATTGGAACGAATGGAGGACAAGTTCCAGATAATTATCTTAACCGTATGGCTATGAGGTTTAAGCGCTTTTGATCCTAGAAAAGGATGGAGTGAGAGCAATGAGTATGCTTTGTGAATGGTCGTTATGGCAGTATCTCATTAGCATAAGTATTGTGAGTAAAATAGCATCATAATGCAGTTTATGACGGAGAAATGGCATTTGGGATTGTTACGAGACTTTAAAGTCTAATGTGGAGGTGAATACAGGATTTTTGGGAAGGTCATAACAATGAAGCATGTCGGATTTGCTAGAAAATAATCGATTATACTTTGTAACTTTTTTTTTCGTAGCACTACAGCCCCTTTCGGGCCTTCTCTTAAAGATAGTTCGAGTATCTCATTGTCATGATCGAATGTATTGGCCCTCCACAAGATGTTATGATCATTATCATGCTTGGGTCCTGTCTCCGTACTCCCAGCTGCGATAAGTTCTGATTTTAAACCAGCACGTATCATAACTGAACAGGCTTATAGTCCGTCCGAAGAATCATTTCAGCTGAATCTCGTTGACGCCAACAAAACTCGAACCAAAGACCTTCGGCTTACGGGCTTAGCGCTCTAACCACTACACCACGTAACTTGGTAGTGAAAATTCTGAATACCAACTTGAAGCACAAGAAAATAAAGCATCATATCTTTAAATGCACATAAGGTCGGTGCCATACGATGATTGTTAGATATAGACCTTCACATAAATATTCATCTTCAAATACCTTCAGAATATATTTGATTCAAGATCTTTCAAGATTCAAGGTCTTAATTGAGTGATTTTTTCCTAATTTTCAACATATATACAATTCATAAATAGCTTAGCCTAACAATATTCGTAAGGGTTGCGCCTTAAGGCTTTCCTGGAATTCAAAAATCATTTACTTCAATTAGTTTACAGTATTAATTATTTCGATAAAACAAAACTTTAAAATTTTGACGCCAAGAACACTATCAAACATAAATAGATTATAAACAGAAATTAGGTGTAACATTCATCAGTTTTACCAAATGCAGTTTTAAAACTGAGTTTCTTAAAATTAAATACATTATTTCCTTGAAACCACCATAAAACTACTTGTTCGCTGCATCCATTGAGCGGTTATCTGTCGCTGTCCTGACTACTTCTGCATTGTGTTCCGTATCTCTCTTGATTCCCGGTTCCACCAGCTTTTCCACAAACGATTTGATTGGTTACATTGCAGCCTCCTGTACAGCGGCTCGTCTGGGTAAGACCGTCCGTCCTCTCATCTGTATAGGCCTGTGCAAGGCCGAAGGATTTTTCACTCCACTAATCCTATCTTGCCCCATTTTGTTCTTGGAGCTCCATTCCATATCATCACCACATATGTGATTATCGGATGAATCAAGGTTTTATAGGCCAAAACCTTGACTCACCTACTCGCTGTTGACTGTTTCCTGAAAAGAAGTATAAGAAGACGGTGCGAATAAGTCACTTCTTTTAAAATGTTGTCAACATTAGCACTGAAGGTAGCTTTTCTATCGAAAACCACCCCCAAGAACTTCGTTTGCTTAGAGCAGTGCGCCATCTGCCCGTTCAACCTAATCCTAGAATCACAGATGCCTCTTGCACGACGACTAACGTTTTGTGGGTGTTCTTGAACACAATCAACTCACTTTTCTTTGCATTTACATTGATTCCCCATTTCCGATAATATGCAGTAAGAAATTCTTTTTTTTTTGGAGTCTAGTTTTCGCAAAGCGGAAATTGTGCTCAGATGACCACACTAACAAGTCATCAGCGAAGAGGCTCAACTAGATTTTGGGCTTATATTCATTTCTTACACCCGAGACGCTAAAAATGAATATATTGAAAAGAAATGGACCTAATATCAACCCCTGTGGGACCACCGAGTCAATAAAAATTGGGTCTAAGCTCATTGATCCATATAGAATCAAAAGCTTTCTCCACTTCGATCAGGCAAGCTAGAATTAGCTTATTGTTGGGCTAACTTCTCATTATCTTTATCTTCGTAGCACTACAGCCCCCCTCTGGGGCTTTCACTTCCTGCAAATAGCGCCTCCAACTGTCTTGATCCATTAACCGCGTCCTGAAATTTTGAAATCCGAACAGCGATGAGCTGCCTTCACCGACCGAGTCAAACCAGTGTTTTCTTGGTTTCCCCACTACTCTCGGCCTTCAGTTCTCCCAACAAATACCTTCAACATCTCATTATATCGGGTTGGCAAACGGCCATAGCATCTACCCTGGAGTTGGCTTTTTTGAAGCCAAATTATCTTTCCGGCACAATTCTTGCTACCGTAAAGAATTGTATGATGCCTCCAAGTATTACCCTTTCAAGCAGCTTACTAATATTTGAAAGCAGCGAAATTGGACGAGTATTGACTACGTTAGTACAGCCCAAACTCTTGGGTACTACATTATTTTTGCAAATATCAATTGCTCAGGGAACTACCAAATGTTAATGCAATTATTCAGAATGATCCCGAGAATAACAAAGAAAACATAGGGAAGCTTTTTAAGCATATAATTGGAGATTCCATCAATCCCTGCTATTTTTTTTTCTTGGAATTTTTCTACGGTGCCAACAAAGTGGGTCTCTCAGGACTGACAAACAGTCCATAGCTAGTAGGTGCTTCAGAGAGATTCGAATCAGAGAACCTAGTCAAGCACAATTGCTCATGGTCCTTGTCAAAATTCGTTGTGCTACTCCTCACTAATGAAGTAACGCAACAGCTTTCACTTACATTCTCTCCTTGAAGAACTTTCGCAAAATGTTTTGCGATAGAGTCAGCGATAGCTTCGTCATTCATGAGCATAGACCCATCATAAATGAGGACTCCGGGCAGCCTTTTTCTGCCGGCTATCCTATTGATATGAGGAAACATATAAGGACCTGGTTCGATACTTTCCAGGGCCTCTTCAAACCACTTGCTAGCAAAAGCCAGGGTTATCCTCGAGATCATTTGGTTTAGAGGCATAATCCCCAGATGAATACATTCATACCCCCAGTTGACCATATTTAAATTGCGGGGGTAGATCCTTGCGAATAGCTTTCTTAGCCAACTAAGTCTATGATGAAGCTCCAAGCTGTCTCCTGGTAAATCTCAATAAATGTGATTTGTCGAGGATTTCTTAATGGAGCTCTTCAAGGTGACTTTATCTAGGGTTGAATTTATACATGTGCTTCCCACATCGCTTTCAGGAATAGAAAGATTTTTCGATCTATTATCAAAATTTCTCCCAATTTTCCGTTAAGGTCAGCACTAACTGCTGCCCAATCGATTCGCTTGTATGAAATGGAAAGTTGAGGATCTGCAACCTTATAATTTCACACCCTTTTTCACTCTTAAGGTCAGCTCAATCAAAAGATGGTCAAACTCGACGTCAAGAACTCTAAACTCGAAATTCCTCCAACTGTGGGAGAGATTTACCAGATTGGCAGACATGATGAAAAATTCAATAATGGAAGAGCTTGGGCGAAAGTTAAACTCTTTCGAGGCAAACAATATGAGATCCACATTTAATTGAAATCAATTCGGTTCAATATTTCTCCATGGGGGGGTGCTTCGTATTGAAATCACCTCCCACGGCATAGAAATCGAATTTTCGCACAGAGTGAACACGGTTTCCAATTCATCAATGAACTCCCTCACCGGATATCCATGTCGAACAAAGATCCCCACAAACGCGAAGGTACATCCTCCCAGCATGGAGCTTATTATATCTGCTTCACTACATTTCAGGCTTGAAACGCAGTGTCTTTGAACTTTCAGGTGATCTTTGTGAGCCATAGCAAATCCAAGAATTCCCTCTGGATCATCACGCCTCACATGGTCTTGTATTTTCCCAGATGTACTCTGTGTCTTTCTTTGAGTCTTGTTTTCGACATAAACAAGAAGTCTGGACTATGGGCGTAAAAATATTTTTAAACATAATTTCTTTCATAGCGTGGAGCTAGTGAACATGTGTTGAGGATGAAGAATTTGACGGAACTCATCATGACACCATACTTTGAAGGCAAATTCTAAGTTCACAGCTTTTTTCTCACTAGGATTAGTGAGTTTTCTATAATCCGAGATAAATGAGTCCACCTTCCGAATTAGTATGAACAAGCCACACCCGAAAGATTGTTGGCAGTCAGTCCTCAAAACCGTATTTCGGTCATTCTGTGACTGGTGTGCTTGCAGCATTGGCTGATATTTGGGTTGCCGTATAGGGTGAGGTGCAGGTTGCTTCTTTGCACCTTGCAAAAGGCTAGAGTACGAGACCCCTTCTCGTACAGTATTTTTTATAGAAGCAGTGATGAAATCCCTCCTTTCTTCTTTTTTCTTCTGGAAATTTTTCCACCACTCCTCAACTCTTTTTTTGTCTCGTCCTTTGAGATTGAGCATTTAATCGATTTGTGTTACTTGTCGCATTTTACGTATCTAACTTCAAGTCTGCAGTTAACAGCGACATGTTTGAATGGGAAATTTGTTGAAGGAATAAATTCACCCCTCAAAAATTGAAAATTTGCTGATGAACCACTCAACGTTGCAAACGTACCGTTGGAAATAAATTTCACCATTCAAATTGAAAAGTTTTTGGAGAAAATAAACTTCACGACTCAACCAAACGTCTCTCTTCTCTGCATGTCCAGAATATTCATTGTAACAGCCGACAACTTCAAACACTGGAATTCTTTGTCGACTGTTGGATTTTCCAGCCCACCACTGTATCGCCAGCCGATCCAAGCATTATCATAGCTATACTGTCCAGAGTGAGCTCGCCTATCTTCCTGTAGAGGCCCCGTTGCAGCTTGTCCTATTTTTCACACGCAAATATGTGTGGCAGGAATCGTTTTGCTCTACTAGGAAAAATATACAGTCAGTGAACCGCGACTTACGAGTCTTGTGCAAGTAAGGCTGAAAACACCCATATCCGCTCAAAAGCTGGGTCAGATAGAAGTCAGTCTCACCACGCTATCAATTTAGCCGCGGTCTCAGAACCAGAATGAGCCACGCAGTCCACCGCCCCTTCGTGCATCTCACCCAAGACTGCTGCTGATTGTTGACTGAGTGCTGCCTCTCCCTACGGACAACCATCTCCCTTGCGTCCTCACTTTGACGCAGGTAAATAGCACGGCACTCTCTAGCAAGGAGAGCAACAGGTATTTTGCCTGCAATAACTCTCACCACCAAATAAGGAACGGTTTGATATGAAAATGTAATCCTCAACGCTATTCTTTCCAGTCCCTGTACCAAGCGTTTTTGTTTCACTTCCTTTCTGACTGTTATGCCACATTTTCTGCTCCATACAA
Organism: Odontomyia ornata; assembly: GCA_963969285.1. Classification (NCBI taxonomy): domain Eukaryota; kingdom Metazoa; phylum Arthropoda; class Insecta; order Diptera; family Stratiomyidae; genus Odontomyia; species Odontomyia ornata. Next base: position 46,022,293 of record OZ017742.1, read on the forward strand.
TAGCACTTACCTTACAACACTCATCAAGAGGCATCTTCTTGATGGTTTGGGCCGCCTGCGTTGGCCACAAGTTGACTCCGAGTTGATACGTTCGAAGCATCCTACTCAGCCGTTGCCCTGATTTGCTCAGAGAAACTCATCTTCGAGTGACTTCAGTTCGATTAGTATGCCTCCAATACTGAACATTCTTACTATAGAGATTATCAATTTATCATACTGTCGTACAGTCTCTCTCCCATCTCATATGTATAAATAGCTTAAGTTGTGCTTTTTCCACGGAGCATCTAGCGGCTAGAGCCACAATATCATCCGCATAATCAAGCGTGACTCATCGGGCATCTTCAGTCTCAGTAGCTCATTGTAAGAGACGCTCGATAGGTTCGGACCAAGGATAGATCCCTGCGCAACACCCAATGTAACTTCCATCCTTCATTGGCCCTGTGTTATATCATAAAGTAGGCTTCGGTCCTTCAGGTATTCCCTCAGAAGGGGCATTAAATATTCTGGAACTTGAAAAAGGTTTTCCAGCGTATCCAAAATATGCATCCATCTAGCGTTCGTAACGTCAAGTGCCACCAGCAGAACAATCCGTCTCTTCGTGCGGCTCTGTGTCTCTACCTTTTGGGCCGCGCTCACCACTTCTGCAATCGAATGAATGGTGGAGCGTCCTGCTCTAAGGCTGTACTGCTAGGGAGGTAGGACTCCAGCTGTATGAATCGCGTAAGTGAGTTCTCTTTCGACAAGCGTCTCTAGCTCATTCTCAGCCGTGTCCAGCATACATGATGGGTGGTATGAAGACGAGTTTCATCACTTTCCATTGTATCGAGAAAGCCCCGACCAGTAGGCAAGCGTTGAATGTACTAAGTAGCAAGTCCGGATAATGGTGAAAGACAAGTTGCAATGCCTCAGCTCGAACACCAGCTGGATCTGGAGCTATCTTTGCTTTCAATGATAGGACTGCCTTTTCCAGTTCCGGCTATGTGAAGAGAGGGCACTCGATTGCTGTTTCACCCTGGATAGTATCAACACGAATGGGAGTGGGGGATGTTCTCATACTATCTCATCTACCTTTTCCCCTTCATGTATGCAAGGTGTATGTAGGACACCACGCTTCTGCATAACTAACTTGTTGCCAAGACCTCACGGATCCCTGTTCACATTGTCCACTTAATCTTGAAAGCAGCGAGCCTTGCTGTTGTTAATCGATTTTCGAAGGCATTTCCTAGCCAACTTATATGCTGCTGCTTGGTTGCACGCCTTGTCATAGTTCCCTGCTTGTTGAGCTTCATGCCAAAGCTTGTGGTGCACCCTTCGCTTTTCAGTTATTTCAGTCAACTACCCGTTCACTGGGGTCTTGCCGTGCCGGCATGTTCGACGGGTCATACAAACACTGCAAGCAGTCATGATGATGCTCATAGTTGAGTTCACCAAGTCTTGAGCTTTCAATTCTTCTGTCCCCTGTGATTTGCACTTGCATCTGTCGTTAGTACCTCGACGAACCTCTCAACGTCTATTTTTCCGATTGTAGAAGGTCTTGAGCACAAACTTTGGGAGACAATATCGCGGATCACAAGTAGAATGTACTGATGATCACTGGCTGAATAGTCCTCTACTGCTCACTAATTGTGTATCCTCCGTATGAGGGACTCCAAGGCAAATGTCACGTCCAGTATGGTTTCTTCACAACCAATACGGTAGAAAGTCAGCATATTTCTGGAGTTAAGAGTGACGAGCGCTGCCTTGGCCACCATTTCTATGATTCGTCTTCCCCGGGGAGTTTAAGGCATGCCCCATTTGATTCCTTAAGCGTTTAATTATCCCCCAACGAGGACGTTGCCGTTTGCGTTCAAGACAACGCCGTCCAAAGCATTAAGCTTAGCTAGAAAAGATGCTCGGCGCTAGGTACACACTAAAGAAAGTCACTGCCGAGCACCGAGCCCACACGAAGCCATCCCCTCATTCATAGCCCTCCACCTGGAAATGATTTTTCTGAACCCAGATGATGGGAGTTCAAGTTTCATCAGTATACTTGCTCACTCAGCAGCAAAAAGTTGGCCTCCATGTCTTCTACAACCTACTCAAGACGGTTTTGGTCGGTTGAATTACGGTGTAAGTTGACCTGTAGGATACGGCTCACCGAAGTTCTGAATTCGCTTTGGCAAGGGCCACCTGGAAAACCTGGAATTTTCCTCATCCCAAGACAAGCCCAAAGTCCGGTACCATTGTGCCTGCTTTGTACACTTTTTTCTTTTATGTACCATTATATCATATTTTTAGGATATGGAACTCCTATCGGGTCCTTTGCATACTTGTGCGGTGTGTCCATAGCCAAGGCAACATTGAAGAGGTCTGCTCTTGGCTGTATCTTGAAGACAACCCACCCTATTCTTACTCCTTATTCAGAACTTCTTCGGTGTTCTTTCCGCTCAAGTCAATGATAGCTATGCGTTATTCCCTATGGTTTTCTGGTGTCAGCCTCGGCTTCTACCTCTACTAGTTTCGTTACGCAGACAAAGTCAATGTCGCTTTTACCGATATGGAACTCCTATCGGGTCCTTTGCATACTTGTGCGGTGTGTCCATAGCCAAGGCAACATTGAAGAGGTCTGCTCTTGGCTGTATCTTGAAGACAACCCACCCTATTCTTACTCCTTATTCAGAACTTCTTCGGTGTTCTTTCCGCTCATGTCAACGATAGCTATGCGTTATTCCCTATGGTTTTCTGGTGTCAGCCTCGGTTTGATCCTGCCCACGTAGAGAGCTCCCTTTTGATGGCCGCTTCTACCTCTACTAGTTTCGTTACGCAGACAAAGTCAATGTCGCTTTTACCGAGGAGTTTCTTCACTACCTGACAGAATGCTTCTTTATTGTCGGCCTCTGCTCCAAATTCGACCAGTATGTGGCCCAAATGCGTTGATTGTACTACTTTAATAGCAATGTTGGTGACTTTAGGCCTTATAGTTCCACGGATATCCCACAAAAGTTCTACGTAGGATTGGTGATGTTCAGGTTTTATGAGCAATACCTGCTACCAGGGTCTTTGTCATGAATTTTTCTCGCCTGTTTCACATCAGATCTTTTATTTTGCTGGGCGTCCATGCAAACTTTTTGAAACAGTTTCTTTAGAGCTTTCTTGGCACCTTTTGTGAGCACTGCCTGAAGCTCCTGATCTAGCACTCCATACCCATTAAGTGCCTCTTCCTTCCTTCTTCTATCTCTTCTGTCTCCTTTGATTGAGCTGGACGCCATTCGTTTATTGTTTGATGATGGAGCTATCTGTGCATACCCTTTAGGCTTATTTGACACCACTTCTTTAGCATTTTGCTTTTCTTTCCCATTTTGGTGCTCTTTGGACTTTAACTGGCTCCTCCAATAACGTCCTACGTAGCCTAGGAGCTCCTTTAGTTCAAAGAGCCCATTTTTTACACCTTTGCTGATTTTTAGCGAGTCGCATGCAGACTTTACCGTTTTTAGAACATTTCCCGCTTTTCTGATTAGCTTTTCTTCTTGTTGTCACTGGGTAGCAATTGTACTTTGCAACCTCCTTTCTTGAGAGAGGTTATCGGCCTCCGTTACTGAGTACAGTACTTCTGCCACATTTTCGACGGTGGCAGTGAAATAGTTACTCCTTTAATTTTCTGCCGTCATCACCTGTTGGGCTTCAGGATGGTTTCTTATTATTTCGGGACTTAAGGCCCTCGCTTCGTTCACTTCGGTAGCGGTCGTAGCAGTAACCATTCAATACTCGATGTTCTTTATATTTTTCCCCACCGCGCAAACATTGGGCACGTCCTGCAGAGCTCTCTGTTCTTCCTATTTAATATGCTCTGGTATTCGCATCATTTTTACCTGTTAAAATGCCGCAGGAATTTCAATTTGGACTAGGCTGCCCATTAATCTCAGTTTTTTGTCCGTCTTTGGTCCCGTCATCGTTGTTGATGTTTTCACTTTTTTTGGGTTTTTTAGATCAAGTTTTAGGTATTTTAATTGAAATCGCTCCAGTTTGATTGAGTCTCCACTCGTAGCCGTTGTCTCTATTTGTGTGTGTAGTCACCCTTTTGGTGGTTATCTTTGCAGAGCACAAGCCCTTATAGAGACAAGTGCTCAGAGCCAGATCAGCACTTATCAGGAGTCCGTTTCAACCGAAGCTACACCACCAACCCAATGGTTGGAACTTCAAACGGACTTTGAGGCCTGCCAAGGTTTTACTGGGACGGAGACGGTATGATAGTTGAATTGGAGCTGTTCATACACGAGTATCACCTTGGTGCTATCGCGCAAAGCAAATGGGTCCAAACCATCATATCCGCCTGCCCAAAATATCAAATCAAATTTATTGTCCAAAGTGTAGTCCAGATTCACTGAGGGTCGTTCAGTCATCCCAGGATGAGCCTCACGGTGACCTCCATATCTTCTGTTCCGAGGGGATGGCACTCCCTGAAAAATGCTAGCCTCCAAGGGTATTCCTGTTGACCGACATTCCACCTTCAGGGGCTAGCTACATTTAACACTAACAAAATTACGAGTTTTCTTCTCTAGCTGTAGAAGCCGGACAACGTAACAGTTTCTCTGTGGCACGGGCTGTGACAGTAAGTTTTGGCTCTTGATTGTGGGAATACTTTCCCTTTCCATTTCAGCATCCGTTTGTGAATCCCTTCTAATCAATAAGAACCTCTGAAGTTGCAAAATTAGGTTCTTTCACGCATGCAGGCATTACGACTACAGAGCAGCAGGTTAATCAAAGGTGATACACTGGAAACAGCATCCTGGGGCTATACTTGCTTGCATTGAAAAAGTGACTTCTTTGGATTCCATTATCATGAAGAGTGAGTATTCTACTAGTGTTTCGTTGAAAATAGAATCAATATAATCGAATGAAAAAACACTTCTCTCCACCATTATTTTTTCTTGAAAAAACAAATCTTCCCTAGGAAAACAGACTTCTACATAGTTAGTGGCATTTAGCACTCACCCCATGGGTCACTATTCTCGTCATTTGCGAAGGCTTTTTGTTATTATTGGTGGCATTACAACATCTGCCGGGCCTTCACTTCCTGCAAACGACCCCTACTAGTATTTTGGTGTATCGACGGCGTCCTTCAGTTTTGACATCCAGGTAGCGCTAAATTGCCTTCATAGAGAGAGTCGGACCAGTGTTTTTTTGATTTTCTAGCTAATCTTCACTCTTCAGTTCTCCCAACGAATACTTTTTTGGGTTTCCAGACCTTAATCTTGCTAATAAGTCTCGAGAGACATCTTCTAACTGGACAATATTCTACAAAACTAATGCTTGCTCCTTCCAGCCTTTGCCCAATCTCAACTTCTCATTGCAGTTTTTGGAACTGACCATTAGAACCCTAAAAATTTGTAGCTCCAATGTTACTTATGGTCGAGTTCTCCATATAACATAATTAACTGACAATCTTCTAGTCCACAACGGTGACGAGAATATTGTCAAACGTGTTTGCACGCATTTTTCAACTATTCCACCCAATAAATAAAGTTATATTTAGTGAACGCAGGAAACCATTATCACTGACATCAAGCACTATGCATTGGTGATCACATGTTGTATATTTCTCCTAAAATCTTCAACTATGTAATCTTAGTACTAAGAACGCGAAGAGAGCTTTACGCGGAATTAGTTTTTTTTATAGCCACCACGCCGAAAATTCAGACAAGCTCTCAATGTTGAATACAACAAGTCCTATTTTGACTAACATTTTCAGGGCTAATTTTACGTTCAGTCGGCACGAACATTATTTTGGAGGTCTCTAAGGACTCACCTATAAAGATAAAACCTAAAATATGTTTGAATAAGCTTGAAATTCTTAAAAAAATTAAATTAAATTAAATAAGTTTAGGACGACTACTCATGAGCGCAAGTTCTACAATGTATCCAGAACAAGTTGGGTAAACAGACCTACGCTCATGTCAGAAGGGTTTTGTACCTAACTTCTCAGAAATGCGGTCACCAGCAATGAATTGTGGCAACACAATGACAGCTGGCAAAGTGCAAAAGGCGAACACTTAATAATCACGGCGCTGATATAAAAAAGCAGTGCGGTCTCCAGTCAGCTGACACGAACGAGTTAAGAACCGCCATTGCTGTGTAATTAGTTTTAAGTGAAATAATATATTTTGTGTGTGTAAACGGTCGGTGTTTTATTCGGCGCTGTTCAAGACACTACATTGGTGACCCCGTGAATTGAAATTCGAAAAAAAAGCCGTACCAGAACAATGGCAACTCAGCCGTCGTCACATGAGACTCCAAACGAAAAACATGTGCAGGGCACAAACGCTTTGTTTCGAGACGCTTCGTCGGTGTTGGAGTTTCAACATACTCCGAGAATTATTGCGTCACGACTAACCCATGGTGAGCCGCACGAAAAATCGAATGCGGAACAAACAGTGATGTCCTTGCAGACGATAAAACTGCCACCAATTTGGCACAGCGACCCGGAGCTGTGGTTTCTACACGCAGAGGCGCAGTTCCACATAAATAAAGTGCAAGCAGACGCCAGCAAATACTACACGGTAGTATCGGCACTAGATGTTGACACTCTACGCCACGTAGCTGATATTGTCAAGGCACCACCTGCTAAAGACAAATATGAGTGCATAAAATCTCATATCATGAGTTGCATTGACATTTCAAAAGAAAAGAAAATGAACATGCGCCTTTCTGGCATGGACCCAAAAAATAAAAAGCCATCACAGTTACTTCGAGAGATGCAATCGTTGGCACCAGAAGGGCTTTCGGAAGAAGTTATTTCGATGTTAAGGCAGAATCGCCTACCAGTCAACGTGAGATGTGTTTTAGCAGTAAGTGCATATCAGCCCCTCACAGCACAGGCTCTCATCGCAGACAACATTTTTGAGATGTCTTCTACAGCAACGATTATGGCCACTGTAAAGATATCACTATCACACTCATCACAAAGCGATCCAAACGAAGCACGTCTTTTGAGAATTGAGAAGCTACTCGCAGAATTAACAGAAAAACAGTCGAACAACGTTGTACAACAAACAAGAAGCAAAAGCCATTTCAATTCAGAAACACAGGTCAGTTAGCAACAAACTTTCTCCGCCTGCTATTATCATAAAAAATTCGGGACGAACGCCAGGTGCTGCCTTTCCCCCTTGTGATTTCAAGGCACCCTCACAATGACCTGGACGGAAACTAGCCTGCAAAACACAGAACAAATACAACTTATGCAACATAACCAACGAATACAGGCTTCATGTTACAGATCGCATTTCCGGTAGTCAGTGATTCCACGGCGATGCACAAACGAAATAGGCCCACAAAGTGGCATAACACTGTATGCCATGAACCAAACCGGAATTCAAACTTTTGGAACTCAAAACATAGAAATTGACTTCGGTTTAGGGAAGACATTTACCTTGGACTTCACCATTGCCGACATTAAAATTGCAATAGTGGGTGCAGACTTCTTATCCAATTTCAATTTACTAATCGATTTAAAACGGAAACAAATCATTCAAATGGAAATAGGGAAAACAACTTCATTCGTGACAATCAAGTCCAAAATCTTTAATGTATCCACAACACAGATACACAGCCTCTACCGGGAGTTACTGGAAAAATTCGTTTCAAGCGGACCCAAATCACATCACAATGAAATGTCAACAGTAAACACTGAGGTGGAACATCATATCATCACAACAGGACCACCGGTCGCAGAGAAACCACGTCGGCTCACAGGAGAGAAGCTTGCAGCCGCAAAAAGTCAATTCGACGAGTTGCTACAGAGAGGCATCATTCGCCCGTCTTCCAGTCCTTGGGCAAGCCCACTTCATCTCATCCAAAAGAAAGAAGGCAGCTGGCGAGCCTGTGGGGACTATAGGAAATTAAACGCGCAAACAGTTGCGGATCGGTATCCAATTGCCCACTTACATGATGTTGCGGAACATATGAATGGCAAGACAATTTTCTCCACATTGGACGTAAACAGAGCCTACTATCAAATACCCATGGCGGACGCGGACATGCCAAAGACAGCTATCTGCTTTCGGGCTATTTGAATTTTTAGCCATGCCATTCGGACTCAAAAACGCCACACAGACATTTCAACGTCACATGGATAATGTGTTTCGCGGATTTGATGATGTATTTTGTTACATAGATGACATTCTCATCATGTCCGAAACTCAAAGTAAACGCCGTGAACATCTTGAACTGGTCCTCGAACGACTAAAACTACATCGCCTCATAATAAATATCAACAAATGCACATTCGGTGCCAACGAAGTCCAATATCTAGGCATGACGATCAACGCACACGGCTGTAAACCTCCACAGGAACGAGTCGAAAGCATCAAAACCTACATAAAACCGAAAACAATTGCAGACCTGTGGCGGTTCCTGGGTATAATAAATTATTACCGTCGTTCCATTAAAAATGCTGCCCAGTTACAAGCCCCACTCACAGCTTTTCTTTGCGGAGCACACAAAAATGACAAACGTGAAATCGAGTGGACAACAGATTCAGAGACAGCATTCAACAAATGTAAGGAAAGCATCACGAAGGCAGCCAAACTAGCACACCCCATAAGCAATGTGCCTTTAGCTCTCACGACGGATGCATCTGACCACGCTGTTGGAGCAGCTTTAGAACAGCAAGTAAACGGTTCCTGGCAACCAATCGGATTCTTTTCCCGAAAACTTACCGAAACGGAAAAGAACTTCAGCACATATGACTGGTAACTGTTAGCAATACATGATTCAATACGGTTCTTTCGTCACATATTAGACGCACGACCGTTCGTTATCAAAACAGACTACAAGCTGTTAGTTTATGCGTTTTCACAAAAACTCGATAAAGCTTCGCCCAGGCAGCTACGACATTTAAATTATATCTCACAATTCAGCACACAAATCGTACACATATCTGGAGACGACAACACAGTTGCTGACGCTATATCAAGGATATGTGGAATCCACATGCCAACGTGTCTGGACTCCGAAGAACTGGAAAAGCATCAGAACAGCGATGAAGAACTTAAAGAAATATTAAAGGTGTCTGGACTCCGAAGAACTGGAAAAGCATCAGAACAGCGATGAAGAACTTAAAGAAATATCAAAGGGAAAAACTTCATTGCAGCTGCAAAAGCTTTCAATGGACAACAAAAAAATATACTGTGACATCTCAAAAGGAATCATCAGACCCTATGTACCGAAAACCTTGCGACATCGTGCATTCACAACAATACATAATCTGGCATATCCTGGGATCAGAACAACGGTCCACATGATCAAACAAAAGTTCATGTGGCCTGACATAAACAGGAACATAACCGAGTGGGCATGAAACTGCATAGATTGTCAACGGGCCAAGGTCCAACGACACACAAAAAATGCACCTCTCAGCATTAACGTCCCGAACAATCGTTTCGAACATGTCAATTTCGACATTGTCGTAATGCCAACCACGCCTGATGGTTATCGTTACTGTTTAACCATGATAGACCACTACACACGATGGACAGAGACGGTCCCTTTAAAAAACATGACTGCTGAAACAGTCGCTCGAGCATTGTATGCAAATTGGATTGCGCGTTTTAATTCCCCGGCAGTAATTACAACTGATCAGGGAACACAATTTGAGTCATCACTGTTTCGTGCCATAACGAACCTCATAGGAGCAAATAGAATGCACACGACGGCATTCCATCCAGCATCTAATGGCTTAATCGAACGATGGCATCGTACCTTCAAGGCCGCACTAATGTGTCAGCCAACAACACCATGGGTGGAGCTGTTGCCGACCGTCTTGCTAGGATTAAGGACGGCCTTCAATCCAGATCTCGGTGCGTCCTCCGCGGAACTCCTATATGGAACAACCCTACGTATTCCAGGAGAGTTTTTTACCAACGTACAAGATCATATAGAACCTAGTGAGTTCGCGACAAAACTACGACAACACATGCGAAACATGCGACCTACGCCAACAGCACAACATATTAAACAGACACTGTTCAAGCATGACGATCTCGCAACCTGCAGTCACGTATTCTTAAGGAAAGATTCCATGCGAAAGCCTTTGGAACCTCCATACACTGGACCGCATCAAGTCATCGACAGACCAACAGAAAGGACATTCGTGATCAGGCTAAACGATCAGCCAACAACAGTTTCAACCGAAAGATTGAAACCAGCATACCTGATACAACACTCAGCGACGGCATCCAACGAGCTACAACATTCAACGACGGAATCCAACGAGCTACAACAATAAACGACGGTATCCAACGAGCACAACAATCAACGACGGCATCCAATGAATTACAACCACAGGGAGAGATTAACTCACCTCACCTTTGGCATTGGCAAATTCCCATCAGAACCTACAGCAAGAAAACTCCAACGACGCTACCTAAGCCAGCGGAAACCTTAAGCAGCATCAACAAACGAATCATTTTAGTATCACTAAGGAGGGGGTACTGTGGCAACACAATGACAGCTGGCAAAGTGCAAAAGGCGAACACTTGAAAACCACGGCGCTGATATAAAAAAGCAGTACAGTCTCCAGTCAGCTAACACGAACGAGTTAAGAACCGCCATTGCTGTGTAATTAGTTTTAAGTGAAATAATATATTTTGTGTGTGTAAACGGACGGTGTTTTATTCGGCGCTGTTCAAGACACTACAGAATAACGTCAAGAAATATGTCAAAAAGATGTGCACGTTTAGAAGAAAATCCACTGTTTTTCTATTTTCAACGGTCGCCATTTTGTTGCAAACCTACAAAAATCACTCAAATCATGAATACTCAAAAATATTGATGTTATTGACCTTATTGGAAAATTTCAAGGAGATCAAGTCAAAACTGCAGTGACTGATTCGTTGAAAGTCCATAAAATACCAAAATCATGTGTTATTGTTGTTGTAATTGGAGAAATTTCAAACGGTTATCATTCGATTTTCATCAAGCTTCCAAAGCTTAAGGACCCTTAGTAGGACTACGTAAATATCGAATTTCGTTTAGTTTAAGGGTACCGGTGCGATTTTATTGGTGAAGGTCTGAAATTCGAATATCATACTATTATTAACAAAATTGAGCGAATTTTGACTTCTAAGGTATTCCTTGTGGTTGTACTAATAAACACCCACCTCCGTAATTTTTTTCAGATTTTTCGGATCACATGTTTCAAATCGCGAGGGGGGGGACACAAATTTTTCGTGTATTTCCCCTCCCTGCGCCTCTTTCGAAGTAAAAAGTATAAAATTAAGACCTGTTTTGAAAAATTCTCAGCAAGACCTTTCATTTGATACCCATATCGGCTACCTTTGATGAAATTTTTTTTCGGGGGCCACTCCCCTATATGGGGAGACCCCCCTTAAATACCTTATAAATTTTTTTTGTAGTTGAACTTTGAAGAGAGCACCACTTTACGCCTGCATACAAAATTTGATGTTTCTAGCTTAGGCAGTTTGCGAGAGAAAGTGCTGTGACACACGGACGGACGGACGGACAGAATTGTCGCGATTTAGTAGGGTTTTGTAAAATTATTTTAAAAAACCCTTAAAATTAAATCTTACAAATAAATACCAGAATATCCAACTTTAACGCCCCGAAAGGAGACGTAGCATTGGAAAACGTTTCATATTATGTCCTTGTGTTTCGCCAACACAACTCATTACGTTCACGGTCAAATTGAAATACAATTCATTTCAACCGTAGGCAATAAGTACAAAAAGCACTGTCGAAACCTTTGAATCCCCAACTATATACAATATGAAAAGTTACCTCGGCAAAATAAATACACATATTTATCTACCTTCCACCAAGCAAACACATCCTATCTGCGACTGTTTTCACTGAAATTTCTACTCTTTGCGACGCCGGTTCTCCGTAACGCCACGCTGCTTCATTAAATCTCTGCCACCTACACATTAACTTCCGTCGCAGCTGAAATTCATGGTATTTGCTAGCAACGGCTGCGGCATCAGGAGTAAGACTCGTAACCTTGTCAGCTGCTTGAGCTCGGGCGGGTAACCCAGATTTTCCGTTCTCCTTGCAAAATGTTTCATTTCATTTCCTCGCTATTCATTTAAAATTCATAACCAACCAGCAAGTAGACATATGAATCGCAGGATGCAAGGTTGGAAGCTTAAAGTTGCTAGAACATCACCAGCTGTGAAGGAAATTGCACTTTGTCTAATTAGAAGTGCAGTTTTTCTGCGAGATTTTATTTTATTTTAATACGGTGGTCTGATTGCTAGGAGAGTAATGTAGAGTTTTCATATGAAAAAATAATTAGATGATGAAATTGTAGATTTGTGAAGACTGTGAATCCTTTTAGGAAAATCAAAATCAAAATGTGCATCGCGGGACTGACAGTCTTGTAAACTTCTTCCTATCTGGACTTGATTGATTTCCCCGAAAAAAAATCGCATTTTACTTGTAAAGATGTTTTTCACGGATGGATTTAATAATTTTAAATTAATTACTAGCTAAACTTTTTCCACGAAGGCATTCGTCATTAGAGAATTGAATAATTTTCAAAAGAGGTACGTTAGACTTTTTGTAAGAGATTTTTGATTTGAAATTATGGCAGATGAAGTGTAAGTTAGACATTTGGCATATAAAAAGTATTATCCCTTACACATTGTCAAGTACAAGGCCACCAGTAAGGTACAGAAAGTGGACTTGGTTAACGTGGATTCCCGCTAATATAGGATTTCCCATTAGGGACATAACAATTTCGTATCTTTATATGAACGCACCCTTGAACTTTTTTAATGAACTGTTAATTTCAAAACATTAGTTGAAGTCAATATTTTCGTTATGATAAAGTTTAGGAACCCGCAACGTTTGAAAATTATTGAAAATTACTACCAAAATTCTGAGCCGGTGGTCGCAACTCACTTCAATTTTCGGCCGTAATAATCGTCCCACCCGACAAGCTGTGCGTGCTATAATGGAGGAGTTCGAGTACAAATTTTCACTATGGCCTTCATGGTAACAAGATCAAATTGACTCAAGAACAAAAACCACTTGATCATTCGAAACGCCGAAACTTCTCCAATTTGGCTCTGGCAAAGCTTGAAGAAAATGAAGAATTTCATCGAAAAATCGTCTTCAGAGATGAAGCTCATTTCTGGCTTTGCTAATAAGCAAAATATGCATTATTGGTCAGCAACAAACCCACATGTGCTTCTTGAGACACCGTTTCATCTGCAAAAAATTAATGTTTCGTGTGGTTTTCATGCCGGAGATGTGAGTAGCCCATATTTTTTCGTGGATGAAAATGACTGTCATGTTACCGTCAATAGAGAGCGCTATCTTGTGTTGACAGATTATTTGTGATCGAAATTGGATGAACTTGATATCAACAATATGTGGTTTCAACAAAATGGTGGCACTAGCCACACTGTACCCCTCAGATTCGATTTATTGAAAGGCAAACGTGTTATCTCGGAAAATGGTCCGGTCAAATGGTCGCCTCGTACATGCAATCTAACGCCATTGGATTTGCTTTTATGGGACTATATGAAGTCACTGGTCTATACGAACAAGTCAACAACTTCAGACGAGCTCAAAGATAACATCCAACGTGAAATTGCCAACGTTCCGGTCGAAATGTGTACCAGAGTGGTGGAAAATCGGGTCCAAAGAATCGACCGATGTAAACGAGCTTTTGATGGTCATATGACGGAAATTGATTTTCATTCTTAAGATGTAATGCTTGTACTACACCCACAATAAGTTTGAACTCAATATTTCTATGTTTTATTTATAGATGAAAGTGTTATGTCTTTAATAGAAAACCCTTTAGAAAGCCTATCATCATCTCTGTCCTAGCTTAAGTTCAGGCCTAAGTACTTCACATTCAAATAAATCCAGAGCCTTTTCGAAAACATTTGTAAGAGCCCAGGTTTCACATCCATATAACAGCACTGGTCTTCATTAGTGACTTGAATTTTTTTTTTTGCTTTAGCGCTACAGCCGCTTTCGGGCTTTCGCTTAGAGATAATTAGAGTATCTCATTATCTTGATCGAATGTATCAGTACTCGAGAAGGTGGTATAGTCAGTACCATTCTTTGGCCGTTGTTTCGTCCACCTAGCTACGATACATTCTGATTTTAAACCAATTTGTATCACAACTGAATAGGCTTATAGTCCATCCAAAGAATCATTCGAAACAAATCTAGTTGTCACCAACAGGACTCGAACCAGAGTCCTTCGGCTTACGCAGCTAGCGCTAGTGACTTGTACGCAGGGGGTTCAAATATGATGGAGACAAACGCCCGTACGAACAGTGTGGCAAAGTTTTCGTCAGGAGTGCATGTCTCACACGCGTACTACAACCCTGAATGAATGTCAAGTGCCGACCGACGTTGTGCAACGTATTGTCATTCGTTTCTTAGTGTGAGAAGGCGTTAAAAACACGGAAATTTTTCTGCGTGTGCGAAATCAGTTTGGTAATGAGTGCTTGAGTAGGGCTGCTGTGTTTAAATGTGCCAAAGCATTCAAGAATGGGCACTAAACCGTCGAAAATGAGTCGCATGATCGTCCTACCGTGAACCATCATCACACCAAACAACATTTGCCGCGTAGAACAGCTCATTTTCGAGGACCTTAGGATGAATGTGCGAGACATTACGGCTGAGCTTGGCATCAGTAATGGTACTGTAGAGCCTATCATCCACGAACACCTTCAATATCGCAAAATAACAGCGCGATGGGTTCCTAAACTGTTGAACTTCTCCAGGATAACGTGCGCCTTCATACCGTGCGTCTCACGCTCGATACAATATCGGAATTGGGAAGGAAGGTACTGGAACATCACTCTATAGTCTGGTTTTATCACTCTGCGACTACCACATGTTTGGACCACTGAAAGAAGCCCTCGGAGGTCAAAGATTCAACGCCAACGAGTAAGTAGAAGAGTTCGTGCCGAGTTGTTCAAGAAATTCTTCGATACCGGCACCAAAAAGCTTCCAGAAAGGTGGAAAAAATGCGTAACTTCTAAGGGGAAGTACGTTTAAAAAAACCGTAAATTTTTTCGATACTAAGTAAGTATACGCATATCGGAGCATTTGTCTCGATCATATTTGAATCACCCTCGTATAAGCAAATCTTATTTTCTCTGTAAACATCTCTGGATCTTAGTTTAGAAAGTATTGAGAAGTTGGCTTTGTATTCTGCAATTATCCGTTTTCACATTTCAATCTTTTCTATACCCTTTCTATCAAGATAGACTTCTAAGTATGGGAAAATATCTACAGTTTCCAGATTGTAGTCTCAAAAGGTCAGGTTTGGACGTATTAGCATGTCTTTCCTTTTTCGGGTCATAAATTAAGTTTTAATTTCATCGAACAGTAGACCGACGTTTTTCGCTTCTGACTCCAGCCATATAAACGCGCTCTGTTCCCATCTACAATTGATAATATCAACATCGTCGGCATACGCTACTAGTTACGTGGAATTGTCGAGTAGCATGCCCATGATGTTTGCTGGCGTTTACTTGAACACATGTTTCAGAGCAATATTGAACAAAATTAGAGAAGTCCCATCCCCTAGTTTTAGTCCTGGGTTTGTTGGGAAGCTTTCATTTAAATCTCCGCTAACTTTGACCTGGACTCCGTGTTTAACGATGTAATCTGATTCATGTGAACGAGTTTAGTCGGGATGCCAAAGTCAAGCATTATTTGGTACAGGACGCTTCTGTCAACACTCTCGTATGCTTTGTCGTGGACATGGGTGGGAAAACATGTCCGTAAAGGACTGCAGCGATGGTCTACTGTCTCGACAAGAGAGGATGGTTCACCGAGATTGGCCTTGTCTGAGGATATGTCACTGCGCTGGCAGGCTAGCATTGTGGTGTCATGGGGCGGGTTCTTTTCCGCAGCACAAGGACCCAGTACAAAAAAAAATTTCGCATTCACGACTTTATTTTGATACAAATAAGTATCGACCGGAGTCGAGGCCGAGGCAACTTACTAAGGGTTAACATTCCTAAAGCAAGTGGCAAACTGGGCCTGGCGAAAACAGATGGGACTTGGGAGGACTTCGTCGTTACCGACGATACTTATGGCTCCCATCCAAGAATGGGCATCCAGGTGGAAGCGGGGCCCTTATTATATTTAGCTCAGGTAGATGCCATTCTTTCACTTTTCACACATTATGTTCCAAAAAAGGTTTCTTAAATTTTCATTATATCACATTAACCAATATATAAATAAATATGAACATATAAAAAAATTAAAAAGAAAACAAACGGGTACTCACCCAGCATCCTCGACGGGCCCCCGTAAATGGTGAGGGTGTTGCCTGAAAGTTTTTTTTCGAAAAAGCAATCGATTTGGAATCCTCTTTCACTGGGGGACAATGATCGATATGCGAATGTAATACACTAAATATTAGGAAAGGAAGATTTAACAGCTAAAAAATGTTTTATTCAGTTTAGTGTACACGCTCAGCTCCTGATGGCAGCATTCAATGCTTCCTCGACATAAATTCGTCGACAATGTGAAAAAGGATGTTATAGGGATCTCGCGTGCAAACCAAGAACATTTTTTAATTGGTGCTGGATGATGTCTCTTTGAATGTAATCCAATAAATTGTTTGACTACTTCTCGAACAGATAATCTAAAACTTGTTTGAATTTTATTCGGACTCGGTTAACGTTTGCGAATCGGCTCAACTGTCAAGGACAATCCAAACGCAAATGACGAAGACACCGTTTTCACTAATTTAGTACATTCATTCTTCGCTAATGCGACACTATTCATTATTTTAACGTTGGATTGCAAATATTTTTTTTTCATTTTCATTTTCAAATATTAAAAGGATCCCTTTTGCGTTCATTCAAGGGCACGCTTTTATAATCTCCTCTTTGAATAATATTTTATCTTTCTCTTTGAATTTATTTACTTTCCTTTCATTCAATTTCACATGTCACTGCACCAATGCCCATTATCAGGCGCAACCCCAGCATTACAACCCTCTCCACTAGTGTCGAACTTTTCCCGCTAGCACAGCACTCGGAACAATATGAATTTTCCACGACGACAATTTTCCAATTTCCAGCTAGCACGTTCACTTTTCATATATAATCACTTTGTTCTCGCGACACTCGAGCAACGTTTCAAATTCGTATGCTCCAAATTAAATCCCAGAAAAACCTCGTCTATCTTAGCAATTCAACTAAAACGGCACAGCCCCCGCCATCGCGTATATAACCAAACGCATGGAGTTTAGAATCAGGCCCGAACAAAACGAGCTGGAAGGAAATTCGAATTAAACCGCATACACAAAATGTATGAAAATAAGTGTAACGGCTGCCGCGCGTACACCTTATAGTGCACTGACGCCAGTCGACATAATTATCATCAATTGAAATCAGAACGACCGCAGCAATATGGCGATGAAACGACAATTTTTCCTGGGCTATTGTGTTAGATGGGGCTTTTGTTTCGTATGAAAACCGATAGCGCACGTTTTCCTTAATCACTGCTTGCCAGCGCGGTTCTCCCGGGGTGCTCCCTTTGGCGATCAAAAGCAGACTCCATGTTGTTACCAATTGTCACCTTACGGGACATATCGCACCGATAGTTGACGAGCCAGCTCATCTGTCCCTGTAGATTGCATTCGGGATTCATGGATGACCCGCGTTAAAAGAGGTTACCATGTCCAAATTTTAATTGCAAATTTAAGTAATTATGTATTTTTTTTTTTAATTTACAATTAATATTTGGATCACCATTATAGTGGCTTTCGAGCAGTTTGCTTAGGCAACTGCTCGATTACTACAGTCTGTAAGACCTAAATACTACACAAATTTTTGTTTTTTGTGATTTGGAGTTAAGAGCTGTTGTGATCACCAAGTGTCGCATATTGGGAATTTATTTTCATCTAGCTGAGTTTTTCAAAATTAGCCATCAAAGGTTAAAAATTCAAACACCCAAAAGTTGTTAATGAATGAATATCCAGCCTGGAGTGATTTTCTTCCAATATGTGACAATAACAACAACGAAATTTAATTGCGTCATTCAATAGTCGATTTCCCATTACTATTGAGTGGTGTGAACAGCTGAGCGCTGTCGGAGACAACAATTTCATCAGCTGGCTACTGGTCGGGTGACGGCCATAGCATACTCAAATAGTAGCCACACCTTTCATTTACCCTGTGTTGCACACTTTTTGAATTTTCCCAGGGGCACGTCAGCTGATCCGGGGCATGACATCTGATCCCATGTTTCGCGCGCTCAAGAAACAAAGCAAAATGCAAATAAAAATTCCGACGCACGTGTTCTTTTACGCATTTCAGAACATAGGAGTGCTGCCACATCCTAACAAAAACCTAAAAGATCGCATGGAACGAATTTGTTTTTCTGCAATGTTATTGATTTTTTAGCTCTGGTAGCCCTGAAATCTCTCATCGAAGCATATGTTTATATTCGCGCCATTCCTCGCATCAGCGTTTACCATCTACCTGCTACCGAAGATTTATGGCTCGCTGTTCGGCTTGTGTTCGAATTTTTCCGGAGGGTTGATGGAGTGTGGTTACTAGTTGAGTATACTATGGTGACGGCACGGAATGTCGTCAAGCGCACAGCAAAGAAGAACCAGCCAAACAAGTGCCATCGAGCATTAGCTGTGCGCTTTTCGAACGGAATGCGTTGACAACGGCAGTTGCCGGCTGTTGAACTCTTGACCAAGGAGAGATACGGAATTGAAGAGTTTCGAATCAATCTTGGTTTGAATTCGGGAATGACAGTTTTGATGAAGACGGTTAGACTGTGAAGTAATAGTGAGCGTTCAGGGCGAAAAATAAGAAAGAGTTCGGATTGAAAGCTTCCAATTGGCAGATGACATCGAAAAAATATTGATTTTGTGTTCTGAACTCGATAAATTTTCGAAAAAGAAGGAAAAAAAACAATAAACCAAAAGTTACAGTGTATGTTTTCCAAAACTAAATAATTCATGTCAGAATCTATCAACAATATTGGGGTGAAAAAGTTAAATGATAGTGTTAAACTAAATGCAAACTGAATGTACAGTAAAAGCGTTATGGGAATAAGTTCATTGTTTGGTGTAAGGATACCACCATATTTATATAATCGAGTGACGCAATATTAAATGAAAAACTGAATTATTTAAAAAAATCCCCGTTGGCAGCACCAGCCGGAAAGGTAAATTTCTCGTATGTAGCGTAAAGTTTCGAAAAAGAATTTGGCTTGCCTACTACTAAACTTCTTTCTGCAATTTTCGTAGTACCACATGGGTATTTATTAACATTAAAAAAAATCTGGCCACGTTCGTTTTTAGAAACCTTTTATCGGGGCGCAAATATTTTGCTAATTAAATTGAGTTGCATGCGTATGAATTACAGATAGTTGTAAACATATAAATACCGGTTTCGCCCTTCTCGCATCTGCTGTTTACACTGTTCACAGTGGTAACCACACAAAGGCTTAAATAGCTCGAATAGTTAATTTCAAAAGATTTCCATAAAAGTTTAATCAGCACTTGCATTGCCATTAATATATACATTTCAATTTTTTTTTTTGAACTGTGAGGGCCGTCATTTCGATTTTTATTGAAATCGGCTGCTAAAAATATTAAGCTGTAAATTTTCGACTGTTTTATTTGTCATTCGATTTGCTTAATCAAATTAAATTAAGTTGCCTTAATAACTTATTAGTTCAAGTTTCAACGGAATCTGTTGAGAATCTTGGCTGCTAGAGGGCTACAGAAATAAAAAACATTGTATGCCACCCCCCTGTATGGGGAGACCCCCATTAAATACCTTAAAATATTTTCTTGCACTGCAAATTTCAAGAGGCACCACTTTTGACCTACGTAGAAAATTTCCTCATTCTAGCTCATGTGGTTTGCGAGAAAACTTGTTATGACGCACGAACAAACGGGCGGAGGGACGGACAGACAGACAATTCGCGATTTTATAATTTTTTAGGGTATTGTTAAAAATACTATACAATATCTTAAAAATGATCTGGCTTATAAGTTCTTTCAAGTAAAGTCATTTAAAACGTTTCAATGAAAAATATTCAGTATTTCAGTTGGCACTAAAATAGCGAATTGCGCTTGCCTTCAGACCTTTGGGGGCCGCCATTTTGAATGCATGCATTTGATTTTGGATTATTTTAAATCTTTGTATGCTAGGACCTCATCAATCAATGTACTATCTCGTTAAAATAGGAGTTTCACTCCAGACAGGGCAAAATAATTCAATTTTTAAAGAAAATCGCAGCTAAAAATATTAGGCTTTAAATTTTTGACTTTTTTATTTTTCATTCAATTTTAATAATTTCCTGCAAAATATAAGAACATAGTACAGGGATTCATAATCTCAACTTTCATCAAAATCCGTTGGAAAATGTGACCGCTAGAGGGCCACAAAAACATGAAAAAAACGCATATTTAAACGGCCGCCATTTTGAAATTTGCAAATGCACGATCACCA
The DNA here is from genome assembly GCA_963969285.1 of Odontomyia ornata. Classification (NCBI taxonomy): domain Eukaryota; kingdom Metazoa; phylum Arthropoda; class Insecta; order Diptera; family Stratiomyidae; genus Odontomyia; species Odontomyia ornata. The sequence continues at coordinate 46,042,755 of OZ017742.1, forward strand.
AAATATCAAAGACTGTAGGTGTAAGTAATGTCTATCTTGAAACCAAGTTTCATATATGTCGGATCAAAATTGTGACTCATAAAAGCCTTTGAAATTTCGACCTTCAACTGGCCGCCATTTTGTTTTTTGCAACTTGACCTCCAGTTTTTTTACGTAATTCTTTAGACAATTACAATTTCTATCAAACTACCGAATTTCATCAAAATCTGTTGAAAGCTTTGACCACTATTACAACAACGAAATTTTGCACGTTTTCCGACATTTGAGCGGCCACCATTTTGTTTCTGCCCTACCGACTTTGGATTTTTTATTGTGAGATTCATTACTTCAATGAAACTTTGTACCAAATTTCATCCAAATCAGAGCTACACTTTGGTCAGAACAGAAATCGCGATTTTTCGTCTAAAATGGCCGCCATTTTGTTTTTGCCCAGCCGATATAGCTGGTTCACGAACTTAACCGAGATAATTACCCAATACACCTTTCTTAAAAATTTGGTGAAAATCGAAGCAAAATTGCAACCTCTAGCGTGGTCACAAATTTCGTTATATCCCATATATATATATATATATATATATATATATATATATATATATATATATATATATATATATATATATATATATATATATATATATATATATACATATATATATATATATATATATATATATATATATATATATATATATATATATATATATATATATGATGCTCTCCGCAATAGGTAAATTTCTCTCGAGAAATTTACCTAAAAAACGTGAAAGAGGAAAAGTGAAGCCATATTACTTTTGATAAGGCCGAACTTTGCTATCCCTATTGAATTTTTGTGCAAAAAACAATAGTTAAAAAAGAAAATTAGAGCAGTGGTTGGACCATTCATGGAAGAAGAAACATTAGAGTGGTTTAAAATTCGAGTAGCCTTTTATTTAATTTATTTTCAATTAGAATAAAGATTAAAAAATTATTTGCCGTGTTTGCCGACAGAAAAGTGGTGAGATTTTTGTAGATGGCTTGAATTTGATTTATTTATTTTTTTAATTATTTTTAGTTGAATTCATCTTTCATTGAATCTTTTTATTTTTCTTATTTTAATTAAAATGGCCATGAGGTATTAAAGTAAAAATGTTCTATCACTGTTCAAAAGGACCTCCCCCTCTCCCGTTTTTCCTTTTTTGGAAGGTTTTTAATGTGAGGTGGCCCGGCATGGGCAGAGGATTTCCCGGAAAGTCCTACGACACAACTGAGCGCTAGTCAGCCTCAGAATGCAACCCCGGGCTCACGAAACCTCTACCAACAGCTAATGTCTGCAATTGCGGTGGTTTCCGTGGTTGCAACGAGGCTATTCACGCCCTGATTGTGGGACTCCCAGATGCGCAAGACATTTGGACTACCCATACACTTCCCTGTCAATCTGAGAACCCAGCCTTGGAACCTGTTTTGCTTTCCGTGGGTTGTCTTCAAGTTTAGGGATCCCTCCTCTAGCGCGAGGTGAAGGAGGAAGAATGACTGCTAGAAAATTATGCCCCCAACCCTGACGTCCTCATCCTCTGCTGCTGTGAGCTTTTTGATCGTTTAGGACTACTCGAATATAAGATGCTACATAGTTCCATTTGTCAACTGATCTAAGCATCTCCTCGATTAGACTATCCGAGAAAAACTCTCCTGTTTCCTTATAGAGGTCCCAACAAACCCTATCCCATGTTTTATATAAACAAAGTGTGTGAAAGGCACCACCTTTCTCTCCTGCGTTAAACTTGCAGTCGGGAGATCGCGACTAAGCTATCTTGTACAAGGAAGACTGAAAATATCCGTGCCCGCTCAATAGTTGGGACAGTCAGAAGTCTGTCTCTCCGTGCGTTCGATTAAGCCATAGTCTCAGACCAAGGATAGGGCATGCAGTTCATCTGTCCTTTGTGTTGTTTAGCCCATACTGCTAGCAGTCATGGTGTGAGCGTTGTCTCTCATTGTTTTCATCCTTGTTTTGATGCAGGTAGATAGTATGACATGCTTTAGCAAGAAGGGTAATAGATATCATGCCTGCCATGACTAGCGCTGTCAAATCAGAGACTGCATGATATGAAGATACAATTCTCAGTGTTTCTATTCTCTGTACCCGTACAAAGTGTTTCCAATACAGCTTCTTGCTGAGAGCGTCGCTCCATGTTTCTGCTTCATATAGTAGCCCCAACTACACGGACCTCTTCAAAAATCGCTTTATTAATGGGTCCGGTCCCCCCACATTGGCCATAAATCGACTTAGATCCGATACGCCTGAAGCAGTTCTATCAGCCATTGTCCTGATTTGTTTAGAGAAACTCACCTTCGACTCAATTAGCAACGCTAGGTACTTTACTGATGATTGCGGTTCAGCCAGTACTTCCCGAATACTGATTGTCCTCAGTCTGAGGATTCTCTTCTTTGTCAGGATGACCATTTCAGTTATCTCCAGTGTTAGGCACTCCTTCAATCTCTTACCCAGTGCACTACCATACCTAGTCTAAGTTGTGCCTATTCGACGGTGCATCCAACAACTGGCTTCGCAAAATCATCCGCATAACCAACCATGCGGGACTCATCCAGCAGCTCTAGTCTCAGTAGCCTATCCTGCAATATGTTTCGCAAGTCTTGGCTAAGCATAGACCCCTGAACAACACCCACTGAAACTTCAATCCTTCATCGGTCATGTATTGTATCATAAAACAGGCTTCGGTACCTTATTTCGTCCCACAAAAGCCGCATAAGATATGCTGGAGCTTCAAAAGTACTTGTCTTTGCTAAACTTTTTACATTAATTTAATGTAAATCTATACAATAAATTTTTGCTCTACAGTGAGCTTTAATTGCTTCGTGCAGATATCGATCTCTGTTTCAGATGGCTCAAATAGCTTGAAATTACTTATGGAAACTCTTTGCGTGTAGCTCATAATTGAGTTGCTTTTTTAATAAATGTTCTGAAAAATTATTAGAAAAGAAAGCAAGTACAAGTGCTTACAGGAGAAAATTAATCTGAACATAATTCATAGTTACAAAAACATATTGAGTTCACATAAGTAGGAAAATTGCAAAGTAGTTTTGAGCGTATCCAGAATATCCATCCATTCAGTGAAGTTGAAGGTGTGGCACCAACAGAACCAGTCGTAGGCTATGTATGTGCCTCCGCTTATCGAACTGCGGTTGCAAACTCTGCAATTGTGGAGCGAACTCCTCTAAAATTATACCGCCATGGAGATAGTTCCCCAACAGTACAAATCACGTCAGTGAGTTTTCTCTTTATAAGTTTTTCAAGGACTTTCCCGTGCATATTTAGCATGGACAACAGGTGGTATACAGGCAATGATCAAAGATTCTCTTTCTCCTTGCTGATCAACATGATCAGCTACCTTTTAACGTCCTGAGAAAACCCCTTCCCGCAGGTGAGCGTTGAATGTATTGAACAGTAAATCAGGACAATAGTGATAGAAGAGCTGTAACGCCTCAGCTGGGATGCTGCTTGGACTTGAAGCTTTCCTTATTTTAAATATCAACATTGGCTGTTCTACTTACAGCTACGTGAAGAGTAGTCATTTGCTTGCTGTGGACAGCGTCAACATGGATATGGGCCAGGAAAAGACTATGTAATAGCCAAGGCTCCATGAGTCTCTGTTCACATTTACCACTAGATCTTGCCAGCAGCGAGCTTTACTGCTGTTGAAAATTTTGCTAAGGCATTTCCTGGCAAGCTTATATGCCGCTATACGATTGCATGTAAGGTTCTGTGCCCCTTGAGCTTTACGTCAAAGCTTGTGACACTCCCTTCACTTTCATTTATTTCAGTTGTCCACCAGTACATTGAAGGTTTGCTATGCCGGCGTCTCTAATGGGACATAGAAGCACTGCAAGCAGACGTGTTGATGCTCATAGTTGAGTTCACTATTTCTTGAGCTGCTTGCCCTTCAGTCCTCTGTGCAGCTGTCGTGAGCACCTGAATGAACCTCTCGACGTCCATCCTCCCAATCTCTCACCCAATCGTGGAAGGTCGAAAGCATGGGCGTTGGGAGACAGCATCATGGATCTCAAGCAAAATGTACTGATGATCACTAGCACTAGGGACCCCGGGGCAAATGTCACGCCGGATATGGTTCCTTTACAGCCCATATAGTGGAAAATTAATGTATCGCCGGTGTTCAGCTCGACGAGTCCTGCCCTGGCCACCATCACTTGGACTCGTTTTCTTTGCGGGTCAGCTTGAGGCATACCCAATAAATTGCTTTCACATTGAAGTCTCCCCTAATGAATACATGACCATTTGTGCTCACGACAGCATCCTCCAAAGCATTAACCTTAGCTTGGAAAGATAAAATCGATTAATTCGGCCTTAGATATAGAATAAGTAACGAAGTCACTGAACACCAAACTCACATGAAGCTATTTTTCCCTCCATAGCTCTCCACTAGGAAATTAGCACTGTTTCGAGCCCAGATGGCGGCGGTACCAGTTTTGTCTGGGTACCACTTTTGTAATAGTGTTGCCCACTCAACAGCAAAAGTCAGCCGTCATGTCCCTCGTAAACTGTTTAAGCTGATTTGGGCAGTTGTACTGCGGCTTAGGTTTACCTGCAGAATATGGCTCATCGAAGTTCTGCATTAACCTTGACTAGAATCTATTGAAAATCTCCATATTTTAGCGCTGTAATTTAAACAAAAAGAAAAATATAATTTAAAAAAAACAACGCTATTTATTTGTTTTCTGACAAATATATATATTTCGGGAGTAAATGTTCTCCCTTCTTCAGTGTCTAATTTTTCTGAAGAGAAACCCTCAAGATGTACAATATATATGCTAAAGCTAATTAGTTATTAATGACCGTACTTAACAAAAGGATGCATATCAATGAAATAATAGGTCATAAAAGTATACTTTAAATGTGGGTCAAATGAATTTTGGTGGAACTATTAATTTATTTTAAATGATTTTAAAATTTTTGTAACCTGAACTTAATTATTTAGAAGTAATTTTAAAAGAGGTGAATCTCCATTGCCAACATCATCATTCAATCACTTTTCCATAGGTTGCCGCATAATCCAAAGTGTCTCGTACGCATCCAGTTTCCTCAAATCTCGTATTTCTTTGATGACTTCCAACTGCTCCCAGTTGACGTTGGGTCCTTCCCAAATGTGATGGGCTACCGATGATCGAACGTCTTTTACTTTGTTTTTCGTTAGTGCTGATTGTGCTTCTCGAACATGCTCGTTGAACCGGACTTTCACGCTGCGTTTTGTCTGCCCAATATATACTTTTTCGCATTGCTGGCAGTTAATCTTGTAGATCCCTCGCTTTTCATGTTTTCTCCTTATGTCTTTGATTTGCGCTACGTTGGTTTTAAGCTGAAACGGTGAGCTTCTGGTCACCATTTGGATACCGTTTTTCCTCATCATTCTATTCAGGGCACCGCTAACCTCCGACATGATCATTACTGCTCTTTGCGTTGGTTCGTCCTTGAGTGTACTCAGTTTTGTGAGCTTGCGTCTTTGCGCTCTTTTTTCCATTTTTTTTTTTAATTATATTTTTCTTTTTGCTTGACTAGAACTTCCTGAAAAACTCAACACTTTTCTGATCCTAAGGCGGGCTTGAAATCCTTGCAAAGGGTGCAGTATGCTTCCCTCATAAACTCTTTTCTATTATGTCCTATTTCGCCACATTTACAGTATAGGGAGCTCCTCTCGGGTCCTTTGCATCCATGTGCGATATAACCATGACCAAGGCACTTAAACAGTGAAAAAGTACTGCTTCATTTCTACATGAAACGGATTGAACGATCCGAACAGTAACTTCAAATAAGAAGCAGCTGCATATTCTCAAATCATTATTAATAAAGCTGATATTTACAAACTGCTAGGATTTTTTTTTGGGTGACGCCCCACGCTCCGAAGAAGCGTGCTAATCTCTACAAACATATTTTGTTCCTACTCAACCCCACATTTAATTCGAAGCATCTATAGCCTACTCAACAATGATGGACATGAAGCTCGATTTACCAAAAAAAGCAGAAGACCCAACTCCTCATCAACGAAAGAAGGTCAACACATAGACGGAGAAGCAAGAACTTACCTTCAGTCATCACTAATGAGGACAAAATATGAATATATTTATATGACATGCCAAAAGGCAATTAGCTGACCCTCGAGTAACCCAAAGGCGGGACTTGGGGGCCACCTTATAACATAGGAGGATAAGAATTTAAAATTAAGAATAAAAATTTATATCACATTGACCTGCATATTTTGTTGCAAGATAAAATTTTATTAGAAGTGATTTTTATGAAGTTGTAAAGAAGCGATGAAAATTATTTTTTTTAAGTTCGTTCAAATTAAATAAATGTTCTTTTATTAAAAAAATTAAGAAGCGTAAATTTGGCGACTCCGGTAATACTCTATGTAAACTCCGCCGTGGATGGTCTCAAGTCCGTTCGAGAAATGAGGAGGGAACTCCTTGTTTTCCCAACCCATAGCTTCCATGATTCCTCATTCCAAACCCCCCAATTAAATTGTAGTAAATGCTCTCAGGGTCGCAAATTGGGTTTACTGGTTCATTTAATGCTCTGCTACTGAATTCAAGTTACACCTCCTTTGTGGGGACGTAGGAGGGAAAAGATGAATTTTCCGCGCCTGATAATGGAATCAAAGTAATAACCATGCCGCCGGAATGAAGGTTGAGCGACGGACTAACTCCCCGTCCCTGGAAAACCTTAAAATGTTTCGAAACCAGCAGATGGGCCTCGGAGTGGATTGAACTCACGACAACGGCCCCGCCAACGGAAAAAGCACTATGGCATTGGACCCTGGAATGTCAGATCACTCAATCACCCTGCTGCTGTTAAGGACCTTTTACAATAGGCTAGTCAATGTAAATTAAAAATACTGGCAATCCAGGAAACATACTGGACTGGAAATGATATTCAAGGTATGAGATCGCACGCAATATTAAAAAGCAGGAAGCCTACTGAAAAACAAGAATTCGGAGTGGCCTTCATTGTGGATAGGGAGTTCAAATCGCAGGGTATTGATTTTAAGGTAGTCAATGAACGATAGGGTACGATCCGTATAAAAACGAAATTTTTCAAGCTGTGGCTGATAAAAGTTCACGGTCCAATCGAAGAAAAGGACGAAGAAACGAAGGAAGTGTTCTACAATCACCTGGAAAGACTAGCCAACTCATTGCCTGCAAACGACACAAAAATAATTCTGGGTGATTTCAATGCTGGGCTATCTCATCAGAGAATGACTGGAGGATATAGTCTCCACTATGAAACAAATGACAACGGCCAGCGCCTGATTGACTTTGCATGAAGCTGAAATCTTGTCATAACCAGTTTTGACGATCTTCAAGACCAGCTGCATACACAGGAAAGCAAAGCTCCAGATATTCAAATCTGTAATAACACCAATGTTATGCTATGGGTGTGAGACATGGACCCTAACCCAAGCATCCGTAAGTAAAATATATTGAACGCCTTTGAGCGACGGATCCTGAGACAAATAATCGAAGCAAATCTGGACAGGGCCAATGGCGAATTCAATACAACCATGAGCTGTATGATATTTTTGACAAGCCGGAGTTCCAACGATTGTTAGACTGCGGAACTGCAATAGGCTGGACACATGAATCGTATGGACGAACAAAGGATACCCAAAAAGGTATTCGTTGGGAGAACTAAAGGCTGGGGACAAGTGGAGCAACCAAGAAAACGCTGGTCTGACTTGGTCGACAAAGACAGTTCATCGTTGCTCTGATTTCGAAACTGATGGACGGGTTCAATGGACCGAGACACTTAGAGGCGCTATTTGCAGGAAGCGAAGATCCGAGAGGGGCTGTAGTGCTACGAGGAAGAAAAAGGATACTTTATGTGACATTTTTTCACCAACTTAGTGCAAATTTAGATTCCTTTAAGAGATGTGGGGTCTACCGTATTAGTTCTGGAGTAGTTAATTGTAGGGAGTTGCCTGCTAAAAGTCAAACACAAGAAAATATTTGTCGCCGGTAGTGTGTGGTGGGTGGGTGAAAAGTGGCAACATTGAGTCGTATTCTCGCTTGGCTGCTCATGGAGCTCATTACTACATGCAAGAGGCACCACACCCATCTCCGGATAAGCTACCATGTCCGAATACACCAGTCAGAGAGCCTCTAGCATTCAAGATAATAAACAGTGGTCCCAACATCGAGAGGTACAGGGCAAGGGGAAATGATTGCAAAATATGTGCCCAACCCTTTGCTTTTGGCCAAATGTGTCTAAAAGCTCTAGGAAAGTAGTCAAAATTCGCTCAACTTTGTCAATAGTAATAAGATTTATAGATTTCACATTTGCCCAAACAAAACTGTATGGGTGCCCTTAAACTCAATTAAATTTTGTATGTAGGTAGCTGAGAATACAAGTATCTGTCCTGTTTCGCAAGTTTCATCAAAATCTAACAATCTTCTTTATGGTTATTGCCATTTGAATTTCTATATATATATATATATATATATATATATATATATATATATATATATATATATATATATATATATATGTATTTATATATATATATATATATATATATATATATATATATATATATATATATATATATATATTACCGAAGCAATGCTTGATGGTAGAATCATATTGGGGTTTTGCTCAAACCAAACGCTACATTTTGAGTAACTTTGAGATTCTGTTTATTGAATGGTGTATGCCACAATGTAAATAAAGCAGCAGCTACTTTAAAGAGGAAGTTTTTCTTTAAACTTACTGTTTATGCTTTTCTTCGACATGTTTTTAATTTTTTCATTAGTTGCTAAATTTTCGATATATCATAGGTTGGATATAAAAACTTTTGACAGGAGCTTGCCTGGTGCTTTATTCTTCTGTCTTTTTCCTTTTTTTACCTTTATCTTGATTCTTCCGTTTCAATCAGTTGTTGTCAATTTGATCTCCATCGTTTTTTTTCAAAATTACCCTCTCATTCTCTCTTGAATATTTGTTTTCTCTTTCTTTCGATGTTTCTTCTCTTTCCTCCATTTTTGCTGCCTATTTCTTTACCTGTCACCACTTTTATCACTGATGTAATAAAGTTCATTCTCCTCAAATTCTACCGAATAAATTCCCTTCAAATTTATTAGCACTACTTCACATTAAAATTTTACATACCACCCGTCACCAACACCCAAAAGAACATCAAAATCCTTCGATTCCTTCAGTTCTACATCCTTACCTTATCTAAATGTCAATGTAAACTCAATTTGAAACACTTTCGAAAAAATTTCTCTACCCTTTCTAGTAACATCGAAAATATGAAACAAGCTTTGATATTGCTTGTACGAAAAGTCCCCATAATTGACTGAAACGGGCATAGATGAAACAGAGAAATATGAATAGGAAAAACTATTTCGAATCTAAAAGCACTCAATCTAAAACTAATTGCGCTACTGAACTTTCCGTTCATTCCATACCTATCCTTTGATTTCATCTGTGAGTAGGAATGTTTTCCCAGTTTTTTGTGAAACTATATAACTCTTAGTTTGCCCTATCAAGGATCGGAAAAAAGTGGGAAAAATATCAACTTGCAAAAGGCTCGCCTTGAAACTTTTGCACTTGCTAAAATGTAAATATTCGAGTATAAACTATATATGAGTATTCCCCTGCTCATATGCAGACATTTTCATATAAACATATGAATGTGTGCACACATTCATGTTATGCACTTATGAACTTGGGTGTGCATACAAAGAAGGCTAGTCTAATAGTTTTTACCGACACTGCAATCGTTCCTAAAGCTTTGACTAAATCGGTGTGCAAAGAACCAAGCGAAGGGATGGATATGAATGCATTAAAGAAAAAAAATCCTTTTGCTTTTAAGTTTAGGTGTACTTGATGCTTTTTTATTTATATGCTAGCAAATGCACTTCATCTCTTCCGCCGTCGTAGCCATCACTAGAAATGTCTATTTTTAAGACGAACTTGCATGATGCATGGTGCAACCAGGATAGAAAGTCGGATGTCGTTTATGCAAGTGGATATCCTTATATCTTTATTTATAAGCGTATACGAGTACGTGGATTCAAACTGCTAGACATGGAATAAGAGGGAAAGATGTGTTTTAGTGCAATTACTCGCATGTGAATTTATAATTGTTATATACAAAGAACTACTAGTTTTGCGACCTGTCAGTCTGTCTATCCGTCCGTCTGTCCGTGCGTCACAGCTGATTTCCGCAGAAACTATAGAAGCACAAATGCTCTAACTTTGTGAAAAGGTCAGAAGTGATGGTCTCTCAAGTTGAGGTCTTTTTAGGGGATTCGATCTCGATTAAATTTTATGAGCGTAAATATCTTATATTAGTCTATATGATTCCAAAATTTCAAGAAGTTTAAAGGTACTGTTTTGATTTTATGGGCGAAATTGTAAAATCTACAAATCACACTATTATTAACAAAGTTGAGTGAATTACGATTTCTGAGGTATTTGTTGCCCTTGTACTCATAAAGGCCCATACCTACTCGTGATAATTTTCAGATTTTTCGGCTCAAAGGTGTCCAATCGCGAGGGGGGGGGGTAACACAAATTTTTGGTACATTTTACAATTTATTTATTGATGTTATAACTAGGAAACCCGTTATCAGGCACAGAAAACTCCCCTTCAACTTCTTACGTCAGCCTTTTACAAAAAGTAAAAGGTACCAGCGATCTTCACAAAGGAGTTGTAAGTAGGATTTAGTAGCAGAATCGTAGGTGTATTTGCAGACCATTTACTACCATTTGGTCGTGGGATTTGGGACGAGGAATCATGAAAGTGTGAGCTGGGGAAACAAGGGGATCCTTCCTCTTTCCTCAAGCAGGCATGGGACTGTCTACGGCGGAGTCCTGTAGCTGCTTGTTTCAAACCGGCTTATTTTCTTTTCATGTCGACGACAATAACATTGAATTCTTATTTCGAACTAGAAAAGACGGTTGTGTATTAAGGAATCGTTTTAGGAAAATGTTTGCGAATCAAACAAAAATAGTACCAATCCTTGGTGAATAACATGACCAAGATTTTTCCAGCCATTGGCCATTTTTCATTTTCAATGAAATACCTATTTGGAAAAGATCTTTTTCTTCTTAGTATTGTTTCACCGAAGCTGAATATATAATTTTTGGAATTATTTTTTTAAGTCAATCATTTCATGTAAAAGGATGTCATTAATAAAATCATTATTTAGCGATACTGGCCACAAGCCCACATCAAAGTATTTCTAAAACTCAAGCTTAATACTTTCTAAGTTTCTTTCCATCTCGGTATTATCGTCCTTTTGCTGAACACCAATATCGTTCTCAGAGGAATCAGTAAAATGCTGGTAGTCAAGACCTTGCACATTATCATAACTGGTATTTTTCTGGTTTTCAAAATCTTGCATACTTTCATCATTTGAATGTTTTCCAAGTTATCATTAAAACAACATACTTTCTAAACTGGAGGCAGTAAATTCATCATCAGGCGAAAACATATGATGCGACATCTTCTATTTAAGAAAAGTTCCCCATAACCTTAATGCAAGTGGAGCTCTGCGAAAACTGGAAACGCAATTCTTATTTAGTGGATTCAAAATGGAGGATATATCACATCGGAATAAAAGAAGACGTACCGTTTTTGTGCCGCACTGATATGCATGCCTTTCACCAATGTAAAAACCTACAACGGAGTCTATATCTAGGATAGTACGGTATTTAAAAGGTGGAGAGAACCCGGAACTTCAATTTTTTTTTTGTGGTAGGGAGGTGAATGCCATTTATGCACAGCACAGCATCTCCCATGCTTGCAAGAAGGCAACTGGACTACCCACTAAACACCTTCCCTGTCAACCTGAGAACCCAGCCTGGAATCGTTTGACACATTACTTTGGGCCAGGTCTCGTTTTGTTACGCCATGAGGCTGGGGAATCCCTTTTCTAGCGGGAGGGAGAGGGGAAGAGGAAGTGCCAGACAAGCGATCCCCCAGCCCTAACGCCCCCGGCTGTTGTGAGTCCCTTTTATCGTTGAGGACTGCCCGAGCATAATGTGCTACCTGGTTCCATTTGTCAACCAATTCGAGCATCACCTCGACTATATTGTCCAAGGTGAGCTCTCCCATCTCCCTGTAGAGTTCCCTTCGCAGTCTGACCCATTTTTTGCACGCAAAAAATATGTGACAGGCATTGTCCTTGTCGGTATTGCGACAATCGGGAAACCGTGACTTACCAATCTTGTGCAGGTAAGACTGAAAACACCCATGCCCACTCAAAAGCTGGGTCAGATAGAAGTCAGTCTCACCATGCCTTCGATTACGCCACGATTTCACATCCGGGATGAGGCACGCAGTCCACCTTCCCATTGTGCAATTCACCCAAGACTGCTGCCAATCATTTAGCGATCGCTATCTCTCCTCGCGGACAACTATCTCCCTCGCATCCTCGTTTCGGCGCAGGTAAATAGCGTGGCGCTTTCAAACAAGGAGGGCGACAGGTATCACGCTTGCAATAACTCTCACCACCGAGTTAGAGACTGTCGGATACGAAGATGCAACCCTTAGTGCTCCTCTTCTCTGTACCTGTGCCAAACGTTTTCGGTACACCTCCTTGCTGAGAGCGCATTCTGCTCCATACAGTAGCACTGACCCTACAGCACTCATCAAGAGGCGTCCTCTTGATGGGCTGTGTCCCCCTACGTTGGCCATAAGTCGACTCAGAGCCGATACTCCTGAAGCAGCCCTCTCAGCCGGTGCCCTGATTTGTTCAGAGAAACTCATCTTCGAGTCGATCAGTAGCCCCAGGTACTTCACCGATGGCTTCGATTCGATTTGCAAGTCGCCAATACTGATCATCCTTATTCTAGGGATTCTCTTTTTTGTCAAGATGACCACTTTGGTTTTCTCCAGTGCTAAACTGAACCCGCGAGCAAACATCCAGTCCCTCACTCAGCCCATAGCATACCTAGCCTAAGTTGCGCCTGTTCAACTGTGCGTCCAGCGACCAGAGCCGCAACATCATCGGCATAGCCCACCAAGCGTGACTCATCTGGCATCTCGAGTCTCAGTGGCCCGTTATAAGACACGTTCCACAGGTCCGGACCAAGGATAGATCCCTGGGTAACACTCGATTTAATTCCATCCTTCCTTGGCCCTGTGTCGTGTCGTAGAGCAGGCTTCGGTCCTTTAGGTAGTCCCTCAAAAGCCGCATTAGATATTCTGGAACTTGAAACGGATTTTCCAGCGTATCCAGAATATCTACCCATCTAGCGGCGTTGAAGACGTTCCTGACGTCGAGTGTCACCAACACGACGATCCGTCATTTGGTGCGACTATATGCCTCTGCCTTTTGGGCCGCGCTCACGACCTCTGCAATTGCATCAATGGTAGAGCATCCTCCTCTAAAGCCGTACTGTCGAAGAGATAGGTCCCTAGCAGCACGCATCGCGTCAGTGAGTCTTCCCTCGATGAGTTTCTCTGGCGCTTTCCCAGCCGTTCTAGCATGCATAACGGGCGGTATGCAGACGGCGATTTGGAAGCAGCTAAAAGCCCATTTTATTGGAATCTGCAAAAACGAGTAAAAACAAAAATTGTCTGCAACCGAATACTTCTTGAGAAGAAAAGTCCACGCAAGTGTGTACCTCCTCAGCCCAAATAACTGATTGTACGCACGCAATGTGCAAATATCAGAATTCTATACACGTTAGTGTTCAAATTACTTCCTCTTCGAGCTCCATTCTGCGCTAACAATTCACTCTTCAATTACCAAAAACCACCTGTTGTGAAAGCTACTATCAACGCTAATGTGGATCTAGAAAGCAGGTATATCTTATCAAGGCATAGATATCATAAAGTCTATGAATAAGTCAGACTTTTTCTCGCTTATTTCTACAAACCTCTAGAGACAATGTGCATCGATGGAAGGACAAAGACAAATCTAAAAGTAATGATCCAGCGGGAAGGTCTTCCAATAGAAATTGATACGCTTCGTGGACTTTACTTGAAATTCCGCGTGGGATTGGGCGTATCCTCGGAACAACCCAAAAAAAAAATTGTATAATTATGCCTTCCATGTAATCTCCAACTCACTTCTAAGATCAAGAGAGTAACACTAAAAAATTTTTCGTTCCCAATAATAAACTTTCATCTAATCGCATCCAACTGTACTACCACAACTGCGGTGGCGTAAGATGTAAAGTTAACAAACTCTTTCTTGACGCCAAATCGCTTTCCAGAAGCATGGTTGAATAACTCATTTCGTAACGAAGAGATTCTTGATTCTAATTCGGTTATTTGCCGAGACGATCGAGATTTTTTAAGCACAGCAGACACGCAGACGTGGTATTTTAATCGCTGTGCACACAAACCTTTCCAACATAAAACTGTTCGCATTAAAATGTCCAAAATCAATATACATATATTGGTGCTTTTACATTCCACCCAAATCCAGCGAAGCAACTTACAATGGTGTTTGCTGTATTATTTCCTCTCTTGCGGGATCCGTCGACGAAGAAGACAAGTTTTTAGTTGCGGGAGACTTTAATCGACCCAACTTAACAATCATCATTAATCCTGATGATAACTATCTTATTCTCAGACCATAGTGATGTCAACATTGTTAATACATTCTATGGCAAAGATTTTCAGCAGGTCGCTCCAATTTCCAATCAGAATGGTAATTGGCTTGATCTTATTTTCAGTAATTCTTATGACAAAGTCATGGTCAATCAAACTAGGGATGCGGACAATAATATACACCACTCCGCATCCTCTGTTGAATTGCGCAATGTGGATTAAACCTATAATTTCTCAGACAATAACTTAATTGTATATGACTTTCATAATGCTGACTTTCAGGCCATTTAATATTATTTGAATAATATTGACCGGACATGTACCTCTACAACGATAGATATAAACGATGCGATAGATCGTTTTTAACAAGATAATCATTCACGCGGGTGAAAGGTACGTAACTAGGATTAAGAAAAAAAGATAAATTGTCCAAACCTTGGTTTGATAGGGATCTGCAATATTTACGAAATCAAAGAAGCAAACTCCATAAAATCATTTAAGCAATGATTTGAAAAGCAAATATGATCAGATGGCAAAAAAATTTCAACCAAAATCAAGCGACGCTTATGAACCATATGTAAACACTATTGGAGAGCACATCATCCAGAATCCAAGGAAATTTTTCGACTGGGTAAATATTAAGCGTAAATCAAAGGAGTACCCCAAGCCAATATATATAATGACTTAAGATAATCATCTCCTGCAGAAATCTGTGATTTTTTTGCGAGTCATATTCAATCTATTTATTCTATCGATAGCAACTCGTCCCATACTCTTTCTCCATGCACACCTGCTGCAGCTCTAATTCACGAGATTTCTATTTCGGAAGAAGAAATATTGAAAGCTATTGAGGAGCTTGAAAAGGACTTGGCCCTGGTTTATTTCTTCCCTGGCTTTTGTTTCCCTGCAAGGCGAAATTGCTTATACCACTTCACATTATTTTCAACAAGTCACTCTCCTCAGGAATTCCCCAACGTACTGGAAATCATCTCATATGATCCCAATTCACAAATGCGGTGATTCAGGGTCCATTAAAAATGGTATATAGATATAGATATTATCTACAACCCTGAAACTACTTGAAAAAATTATCTGCTCCAAGCTATCTACCATCGTAGAGCCTCGCCTTAATAACCAACAGCATAGCATGGCTTCCAAAGAAATCACTCGAAAACCACTAACCTCACAATGATGGTCTCTACTGTTCTATGTGAAAGGAAAAAAAACACAAAATTGATGCTATATACTCTGATTTTAGTGAAGCATTTGATCGTGTCAACCACAAAATTCTGTGCAAGAAGTTTCAGAAATTTGGAATCACTGGCTCTTTACTGCTTTGGCTCAATTCTAACCTCGAAAATCGAGCCAAAATAATCAAATTTCAGGGGCATATGTCTAAAGAAATAAATGTCTATTCTGGAGTACCTCAATGGAGTCATCTTGGTCCTATTCTTTTTAATATATTTACCTCAGATCTGATGTCTTTGCCAAACTTTTAAATTGATCATTCCACCCTTTTTACATCAACTGAATGTAAATCTATAACAAAAATGTTTGCTCTACAGTGAGCTCTCATTGCATGGCGCAGATATCAATTTCGTTTTTCGGACAGCTCCGATATCGGGGCGCATTCAGTTGATGTACAAAGGGTCAAATGATCAATTTAAAAGTTTAGCAAAGACAAGTACTTGCACAAGAAAATGAACTTGAACATAGCTCGTAGTTACAAAAACATATAGAAAAAACATCTAGAAAAATTAAAAATAATTCTCTCACATCTAAGTATGGTGGTTGCCATCACTGGTGCCTATCTAATAAGAGTGATGGCCTGAGGGGGATTAGTATACACGTCGAAACCAACTTTTTCTAACATTTTTCTGCTCTAATAATTTTTCAGACAAATTATTAATAGTTAAAGATATTCCGCCTTTAGTAGAACTTTCAAATATAAAAAAAATGAAAGAAAATATATACCCTTTAATTCTACTATTTATTTTAAATTAAGTATACAATTGTTTCGTTCTCTACTTGAGAACTTCCTCAGTACTACTATTCCCTAAACTATAAGTGTCCTAATATTTATACTAAACTCATTAACGTATTAATATGAATCTCTAATTACATCTAATCTCTCAAAGTACTTTTACTTAATCTCGAATTACCTGATCCTTTACCATTCAAAAATTAGTTTTTCCCTAATGACTACTTAACTACCTTCATTATTTTGTAAGCTTGAATAGCCAGGTATATCCGTTACCTGGGTCGCCGTTCCAAATGTCCTGCGTCTTCCGATTGAATATCTCCAAGCTTTCTGCCACATCAAGCTTCCATCCGTTTGTAACCGTTTTCAGCATGCTTACGTTGTCCGCAGTGATGTCATGTTTTTCAAGGACTATATGCTCCGCTACTTTTGATTTGAAGTTTTTTTGCATCCTGCTTTTTGTTGACTAATTCCCTTAAGTGTTCATTCCATCTGACACCTAGTGACCTCCTCGTTTGTCCAATGTAACATCTATTACATTTCGTACACGATACCTTGTAGACTCCACTCCGCTCCATTTTGGGAATGGGGTCCTTGGTTGATCCAAGCAAGTTCTGCATTTTTGTGGCCCGGCTCGTATAAACTAGGTCGATGTCTGCGTTCTTCATAGCCCTCTTCATTGTTTCTGTCCTTGAGTCAAACGTTACAACCAACCTCTTCCGTTACTCGACTTCCGTAGTTAGCGTCGTTAACTTTTTATTGAAGATCTCCTTCGTTCGTTTGGCTATCAATTTGGTGACTTCATCCGTAGGGTATCCATTCCACTCGGCTAGCTTATAAATGTGGGACGTTTCTTTTTTTAGGCCTTCCTTGTTCAATGGAAGCGTGAGCATTCGATCTACAAGCCAGCTAAATGTCGCCCATTTTTGCTGTTGGCAATGGTTCGAAGTGAAAGGAATTATCCGCATGGTGTCCGTTGGTTTGCGGTATATTTCGAATCCCAATCCATTAGCTCCTCTACATACCATTACGTCAAGGAATGGTAGCTGCCCCTCCGACTCCAGCTCGTGGGTGAAACTGATGTTGTTGTGTATTGAGTTGATCGCCGTGAGAGTTTGCTGGACCTGATCCTCTTTGATGATCGTGAAGATATCGTCTACATAACGCACCCATCGATGTGGCAGTTTACCTTCTTGTGCTAACTTCTCCTCCAAAAATGCCATAAAAACTTCGCTTAGAAACGGGGAAAGAGGGAGCACCACGAGTTTGTTTAAAAAATTCGCCCCTGAAGGTGAAATAGCTTTCACCCATGCAGAGTCTAGCCAGTTTCAAATACATTCTGGCTCGTGCTTTCCATTGTTCTCCTGATCCTTGTATCAGAATCCACTCCTCAAGTAACGTAAGTGCTTCTTTGACCGGAATACTGGAAAAAAGTGCCATGACGTCAAATGACACCATCGTATCGCCATCTTCCAAAGGTCCCCAGGACAAAACCTTTGAAGTAAATTCTGCCGAATTCGCTACTGATCTGGTAACAAATTTTTTGTCCATGTTATTGAATTCCTTGACTAACCACTTCGCAATTTTCTGATTGGGAGCGTTTTCTGCTGACACAACTTCACGCATTTCATGGCCTGGCTTGTGAATTTCACTTCGAACCATTGCCAACAGCAAAAATGGGCGACATTTAGCTGGCTTGTAAATCGAATGCTCACGCTTCCATTGAACAAGGAAGGCCTGAAAAAAGAAACGTCCCACATTTATAAGCTAGCCGAGTGGAATGGATACCCTACGGATGAAGTCACCAAATTGATAGCCAAACGAACGAAGGATATCTTCAATAAAAAGTTCACAACGCTAACTGCGGAAGTCGAGCAACGGAAGAGGTTGGTTGTAACGTTTGACTCAAGGATGGAAACAATGAAGAGGGCTATGAAGAACGTAGACATCGACCTAGTTTATACGAGCCAGGCCACAAAAATGCAGAACTTGCTTGGATCAACCAAGGACCCCATTCCCAAAATGGAGCGGAGTGGAGTCTACAAGGTATCGTCTACGAAATGTAATGGATGTTACATTGGACAAACGAGGAGGTCACTAGGTGTCAGATGGAATGAACACTTAAGGGAATTAGTCAACAAAGACAAAAAGCAGGATGCAAAAAACTTCAAATCAAAAGTAGCGGAGCATATAGTCCTTGAAAAACATGACATCACTGCGGACAACGTAAGCATGCTGAAAACGGTTACAAACGGATGGAAGCTTGATGTAGCAGAAAGCTTGGAGATATTCAATCGGAAGACGCAGGACATTTGGAACGGCGACCCAGGTAACGGATATACCTGGCTATTCAAGCTTACAAAATAATGAAGGTAGTTAAGTAGTAATTAGGGAAAAACTAATTTTTGAATGGTAAAGGATCAGGTAATTAGAGATTAAGTAAAAGTACTTTGAGAGATTAGATATAATTAGAGATTCATATTAATACGTTAATGAGTTTAGTATAAATATTAGGACACTTATAGTTTAGGAAATAGTAGTACTGAGGAAGTTCTCAAGTAGAGAACGAAACAATTGTATACTTAATTTAAAATAAATAGTAGAATTAAAGGGTATATATTTTCTTTCATTTTTTTACAAATAATTAAAGCAACTCAATTTTGTAGCGACACACAAATGAATGTTCATAAGTAACTTATCGGATTTATTTCATTTATTTTATGCTGATGCCCTAAAACTGTATCATGTAATTACCTCCCAAAATTCAAAATTCCTTCAAAGCAAGGTAAACTCTCTGTATGAATGGTAGTCCATAAGCCAGCTTCATTTAAATTTGGAAAAATGTCAGGTGATTACCTTTTCCCGTAAAATTCAGTCTTCAAAGCTGATTATTACTTGAACGATACAAAGACTTTGGTGTTATCCTGGATACAGAGATGAGGTTTAATTTGCATTACGATGAAATCATCACCAGGGCTAATAAAGTCCTAGGTTTCATCAAGCAAGGAGATAAAGAATTTAAGAACATATGTTTTTTTAGTCCGCCCAATACTGGAATATGGAACCCTGTTTTTGACGTGCATACAAGTATAGAAAGAATTGAATCTGTTCAAAAATAGTTTCTGTTATTTGCACTGAGATGGTCATATGATCCTGAAAACTACCAGACTTTACCACCATATGCACAAAGACTTCAAATTCTTAATATGACATCTCTTTCCTCCCGAAGATCGATGATAACCTGCTGCCTCACTTTTAACGTGCTTAGAGGCACCATTAGCATACCATGCGTAACTTATAAAATTAAAATAAACGAAACATCACGAACCACTTGACACTCGTGTATGGTGATAGAAGAGCGATATCATACTAAATATACTGACGGGCTAATAAATAGAATAACTCTTTAAGTGCACACTTCTCCACAACAATCTCCAGAGTCCAATTCAAATCCGTTCTCCTAAACGGCCTGTCCTCTCAATCCCAATGATCAATAAATGATATAAATAAATGATTTAAAAGTTTTTATAAACGATTTAATATTTTAAAATTTGAGAACTTTTCAATTATGTTAATCATGTTAAATTGCATTTATGTATCTTGATGTATTATGTGTATTTATGCCTTGTTTGGTAATAAATAACAAATAAATGTCGATATCGAATAAAAACAAAAAAATCATGATATATAATTTCTTTTAACCTTCAGCATACAACGTGAAAAAGCTCCTCACCCATGCAACCTGGGGTAAGATGTGCATGTATTAAATAGAACCTTCTCAACTATAGTTTTTTTGTTCTCTGTATTTTTAAACTAATGAAAAAATTCAAAAAATATGCTATTAATCAATATTAATTGAGAAAAAAAAACACAATACTTTCATAACTCTTGCGAAAAATCAACTTGATGTTCTTGTCTCGGAAAAATCAAATATTTTTTTTTATGTAAAAATATATTATTTTCATTTCTTTATATAAAATTACTCATATTTGGCTTTATTGAAAAAAGTACAACCAGATCTTTACGGCAATAAAACCAAGACAATTCGCTCCTTAAATCAATTCAATTTTGGCACAGTAGTTTCGCATGTTCTTTACATATAGGAGCATTACAGTCGAAGCAGCTATTGACAGTTTTCCTATCTTTGTTCCTTGGACGGAATAAACATGTTTGTGATCTTCTTGGTTGCTTCGGTGCTGGTCTTGGGTCTTCTACATTCTAAATTTCATGGACGCGTCTTTTTATATCTCATGGTATATGTGGATTGTCTTTCCTTTTTCTGATATGGTCTTCAAGTAATGAAATTCCCAAGCGCTTGATAAATTCCCTTTTAAAGTTGATCGTGTTCTTCTCAATACCGTTGTTTGTTTGATACACGATGAAGGAGTTTATAGCAGCATGGTTTAACATTTAGAAACATACCGTTAGAGGCCAGCGTTTAATGTTACGGGAAACATCATACCTTCGAGCCAATTTATCGAAGACGTTAACACCGCTTTTTGTCGAATTATAAAATGTTATAATAGCTGGTTTTCTTTAGTCACTGCTTTCCGGATCTACCTCGTTATTATGATGTAAGGAAGACATCATATTTAAGCACTTTCGTGGTTTTGGCAGGTAAGAAACAATGGTAATATTGTATCTATTTGAAATCCAAAAAGAGAAGGGTTTTCTTCACGTTTGGCCCTGAATTGAGGTAGAAGGCTCACTTTGTTCGATCTTAGTGAACCAACAGCAGTCAATTTGTGGCTCTGGAGCAAGTTTTCAGCAACTTGGTAGCTCATGAAGAAGCTATCCATGTTATCCAGATACACATGTCACCAAACAATCTACTACATCAAACGGCTTATTACTAACTGCATATGGGCCATTGTCAGGCTGTTTTTCACAGAAAGTTTCTAAATTCAACGTATAATACGTTTTGGCATCTGCGAGAGCATACATTTTTAACCCATATTTTGCCGGTTCGGAAAGAATATATTGACGAAAAGAGAATTTTCCTCAAAAACTTACTAGCTCTTCATTAATCTTCAAATATTCAGACGGTGTATTGGCATCCTAGCGGATTTTAACGAAAATGTCAACAAAATCTGGAATTCGTGCCAAGCAATCTATACCAGCTCTTGCCGATCGAGTTGATGCATCATCAAATCTCAAACTATTGACCAAGGATGAAAATCTTTGTCTAAACATCGTTTGTCTGAATATTTAGACTCCAGTACCATCGTTACTCCACAAATCGATTACACTTTGTCTGCTGGACCAAAATAAGCCTGCCAAAAACAAAAGTCCAAAAAGGCTATTCTTTATTAGTTTCCTTGTATGACGAAGTGGAAGGATTGTTAGCCAATCTCAAAGAAATCTTCTGGTTTGTAGATTTCAAAACCATATCCACAATTTCTTCTGTAAAAAAGATCTCGAAACATTCCACTTGGGTTTTCTTGTCTCGACCAATACTTTTACATGCAGACAAATGTGTAATTATGTTTCCCTTCTTGTCCGCACATTGGTCCTTGGTTGCAACTTAAACCATTTTGTTTTCCCATCTTTGCCAAGAAAAAACGGTTGAGACGTTGATGACGCGTTATCCAAAGATAGTTCTGCAAATGTTTCGCCATTTTTCACGTCTATATCACTGCATACGTTAGACGTCTCGCTAATGTGATCTGATTCGCTATCAGTTTTAGTTTGAAACAGTTTTTCATCTGAAAAAAAATCAGTTTCCTCTAACAAAGCCGCTAAAATTTGCTCACCCGATAAATTCCTAGCCTTTTTAGGGTTTTGTAAAATAATTTTATGAAACCCTACTAAAATCGCGACCTGTCTGTCCGTCCGTGTGTCATAGCAGTTTTTCTACTTAAGCTAGAAACACCAAATTTTACACACAGATGTAAAGTGGTGCTCTCTTGAAAGTTCAGCTACAAAAAAAATTTATGAGGTATTTAACGGGGGTCTCCCCATAGAGGGGAGTGGCCCCCGAAAAAAAAAATTTCATAAAAGGTAGTCAATATGGATATCATATGAAAGGTCTAAACGATAACTTTTCAAAACAGGTCTTGAACTGACATTTTTTGGTTCAGGGGGCGCACACGAAGGGGAAATACACGAAAAATTTGTGTCCCCCCCTCGCGGTTGGACACCAGTCATCCGAAAAATCTGAAAAAAAATCATAGAGGTACATATTTATGAGTACAACAACAACAAATACCTTAAAAGTCGAAATTCACTCAACTTTGTTAATAATAGTCTGATTTTCGAATTTCACATTTTCCCCAATAAAATCGTACAGGTACCCTTAAACTCAACGAAATTCGATATTTGAGTAGTTTCATATAAGAACCTAATACCCAGCAAGTTTGATGAAAATCGAATCATATTCGCGGAAGTTATAGCCATTTGAAATTTCTACAATTACAACAACAATAACACACGGTTTTGGTATTTTATGGATTTCCCATCGGTTCAGACACTGCAATTTTGATTTGATCTTCTTAAAATTTCCAGATAAGATTTATAACAATACATATTTTTGGAATTCATGATTTAAGTGATTTTTGTTAGTTTGGAATAAAATGGGGACCGTTGAAAATGGAGAAACAATGAGTTTTCTATTAAATGTGCACCTCTATTTGACATGTTTCTTGACTTTATTTGTTGCTGGTGACCGTATTTCCTAGAGGTTGAGTACAAAACCCTTCTGACATGACCGTAGATCTGTTTACCCAACTTGTTTAACACAATTTACCTTTTATCAAAAATAAAATAATGTCAAAAAATGACGATAATAGTGCAACTAACGAGTAAACACATACCTTCCAATAAAATTATTTTAAATTTCAACAAAAACTACGCTTTTCAAACAATACTTTGTAATCCTTTGCTCAAGTTCAAAGACTTACTGAATAATTTCACAGAAGACATAACTATTTATATTGCCGGCTTTTTCTTGTCCCCAAAACATTTCTTTAGAAACATTAAGCACTACAAAATACTTTATCTGTTATAATCCTGGGTACTATAAAGTAATTATTGTAGCCTTTAGCCCAGATGCCTACAGGGCCTTTGAGATACAAACAACCTCATTAAACAATAAAAAAATATCACATTGCACTATACATGAAAACCTACTTGAAAAATACAGAGCAATATAAAAAGTATTATAGATGTACCGGGGGTGAAGAATCTAAGCAATTTAACTGCGTCAGTATCCGACTCTACTCACACTTTTTTGCCACGGCCCGTACAACGTAGGGTCAAACATCCCAGGACCTAATTATTACGAGTGCCTGCACCACAGCATTGTTAGTAGCACTTATTTAGCATTGTCAATTGATGCATCAATATTCAACCTCCAGCTAATGTAAAATTCAATGCATTTGGTTGTGTTTTACATAAAATTTGACGCATTTTGGAAGTCTTGGGGTTAAAATTTGCTCCACATTGTATGCCACAGGTTTATTAAAATAAAAGTAAGGTCCAGTTCTCATAGCTTTTACCCTATCACTTATTAGTAAACTGAACACAGCTCCAGTAATAATAAAGCCAACTTGTCACTTTGATGACGAGACCAGTAGTACGGAAAAAAAGAAAATTGCATCAGGCAATAGGCCGGGGGAAGTTCCCCGTAATAGATACGCACGCGATAAAGTACACCGACCGAAAACAAGCAACGGGAAATTTTCCGTTCCATTCGATAGACATACATACGGGTTGATTGATCGCTGATCAATTGATATTTTTTAATTTAAGGTGTTTTTTCTACACAATATCGTCTTTATTTTCAATGGACGCTGGGAACCTTTTGTATCCACGAGGCCCTGGGCTGCAGCCCAAAAAGTCATTAAGTAGATTTGATACCCTACTCGACTATCTTCGGTGAAAAAAAATGTAAGGCGTCACGTCCTTATATGGGGAGACACCCTTAAAATCCTTTAAAAAATTTTTTCGATAATGGAATATTCATTAACTAGAAACTTCCGAGCTGTTCACAAGATTTGATGACTTTAGCTGAACTAGTTCCTGAGAAAAGTTGCTATGACGCA
This sequence comes from Odontomyia ornata, assembly GCA_963969285.1. Lineage (NCBI taxonomy): Eukaryota > Metazoa > Arthropoda > Insecta > Diptera > Stratiomyidae > Odontomyia > Odontomyia ornata. Next base: position 46,067,354 of record OZ017742.1, read on the forward strand.
CTGACGAACAGACGGACGAACTGACAGGTATCGGTTTTCATAGGGTATTGTTAAAAAAATGTTTTTATAAAACCCTTAAAAATATACGTGAATACTAGCTTTACCAATCTCTCCTACAATATGCAATATATGGATAACTTTCGACCTTATGAAAAGCCGCAAAGTACACGTACCTATAAATAACATTCTCGTCTCATAAAACTTAGCAAGAAACTCCAAACGTAAGAAGCTTCAACGAATTTTCAAGTTTATGTAGATTTCCTAAAGTTTTCCTTTTTACATGGATGAATCGTTTACTTGCGAGTGAAACCGCGGCGTTTGCCATTTTACATATCTCACACATATCCTTATGGGCAGCTCTAAATCTGCTAACGTGTACCTGTACATGTATGAAAAGTGAATTTCCAAGTATCAAATGTGTGAAATTAGCAACACACAAACTTAACTTAAATATCTACTATAGATGTATTACATACCATATGCCGTAAATGCAGAAATACTCAAGGAATGCATATTGTACCTCAGTGGAAGATTAGTGTCTTCTCTCAAAGTTTTCCTTTGATTTTCGTTTCAAGTTCTCAAAGTGTAAGTGTCAAGAGGTATTACGATTGCTTTGGAAGTTTTCTTTTTGACTTTCAAGATGCTTTCCCGATCCCGTTGAATTGAGGGCGTATAATTAATTTTAAAGGAAGCAGTTTAGATTAGAGAACTATAATGTCTTGCTCAACAAATAGATGGTGGCTATATTTCCACGTTTCCTCATGCGGAAACCATAAAGCTAAGTGCTCAGTAACGTGAATAAAGAGTACAGCAACACCTTCATGAAAAAAAAACATTAAATACACACATGCAAGTCCATTCATATTGATCCCCAACAAAAACCGTATTGCCAAGCATGTCCTTAGCGCTGGGAAAGGAGAGAAAACAATCAACTTTTGCCATAGTGCTCAACTACCTGAACCATAATCCGATTATTGAAAACTTTCCAAAATTATGACATGCATAAATGGAATGATCGCATCCCACCTCCACCTACCGTTCAATTAAATGCAATCCAATTTTCGCTAAGTAAACGAATCCATGAATCGAAGCACCTTCTAAAAACTCGAACATGAATGCTTGGGCCTTGGTCACAAATTTCCATTTGATCCATCGTCGTCCATATTTCAGCGATGGCGACGATTCTCGTAAGCGCACCTGGTCCTCCGTTATGATGGATTTTCCTTTTTGCCGGAAACCGAAGCGTTCAGTGGCAATATTCAGGTAGGGTTCTTCATAGTTCTCCAAATTACTGAATTCATCGCCGCCATTGGTGGCTCCGGAACGAGCACTACCATCGTTCGAGTATATTGGAAAACGATTATGAAACATGATGTTGATAGACACAAACGATATGAAGTTGAATGTTTGCCAGGCGTTGGATTCCCACGAAGATATGAAATCTATGGATATGAAAAGGATATATCAGTATCAATATCATTGAAAACTGTTCTTAGAAGTAGTTTGACTTTAAGTGGAATGGTAATGAATAACATCACTTTTCCTTTATTCTTGATGGACAGATAACTTCAAAAGCCAATTATCTCCGCTTAATGTCCTTCCTGCACACTGAATCTATTAAACTTTATTTTGATTTTCAATAAAGTAGAATTATTTATAATTATCTTTTGGTAATATGAAAGATATTGCAGATTATTTACAATAATTATTTTAGGAGAAAATTCACATGTTTCCTGATAAAAATTACATATTAACAGATTTATTCAAGATTTCCAAAGGAGATGCCCCCTCTTTTTGTTTTCTTCTTGAAAAGCCGTATGGCCTGGCTTTGTTGTTGAAATGCGCCAACTTATCCAAAAGTATCCTTAAACTTCTTTCAGCCAAGGTAGTTAGATGGGAGCTCGGTTTGAAGGTCTTGACAAGAACTAAGAATCTGGTCTTAAAAATACAATGCTATTTTCACGGGGGTGCCCAAGGAGTCAAAATATACGACACAGATTTCCAAAAGGAACTGAGAGCCGTAGTTAAATACTACTTGACTCAACTTTACTTTCTTTGTAATTGTAATTTCACGAGAATATCGTGAGGTGCAACTGATGAGAGGGGAGAGGACGCAGGCTGACAACAGTATTACTTACCATCCTGATATATTGATACGATCTATCGATCCCGCTTTAATCCTTTGCGTCATATTGTCTGGACACTGGAATCTAATCATTCTTAAAACATTTATGCAAGTACCATGAAATTTCGCTTGTAGCCTTAACATTTTCACCGATTATCTGTGCTTTTTGAAATAGTCCACCAAATAATATCTAGTGGAACTCCGGAGACTCTATTGACATGAAGTCTTAGTCGTTATAATTCTAGGACTTAATATTGAAATCTGATAGAGCTTCTGGTGTTGATTTTTTGAGTCTTTTCTTGTATGCTAGCAAATTCAAGCAAACTCGTAGTCATATACGAGGTGTGTTCAAAAAATATCGCGAATTTCGGTTTTTTTCAAAAATTATTTATTTATTCATGAATATCTATTTTGTCCCCTTTAAAGTAATCCCCATGAGATATTATACACTTGTGCCAACGGTTTTTCCAGTCTTCGAAGCACTTCAAAAAATCATTTTTTTTAATCTTGTTCAGCTCCTCCTTCGATGCCGTCTTTATCTCGTCAAGCGTAGCGTAACGTCGTCCTTTCATGGGCCTCTTCAGTTTAGGAAACAAGAAAAAGTCACAGGGGGCTAGATCTGGGGAAGACGGTGGCTGCGGCATCATTAGTGTGTTGTTTTTGGCCAAAAAGTCGCGCACAAGCAACGATGTGTGAGCAGGGGCGTTATCGTGGTGCAAAAGCCAATTTTTGTTCTCCTACAAATCCGGGCGTTTCTGGCGGATTGCTTCGCGCGAATTGCGCATAACTTGCAGGTCATATTCCTTATTGACCGTTCTTCCCTGTGGCAAGAACTCATGATGCACCACGCCCCTGCAATCGAAGAAAACTGTCAGCAAAACTTTCACATTCGACCGAACTTGGCGCGCTTTTTTCGGTCTTGGTTCATGCGGCAGCTTCCATTGAGATGATTGAGCTTTGGTTTCCACGTCATAACCATAAACCCACGGCTTGTCACCAGTTATGACCCTCTGGAGCAAATTTGGTTCGTCGCGGACAGAGTTTAACATCTCATTAGCAATGTTCATGCGTTGCTGTTTTTGGTCGCAATTGAGCAATTTTGGTACGAATTTCGCGGCGACCCGTCTCATGCCCAAATCGTTGATAAAAATCGAATGGCACGAGCCAATCGATATGTTTAGGTCCTCAGCAACTTCTCTAACCGTGATTCGACGATTGGGCAATACCATTTTCTCCACTTCATTAATTTTTTCGTCTGTTGATGAAGTGCTCGGGCGTCCGGCACGCTCTTCGTCGTTCACATCTTCTCGGCCTTCTAAAAACATTTTGTACCACCGATAAACGTTGCTTCGGTCCAAGGTAGCTTCTCCGTATGCCACAGTCAAAATTCGGAATGTATCCGCGCACTTAATTTCGTTTTTCACACAAAATTTGATACACGTTCATTGATCCATTTTTTTGAATAAGTAAAAATCGAAGACGATTGAAAACACGTGCAAGTAAAGCAGCTATCACCAATTAAGTGAACATTCAAAATGGCCGAGCTTGTCGGCATAAGTGACAGACATGAGTACCAACATTATGCCACAAAAAAATCGAAATTCGAATATACGTAACCCGCGAAAATTCAAAATTAGCGATACTTTTTGAACACACCTCGTACCTTCAATTCGGATGCTTTCTAGAAGCTTAGCCACGTGAGTGGCTGCTGCTAGGTTGCACTGCTCGCAATTAGAACCTTTGGTATAGGTATATGACACTCCTTCGCTGATAATAATGTTATATCAATGTGACTTCGACAGCTATAAGTATGTAAGATGCCAAACTACCTGCTTTCTTTTCCTCGACATACAATATCAATTTAGATTAACACCATCCTTACCCCTAGAAAAAAATCATCCACTTCATCATCAATCCAATCGTGCTTTATTGCCTTGTCTACTACAAAATGGTCCAATTAAAAAGCACGGTAAAAACAATTCAGTGGACAAGACCATACTGAGATATGTGGCGGCCTGGCTGAAAGTAGGATCATCCGACTTTCAAGGCTCTGCTTTTGAGACAACCATGATTGTTTTTGGTGAACTAAAGCAACAAAATCAGGACTGTCTACCTTGCTTTGTAAAGGAAGCTAAATACATCCGTGTTAATTTGGAACATCATACACTGAGTGTTGCTTAACTAAGAGGGTGCTCCGTTCTAATATAAGGAGCAGAAAAGATGGAAGTGATTTGCTCGTCAACAGTAGGTATCTAATACGGCTATTTAGTTGTTTCGATTTTAATTTGTGTCTCCATTGGCCATGGGTACTACCACAATAGTGATCAAAAGGGTGAAACTTTCTCCTGATTGATGTAATTTTTTAACATTCCATCGATGATTGGTCGCATTATTCTACCGTACCCGAATGGAATGCAGTATGGTCGCAACGAGATGGGTTTTTTGTGGTAAGGAGGTGAATGCCATTTATGCACAGAGTGTGGAACTCCCATGCTCGAAAAAGGCGACTAGACTACCCATTTAACACCTCCCCTGTCAACCTGAAAACCCCGCTTGGAACCATTTGGGGATTTAATCAGTCAACTGAATTGAAATCTTGTCAGTGTCATACGCCCTTCATTCATTCATGTTTTCCGCTGAAGTCCCTCGGCACTCATTCACTAGCGTCACCCTTTGAAGTCTCGTTTCTGTGTCAACCTTGAATGGCTTCCACTTCATCATATCCATTTGTTGGTCTTGGAGGATAAAGCGATTTTACTCCTGGATGCCAAAAATATGCGGTTGGTTTAAATCATCCTGACCTATCAATATCGCACAATCCAACAACTCGTTATCCACCACCAACAAGGTTCCATTAATAATAATATTGTCGATAGGGATTGGGATGTCTAGCTGTTTGGAACTTAACGCAAAACTACCAGCAAATCGTTTCAACACTTCGACTACCTTTTTAGACTGAACATCTTCTGGTATTTCTCGTTCCCTAATCAAAGACAAACTATCGAAATATTTCCTGTTTATTTGTATGAGCTTCGTTAACTTGTCTAAGTTGATTCATCTAACCTATTCAAGTTTGTTTTGTGATAAGGCATGATTTTTTTACCACAGTAACTTCATTGTGGTCTTCTCTGCGGTTTTCCACAATCTCTGAAAAATAGCCGTCTTCTCGCCAATTAGAGAAAGTTACAGTTGATTTTTCTAATTTCCTTATTTCACTGTTTGCTACCGGTTCTTGTGTTAGTGTTGCTGTTTTTGGCTTTTCAGACTGAGATACCATTGTATATGACCGCTTAGATCATATACCGTTTCAATTCATCGGTCTTGAATAACTAAATGAAATTGATCATCTCGCAACCTGACGGTCACATACTTAACAATAGCCGCCTTACTCAGACCTCCATATTGGTCCAATTTAACCATTTCTTCAAGTTACGTCAGCATTGATTCCGATCGCAAAAGCTTTCACCCAAAGATATAGAGAGTACAGGATCCGCAACCGGTCGTGAGAGCCGAAGCAATTAGCAACCTTCGCTAAAGTTGTGTGAAGTTGAGGTTTGAAGTGATATGCTTTGGTTTTTGCACTTTCTTCACCCCGAAACACGTTCACATTTAAAAAGTTTATAATTTTGAAGATCGTGTGTACGAAATCGGCACTTTAGTTCACTGTTTTTATTAAAAATTTACGAATTATCCATCCAATTTGACACTTGAGTTTTCTCGCCGTTTTCGCGCCTCTTTCTTTTTCTTTTGCGTTGACATTCGAGTTTTCTGTGAGAGTCGTTTGTTGTATTGTACTCAAACTAATTTTTTTTTTGGGGTAGGGAGGTGAATGCTATTTGTGCACAGAGTGTGGGACTCCTATGCGCAACTGGACTACCCACTAAACACCTCCCGCGTCAACCTGAGAACCCAGCCTGGAACCGTTTGACACATTACTTCGGGCCAGGTCTCGTTTTGCTACGCCGTGGAGCGCCTTCAAGCTGGGGAATCCCTTTCCTAGCGGGAGGGGAGAGGGGAAGAGGAATTGCCAGAAGAGCGATCCCCCAGCCCCAGCGCCCCCGGCAGCTGCGAGTCCCTTTCATATTTTAGGACTGCCCGAGCATAATGTGCCACCTGGTTCCATTTGTCAACCGATTCGAGCATCACCGCAACTATATTATCCGGGGTGAGCTCTCCTCTCCCCTGTAGAGTTCCCTTCGCGGCCTGACCCATTTTGTACACGCGAAAAATGTGTGACAGGCATTGTCCTCCTCTCCTGGGCAAAACTGACAATCAGGAGACCGTGACTTACCGATCTTGTGCAGGTAAGACTGAAAACACCCGTGCCCGCTCAAAAGCTGGGTCAGATAGAAGTCAGTCTCACCATGCCTTCGATTTGGCCACGGTCTCACATCCGGGGTGAGGCGCGCAGTCCACCTTCCCTTCGTGCAATTCACCCAAGACTACTGCCGATCTTTGAGCGAGCGCTGCTTCTCCTCGCGGACAACTATCTCCCTCGCATCCTCGTTTCGGCGGAGGTAAATAGCGCGGCGCTCTCTAGCAAGGAGGGCGACAGGTATCACGCCTGCAATCACTCTCACCGCCGAGTCGGAGACTGTTGGATACGAAGATGCAATTCGCAGTGCTTCCCTTCTCTGTACCTGTGCCAAACGTTTTCGGTATACCTCCTTGCTGAGAGCGTCGCTCCATACCTCTGCTCCGTACAGTAGCACTGACCCTACAGCACTCATCAAGAGGCGTCTTCTTGATGGGCTGTGTCCCCCTCCGTTGGCCATAAGTCGACTCAGGGCCGATATTCCCGAAGCAGCCTTCTCAGGCGTTGCCCTGATTTGCTCAGAGAAACTCATCTTCGAGTCGATCAGTAGCCCCAGGTACTTCACCGCTGGCTTCGATTCGATTTGTATGTCTCCAATACTGATCATCCTTATTCTAGGGATTCTCTTTTTTGTCAAGATGACCACTTTGGTTTTCTCCAGTGCTAAACTCAGCCCGCGATCATTCATCCAGTCCCTCACTCGGCGCATTAGCATACTTAGCCTAAGTTGCGCCTGTTCAACGGTGCGTCCAGCGACCAGAGCCGCAACATCATCCGCATAGCCGACCAAGCGCAACTCATCTGGCATCTCAAGTCACAGTAGCCCGTCGTAAGACACATTCCACAGGTCCGGACCAAGGATAGATCCCTGGGCAACACCCGATGTAATTTCCATCCTTCGTTGGCCCTGTGTCGTGTCGTAGAGCAGGCTTCGGTCCTTTAGGTAGTTCCTCAAAAGCCACATTAGATATTCTGGAACTTGAAAAGAGTTTTCCAGCGTGTCCCGAATATCCACCCATCTAACGGAGTTGCAGGCATTCCTGACGTCGAGTGTCACCAACAGGACGATCCGTCGCTTGGTGCGACTATATGCCTCTGCCTTTTGGACCGCGCTCACCACCTCTGCAATCGCATCAATGGTAGAACGTCCTACTCTAAAGCCGTACTGCCGAGGAGATAGGTCCCCAGCAGCACGAATCGCGTCAGTGAGTCTTCCTTTGATGAGTTGCTCTAGCACTTTCCCAGCCTTGTCTAGCATGCATAACGGGCGGTATGCAGACGGCGATTCGGGATTTCCCTTCCCCTTGCTGATCAGCACGAGCTTCGCTACCTTCCATCGTACCGGGAAAACCCCGTCCCGTAGGCAAGCGTTGAATGTGCTGAGCAGCGAGCTAGGGCAATGGTGATAGACGAGCCGCAACACCTCAGCTAGAACACCATCTGGACCTGGAGCCTTCCTCGCTTTCAAGGAGAGGACTGCCTCCTCCAGTTCCAGCTGTGTAAAGAGTGGGCACTCTACTGCTGTTTCACCATGGACAGCGTCAACACGGACGGGATGGGCGGCGAAGAGTCCCCACACTATCGCGTCCATCTTTTCCGCGTCATGTATACAAGGCTTCCTTAGGGCACCAAGTTTCCCCATGACCAGCCTGTAGCCAAGGCCCCACGGATCCTTGTTCACATTGTCAACTAGGTCTTGCCAGCAGCGAGCCTTGCTACTGTTGATCAGTTTGCGAAGGCATTTCTGGGCCGACTTATATGCTGCCACCTGGTTGCATGCCTCGTCACGGTTCCGCGCCTGTTGAGCCTTACGCTGAAGCTTGTGACACTCCCTCTGCTTTTCAGCGATTTCAGTAGACCACCAGTACACTGGGGGCTTGCCGTGCCGGGGTCTTCGACGGGGCATAGAAGCTTTGCAAGCAGTTTTATTTTGCTCATAGCTGAGTTCAACACGTCTTGAGCTGCCAGTTCTTCCGTCCCCTCCGAAGCTCCCTGCAGCGGCTCACCTGCTGTGAGAACCTTGACGAACCTCTCGACGTCCATTCTTCCGATGTTCCATCCAGTTGTAGAAGGCCGAGAGCATGGACGTTGGGAGACAGCATCACTTATCTCAAGCAGAATGCACTCATGATCACTGGCTGAGTAGTTCTCTAATACTTTCCAGTTGTGTATGCTCCGTACTAAGGACTCCGAGGTGAATGTCACGTCCGGTATGGTTCCCTCACAGCCAATACGGCGGAAAGTCGGCGTGTTTCCGCAGTTTAGTACGACGAGGGCCGTCCTGGCCGCTATTTTCAGGATTCGTTTTCCCCGCGGATCCGTCTGAGGTATGCCCCATTCGATTGCCTTAGCATTGAAGTCGCCCCCAACGAGCATGTTGCCCTCTGTGCTTGAGACAGTACCATCCAAAGCATTAAGCTTGGCTTGGAAAGATGATATCGACTCGTTAGGCGTTAGGTACACACTAAAGAAGGTGATCCCTGAGCACCACAACCCACAAACTGATTTACGAATAATAACAAAGGCGCGATCGTGTGCACGTAAAATGAAATTTTGTCAATGTGCGCGGGTGTCAGGGAGGAAGAGATTCTTCTGAAGAGAGGAAAGAAAAACCTGTATGGAAACAAAGGGGAAGGAGAAGCAGAGGGAATCATATAGTCCGGAAGAGACTATTTTGAATAAATAAACTCGAATTTATCAGAACAAAGCTCCTGTCGTTTCTATTTTAGCTCAGTCTCGTTTATTTGGAAAGCATCTTGTAAACTAAAACACTAGCGTGCATTTAGCCACAGCCGTGAACACTTAATTCAACGCAGGTAATGTAGTAGCATTAAGTAATTACTTTTTTTTCATTCATTTTAGGTAAATGTCATAAGCTTGGTAGCCATCATAGGTCATATTGATAACTAAAACAAAAATTTAAAAAACAAAATAATAAAGGCTTTTTGAACATGCTAGTTCTTTCTTCCTTTACAGCCAGGATAGATTCGTTTCTGGATATGTCCATGGATTATGATATCGGAAGATATGTATGTCATCCTCCAAACAATGATGAGAAAAACTGAGAGTACTCAAAGAACCTTGGATTCCAGCGGATTCATTCAAGTTTTCAGTAGCTGGTAAAAAGAATCTTTCTTTTCAACTTCATTGGATTGCCAGGTATTCATGGCTTATGTATTTAAACGTCCTGCCATGTATTCGGCTTCACACGGTGAAAACGTCACCGTATGCTGTCTTTTGGAACTCCAAGATATCGCTCCTCCTTGAGCAATGAAGACGAATCCAGTGGTTGAGCTACGATCATCACTGCTAGCTGCCCAATCAGCATCGGTGTAACCACTTATGTTGTTGTTACCATTTTTACTGAATTTTAGTTTCATTGAAGATATACCATGCAGATAGCGAAGTAAATGCTTCACAGCACTCCAATGTCATGGTCCAGGACTGGGACTGAACCGACTTAGTAGGTTTATCGCATAGCATATGTCAGGTCGTGTTCATTGTGCCAAATACATTATACAACCAATTGCCTCTTAACACGGAACAATCTTCATGAACTCCATATCTTTTATTTCAGATGTACCATCTTTAGTTGATATCTTTTCACTAGAATTTATTGGTGTCATTGTGGGTTTGGCCTTTTCCATCCCCTGCTTTTGTAGAAGTTTCTCAATATATCGCTCTTGATCAATTGCAATTGAGCAATCAGATCTTGTGACGGATAAATCAGGAATTAACTTCCCACCATTGACGTTAAGTGCAGATGTATTGCATGCTGGTCTTATTGTTGCCGTTCCACGCCCTTTTACCTGCATCTTGCTTTTGTTTGCAGCAATCACTGTGCAACATCTTCAGATAAACAATCCAGCATGTTTTCGTTAAAAGTCATGAGCGATGTGGCCCCTGAGTCAAAGTACCATGCGTCTTTGTTTGTCGGACTATCTATTGTAGACAAAACACAACTATGCGTATCAAAATTTTTGGTTTTATTTGTGTTGCTGGAACTTCTTGAGCGGCAATTTTTGGCATTATGGTAAAAATTGTTGCATATTCTACACCTGGGTCCTATTCATGATTTTTTGAATGACGTTTGGCGTGTGTCTGTGTGGAAAGCTAAACTTTCACTGCCGGGACGTATGTCTTGCAATAACTTTGTTTTTATGACACCACCATTAAGTCTTGTGCCTGAATCCGCCAAAGCCATTATCATAGGGCGGTAATCATCAGGAAGTCCAGCAAGCAGTAAGGAGCCAACTCATCCCTCATTTATAAGGAATCCAATTCCGTTTAGAGATTGAGCTGTGGTAATGATTTGTTTTATATATATGTCCATGGAACCGCAATTTGCAAGTGACCTTGTAATGAGCCTAAACAAAAGTGTTACTCGAAGTGTTGAAACACTATCTTTGTACGCATTCGCTAGCTGCTGCCACAACTCCGTGGGTGATTTTGCACTCTGTATATGGACATAGCACGCAGGATTAATCATAAAAGTCAACTGACTTTTTGCGCGTTGATCCTTCTCAGGATCGAGAGCGGTCTTTCTTCATCGAGTTCATTATAAATTGGTGTTGTCCAAAGATTATCCAAATCTAAGAACACTTGCGCAGCAATCTTCGATGTCGGGTAGTTTTCCCTACCGAGCAGTCTATCAATTGAAATGCTGCTTACACTGTTTTTGGACTTAAAGGTTTTTTAACTTTTATGAAAATTCAACAAGAAAGCAAAACGTTTTCAGAACTTCTGATTTTCCCCCGAGGGATCTCGAACATATTAGCAGAGAAAAAGCAAAGTGTGGTCGGCTTGGTGACTATGACAGAAGTGACATTTTATTTAAAATAGATTATGAAGTACATAAAAGATAAATAACAGTGTAGCAATGAACATTCGGATTATACAATGACTCTAATAGAAATAGTTACAGGTACAAGTAACAGGTCATTCAATAAGTCCGTAGGATAAATAAGCAATTTCAACATAGTTCCCTTCGAGGGTGATACACCGATTATAGTGATTTTCCAACTCTTCGATACTGCTTTTACAGTACGATTTCTCTTTCTCATCAAAATAGGCCTCAGTTTCAGCGATTACTTCATCATTGGGCTTAAATTTCTTTCCAGCAAGCATTCTCTTGAATTTAAAAACAGAAAAAAGTCATTGGAAGCTACATCTGGAGAATGCGGTGGGTGAGTAAGCAATCCAAAGCCAAATTCATTCAATTTTGCCATCATTTCATAGATTTGTGGCACGTTGCATTGTCTTGGTGAAACAACAGTTTTTTCTCTTGCAAATGCGGCCGTTTCTTTGCGATTTCAGCCTTCAATTGATCTAAAAGTGCACAGTAATAGTTGCTGTTGATGGTGGTTCCTTTTAGGAGATCATTGAGGAATATTATTCCGTTCACATCCCAAAATATAGACGCCATCACCTTACTAGCCGACTATTGCGTCCTTACTTGCTTTAGATTCGGTTCGTCGACTGCTGTCCACTCAGCTGACTGAAATAGTAATAACAATATAAAAAAATAAGAAAAATGATTAGATACAATAGATAAAAATGACATATCCATATAAAACGAAATAAAGCACAGAACAGTTAATTGCTTATAAAACTAAATTATGAATTTAAAATTAGCTCCTGCAAAATTCTTTTGAATGCAGTAAAGGTTGAGGGAAAAGGACCAAGCTGCAGATTATTATGATTCCTTAGGAGACGAAGAATAGGTGAGTGAAAATATAGCTCTGTACGAGCATATGGAATAACAAAAACAGAAGAAACACGAGTAGGACGTAAGGAGTGTCTAAAGTGTAACTCCGCAAAAATACAATACGGAGTCTGATAGTGGCAGAGTCGGTACAAAAAGCACTGATCCAAATAAGATCCACGCGCAGACAAGTACGAGAGACCAAGGAATGATAAACGATCCTCATATGGAAGATATGGCAAGTTTAGCTTAAAGAATAGGAAGCGGGTAAATTTCCTCTGTACTGACTCCAACGAGGACACAAGATAAGAATAATGTGGAGCCCAGACCACAGAACAATACTCGAGCAATGGACGGACAAGACAAAGGAACAAGCGGATCATATAGAGATATTACAGAACTTGTGCATATGTCTCAGTACAAAACCCGAAACTTTAGAGGCCTTAGCAATCACATAGGAAATATGCGTGTCAAATTTAAGTTTGGAGTCAAAAGTAACTCCAAGGTCTTTGTACGTAGTAACTTCGGTCAATGCGGCCTCGTTTAGTATATAGGTGAAGGCAATAGGATGTTGCTTAAGACAAAAGGACATCTTATGGCATTTATTAACATTGAGGTAGAGAAAATTGGACAAACACCAATTATTGAGCACATTCAAGTCCTCCTGAAGATACTGGCAATCAAGGGGCGACTTAATAGTCCGAAAACCTTGAAATCATCTGCAAACAGTAGAGAGGGGGAAGAGACTATAGAGGGGAGGTCATTGATAAACACGAGGAACAAGAGGGGCCCAAGGATTGAACCCTGAGGAACACCAGATGTAGGACAGAATGGAATAGACGTCGTTCCACCAAAACTAACATGACATGATCGGGTCGATAAATAAGACGAAAACCATGACAACAGTGAATTAGAGATTCCAAAAGCTTCGAGTTTACTGCATAGAAGACGATAATTGACTGTATCAAAGGCTTTCGTGAAATCTGTGTATATCACATCGACTTGATATTTGTTGTCCAAACCCCTTGCAACAAAATCAGTGAACTGAATTAAGTTAGTGGACGTAGAATGACCCTTGCGAAAGCCATGCTGCTCACCAGTCAAAACAGAGCTCAACGGTTCAGAGAGTCGGTTGTGAACTAAACGCTCAAGCAACTTCGAAAAACAAGATATCAAGGATATAGGTCGATAATTACATACACACGAAGGATCACCACTTTTGAGGATAGGTACGATACGGGCATTTTTCCATTGAGAAGGAAAGGTTCCACTGCATAAGCTTAGGTTGAAGAGAAATGACAAGGGAGAGGAAAGCGACGAAGCTAAGGGCTTCACAAAAATATTTGGTAGTCCGTCTGGACCAAGGCTGACGTTAGGAACAAGGGAATTGATTAAGGATTCAACTTCAAAAGAGTCAGTGCTTAGAGTTGCGAACGAAAAACCAAAGTTACCCGCAGAGATGGAGGGAGTGAATTCATGGAGGGGAGCGAAGGTAGAGGAAAAATATTGAGCGAATAAATCGAAAATTGACTGATGAGAAGAACATTCCACATTATCCCAGCGGACTGATGAAGGAAGATGAGATGTAGTCTTTAAAGACTTGATATAAGACCAAAAGGGCTTAACATTGCTAAAATTGAGGGAAGCTTCCAGGCTGGAAAAGTAATTCTTCATAGCAATTTTTAATTCATTTTTGGCATCAGAACGCAACTTGCAAAAGTTGGATTTATCCTTTGCTGCACCTGAGCGTTAAAATACACGACGCGCCCTATCCTTGGCATTTAAGGCAGTAAGAACGCGTCTTGTCAACCAAGGTTTAAATTTATTTTTACGGGCCGACTGGAGAGGTGTAAATCTACAGTTAAGGTAATGGAGAAGCCCATAAAATTTAGTAAGAGCAGAATCGCAGTCAAGGTTTTGAAAGAACTGAAGCCAATTCACAGACGAGAGTGTTGCATTAATTGCTTCATAATTAGACCTGAAAAAATTGAATTTAGGAGAAGTGACAGGATTTTTTATGATAAGAGGAACTATAGTGAGGTTAATAGAAAGAGGAGGATGGTGTTGATCAGGAGAAACATAGGGATATAAGGCAGGAGATACAGACAGATGATGAGCAGAAACATTCGAAAGAACTAGGTCGAGGAGTCGATCATTAGTATTACGGACTTGGTTAAACTGGGACAGAGCACATAGAGAAAGAAAGGAAGAAATGGCAAGGGAAGACGCATTAGAAGATGAAATGGAGGAAACAGTTGTGCCAGCCCAATCAACGGCAGGTAGATTGAAGTCACCACAAACAAGGATTCTGGATTGAGGATGGCGTAGTATGAAGTAAGAAGCGAGATCATCAAAGAAAGACTCATATAATTGCAAGGAGGAATTACAAGGAATATATACAGAAGAAATCAGTAAATGCGCGTTATTAGGTAAGGCTATTTTGACCATTGCACATTCTAAGGCATGGGAAAAATTAAAATCAGTACAAAGGGAACTAGACAGAGAATTGCTGACGGCAATCAAGACTCCGCCACCATCAGACTTATTTGTGGCATTAAGATCACGGTCACACCTATAAATAATGTGATCAGAGAACAATTCTGAATCGAGAATAAAAGGTTTCAGCCACGTCTCAGAAAAACATATGATGCTATCGTTCCTGAGGTGATAAGAAATAAGAAGATCTTCAAGCTTAGTCCTTAAACCTCTAACATTTTGATAAAAGATGGAAACTTGATTATTTAGCTTACGGGGATGAAAGTTGGAACTATGAAGAGCATTGACATTATCCAAAATAAGTTAACCAGCTTGCTTACGGGATTGAAAAATAGATCTATAAACAGCGTCGACATTATCCAAAGTTACGTAATGACTGAGGGCTGCTTTGGTTTCCGAAAATTTCTTCTTCCCACCGAAACAAATTCCTTAACAAGCGCGCCAGAGGGCCAGAAGTCCTGGTGAAGAATTTGTTGGAAGTCAGCGTCTATGTCAATTTTGAATGAAGCGAGGTAACGCTTTTCATCTGTGAGCTTTCTGCATAACAGAAACGGAGGTGTTTTTCCGAATTTGCGTATGATGAAATCGTGAATTTGCTCACACGATGTTTTTGAAGCGAACCGCGAAACAAAGACACGCAGTGGTGGTGTCACAACTTGTAGAGGCTGAGGATGTTGAAGTCTAGGCACATTGAAATTAGCAACCAAGGTGTTACCTGATAGATCCTGACGCTGGAT
Source organism: Odontomyia ornata (assembly GCA_963969285.1). NCBI lineage: Eukaryota > Metazoa > Arthropoda > Insecta > Diptera > Stratiomyidae > Odontomyia > Odontomyia ornata. Next base: position 46,082,731 of record OZ017742.1, read on the forward strand.
TTCAGCAGAGAGCAAGTTAGCACTTGGTGAGATGGATGGTTGAATAGAATTGTTAGTCACAGCACCAGGAATGATAGGTTGAGTTCCTGGCAAAGGCGGAGGAATCGCCACCATTGCAGAGGAAGTGGTTAGATTTGGACTATTGAGTGGCGAGTGCTTGGGTTGAGACTTGCTTCTAGTCACAATCGTAGACGTCTTCTTAGCCGGCGATGGATCCAGGTTAATCGATGTGATATTGTCAAAGGATGTTGAAGGAACTGGCGATGAGGGGGTCAACACACGAGGATATGCTGTATTAAATTCCGTGGTAGTTAAATCATTCAGTCCTCCTCTAATAGTGAAGCCATGTTTCAACCATTGTCACAAATTGATGATAGAATTCAATTTTATTGCGGTTTAACAGCGCCAAACACTCCTCTGAAACATCAATACGTTGTTGGTTTTAGTTGACTATGAGCTCACGCAGTACACACTTTGCACAGAGCTTTCGCATACCCAAATCTTCATGTAAAATGGTAAAAACACTACCATCTGATATCTTGACAATGTCAGCTAGCTCATGCACCTTCAATTTACGATTTTTGTTATGTTTTCTGGAATAACAGCCTCATTTGGGCGTCCACTGCACTCTGCATCATTTGTGCTGGTACGACCAAGTTTAAATTCAGCAATCCACCTCTTTACCATTAGTCTCGATGGAACAGAGTTCGGAAAATCTTTATCAAGCCATTGTTTGGTTTCCACTGAATTCCTTTTCATCAAAAAGCAATGCCTTGTCAAAACTAGAAATTCACTCTTTCCATTTTTTTCAATAAAAAAAGTTACTTCGCACCAAATGCTATAACTCACGAATCAATAGTCCGATTGCTGTCAAATTTATACACGTAACGTTTGAAGGTTAGTACCAATAAAAAATCACATGGAAAAAAATTCTAGTAACACCATCTATGTGGCATCCTTTGGACTTATTGAATGGACTGTTATGACGAAAAAAGCTACACATTTTTTTCAGCAAATTTACCATTTTTGCTGGCTCATACCTCGTAAGCATTAAAGTGTAGGTATGCAAAAGTTGGTATTATTTTACAGGGAATTTTGTATGGTTTAATTTTGATCTTGACAAACTTTTCGATATGACGTACCGTTTTCGAGATTTTAGAAAAAAAACTGGAAAATGGGATGTTTTCCCCTCCCCCCACGGCACATTAGTAAAAGATTTGGAACTGCATAATTTTTTGCAGCAAGAATTCTAATTTGACTGGGCTATATGCTGCCTTTCATACTATCAATCGCTTGTCATAACTTCGTTCAAAACAAATTTTTATGAGACCACGCTGCTCCACATATTTCAAGGTCTCTCTTTTGTATATGCATCTATTCTATGCTGTTGCATGCCAAAACTAAAGTAGATTAAGGCTAAAATGGAAACGCTCCTTTGAAACCAATAGAAATCTTATTTCTAGTTTTAAGTACTACTAACCATCCTCACCACTATGAATATTTACAATGCCTAACCATGATAATACCTTATGTAATAATACCAATATTATAATTAAGAGCATATTCACGAACAACAGTACATATGGATTCAATTAATTTTGCATATGATGCTACCTTGTATAGATACTCGAGTAATACGGGGAGAACTAATATCCTAATTACATTTACTCATTGCCATTCATGGCCTCCACTAATAGTGAACCAATTAAAGGTTAAATCTCCCAATTTAGAATGTCTAATATGAGTTTCATGTATGTAAACATGTGTCCAACACCAGAAAGTGCCTCGGGTGCCATTGAATTCGACACCCAGATCGAATCAGGACCTCATTCTCTCTAAAATGGCTTCATTTAGAAATCGCCTGTAAATTGCAAGCATTCATTTCACCTACATAATTCGAATGAATTGTGTAAAATACAAAATGTCAAATACAATTTACGTCGACAGACAATGTTAAGCCCAACACTTACATCCTCACCCGAAATTATTCAAACCAATCCTGGAAAGCACTCAATTTCAGCAGACGTGGCTTCAGATAAATTGCGATAAGCCACATGAATAAATCAATACAGTAAACCCGTTCATATGCCTATCAATTTGCATTTGAATTTGACTACGCACCTGTTCACCGGATTCTGTTCTGCCACCGCCAAACACTCGCACAAAACACGCACCAACAGAACAGCTCAACCTGCCGAATGAGCGAAGAATACCTGGAAAACACATTAAACACTCATATATCAATCCTGGTCGTTTAGGCATATCCTGACAATACGCCCATTCACTAAACATTAATAAAATATTATTCAAGCCGATAAACAACAATTAATAAAATCTCTAACACGAATTGATAACTGATATAGCAACGTCCTAAACAGGCTTTGTCCTGATTCGTTTGGGTTGCGGGGTAAATCCTTTCGGGTCGTATTGTATGTGTGGAGTATTTATTTGGAGGTTGACTAGGTGCCGTTGATTCAAGTGGACGAAACGCCAGGATTATAATCCGCTCTACGTTCATTTAAGCTCAGGTAACCAGGTGCCACAGTGAAAAGGAATGTCGGATTTGTGATGACCACGAGTTCAGTCGGTTTTGATTCGAATGGTAAAGGATGGAAAACGATTTTGAAAACATGAGGAGATAAATTCAGGAGCATTTAGTGTAATCTTCTCAAGGAAATTACATCGATTGAATAGAGTGTAAAAGATGGTTTCTTCTCGTGTTGTTGGACAACAATCGTTTCATGAATATTCGAAGGTATTGATTTAACCTTTTTAAAATATAACTCTAATGGATCCTTTCATGCAAACGACATGGTTTCTTGTGATTTGATACTTAAATTAGTAAGCACGCTTGAAACATATACCTTGAGAAATGTCATCCAAACTGGCAAAAACTGTAAATAAACTTTAAACCTACAACTTCAAAGAAGACAGTAACTATCATCCTACAGTCCAATTCTAGCTTTCGTTTCCAGGAGTGTGTTACGTTAAAAATGCTACATTACACCAAGCGATTCCGGTTGGGGGCATTGGGGTCTCGGCTAGCCCGTGGAGATGGGATAGGAAAGCGCCACTCGCCAACCCTAGTATTGCCCCCAGGAGCCTATTGGCGAGCTTGAAGCTCCCCCGAATAGTCCTTTTACTAAAATGCCCACAAATGGCCTTTACTCGGCTCCTCGAGCCACATATCACCACTTTCACTGAAGGAAAAAAACACCAACTATGCAAATTTGGGATCGCCGACAGAGAGGATTCCTATTCGCACTAACTTCCACAAAAGAAAATCGATTGAGCAGATTGAAATCCCCGACGGGAAGGGCTCTTATGCACTCCAGGCGTAATCTATGCCTTTCACCAACACTGCGCGCTCCACGCCCGAATACACTAGCTGAAACACTATCACCAAACAAATTTCGTATAAAAGTTAAATGATAATTCAAAGATGATTTCATTACCATGCAATATTTTTATTTATAAACACAAATTCCTCACACTTACAAAATTTTCCTTACTTCCTACGTTGGGGGCCCCACCGATGGTCGAAATCCTCGCACTTCAACTCACTGGCTGCCTGAATCAATTTTTTCCTTGTTGTCTGGAGCAAATTTTCCCTCGTTGCCTGAATAGATTATTCGACGCTCCTTCCTTTTAATATTCGCACTTGTTGGCTCGTTGAGATCCCTCTATTCCGCACATTCATCCTTCTCTGCTGTCCAAATATCCATTAAAGAGACCGCTTCCACCGTCATTGGCTCTTTTATCACCTTTTCGCAACGGCTCTTTGACTTGACTTGAAGAACCCAACTTCAAGGCCACAACATTCACCACGGCTGCTCAACCTTACAGCGTTTATCTCGAACACAAACCCATCTTACTTTCGCAAACAGTCCTGCATTATCGATAACAACCTTGGTTGAAGTGTCAATTATTGTGTTGATGCTTGTGGTTATGTGCACGAATATATACGTCCATCGCGAAATATTTTAAAATACAGACGGTACACGTTTATGGTGGCGTATTGGGTTTGCCTTGTCTGGTATCAGTGGTCCTCTTCGTTACCGGTACCACAATTGTGTCCGCGAAGGGATATTTCAGTGTGTCGGGCGATAAGTCTGAGGATTTCGTAAATGCATATTAATTTAATTTGAAAGCGTGTTTTAATAATTGTGAATTCATCAAATACTCTTATTTTCTGCAATTCTTCCATTTTGTCTTTCATAGTCAGTCTCCCGATAATACTTATAGCTTAACAAATCCCTAGCGTGTGCTGCCATCGGTGTGACATGACAAATTCATCGTCTTCAATCCAAAGACTTTGTCCCAAACTGAAGGCATTCTCCTTGCCCTTCTCACGCACATCAATGTGTTGATAAATATAAATATAGTTGAAGGTCGGTGGATAAGAAAAGCTGCTTCCATTTTTTTTTGCTTAATACCTAACCTCACTGAACGCTAATAATTTACATTGTTTAGACTAACATTGACTTAGTCCTTCCCACCAGTACTTCAGCGCGTGAGATGGTTCCTTGGTAATATTCCGACTAAAATGTTGGAGTGCAAGGAATCCTTCCCTTCCAGGAATGGCTCCGGGGTTTTTTTTTTAAATTTTATATTTCGTAACAAGTGGTGGACTCTTATCACTACAGTTGGTAATCTAGCTTGCAAGTTAACGATTCCTCGTCCTGCTATCGAGTTCCATTGAATCTTTCAATTATTTCTTCGACTTCCTTATCAGTCACTTTCGTTAGCTCTTCCCTTTACAATTCATCTGAGCAGTCGTTACTCTTTTATTCTTTCTACATGGCTTGCCTTTTGTAGTAAATGGGTAGGTACAGGCACGCGGGAAACTCGAGAGGCATCAATTCCATACTAGACACTATAAGTTATATCGACAAGAAAACGCTTGAAATAAATGGACTTTACTGCTGGAGATAGTGAATCTAAACCAGTTTCATTCCAACAAACATTTGAAACAAAACGCACAAATCATTAGGTCAAAGCTGTATTAAACAAGTCGAGTAAACAGAAGGGTGCAAATGTTTTACAACGGCATGAATCGATGACTCCAACTCATCCAATATAGTAGCTGTAAAAAGTGTTTTTTAGAGGTATAAAATTTTAATTTGGCAACACTTTTCAAATGTACGTATCATGTGACAGCTGTTGTGCGTTTCATTGTTCATTTGGTTTGCCCTTTTATCATGAAAAGATTGACACCTGAGCAGCGTCTGCAAATCACGCAGATTTATTTCGGAAAACAACGGTTCTGTTCGATTATCTCATCGCGCACTCCGTGACCGACGTACTATAATTGTCCATTAGAACAATCAATTCGATCAACCATGGATCGTTTCTGCACCATGCATCCATTGAGGTGTCGTACAGTGCAAAATGAGAAAATTATAACAGCTGTATAGCGTAATATCGAAGTAACCCAAGTGGGTCCATTCGGCAAGGTGCTCAGCAATAAAACTGTGCCCATACACATTATGGAAAATTTTACGGAAGGATCTTGGTTCTCGGGCTTACAAAGACCAACTCGTGCAGGAATTGAAGCCTAACGACCACCGGGCACGGCAAAGATTCGGTATATGGGCCTACGAACAAATTGCTGCGGATCCGAATTTCATAAGAACATTTTGTTTAGCGATGAGGCTCATTTCAAGTTGAATGGCTATGTCAATGAACAAAACTGCCACGTTCGGAGTGATGAGGCGGTTGTCCAAACACCGTAACATCCTGCCTTGTTTTGTAATAACCACCGATACCGCGGAGCGGTACCTCGCAGAGATCTGTCATTCCTATACAAATTCCCCAACCAACTGATAAGCTTGGACGACAGATCTCTGTGACTGAATCGCCACTGACGTTGACAAGTGATGAGTGAATTAACTTGCATGTCTGCGACTTAACTCGGAGTAGTGAAGCTGTTTGTTCAGTTTGGTTGAAAATTATCGCATTTGTGCTGTAAAGGAAATAAAACTTTTCTAGTGCGAAAATTGCGTACAAAATGAACAAATTTTCGGTATCCACTAATAACCTACTTAACCTGTATGCCATTTTAAGAAAATATTGGAAAGAAAATATTTTGTGATAAACAAGTGCCATGTCAAATTGTAGTGCTTATGACGGCGAAAAGGTCAAGTGAAATGTTGCAATGAAGTGAAATGCCAGGGTAAACTTATACAAATCTCTTACAGGTTTCAACATAGGAAGTAGGAGTAATAGTGAGTCGAGGTTTCCTTAGGACGTGTATTAAGTCAACAAGTGGAAGAAATTGCTACTGCAGAGAATTACCTCCATAATGATATCATTTGAGGTAACTTCGGGGATAACATAACTTTGAAGATGATTTCAATTCTGGAATGGATCGATTGGTTCTGCTTAAGCGCATCTTTTTTTGCTCAAAACGGATTTGTTAATCAACATAAAAATAATAAGCGGAAAATATATGGCCGTTTAGCAAAAGTGGAAACCTATTCGAAATCAGAAATCTAGGTTTTACGTGACATCCCAGCAGTTTACCTGGGGGGTTTCTCCACAGTTCTCTAGACGGCCTATTTATTTGATTACTTTGGACATTATTCATGACTTGTACCTCAAATCTTTGCAACAAACTTATCGGAAGCTTGAATATTTTTCATAATGAAATAGTCGCACAACTACTAAATAAAGGTTTTTCCAATAAGAGGTGTTATTTTGAATAGCCCGCTATTTCGGTAGGTGTCACTTTTGAAGCTGCCATTTTTTGACATTTGACAAGTAGAAACTACGCCATTAATTAAAAATGAAACAACACATGCTTTAACAAAGCATTGAAATTATTAAAATTCACAATAAAAATGGTGAAAATTTGGCAGAGACGGTTCGTAAAACTCGAAAATTTTTGGGTCGTCGTGAAGTACCTTGTCGGACCGCAATACAGAAATTGGTGGAAAAATTCGAGCTGTTGGGACAAACTTTATAATTTGGAGAATAAAACCCGTGCACGTCACTCAAGAACAGCCGAGAATATTGCTGCTGTAGCCGAAAGTGTTGAAGAGAACCCAGGTTTGGCCATTTCTCGTCGTTCTTTGCAATTAGGCATTCCACAAACGTCATTACACCATATTTTGCATAAAGATCGATCATCAACAACGTTGTGTCTTTGCTGATTGTGTCCTTGAAATGCATGAAAATGATCTGAAATTCCATCGAAAAATCATTTTGAGTGATGAGGCCCATTTCCACCTCGGCAGCTTCGTCGACAAGTAAAATTGTCGCATCTGGGGCTCGGAAAACCCAAGAATTATTGTTGAAAAGCCTCTCTATCCTCAACGTGTAACTGTTTGATGCGGGTTATGGTCCGATGGAGTCATTGAACCTAACTTTTTCGAAAATGAGGCTGAAGCAACAGTTCCGGTGCGCTATCTAGAGATGATCAATGAGTTTTTATGACCGGAATTGGGTGGTATTGATCTGGACGTTCACTTTCAACAAGACGACGTTACGTGCCACACAAGCAACGAAACCATTGATATTTTACGGGAGAAGTATCCGGACCGTGTTATCTCTCGGAGATGATCACAATTGGCCACCGAGATATTGTGATTAACACCTTGCGACTTCTTTCTTTGGGGCCACATGAAAGAGGAGGTCTAATGGAATTCGTGAGGCTATCGAGGACATAGAACAGCCACTTTGCGATTTGGTTATCGAAAATTTCATGAAAAGGATATGGTCCTGTAAGGATGGTCGTGCTGGTCATTTGCCTGATGTTATTTTTTACTATTAACGCCATACCTTCTTCTTTATAATGAAATAAATATTCGATAATTTATATTAAAAAACGTCATTTTTTTTTTTAATATCAAATTAACACCTCTTATTGGAAAACCCTGTATTAAACAAACACACGTCAATGAATTTCTTAATCGTAGGATAGCTTTCATTCGATGTAGCATTGGAAAATCTATTTGCGTCCATATGATCAAAAGTAACTAACGATTCGATTTGTGGAAAAGGCTTTTAGATACCTCGGCTAAATGTAAATAGTATATAACCAGACTATCATGGCAACGTTAAAATTAAAGGACTCTGTAGTACTCTGTATAGACCCTTCATAGAATTTCAATTGATTTCTAATCCTCTTTTATAAAATAAGGAACATATGAAATGATATTAGGATAAATAGGGAAAATATGTAGGGCATGCTCTTGAAAATACAGATCTTTTGTGCTATACTGCAGAGATCCCACGCGATGGCCTACTGTTAATGCTGATTTTGTTCTTAGTTATTTTCATTCGTTTGCATTGAAAATTCGGTTTTCAGTTCTAAACATTTGCATATACGTGTTATATAAACGCGTCAGGTACTAACATTAGAACAACTGTATCCAATAGTTTTCTTCTTCTTCGTAGCGCTCCAGCCCCTCTCGGGCCTTCCCTTCCTGCAAATAGCGCCCCCAACTGTCTCGGTACATTGACCGCCTTCTCAAATTCAGAAATCCAGCGATGAACTATCAGAACAGCGTTTCTTCGGAATCCGCAATGGTCTCTGGCCATCAGTCAGATCAGCGTTTGCTCAGTTTTCCCCAATGGTCTCTGGCCATCAGTTCCCCAATAAATACACGTTGAGTGTCCATTGTTCGTTCATACAATTTACTAGACCAGCCCATTGAAGCTTCCGCAGTCGTACAATCGTGGAGACCTCAGGATCCGTCGCTCAAAGGCGTTCAATATATTCGCGGATGCGCGTTCAATATATTCGCGGATGCTTGGGTTAGGGTCCATTTTTCACACCCACAGCTTATCACAGCTCTTATCACCGATTTACATATATGGAGCTTTATTTTCCTGCAGCTGGACTTCAAGATCGTCAAAACTAAATAAAATATTTTATTTGCAAGCTGTATTCTTCGGCGTACGTACTTATTGTATTGACAGGTAGCTTTCTGATGACATGTTCCAGAACAAAATTGAGTAGCAATAAAACCAGCCCATCGTTCTGCTTCAGTATGATATTTGTATCAAAGGCTTCGGTGAGTTGGTTATTGATGCGGACTTGGGAGGTCGTCGAAGCCATTGTCATCTTGGTAAGACGGACTAATTTGGCTGGGATACCAAATCAAAGCATTATTTGGCACAGTACGTTACGATCAGACTGTCGTATACTTGCTTAAAGTCAACGAAAATTTAGTGTACGTCTATGTTGAACTCCCAGCATTTTTCAAGAGCCTGCTTGACAGTGAACAATTGGTCTATCACCGATCTACCTGATCTGATTTGACTTTCTAAGATCTTTGTAAACATTTTGTGCTCCGATATGCCTGTATAGTTTTCGCACTGCATTTCGTCGCCGTTTTTGTCGATGATGCTCCACACGTTCGGCATATGTGCTTGTTGCCTAATGTGCTGGATGATTTTTTGGATGGATTTTATTTAATGAGCTCCCATCGATGCCCGGCGCTTTATTATTCTTTTGGGCTTTGATGGTGGAACAAACTTCATCTAGAGTAGGTGCCGCCATTAGAAACACTCCGGGAATATCTATAAGTTCTGATGTTCTGCAGCTGTGCAGAGGATTAAGGAGGTTCTTGAAATATGATACCCATCTTTCCTTAATCTTGGTTTCATTAGCGATGATATTGCCGATGTCACTACGGCAGAGTGTGCCCTTGGGTTGATAACCACCATTCAGGCTTTTTACTACTTTGCATGTTTGTCTTGTGTTGTTGCTCGCTAAACTTGCATCGATATTTCGCAATTGGTAATCCTAGTATTTTCTTTTTTTAATTCTAATTATTTTATTCGCTACTTTTCAGAGATTTTCATTTGTTCTCTCTTCGTTCTGGTTTTTCTGCCTACATATTCTTTATACGCCTGATTCTTTTTGTCTAACGCATTCTGGCCCCCATTATCAAACCAAAATTTTCACTTTGGGATACTATCACATGATATAATTTGAGATCATCTATATAAAGTAAGTGTGGTATATCGGATAACACTTTAGAGAGGTCCCCTATAAAAATGTTGAAGAGAAGAGGTCCGAGGTGACTGCCTTGAGGATCAGAGGAATTGTCATGAATTTTATTGAACACATATCCCTGAAATTTAACGGTTTGAGTCCGATTTTTGAGATATGAGTCCAGCCAATAAAGTTTAACTTTTCTGTATCACGACGGCTATACGAAATTGTTATTTTGTAAATGAAACACTTGGAAATATTATTCCTACTTTATTTCAGATTAATCTAAAACACTAACAATAAGAATTCGAATATAGCAAAATAATTACAACCCCAGGAGAATCTGTCTCGTGAAAAACTGTAACTGTTATTTTTACTTTTGTGTGAATGTGTTGCCAGCATACTTGCAATTGTGTGTTATGATATACTTTTATTTTTACATGTTGGCAAAAATGAAATTATTGTAAGTTGTTTATACTTAGAGCTACGAGAAGGTTTGACCGTAATGCGCTAGTGATGCTACAAAAGTATGGAGCCAGTAAATCCAAATTTACGCAATTTATGAGACAAAATCGTATGATTGACACTGTTAAAGGCCTTACTAGAGTAAATATGAATTACGTCGACTTGATGCGCATGTTTCATTGCGCAAAGGATGTTGGAGACCATAACTGTTAAGTTGGTGGTTGTGGATCGATCTTTCTGAAGCTATGCTGCTCTATAAAAGGAGATATTTTGGAACAGACTATTTTTTCAAATAACTTTGGGGTAGTGCAAAGTATGGCAGTCCTTTTATAGTTTTCAACGGCTCCTTTGTTTTTGTTTTCATGGATTGGAGTTAAGTGGGTGGACTTTCAGTATGCTGGGAATTCGCCGCTTGATAGCAATTTGTTAAAAATGATGCAAAGAGTTAAAACTAATTGTTCTCTGTAAGTAAGTAAAAAATATGGTGGGAGTAAATCAGGAGTCTGTGTGGTCTAGTGGTTAAAGCATGAGACGCATAAGCCGAAGGTCCCAGGTCCAAATCTCGTTGGGAGCAACGTGATTTAGTTCAGGGGATTTTTCGGACAGACTATGAGTGTTCACTCAATGGTGATATGTACTGATTTAATCAGATCATATCATAGCTAAGCAGGCACACGGTAGCATGGTACTGACCAGACCAATTTCCGAAAAACATCAATACGGTCATGAAAATGAGATACTTTAACTATCTCTAAGCGAAGACCCGAGAGAGGCTGTAGTGCTACAAAGAAGAAGAAGAAGAAATCAGGACCAAGTCCATGATTCAAATTAAGAGTTCCAATTGCGTTGAGTATGTCACCTTCTTAAACTAAAAATTCTTGAAAGATAGTCCCAAATTCTGTGTCCAGTGCTGGAAAATGAGGAGAATTGTTTGCTGAACAGTAGACTGATTGAAAGTGATCTTCAAAATAATTACTGCTTTCTTCATGGAAAGTAAAACTGCGGTCTCTTTAAGTCATTTTTTTAAGGAAGCCATAAGCTTTTCACTTGATGATTATAAATTCAAAAAATTTCTTGGGGCTTTTGATGATGTTTTCACCTGTAACATTGACATAGACCTCATAGGCCTCGCGTGACTTCAATTGAAATTCTTTTGATAGTTCATCATACTCTCTTTTATTTTCATCATTCACATCTGACCTTTCCATAATTTTATATAGTTTATTTCTTTTGTTCCTCAAAAATCGAAGATCACTATCCAACCAAGGCTCGGATAATTTGTCCTTTTTCTTGATTTTAGGAGCATGTATTTCAACGGCGTCAAGGATGTGTTGATAGAATAATTTACTGCACCATTTACAATACAAGAATATCTAAAGTTGAAAGCATAGTAGTCTAGTCAATATTAGAAATATGCTTTTTAATGCTCTCGTAATCTGCATTGCAAAAAATCAAATATAATCAAGTTATTGCACGAAAGAGTGTTTCTAGTCTCAGCTGTGGAAATATCAACAGACAGTGCGAAATGGTGGAGAGTATTTGAGAAAAGATTTTCCACGTCACTAGTTGGATTAACCACCACATCACCATAGGCATTTGTAAAGATAAGATCTAGCCAATTACCATTGCATTGGGTGTCAGAGCTACTTGCTGTAAATCATTGCCATAAAATGATCAAATTTGATCAAGTAATAATACGAGTTACAATTGGCTGCTTGGTATGTATGGGCATCAAGCATGCTCGAGGCCCAACGTTGTTGCATCAGAACATAGTCGATCTGGTTTTGCGTGTTGCCTTCCGGTGATACCCAGGTTATTTTATGTATGCGTCGATGTGGGTAGTAAGTCAAACGTATGAGTAATTTTCTGCTACATGCAAAGTCAATCGGGCGCTGGCCGTATTCATTTGTATATGAATGTATATGTATTCATCGTGGAGGCTATTTCCCCCAGGCGCTCTCCGATGAGATAGCTCATTGCCAACCTTATCGTTGAAATCACCCAGAATTATTTCTGTGTCGTTTGTAGGCAATGAGTCAACTAGTCTTTCTATGTGATTATAGAACGTTTCCTTAGTTTCTTTGGCCTTTTCTTCGGTCGGTGCGTGTACATAAATCAGCCAAATTTTGAAGAATTTTGCTTTAAGATGGATTGCACACCACCGTTCATTTATTGCCTTAAAATCAATAACGTGTGACTTGAACTCCCTATCTACAATGGAGGCCACTCCGGACTCTCGCTCACTTTTGAATAATGTGTGCAATCTCATATCTTGAATATCACTTCCAGTCTCGTCTCCTGGATTGCCAGTATATTTGATTGATATTGACTGGCCTGTTTAAAAGGTCTTTAACAACACCAGGGTAGTTCAGTGATCTAACATTCCAGGATCCAACACCATAGTCCTGAACCAGTAAACCCAATATGCGCATCCGAGACCATTTACTATCATTTGCTCGTGGGACTTGGAATAAGGAATCATGGAAGCTAAGGGTGGGCGAAAGACGGACTTGGAACCATCTACAGCGGAGTTCGCTATATGATTCGGGATATTCAAAATGGTCAGATCACTCAACTACTCTATAATCGAGCTACGGAAGCCGCAAGGTTAAAACCTTGGAATTGAAGTGGAACCGGGTTTGTGTCGCTCGTTGATTACCACATAACATTCACACTTCCTAGCTCATCGTCGAGCTGTTGTCAGGTACGTCGAGCTGTTGTCAGGTGAATCGACCTGTAAAAAACAATATTGACGCTTCACTAAATTTGTTTTTCATATTGTAAAGAGTTGACAAAATATGCTGAAAAATACAACTTGCAAATAAAATATTTTAATTCGATTTTGACCATCTTGAAGACCAGAAGCATACACAGGAAAATAAAGCTCCAAGTATACAAAACTTATTACAGACCTATGTTATGCTATGGGTGTGAAACTAGACCCTCACCCAAGCATCCGCAAACATATTGAATGCCTTCGAAAGGGGAATAATTTGAGCGAAGCTAGACGGGGGCCAATGGTAAGTTCAATGCAACCATGAGCTGTATGAAATTTATGACAAGTCGGAGGTGTCAACTATTGTAAGACTATGGGCGAACCTTGTTGAGTAACAAGGTTTCTATTTTCTAACTCCGAAATGCTCTATTTTCTCCCTCCAGACTTCTACAAGTATCCTTCATTTTCCTGGGTCCATAATACTCGTTTCTTTTTAGCGCTTATCTCGGATTCTTCTGTTTTTTAATCGCTCCTGTCATTGATTTTAAAAATTAATTAATTTTTCACAAAAGTCAGTTTCAAAAAATTGAAATAATTTTTTACGAGCCAGTCAAAAGCAAGTTTTGATTTTATTGGGGAAGAATTTATCGTGGAAGGTATCGACAAACCATATCAATAAATCAAAAAAAGGCAACAGACCAAAGACTTAACTCGGGACTGCTGCATGGAGGAGCCCGACGGCTTCCCTCCGTTGGGGGGCCCCGGGGAGAGTGACAATGTAAAATTGGCGGCAAGTGTCAACAAGCGGAGACACACGAGCACCCAGGGTACCGCAGATGGCACAAGTGCTCGAGGATAGGCAGAAGGTGAGTCGACTTCGAACTGAAATCGGAGAATTGAAATCAAGAATCAAAACGTACGAAGATATGTTCAAGACAGCAATAAAAGTGCAAGATAGTGAACCGGTACGAAAAATCGATAAGCACGCAAAACAGAAGAAAGCTGCTAATCCAATCATCACAGAAGAAGTATTAAGTGCTGGTGGCAACAACGAAAGCCAGAATTACTTTGCAGCGCTGGGCGGACTCCAACAGGATATGGAGGTAGATGAAAATAATGGAGGTAATGTTAAAGATAATGATAATTTTATATTTTATTCAAAAAATAAAACTAAGGAAAATAAAAATAAGGAGAAGAAACCAGCCCGTAGTTCTGCTGGTCCTCCTCAAAAAGTAAAGAATACAGAGAAAGTTCTGCCAATTAATGTCTTCGGTCAATGCGGAGAGAACATGGTTCAGCTGTTGGCAGCCGAAAACAAATTAACAAATTTTAAAATCAAACGAATCAATTAGAACGAAATCACTGGTTGATTTCAAATCAGCGAAAAATGCTTTAAATTCTGGGTACGTTCCGCACTTCACTTATACCCCCAAAAGCGAGAAGAACCAGACGTTCTTGTTGAAGGGCTTGGACTGCGGAGAAGATACCGCCGATCTTCTTCAGGTTCTCAAGGAAGCAGCACCACAAATCGAATTTATCTCAGTTAAAACATTCGCGACAAGAAGGCCGACGGTAGGAAAAAAAATTTACCACTTTATTTAGTACAAATATCAAATAAGAGCAGTCGAAGCGCTCTTCAGCAAATCAGATATTTAAATTTCCGAGTAGTGAGGTGGGAACGCCTCCAGAAACGAGAAATCAACCAGTGCTATCGCTGCAAACGGTTTGGGCATTCGGCTGCCAACTGCGCCATGTATTACCGATGTGTTAAATGCAAGGACGTGCATGCTCCCGGTGAGTGCAAATTGGCTCAGACGGTGCCAAAAGAGAAGTTATATTGTGTGAACTGCTGTGTTTTTGGTCACCCGGCATCATATCGAGGATGCTCCCGATATCAGGATGCGAGATTAAAATCTGTCCCAAAGCAAACACAACTACACCGCAGTGTTTTAGTTCCAAACTTCGTCAAGCCCAGAGTATCATTTGCACAAGCCGCTAGAGGACCAGCAGAAAATGCGGTAAATAATGTAAGTGGCAATAATGAGCTGCTTCTCAAAATTTTACAGCAATTAAATTCTCTATCGGAAAGAATCGATAAACAAGATACGTAAATTAATCTTGTTTTTCATCATTTAGGGGTTTCAAATGCCTCAAAATAATTTGTCATCCAGTCACATTCCCATGGATAGGATTCGTCTCATCTCGATCAACGTCAACTCCATTGTTACTTTACATCGGCGTGATTATCTCCTTGAATTCATTGCCAGACAAAAGCCTGACATCGTGCTTCTCACCGAAACCCACCTCAGCTCATGGCACTCCATGAGATTCAAGGATTTTGAGCTCGTAAGAAACAATAGGGTAACAGGTGATGGGGGAGGTGGCACCGGGATATTGATTCGAAGACCCTATCGTTTCCAAAATATTGAAAAAGTCGAATTCAAAAGCTTTGAATCTCTTGAAGTGTCCGTTATCAAAATCTCACTGCCAGGTGGGAATAACCTCTTCGTTATCTCTGCCTATGCAACTGGTGGAACTGTTCTCAAGCTCAAGGAGTAGCTCAATTCCTTGTTCGAAATACTCGAATTGAACAGGCTGCGTAACTATTATATTCTTGCCGGTGACCTGAATGCCAAGCATACATCATGCCTAAACGCCACCAATAATCCAAGAGATGTTTTCCTGAAATCATGGATAACAGAGAACCAAATTGAATACAGGTGCAACCTAAATGGGTCGGAGTTCCCAACATACCCTAGGACTAATTCATATTTGAATCTTTGCACTGCTGACGCAAGACTTGAATCCAGCTTTAATAGTCCTCAACGGAAACTGCAGGTGCTTCCTTATGATAGCGACCATCACGCAATCGTAATGGAAATCAATCATCACAGGGATGATTTCTTCCTCATTCCAGTTCAACATGAAAATCATCGGTTGAATTTCAAAAAACAGACTGGGGAAAGTTTCAAAAGAAGTTTAATCGCGAGTACCAGAAGCAATGTCCCCCTTCTGATGGTGGCAACTCTTGCTCAATGGTTCCTAATGACAGGAATCTAGCTAACGATGAAATAGATGTCTATTTGTCGAAGTTAGAGAAGCTGACGTTGGAAACGATTGAGAAAGTAGTTTCCAAGATTAAACTTCGAAACAATATGGAAGGATATGAAACACCAACCATCGCAAGGTTGAAAAGATTGAAAAGCCTTCTTCTCACACGCCTCAACAATATTTATCGACGATTTTTGGGTTACAACCATCCCTCGTTGTCTTTGTTGAAATTACACCTGAAGAATGTCTGGAACTTAATCCGGTCATACTTCAGGAGTGAGGTCAGCAATCAATGGGCGGAAAAATTGAGGGGTATTAGCCCATCGGACCCAGACGGCGTGTTTGCGAAAGTGAATAGAATATTCCGCAAGAAGTCTCGAGTGAAGGTATCGAATCTTGAAGTCACTAGTGATGTGATAAATCTTCTCGATAGGGCTGGTATCGAAATTCATAGTACGACACCGGATAGAAATGGAAACAGGATTATTTGTGAAGGATTGGATAAACTTGCCCTGATTGGAACACATTTTGAATTGGTTCATCTACCAAACCCTGAGAGAGGGAACGAAATTTTTTCAGAGGTCGTTGAAGCAAAAGTTTCCAACTTCAAATCAAGCCTGAACGGCCAATCAATTCTTCATTTCAATGAAACATTAACATCTGACCTCATACCGAGCTTAAATCTTATTGATTATTTTGTCAGCTATGAAGACTTGTGTTTCATATTTCGCAGGATAAACAACAAGAAATCATGTGGTACTGATGGTATTTCAAATGTAGTTCTCCGACATTTGCCTGAGGTCGCTATTAGGAATTATTGCATATTGTTCAATAACATGTTGAGCAATTCATATTTCCCAAATGAGTGCAAAAATGCTAAGGTATTTCCGATCTTGAAGAATGGAAAAGAATCTTCACGCCCAAAAAGCTATCGCCCAATCAGCTTGCTGCATAACATCAGCAAGGTGTTTGAAGTGATACTCAACAGAGCATTAAGGAGGAGGAAAATGAGTTGATGCCGAATTGCCAATTTGGTTTTTGTGCCAGGCATTCGACCACACATGCAACAACGAAAGTAACCTCAGACATCTGTTGGAATCTAAATGATAGACAATGTGTTGGAGCATGTCTCATTGAAATGGAGAAAGCCTTTGATACGGTGTGGTTAGGTGGACTAATTTTTAAACTCGTTCAGGACAAGTTCCCCAGACACATTGTCGCCATGATGTGCAATCGTTTGTTGTAACTGATGGAAATCTGACGACAAGGCGCGAATTCAAGGTCTTGAATGGTCTACAGCAGGGAACAGTTACTGCGCCTCTACTCTTCTCAATCTTCATTCGCAAGCTATTGAATGGCTTTGATTTTAACGTCTTGCCAACGCGATCATTGGTAGCGTTTGCTGATGATCTGATCATCTATACGGCGGACCGAAAAGCTACAATAGTTCAGAGCAATCTCCAAAAAAAGTTCAATGATGTACAGCTGTACACTGACAATTGGCGAATGAAAATCAATGCGCAGAAGTGTGAAACAATCTTGTTTCGGACAACGCTGCAGGGGGTCAGTCAAGACCTGAAACGTAATTGGAAGGATTTCCACATCATGGCTGGTGAGGGTAGTCTAGAACGTTCGATACCTCGGTGTTTATCTCGATCAGTATCTGTACTATACTGAACATGTGAAAATCATGCTCAGTAAAGCACTAAAAGTAGTCATGGCCCTTCGAAAACTCTTTCATTCCAGATACATTGATCAAAAGGTCAAAATTATCTGTTACAAGACACTGGTTAGACCAGTTTTGACATATGGATGTCAGATCTGGTACAACCAGAGTGCTAGTACTATAGGAAAATTAAGAGTTTTCGAAAGGAAATGTCTTCGTGCATGTACTGGTTTGTACAGAAAGCCTGAGCCGGATTGGAAACATTATATATCGAACAGAAGAATTTATCAAACTGCTCAAGTGACGAGGGTCGATATTTTCATATTGAAACTTCTTCGGAATCATATCGCAAGATCTGTGACTGTGCGTGAAAACGCTTGGATTTCACAGCCGTTCCACCCTACAGACGGGTATATAGCGACTTGCCTCGCTACTGGCTTCATTCCTCCAGAAGCATTCGTGTATTTGGACATGAATCGATATGTTTTTGATTCTGACGGCGTCTCAGTCATATATCACATATATCGACGGGCCACCGATAAGAAGATAAAATATCCTCCGAATTTGAGTTCACGAGACCAACAATTCCAATGGGGATACTCATTTGCTAGATTCGTTGAAGCTGATCGAATTGAGACGGCGCAATCCAGGTATGGGTTGTTTATTTTCAGTTTTGGTGTTTTTCGTTATTTAGTTTTTTGAGTTTCAGCTCATTATTGCTACATTTAGTGTTGTTTATTTTTGTTAAAAATTAGGTTAAAAATTAGGTATAGGTTAGGTATGTATATGTTATTTTTACTATATTACGTTCGAGATAAGATTAAACGTTTAGGTTAGGAACATCGTTATAGAATTTTTTAATATAAGATAAAGTTTTTTGATTGCATTTTATTAGAATTAAGTTAAAACATATTAGGTGTAGGATCAAAGTTCCCTGTTGGGTTCAAATTATAAATAATTTTAGGATAGTGTTGGTTGGTTTTTTCTCCTTTTTCCAATTGAATTCTAAAAATATGTAATAATCTTAATTAATTGAATTTGCTATAGTTTTTTTTTTTGATGAAATGTGTTAATGATTACGTATAAATTTAGAGAGCCATTTAAGCCATTAAGTTTTTTATTGTTATTGTTTGAAATTTGCTATATATTCTTTTCAAATTTATAACGATTAGTATTAAATAAAGCGCTTTTGACTTTGACGTTGAGCTTGATGCATGCTGTAGCGACAAAGAGTTTCTTTGTTTAATGCATGTATTACATAAAGCATTATAATTTAATGCACGTAAAATGAGCACTATGCATAAGTGTAGATGGGGTACTAGTGATTGATGCAAATAGCTTGAAAATTTCATACTGATTCAGTTTTAAACAACAAAGTTATAATCGATTGAAAGTTTACAAAGGCAACTACAACAATATATGATATTAAGGAGATGTTTCTACGGGGCATGAACACTACAAATGTATTCACATTTTCAAAGAAATCTCAAGCAATGCAATCTCAATAAAATGCAGACAAAAAGCGTGAAAAAATAAAATACACTAAAACCACATATTGTTTTTCCTGAGTCAATTGACGGGTTCTATATGTGAGTGAAGTAGTACGAGGTGTGCTCAAAAAGTATCACGAATTTTGAATTTTTGCGGGTTACGTATATTCGAATTTCGATTTTTTTGTGGCGTTATGTTGGTACTCATGTCTGTCACTTATGCCGACAAGCTCGGCCATTTTGAATGTTCACTTAATTGGTGATAGCTGCTTTACTTGCACGTGTTTTCAATCGTCTTCGATTTTTACTTATTCAAAAAATGGATCAAAGAACGTGTATCAAATTTTGTGTGAAAAACGAAATTAAGTGCGCGAATGCATTCCGAATGTTGACTGTGGCATACGGAGAAGCTACCTTGGACCGAAGCAACGTTTTTTGGTGGTACAAAATGTTTTTAGAAGGCCGAGAAGATGTGAACGACGAAGAGCGTGCCGGACGCCCGAGCACTTCAACAACAGACGAAAAAATTAATGAAGTGGAGAAAATGGGATTGGCCAATCGTCGAATCACCGTTAGAGAAGTTGCTGAGGACCTAAACATATCGATTGGCTCGTGCCATTCGATTTTTATCAACGATTTGGGCATGAGACGGGTCGCCGCGAAATTCGTACCAAAATTGCTCAATTGCGACCAAAAACAGCAACGCATGAACATTGCTAATGAGATGTTAAACTCTGTCCGCGACGAACCAAATTTGCTCCAGAGGGTCATAACTGGTGACGAATCGTGGGTTTATGGTTATGACGTGGAAACCAAAGCTCAATCATCTCAATGGAAGCTGCCGCATGAACCAAGACCGAAAAAAGCGCGCCAAGTTCGGTCGAATGTGAAAGTTTTGCTGACAGTTTTCTTCGATTGCAGGGGCGTGGTGCATCATGAGTTCTTGCCACAGGGAAGAACGGTCAATAAGGAATATTACCTGCAAGTTATGCGCAATTTGCGCGAAGCAATCCGCCAGAAACGCCCGGATTTGTGGGAGAACAAAAATTGGCTTTTGCACCACGATAACGCCCCCGCTCACACATCGTTGCTTGTGCGCGACTTTTTGGCCAAAAACAACACACTAATGATGCCGCAGCCACCGTATTCCCCAGATCTGGCCCCCTGTGACTTTTTCTTGTTTCCTAAACTGAAGAGGCCCATGAAAGGACGACGTTACGCTACGCTTGACGAGATAAAGACGGCATCGAAGGAGGAGCTGAACAAGATTAAAAAAAATGATTTTTGAAGTGCTTCGAAGATTGGAAAAACCGTTGGCACAAGTGTATAATATCTCATGGGGATTACTTTGAAGGTGACAAAATAGATATTCATGAATAAATAAATAATTTTTGAAAAAAAACAAAATTCGTGATATTTTTTGAACACACCTCGTATTTGCACTTCACGATTCAATTTACAATTCAATCCTTTGATCAATTCACTTGCTTTGAACTGAACATTTCTATTACAACACTATTATCGTAATATTATGCTGAGCATCATCAACGCTCGCCTTGTAACCCAACTCTACACAAAATTTAATTAAATTTCAATTACCTGTAAAGTATCCATCTGTACAATTTCATTAACCCAAATGTACAAACTTGCACACTTTGATGACATCCCAATGACATAATTTTACCGTAATTGAATTAAACACTTTCTATCTGTCCACAATATGTAATACATAGTTTGTCAACATCATTGAAATTGAGGATTGAATTTCTTTTAAAATTGTATGTATAAATCGAGGTTGTGTGTACTCGTGCCGAAAAGTTTGTACACATAGTCATGATTTCTTTGGAAACTTGTACCAATACTTCGCCATTTCACCCCAAAATATTTCTTCATGGGAAATTCTTTCAAACTTTTGTCAAGAAAACTTGGGAAAGTTTTCTAAAAGATGAGACAAAACTGTGTACTTCACTTCACACTGACAAGTCATGCAACTTTAAATATAAACTTGGCAGAAAATTAAAATTTATTCGGCGAATTTAAGAAGGACTCGAGTTGAATCTAAAGTTAAATTTTCTATTTATATTTGAATTAGATACACATTGAGGATTTTTTTTAACCGACTTCCAAAGGAAAAGGTTATCAGTTTGTCCCGTATATTTATTTGTATGTTCACGCATAACTTTTAAACTGGGATAGATAGAAGAGTCCTATTTTCGGCAAATGATACGACTTACTTTCTATTAGGTCTCATCTTAGGGACAAGAAAATCAAACATCGGTAAAGGACTTTTACCATTAAAACTAAAAAATTTCCGACGTTCGCCTCGATTTTTCCAGCAGAAGTGATCGACCAAGGTAAGGATTTTGATTGTAGGAATTTCAAATAAAGGACAAAATATAAGACTAAAATGCATCGACGTAGAATTGCAATTCTTTCAAGAACTCTGTGGATATTAACAGTTAAACATGGTACATTGGTGTCGAGAAATTGATTTAATGACCTTTCATACGAAATATACCAATTATTCTGCGACTCTTCAATTATTTGCAGGAGAAATAGAATCTTTTGGCCATAGATGATAAAAATGATCAGTATTCTCTATTTTCTCCATAAATGGTACAGTTTAATCAATCATTTCTAGAAATAACCAGTAAATTGATTCTTAACGCAACTGAAATACAGTTGATTATGATTTAGAATAATTTCACCGGGGAAAATTTCATTTCTTCTTTTCTCTTCCACAATCATTCATCACCTACTAATAAACTTATTAAAGGATCCTACTTACATCCTTAAACGTCGACGTTACACGTAGGTTGAGTATTTGTAAATTTTAGAGTTAATCACCATTTGAAAATCAATTCGTTATTTTCTGGATAATATTATACATTATATACCCACAAATATAAAATTAGTAGTTTCCATAGGAAAGACCGACGGGGATACTTTTCTTTCTATAATTGATCATACACGTAACTTTAAAGATGAACATGAAAATTCATAGCTGAGCTTGCATTTAACTATAGGACATCATTTTCATGAAGCTTTTATGAAAGTTATGAGTCATAGTTTACTGAATTAGCTAACTAGTTGACAAGCGGGAGATGACAGTTGTCTGTCAGTGAAATACCACGAGACATTTTTGCGACTTCGAAGAACTGTACGCTGCGCTTTTCGGGAAAGGTTTGGGATTTTCCTAGTCTGTAATTTAGACGTGGAATACTTGACGCCTGGAAATCCGGTAAGACTATTAACCCGAATATTTAGTTTGAGTGTATGCAAAAGAAAACTAATTGCAAGCTTGTTCAAAATCATGCTCCATTGGTTTATCTCCTATGGTAGTGGGATCAACGGCAGCCATAACATTCTTCGGAAAAAATGATGACACGCCCATGAGAAAGACGACTGCATGAGGTTAATTACGTTCACGAGTGCGGTTCTTGTTTTCCTGACCAAGAGTGAGAAGATAAGGAAAAAAAAGATGATCAGCAAAAAGGTAATGCAATACTCGAATGTTAAGCGTCAAAAGCACAAAGAACCGAGACAACAAGTGGCCAGTGATAAACTTGATTTTTCTACTGGAGTTCGACGTGCGTTTGCGTGGGAAAAGAAACTGTTCGGCTGTAGTAATCGAGTAGTTTGCCTAGGCAAACTGTTCGAGGAACCTTCACGAAAAGGACAATGCGATATAACAAATTATGCCACTAATAATAATGTAATCGCCCCAAAACGTTCAACATATTGAAGGCGAACGCTTTCAATCTGGAATCGATGTAACAAACGTTAATCGATTCACACAAACTCCAGATGTATATGTAAATTCTACACGATCTATGAGTAGACGTCGTACATGTTTTAATTTTGCAACACCATCAAAGTAAAGTGTATCTTTGAGTTAGCTTCAGCTAAAGTATTGTAATTTATGTTTTAAGGTAAAATATAACTAGAAATGGAATGAACAGACAAGTTAACGAAGCGAGAAACAAAAAGTAAAAAAATAAAACACAAAGCTACAAACTAAAAGAGTGTATCACAATCAGTACAGAACATTATTTCGTCTTACGCTGAAAGTCAAAATAAACACAAAGGGAATTCCTTCAACAATCGTAAACCAAAATCGAATTCCCTGTCATCCACACTTAGTTATAAAGACACGGCGAACGAGAAAAAGTCAACGGAAACTATGAAAAATGAAAGATCTATAACTGCGCAATGTAGCGCTACTTCTTTTGATCAAAAAGGTGTCGCAGACTGTTGGTTAAAGTCAAAAAGATCAGCAGCTAACAGCAACGTCAAGTGCAAGTCATATTATTTCTAATTCTTCAGCTTCACAGTTATTGTCGTCATCATCATCATCATAATCGTTATCTACTAAACAAGATCTCATTAAAACAACGTCATCAACCCAAAATGTTTTTTTTTGTGGTAGGTAGGTGAATGCCATTTATGCACAGAGTGTGGGACTCCCATGCGTGACTGGACTACCCACTAAACACCTCCCCTGTCAACCTGAGAACCCAGCCTGGAAGCGTTTGACACATCACTTCGGGCCAGGTCTCGTTTTGTTACGCCGTGGGGCGCCTTCAAGCTGGGGAGTCCCTTTCCTAGCGGGAGGGGAGAGGGGAAAAGGAAATGCCAGAGGAGCGATCCCCCAGCCCCTGCGCCCCCGGCTGCTGTGAGTCCCTTTTATATTTTAGGACTGCCCGAGCATAATGTGCCACCTGGTTCCATTTGTCAACCGATTCCAGCATCACCGCGACTATATTATCTGGGATGAGCTCTCCCGTCTCACTGTAGAGTTCCTTTCGTAGCCTGACCCATTTTGGACACGCAAAAAAATGTGGGACAGGCATTGTCCTCCTCTCCTGGGCAAAACCGACAATCGGGGGACCATGACTTGCCGAGCTTGTGCAGGTAAGACTGAAAACACCCATGCCCGCGCTGTCTCTCCTCGCGGACAACCATCTCCCTCGCATCCTCGTTTCGGCGCAGATAAAGAGCGCGGCACTCTCTAGCAAGGACGGTGACAGGTATCACGCCTGCAACAACTCTCACCGCCGAGTCAGAGACTGTTGGATACGAAGATGCAATTCTCAGTGGTCCTCTTTTCTGTACCTGTGCCAAAGGTTTTCGGTATGCCTCCTTGCTGAGAGCGTCGCGCCATACCTCTGCTCATTACAGTACCACTGACCCTACAGCTCTCATCAAGAGGCGTCTTCTTGATGGGCTGGGTCCCCCTACATTGGCCATAAGTCGACTCAGAGCCGATATTCCCGAAGATGCCTTCTCAGCTGTTGAACCCAAAATGTTAGTCGTGATGATAAATATCAGGTGAGCAAAACAGCGGAAGTTGAAGTAAAACAGGCAGCCGCAAAAGCTGCTGTTGACCTGAACAAATTCGCGCCGCAATTCATAATGAATCAAATTCCCAATTACCACACTACTGCGCAACCATACTGGTAGTGGGACTACTACGGATACAATTCGCTACACCTGGAAGCTACAAAGAAAGAGATAGAGCATAGGAAGATGGAGATAGGAAGTTGAAATCAGCAGAAGAAAGAACACAGGAAGAGACGGAAGATAGATAGAAGACAGAAAGCCACCGAAAATAGAAAAAGACAGAAGAGGGAAAGAGACTGAAGAGAAAAAGAGACAGGCAGTGATGGAAGGAGATAGCAGATGATAAAATCAATTGGAAAGAGATAGAAAAAGAAGAACACAAGGGGCACTGGGTGAATACTTTAGTATTCTTTTGCTGACCTGGGTTAGTTTCAGTGATTGTATTTTTCGAAATTTTAAAAAATGTTTAAATTTTTGTATTAAATTGAAACTTATTTGGTAGATATCAAAAAGGGTATAGCTAGTCCTTTTTAGTGGTCAGGATGTCAACGGACGGTGGCGTGGTTGCCGGACGTGACATATCAGACAGAGATGAACAAATTGCTTCGCTGGTTGCCCACCTCAACAGCGAAACAAGAAGGGATTGTTAGCTGCAAAAACTTCAGAACAAGTTCAATTGTTCAAAAATAATGCTAAGAAAACCACAAAAAGGCAGCCCTCAGCTGAAAAAATGGAAGGTAAGGACGTCCCTTCCAAGAATTCGGAAAACGAGACGGAAGTTGACTGCATGAGTAGCAGTAAACATAAAGAAGAAGAGATTTTCCTCCAAAACCAGCTACGACATTTACAGACATGGCCATTACACCAAAACCAACACTGCCGAGCACTACAAAGACACAACCGGCACTACAAACACAAGAACCGAAAACAGTACCGATCATTGTTCGAGAGCCCTCCAAATGGTGCCAAACACATGGTATTATTAAAACACAAAACGTCTCATGCACATCCGTGGAAAGGGTCTACGTTGACATACAAATTATACCAACAACACCCACAGGTCACAGACGACTGACAAACGCACCAGCTGACAATGAAATACAATACCACGCCTACATACTTCCGGATGATAGACAGCAAAATGTTGTCATCAGGGGCCTGTATGGGCTTTCAGTCGATGAGATCAAGTAAACTTGTATTGGGTTTCAACCCAATACAAGTTTACTATTTCAAAATGAGAGAAGGTATTTCTAGGGTAATCAAGGTTCTCCTTCCAAAATCGGAAACTAACAATTATATCTGTTTGCCACCTTATGTGCATCAAAGAGGCGCCGCGTCTTCGTACGGGCCAGGGTATGTACCAAAATTGCCAGCAATTTGTAAATTAGCCTCATAATATGGACCAAATATTTGCCAAAATACAGACATAATTCCAAACCATGATGCAAGAGATGATGGCAAACATGATTCAAACCATTTTCACTGTATCTCAAAATGCGTCAATACTAATTACTAAAGATTTGAATGAAGCGCGTTTCAATTTTGACTTTGGATGTGAATTCCTTGCTTCAGCATACTGGTGAGCTACAACAATTTATATTTGATCATAAATTCGTTATTATAATGGTCCAAGAAACCTTTCTGAAGCTTGGAAGACGACCCCAAGCGACATTAAGTACAGAAATGACAGAATAACGGGTAGAAGAGACGGAACGGCCATTCTCATGAGACGAAACGTGAATCATTATCTCATTAATACACCTACTCTTCAAAAACTAGAGGCCACGGCCACCAAGGTGCGAAATGATTTTCTAGAGTTCATTGTGGTTGCTGCTTATAGTCCTCCAGGAAATATAAATTTCTTAAAGGATCTCAGGGTACTTGCTACATTTGAAGGCCCTATCTTCGTCACAGGAAATCTAAATGCCACACACCACCTTTGAGGAGCTATGAGAAGCAATAAAGCTCAATATATACACTCATCACATCCATCCACTTCAGCCTACATATCTTCAATGAGCCAACACATTATGGACCAAGAAATGGCTTTGCCCTGGACGTTGGAATATTGCGATATTTCACACAAAATTATCGGTTAAATATCCTTGACAAACTATCTTCCAACCATAAACCACTCCTCTTCTTCATAGAAAATATCTTCACTGATGTTCCTATGCAGGAAAAGAAAATTAGAAAATTGGAAAACATTTAAAGTCGCATTTTCCAATGAAACTAATTTATTATTATTTACCTGCGCCGAAACGAGCATGCAAGGAAGATGATTGTCCGCGAGGAGAGACAGCGCTCGCTCAACGATTAGCAGTAGTCTTGGGTAAATTGCACGAAGGGAAGGTGGACTGCGCACCTCATACTGGATGTCAGACCGTGGCTAAATCGAAGCCATGGTGAAACTGACTACCACAAACAAAAATGAAACTAATTTTCAATCACCTGAAACCACCGATGATATCGACAGCATCATTGAGAACGTACGAGTAAGTCGGTCATAGCCCCGAGAAGGGGAACGAATCCCTATGAACTCCCTCTACACATCAAACAACTGATAAGGAGAAGGAATCAAGTTCGGAGAAGAGCTAGGTATACAGGTGACCCTATGCTACGCATAAACGCTACCCGGATGATAAATGAAATCCGTGATGGGATAAGGGTATTCCGAAACGAGCAGTGGGAGAGCTTTTTGCAGAGCCTCGAGCCTGGGTGTGGAAGTTTCTGGAGAATGTCCAAAAACTTTCGGAAAAGCAATAGAATGGTGGTACCACCTATTCATGATCCGAATGAGATGCAACTATATGATGCAGCTAAGGCCGAAGCGTTGGCAAATTCTCTAGAAATGTAATTCCATAAAAATTCTTCAGATGAGGAGGACTTTGAAACTGATGAAAGAATTGAATCTTCTATCAACAAACTCCTCATAGATAACATTCAGCATGAGGACAAAATTGAACTAACGGACTCAGGTGAAATAAAGAACATTATACAGACACTCAATAAACATAAAGCTTCTGGACATGATAATATTACAAACACAATGATTTCTAGGCTACCGGGCAATATTTTACAAACACTTACTGACATTATTAATGCAATATTCCGTTTGCGAGCATGAAATTCAGTGGTTATTATTATTTATTCAAAACCTCCCGGAAGAACAATATGGCTTCAAAGATAAACGCTTGACTGAACTCCAGTAAGTTTGAGTGGTCCAACACATCGGAAAAGGCCTAAATTGTAAGAATCCAACAGGCTTAGTTATGTTTGAGATAGCTAACGCCCTTTATAAAGTCTGGTATGTAGGACTATTCTTCAAAATATATCAATTCAATATGCCACAGCAGCTCACTCAAATTATTGGTTACCTTCTTGGAAGGTAGAATATTTCGTGTCAGAATTGACAAACAACTCTCAAGCCTGAGACCAATCAATGCTGGTGTTTCTCAGGGCTCGCCCACCTCACCAGTCCTATACAATATTTACTGCAGACTTCCCCACTCTTCCTCCAAAAGTAAAACTATCACTCTGCACTAATGGTACCTGTATATTTATTACAGCACGGCAATCAAGAGTCGTTATTTCAAATTTGAAACGATCAATAAATATTTTTATGGAATATTCTCATAAATAGAAAATGAAGATTAATTCTGACAAAACGCAGGCCCTATTCATCACAAGGAACAGACTTAAAACTCCACAGAGACTTATCATTGACCAATAGACTGGACACCAACGCCTAAATAGACTCACACGGAAACAACGCATACAAAACAAACGAGACAACTGCATTAGACTTCTCTCCTTCTCTCCTCATTAAATCCAAAATACCTGGCCTTAAAAATCGATTGCTCATATATACAAATAAATTATACAACTAACGCTACTATATGGTCGTTTTACTTTCTATCAGAAGACAAAGACTAACAAAAAGCAGAATTATTAGAAAGATCTTAACAATTCCATGGTTTATTAGAAACATTGATTCATACAAGGAACTAAGAATAGAGACAGTTGAAAAATACGTAAGCGACAAGGCACTAAAACTTTTTGACACCATTGACAACCATACTAAGAGTACCCTGGCATTCCTCCAAGCTTTAAGAAACAGGGATGAATTAAGGTTCCCTACTATTCGCCAAGTAACATTCTAAAGAAAAAAAAAATAATAATCTTAAAATCATATAATGATTGAAACTGACTCAGGAAGGTAGATGGGTACTGGCTTACCCACCGATATGAGGGAGTGAAGGTGCTCAATCACACTAACTCTACCCCCCACATTCCGCGCTCAAACAATGTGCAGCCATAACCTAGCACAGAACATATTTCAAACGGTGAATACTTTAGCTATGCAAAAACAGCAGCAACAACAACCATCATCACAACAAAACAATCGTTCTCAATCATCACCACCAACCCAAACAGCATCATACTCTATCCAGAGCAATTTGAAAAGTAATGTTGGCACCACGGCGACAAATCCAGCAAGCTTGATAGCATCAAGAAATAACTCATCTTGTGCGAATTTGCCAATTGCACTTGCACGAAATCCCGTTCCGGCGCGAAAATGGGAGGGACAATTAATTGATCTCGTCGGTGACTACTAGTGGCGTGCTTGGTGACAACGGGGAATACAGCAGCCGAGCTGTGTAGCTACGCTGATCGAGGTGCAAAGGTGAACTGAAAAGGTCAGAAAAATAGACCCCGAGCGTCGCTTAAAAAGGAATTTTGATTTGAAAGCGGGTTTCGTGTAATTCTGATTTCCCCCCCATGAATAAGAAAAATTCCACTGGCTGTGGAAAGTTCGCTCACTGAAAAGTAGTGAAGCAGTGAAAAGTTCACAAAGCAATTTTTGTAGTTTCGCAGAGAGATAATCGTCAGTAAGTCGAGAGACGGTCGAGTTCAGATTTCAGATTACCGTGGCGAGATTATGGTTTATTGGTTTTTTTAGCTTCAGCAGAAAATATTTCGTGTGTTGTAATTTTCATGCGATACTTGACGTCTGATACCGTTGTGGGGACAAGTAGGTCATTTCGGGTACTGCCTCGGTGAATATTCGAGAAAGCGTGGTTTTGATTGAGTTTATCTTTTTCGGATTCCACTCTTTTGGACTGACTGTACAGTCGGTAAGAAATGAAATTGAAGTAAAGAAAAGTAAAGTCTGCTTGAAGGAAGATTTTATGTCGGGCATTTGAATCGGTGACTGATAACCAGTATTTTGGGACTTAGTCTGCACGCGTAAGATCTGCGACCGAAATTCCTCTCCAAGCAAGCTAGCCTGCCAGCAGCCACTTCGAAATAGACTAAGAGTGTTCGGACTTGTGGATCTGATGGAATCAGTCCGTTGACATATGCCAAGACTTCACATACATAACCGAAGAGAGGTCGGTTTAGATTTCCTACGGGAAATCTCGGAACGAGATGGACGAAGAAAAATGATTACAATATCGAATAAACGTGAACGAGTGATACGAATAAGAAGGATCTTATTAGGTAAATTTCTCACGAGAAATTTACCTATTGCGGAGTTGACTTTACGTTTATATATAAAAATATATACACATACATTGTGACAAAAATATACCCGAAAATTGCAAATATTACGCAAAATATTGAATTATTCATCAATATTTATTTTGTCGCCTTCAAAGTAATCCCCATCAGATGCACTACACTTATGCCAACGATTTTTCCAGTCATCGAAACACTTTTGATAAGCACTTTTTGTGATGGTCTTCAGCTCCTTCAGCGAGTTTTGTTTTACATTTTGAGAAAAAGTACCCGGAAATTACAAATAACACGCAAAATATTTAATTATTCATCAAAATCAGACGGAGCCAAATCTGGTGAAAACGGTGGTTGATCGATGGTGTTTATTGCATTTTTGGCTTTAAATTCGGTCACAATCAAAAAATATCACAAAAATCGCAACACACTACTGAGATGTACCGACTTAAGCAGTTGCTGTAAACAAACTGATTGATAGATCGCGCTCATATTTGGCATAATAATTAAGGACAGGCTACATCGAAGGCATGGTGAGACTGACTTTTATTTGTCGCAGCTTTTGAGCGGGCATTTGTGTTTTCAGTCTTACCTGTACAAGATTGGTAAGCCACGGTCCCCCGATTGTGGGTTCTGCCCAGGAGGGGAAGACAATGCCTGCCACACATTTTTTGCGTGCATAAAATCTACAGGGAAACGGGAGAGCTCACCCCGGATAATATAGTCGCGGTGATGCTCGAATCGGTTGATAAATGGAACCAGGTGGCACATTATGTTCGGGCAGTCCTAAAAGATCAAAGGGACTCACAACAGCCGATGGCGTTGAGGCTGGAGGATTGCTTTTCTGGCACTTCCTCTTTTCCTCTCCCCTCCCGCTAGAAGGGGGATCTACCACCTTGAAGGCGCCTCACGACGTAACAAAACGAGACCTGGTCCGAAGTAATGGGTCAAACGGTTCCAGGCTGTGTTCTCAGGTTGACAGGGGAGGCGTTTAGTGGGTAGTTCAGTCGCCTTCTTGTGAGCATGGGAGTCTCACACTCCGTGCATATATGGCACTCACCTCCAAAACACAAAAAAGGACAGTCCTACCAACTTAACAAAATACATTTTTTTGAAATATCATTTACCCGGGGAATTTAAATTACAATTTCCGGGTACTTCTTTGTCACAATGTATGTACGAATACTTACGTCCTGTTGATCTGCAAAAATTACTATTTCGTTATATTTGATTAATTCATATTGTACCAGTATTTACACAATAATAGCCCTGCTACAAGCGAATTGAAATCGGGGCGTTTCGTATTGATACAAAAGAGCGCGCTATTACCGTTGGAAGGGAACCAAATTTGAATTATCTACAGTTAAACTAAATTTACTAGTAATCCTCACGAAAGTTATACATGTTGCCAATGATTTGAATAGTTAATTGTGCGTTTCAGTATTTCTTTACGTTACAGTAATTAAACGTATCGTACGGAATTAACTGGTGACTATTGGATAATGTAAAATCAGGATTATATGGTCGTGTCTGGCAACTCTGCGAGAATGTTTCAACAACTTTTCAAACCACTAAATTCCTAACCCTAATCGATGAACCCAACTCGCTCTTTGAAATGTCCTTTCCGAGTGTGAACAATATGATTGTAAAAATCTGAGGTCCGCAGTCAGCATCCGCCTAAATCAATCTCACTCGAGCGGATGCTGAAACTTCGAAAACGGGTCGGTACAGTGCGTCCGAGGCAACTCTCTCTACACACCATTCACTATCCACAAATCATTAAATTTCCGATTATGCGACTTTTAATAGATTGTATTTGAATTGAATAATTCACCGTTGCACCTTTTGTAACGCTGTAGATCCAAAGTACTGAATTTAAATAGAACTGCAAGATGCACTTTCCAAAATGCCAACAACAAATGGCAACCATTGCACTGTGCCTGCATTCACATTTGCAGTTTGCACAATTTGCTGCGAAAGGAAATTTGAACACTTTGTCTAACTTGAGCAATTCAATTTGTTTCAAAGTCTTTTCTTAAATTTCCGCTTGATTTGCAATGAACTTCACGTTGCGCCTTTCCAGTGTGGGTCATCCAATTCGATCACGGCAAGTTTGCTTACGCATCGACAATGACACCACGTCAGTGCTTCAATTCTAATTTGGACACAATGAAATCATAATTCCCGCTTCGCGTTCTTTGGTGATAAGGTATTGAGCAGGGTTCACTCAGTCACTCCCATATGCGCAATCTAAACACAAATCACACTTCCAAGCGAGCAACCCATCCGACCAGCATAAGATTCCGCGTGTAACTCCCCGTTTTTCGTTCTCGCATCGCAACGCGATCACGTCTCAGCTAATTCCTCGTTCGCACCAGACGAGTTGTTACCCTCTGCGTTGCAGTTCCTCGGACTAAGGACCTCGGAACCGGTTTGCTGTCGGAAACGGTCCTAAGACGCACCACTCGCTTATTCCCTGGTCCCAAATAGCCGCCAAGCGAGAAACGCAGCCGCCGAACACCCTTCACACAACTAGAAATAAAACACATTATTTTCCTCTAACAGGGGAGGACTAGTCTCAACCGGGGCGACCACTTTGCATAACTTCGCCGGGTGCAGATTACCCGACGTAACTCGTACTTGTAAAAATGAATTTTAGCTAAACAAAATGCAAAACTTAACTTACATCTACCTATTTGGGGGGCCCCCCACGTAATTTGCGTCGCGAAGTTCTTCTGCCGGCGCGTTCTTGTTGATCTTCTATTGCCAATCTCCCTTATCTTGGTCGCAAATTATTCCACTGTCGCTGTTGTAAATTTCTGCCCTCGATGAGCTCCAGGAAAAATTTCTTGTTGCCCATCACACTCGATCCTCCATTGTCGATCCTTGTCCGCCAGAAAAGAGAAGAGACCCGTTCTTTGTTTCCAGGTTTTTCATCGGCTCGGTTTCAAACCGCGAGCCGTTAATTTTACTTCTGGGCGATTCAACGTTCAATTGCGATCCCCCAACTGGTGTTCATCAGTTGTGTTCGGGCAATTGAAGTCCGAAATTTCCCTTCATCTAGTACATTCGCCCATCAGGTGTAAATGTCAGAGTGACTGACATTCTGTCAGTCTTGTATTTTGTTCAATTGTTTCTTTGTTTACTTATCGGAGAACCTTTACTCTCGTACAGAGAACATCATCTAACTAGTAAGTATTCAAGCACCGGATAAGTAATTGTAATATTTTAAAAGTTTTTGTTTTCAGATCGTTCCTTCTTTTCCTCAGTCTTCTTGGTACAACGTCTATTGGTAAGTTATCCATGGCAGTGTGACACATTGTAGGCACCACATGTTTGTTCAGCAAATTAAATTTATTGTCTAAAATCTTTTTCATTCGGTCCCAGATAGTTGAATCGGAATGTTGTCAAACAGAACGAATTAACTCCATCTCTTCATCGCTCGGGCATCGCTAATGAGACTTTTGCATGGTTGTTTTAAAGAAAGACACCATTACGTTACCAATACTATTCAAATTTTGACTTGTTTTAAGTTGTATATTCGACGTTGTTGAATCGCCGAACACTTGTACAATTCGCTGTCTAAGATCATTATTAAATGAGTCGTAAGGGATGCCTAATGTTAATCTAGTGAGTATACTATAGTCGCGCTTGCAGATGCTGTGACATAAACTAATAACGCATCGTTTGCAGGTCATACCGTCATGGTCTTCAGCAGCCAAAAAGTGTCACTATATTTTGGAATTCCATGAAATTCTCGATTTTTCGAATCAAACTGCGTCCAATTACGCGGATCTAGCGGCCGTGTGGCGATTGTTAAAAGTGATAATTTGAGATCAATGTTATCTTCGGGATCATAAAATGTATCAGCAGGAACTTTAAACACCAATAATTGATTAATTGTAGCATTTACACGGTCTACTTGCTTTCTAGGCACAGGCTGATAACTCCTCGTCATATGAGGTGTTGTTTCGGCCTTGCAGCTGGTATCTTTTGACATGGACCGATAGGTAATCCATTTACAGATTTCACCGATATTTCAGGCAATAGTGAGTCTGATCTAGTCGTTCAACAAGACGATCCAATTTATCTTCTGGACACTTAGTATCTCTTGATAAGGTTTCGTTTGTATAAATAAATGTAGCTGTATGAGGATCCAATTGGTTCAATCATATTTCACAGACGACAATATTTGACATTGAATCATCATTCAGTGTTTCTACAATTCTAAAAATAAGTCGTATTTGCCAGTCAACATTATTTCGGAATTTTTCGTTAAGTTTAATTTGAATACTGATTTCGTGATTGACACTACAATGGCCTTTATGTTGCTGGACAGAAATGTCAACAGTTTCATTGACTGTGGCATTTTTGCTATCGGAGGCAACCATTTTGAATAGCCATTGGGAGCCAGAATCTTTAAGCGGTAATCCATAAATTTCCTTATTATCTGGGTTGAATTGGATCCACGAATTCGATTTTAATGGATTTCCAACTTTATCAAACAATTCCAATTTAAGATGCGTCCCATCTTCATTATCGTAGAATGTTTCCGAAGGAACTATAAAGCTGAATGGTTTGTCTTCGGTAACAGGTTGTTTTGGAAGACAATTTTTGGTAAGCGGTGATGAATTTGTAGGTTCTGGTTCTATATGCTCTGTCGATGGTTCTGATGTTGTTGTTGTGGTAGGTTTAGGAGTGGTGGTTGTTGTAGTTGTGCTTGTGGTAGTAGAAGTAGTCATTAGAAGTGCAGTTGTTGTTATAGTGGGCGAACTCTGCGACAGGTGGTACAGTAGCCTCAACGGGAGGAATTATTGTAGATTCAGCATGTGCTTCAACATCACTTTCGGCAATAACAGTTGGATGTACAGTTGCTGTGCGTGTTGTAGTAGTTGGCACTGCCGAGTTTTCTTCCTCTTCACCCTTTGTAGGTAGAGTAGTCACAAACACATTTTGTATACTTGTGGTTTCCGTAACAGTAGTCCGTGGAGACGTTGTAACTGTGGACGAAACAGGGGTTGTTATTTCTTTAGGTAAAGCCGTAGTTGTTGTGATGACGGAATCAATTTTATTTGTAGCAGAACCCGATATTGTTGGGACAATGTTGGGAATTTCAGTGAATTTTGACATCGGGACTTTAGTTGTTTCATCCAATAATATAATCATCATCATTCTTGTCGTCAAGATCAATGTCATCGCTCTCATCCTCTTCATTATTCTCATCTACTTGTAGAACTTTACCGTCCGAAATATATTGTGATTTATTTGTTGAAATTTTGTTACGTATAATGTGAGTTTCCTTTTTGATTGTCTCCATTTGATTATTATTATTTCCGATCGTTTTCTTGTTATCTGATTCTAATTTTGAAACGTTTTTAATAATATCTTTATCTACTATAGTATTAACAGTACCCTTATTATTGTTTGTTCCTGGCCCTGGATTACTTTTGACTTCGTCACTGTCCTTTAAATTTGGTACTGGTTTAAATTCATTCTTTTTGTGTCTCTTTTTTTGAGTCGAGAGCATTCGTATCGATTGGTATGTTTTCTGTTGAATCTGTTAGTTTCTTACTATTAATATCTAGATAGTTGGGCTTTGATAACCCGTGATGAAGTCTGTGTGTGTGGGTGATTTCAACTGAAGCGTCGGTTACGGATGTGTCAGCATCATAGATGTAAAAGAGAGGATACGAAATGCATCGAGAGAATCGAAGCACTTTATCATGAAGCGTGAAGTTGGCGCGTTATTAGCTGTTGATTCGAATTCCAAATAAATTTGACGTGACTAATTTTCGCATCTTGAACTAAATAAATTTTCCGTGCGGGTATTCTAACTTGAACGATATAAAAAATTGAACATGACTTACCCTACGAAGGATACGCCCCTGACATGCTGCTGTTTTTACAGTCCCGCACACGTCACTTCACTTTTCATTTTTCGACACAAAAACACTCGCGATCTGTAACAAACTTTTCAGTTTGCTAAATTATCACATTTGCAACGCTTTTGCACTAAATTCAACACGGTTTATCTTAAAAAAAATTGTTTGTGTACAATTTCAAATTCAACTTGATTAGACGTTTCCCATCAATGTTGAATTTTCACAAATCATATGTTTTCAATCATATGGTTGATATTTCGTTGACAATTCGGGGGTTAAGGTAGAAGACGAGTGGGATTTTCGTGAGAGCAACTAGAGAGCCACTTGAATGTGTGGATTCTCTAGCGGCGTGAAAGGCAGGGGGATTTCAATTCGCATGCGAGAGGAAGGCATGTATGTAGTAAAAGTACTTCACTCACGTATGGATGAAAATAAGCCCATTTCGCGTCCATTACTTTATATGTCTTTGTTCAGCATCGTCATAGTTATCATAATCATAATCGTCAGCATCGGGGTCAATTTGTCAAAATCCTTCTTCTTCTTCGCGTTTAAATCGTTGAACCCTATTGGCGATTTTCTTTTTCGCTTTTGTTTAACCTTTTTAACCTTGGCTCGAGCAGTATTTTAACGACCGCATGAAAAGAGTGCAAAGGGTTTCCGTGACAGATTTATCTCTCTCATGCCTCATATTACAAGTGGAAAGTTGGAATTACTTCGCTCATTTGCACAGCACTGGTGCTGCCATTCCCAATTGTTTGTTCATATCGTTATTTTCTATTCTTAAGTCGTGATTTTTCAGAAAATCGAGTGGCATTGCGCGGGATAAAATTTGAAAGAGTTGTTGGTCTAATTGATTTGTTGTTATCCACTGGGCGTCAATATGTTTGTATGTGTTTTTCCTTATTCTAAATTGTACGAACTATTGAAATTGAAGAATTTTTTGTTATTTTGTTTCGATGAGAAATTATAATTTTTTCTTGTTTTTCAATCAATTCCCACATATTAACATATTTAACTATAGTTAACTCACTTCGATGTATCATCGCTTCCACATCCTTCTCAAGAATAAGTTCTTCTCAATCTGATTTGGATATTTTTATTAACGATTTTCTGAACTAATTTAGAAATGCAATTACAAGTTTAGTATGGTCGCTTTTAAAGCTAACTGGGACAAGTAAATTTGTGATTTTGTTGATTTCAACATTATTGTTAGTTAATTGAAACTTTCTTGTATGCTTCATTGAGTAGGGGTCTGAGAAACTTTTCGTCGATGATAGTAGAGATGATGATGGATTTCAGGTTAGTACTACTAACATTATTAACTTGCGTATTAGATCGTTCAGCATTTATTGCGTTACTATTATTATGAAATTGCTTATTTGATAACATTGTTGTACAAGCTAATGTCGGTATACCAGAAAAGCTCACATGCATCGGGTGTACACAGGTATGCTGCGGACTTTTCGCATCACGTCCCATGAAATCGAATTGATCATCTTTCGAACCAGCTTCTTTTCGTGAAGGTCCCTCGAGCAGTTTGCCTAGGCGGACTGCTAGATTACTACAATTTCTTAGGCAACTCTCGGCTCCCGGCTCGCTACTTGTACTTTGAAATTTTCCCCGCCTGCATGCCACGTTTCTGTTTTCTTATTTTGTTTCAGTTTGCTCGTGAAATTGATTAAATTTTCCCCATTTTAAATATAATTAACATAACTACTAAATCCATATTTTCCTATTTCCCTCTAAAGTCAAAGTCAAAGTCAAAAGCGCTTTATTGTAAACTAATCGTTATAAATTTTAAAAGAATATAAAGCAAATTCCAAATAATAACAATAAAAAACTTAATGGCCCAAATGGCTCTCTAAATTTATACGTTATCATTAACACATTTCATCAAAAAAAATAACAGCAAATTCAATTAATTAAGATTATTACATATTTTTAGAATTCAATTGGAAAAAGAATTAAAACCAACCAACACTATCCTAAAATTATTTATAATTTAAACACAACAGTGAAACTTTGATGCTACACCTAATATGTTGTAACTTAATTCTAATAAAATGCAATCAAAAACTTTATCTTATACTAAAAAAAATTCTATAACAATGTTCCTAACCTACGCGTTTAATCTTATCTCTAACGTAATACAGTAAACATAACATATACCTAATCTATACCTAATTTTTAACACAAATAAATAACAACACTAAATGTAGCAATAATGAGCTGAAACTCAAAAACTAAATAACAAAAAAAAAACACAAAAACAGAAAATAAACACGAATAATTTAGACATTGTCATTCAGCCACCAATACCTGGATTGCGCCGTCTCAATTCGATCAGCTTCAACGAATCTAGCAAATGAGTATCTCCATTGGAATTGTTGGTCTCGTGAACTCAAATTCGGAGGATATTTTATCTTCTTATCGGTGGCCCGTCGATATATGTGATATATGACTGGGACGCCGTCAGAATCAAAAACATATCGATTCATGTCCAAATACACGAATGCTTCTGGAGGAATGAAGCCAGTAGCGAGGCAAGTCGCTATATACCCGTCTGTAGGGTGGAACGGCTGTGAAATCCAAGGGTTTTCACTCACAGTCACAGATCTTGCGATATGATTCCGAAGAAGTTTCAATATGAAAATATCGACCCTAGTCACTTGAGCAGTTTGATAAATTCTTCTATTCGATATATAATGTTTCCAATCCGTCTCAGGCTTTCTGTACAAACCAGTACATGCGCGAAGACATTTCCTTTCGAAAACTCTTAATTTTTCCATAGTACTAGCACTCTGGTTGTACCAGATCTGACATCCATATGTCAAAACTGGTCTAACCAGGGTCTTGTAACAGATAATTTTGACCTTTTGATCAATGTATCTGGAATGAAAGAGTTTTCGAAGGGCCATGACTACTTTTAGTGCCTTACTGAGCATGATTTTCACATGTTCAGTATAGTACAGATACTGATCGAGATAAACACCGAGTTATCGAACGTTCTAGACTACCCTCACCAGCCATGATGTGGAAATCCTTCCAATTACGTTTCAGGTCTTGACTGACACCCTGCAGCGTTGTCCGAAACAAGATTGTTTCACACTTCTGCGCATTGATTTTCATTCGCCAATTGTCAGTGTACAGCTGTACATCATTGAACATTTTTTGGAGATTGCTCTGAACTATTGTAGCTTTTCGGTCTGCCATATAGATGATCAGATCATCAGCAAACGCTACGTTAAAATGAAAGCCGTTCAATAGCTTGCGAATGAAGATTGAGAAGAGTAGAGGCGCAGTAACTGTTCCCTGCTGTAGTCCATTCAAGACCTTGAATTCGCGCCTTGTCGTCAGATTTCCATCAGTTACAACAAACGATTGCACATCATGGCGACAATGTGTCTGGGGAACTTGTCCTGAAGGAGTTTAAAAATTAGTCCACCTAACCACACCGTATCAAAGGCTTTCTCCATTTCAATGAGACATGCTCCAACACATTGTCTATCATTTAGATTCCAACAGATGTCTGAGGTTACTTTCGTTATTGCATGTGTGGTCGAATGCCTGGCACAAAAACCAAATTGGCAATTCGGCATCAACTCATTTTCCTCCTCCTTAATGCTCTGTTGAGTATCACTTCAAACACCTTGCTGATGCTAGGCAGCAAGCTGATTGGGCGATAGCTTTTCGGGCGTGAAGATTCTTTTCCATTCTTCAAGATCGGAAATACCTTAGCCTTTTTCCACTCATTTGGGAAATATGAATTGCTCAACATGTTATTGAACAATATGCAAAAATTCCTAATAGCAACCTCCGGCAAATATCGGAGAACTACATTTGAAATACCATCACTACCACATGATTTCTTGTTGTTTATCCTGCGAAATATGAAACACAAGTCTTCATAGCTGACAAAATAATCCATAAGATTCAAGCTCGGTATGAGGTCAGATGTTAATGTTTCATTGAAATGAAGAATTGATTGGCCGTTCAGGCTTGATTTGAAGTCGGAAACTTTTGCTTCAACGACCTCTGAAAATATTTCATTCCCTCTCTCAGGGTTTGGTAGATAAACCAATTCAAAATGTGTTCCAATCGGGGCAAGTTTATCCAATCCTTCATAAATAATCCTGTTTCCATTTCTATCCGGAGTCGTACTATCAATTTCGATACCAGCCCTATCGAGAAGATTTATCACATCACTAGTGACTTCAAGATTCGATACCTTCACTCGAGACTTCTTGCGGGATATGCTATTCACTTTCGCAAACACGCCGTCTGGGTCCGATGGGCTAAAACCCCTCAATTTTTCCGCCCATTGATTGCTGACCTCACTCCTGAAGTATGACCGGATTAAGTTCCGGACATTCTTCAGGTGTAATTTCAACAAAGACAACGAGGGATGGTTGTAATCCAAAAATCGTGTTGAGGCGTGTGAGAAGAAGGCTTTTCAATCTTTTCAACCTTGCGATGGTTGGTGTTTCATATCCTTCCATATTGTTTCGATGTTTTATCTTGGAAACGACTTTCTCAATCGTTTCCAACGTCAGCTTCTCTAACTTCGACAAATAGACATCTATTTCATCGTTAGTTAGATTCCTGTCATTAGGAACCATTGAGCAAGAGTTGCCACCATCAGAAGGGGGACATTGCTTCTGGTACTCGCGATTAAATTTCTTTTGAAACTTTCCCCAGTCTGTTTTTTTGAAATTCAACCGATGATTTTCATGTTGAACTGGAATGAGGAAGAAATCATCCCTGTGATGATTGATTTCCATTACGATTGCGTGATGGTCGCTATCATAAGGAAGCACCTGCAGTTTCCGTTGAGGACTATTAAAGCTGGATTCAAGTCTTGCGTCAGCAGCGCAAAGGTCCAAATATGAATTTGTCCTAGGGTATGTTGGGAACTCCGACCCATTTAGGTTGCACTTGTATTCAATTTGGTTCTCTGTTATCCATGATTTCAGGAAAACATCTCTTGGATTATTGGTGGCGTTTAGGCATGATGTATGCTTGGCATTCAGGTCACCGGCAAGAATATAATAGTTACGCAGCCTGTTCAATTCGAGTATTTCGAACAAGGAATTGAGCTACTCCTTGAGCTTGAGAACAGTTCCACCAGTTGCATAGGCAGAGATAACGATGAGGTTATCCCCACCTGGCAGTGAGATTTTGATAACGGACACTTCAAAAGATTCAAAGCTTTTGAATTCGACTTTTTCAATATTTTGGAAACGATAGGGTCTTCGAATCAATATCCCGGTGCCACCTCCCTCATCACCTGTTACCCTATTGTTTCTTACGAGCTCAAAATCCTTGAATCTCATGGAGTGCCATGAACTGAGGTGGGTTTCGGTGAGAAGCACGATGTCAGGCTTTTGTCTGGCAATGAATTCAAGGAGATAATCACGCCGATGTATAGTAACAATGGAGTTGACGTTGATCGAGATGAGACGAATCCTATCCGTGGGAATGTGGCTGGATGATAACTTATTTTGAGGCATTTGAAAGCCCTAAAAGCTGAAAAATAATGTTAATTTTCGAATCTTGTTTATCGATTCGCTCCGACAAGGAATTTAATTGCTGATAAATTTTAAGGAGCAGCTCATTATTGCCACTTACATTATTTATTTTATTTACATTGTCTGCTGGTCCTCTCGCAGCAAGTGCAAATGACACCCCGGGCTTGACGAAGTTGATAGGTTTCACACTGCGGTGTGCTTGACTTTGTTTCGGAGTGACATTAACCTTTGCATCTTGATACCGGGGGCATCCTCGATATGATGCTGGATGACCAAAGGCACCGCAGTTCACACAATATAGTTTTTCTTTTGGCTCCGCCTGAGCCAATTTGCACTCGCCGGGAGCATGAATGTCTTTGCATTTAACACACCTATATTTCATGGCGCGATTGGCAGCCGAATGCCCGAATCTTTGACACCTGTAGCACTGGTTGACCTCACTTTTCTGAGGCGTTCCCACCTCACCACGCGGAAGTTCAAGTACCGTATTTTCTGCAGGGCACTCGAAATACTTTTGCTGGAAATCTGGACTAAGTAGTGAGGCAAGCTTTTGCGCTCCACAATCGATCTTCTCGTTGCAGTTTTTAACTGAAATAAATTGTATTTCTGGTGTAACTTCTTGGAGCACCTGAAGAAGATCGACTGTGTCCTCACCACAGTCCAGACCCTTAAATAAAAAGGTTTGGTTCTTTTCGCTTTTCGGGGTGTACGTGAAATGCGGAACATCTCCAGAATTTAAGGCCTGGAAATCAACCAGCGACTTAGTCCTTATTGTCAATTTATCGGCATTGACTCTTTTTATCTCAAAATCTTTTAGCTTATTTTCGGCTGCCAAAAGCCGAACCATATCTTTGCCCAAATACATTGATTGGTGGGACTTTTTCTTTTTTTTCATTAATCTTAACGGACGGACCAGCAGACAAATCTTTTGGTTTTTTCTCCCGATTTTTAATTTTTAGGTATTCAATCACTCATTATCTAACTTAGACCTTTTACCTGGATCCTCTTCAATGTTCATCGTTTCTTGAAGACCAGCTAGCGCTGCATAGTAATTTCTGCTGTCGTTTCGCCTCCTGCGCTGAGGACATCCTCTTGATTAGCTTCTTCCTTTGGCTTTTTAGTTTTCTTGTCTTCGGTTTTTGAATTTGCTTGTCGGCCTTTCTTGGTTTCTTTATCTTTGTTGAACGTTAACGTTCCAACAAGTGCTTCTAACGATTTAACTCAAAGCTTGAGTTCTTCATTTTCTTTTTCAATTTTTTCAGCTTTCTCTTTGATCAGCTGATCGATTTCGATTACCGATAGGATTGTCGGTTTTTCTTCTTTATTCTCGTAACTTCTTTTAAGCTTTTTTTCGCCCATCATCATTGGCGATGGGCATGATCCTTCTGATTGATGGCTGAAGCCATTGGGCTCCTCCATCTCGTTGCTTTTGCAGCGAGACTAGAGGGAATGTTCTCAGACCGGGACTTCCCTTGAACGTATTTCCACTTTTGATATTTCTTCAGGAAATGAATTTCAGGTATTCGATAAATGCTCGAATAATTCGACGGTGATGGTTTTCCCAATAAAATCAAAATTTGCTTTTGACTGGCTTGTAAAAAAATATTGCAATTGATTGAAACTGACTTTTGCGAAAAATTAATTAA
Organism: Odontomyia ornata; assembly: GCA_963969285.1. Taxonomy (NCBI): domain Eukaryota; kingdom Metazoa; phylum Arthropoda; class Insecta; order Diptera; family Stratiomyidae; genus Odontomyia; species Odontomyia ornata. The sequence continues at coordinate 46,125,981 of OZ017742.1, forward strand.
TTTTCCCTATTTCCCTCTATTCTACACATTCATGGCACGTCTTTTGTGTATTTTTCTAATGCGATTTTTAACCGTATGAGCTTCAATACCCCGAACATCGACGGCACACAACTGAGATGGTGACGATAACGGCGAAATCGACCGCAGCGTCTGGTGGCGGTTCCAGGATAGAGATCTGTCATTCCGACACTTGTTGGGACGATTGAGGTTGCCAGGTTTCCGAATGCCAGATTCCTCTCCGGGACCAAACCGCAAATTATAACAGGTTTATTTCTCCGAGCCACTTCTGTAATTTCCTATATTTCATGCATTTTATTTTCGACATTTTCTCCCTTTGGACCGACTTTTACATATAATGATGTAGGTAGTGCAGTACTTCTAATGATATGGTTGCTTCACCTGTTATTCGTCCCATTCTCAGCATGCAGTTGATGAGCGCCCATACCTGTCCAATTACTACAGGCAATGCGGAGCTGAGCAGGATTGATTATTATCCTAGAAGCAGACAGCTTTCATCAGGTTTTGGTATAACCAGGTATATATTGATGGAGTAAAATATTCCGTTTGCTCTGCGGAGATATCTTTTTGAATCTGCAACCTTTGACAACAAGAGCATTCTTTTTTTTTTGAATAGAAGCAAAAGCGCTCGCATGCCGCCACAGTAAAAAAGGCGCTTATGCATATTGAGATGCTATTTTAGACCTATTGAACATGTGATGGCATATAAGTTATTCAGACCTATTGAACATGTTTCTTGGCCTAAGCAAGCAGGCGTTAATAGAAGGCTTTTGTTAATTAGCTTCAGCCTTTGAATCCTGTTGTTCCAATCTTCCTTCGATCGTTCACACAAATACTAGACCTGTAATGCATTAAAATTCAAGTATGATTGCAAGCAACTACATTCAGGTGTTGGTAAATTTGTATATTATTTCGGGTATAACTTCCAATAATTAAAAAAAATGACAATTTTCAATTACAATCTTTGTTAAACATCACGACCTTTGAATACTTTTAGCTATGCCTATAAATGCTGTGTTAGTCTACCTAATAGAGAGTATTAAATTTAGTGAAGATGTTTTAGATTAGGCTCTTATTGTCTATTAATTTGCAGTTATTCTATTAGTATTCATTCTATCATTGAATAAGTTTAAAAAAAAAAAATAAGAACTCATTTTTCCACAATCACCGTATCACCGTCTTGTATTGAATAAAAATTTAAATTCTTCGATAAATTATCCAATGGTACAATAAGCTCGGGACGAAGAGCATCCTTATAACTCAATTTAGGCATGTTGCAGGTTAATTTGAACCGTTTGATTGTCAGTCCAAGAAGTGCTTGCAGCGACATTTGACGTGGGACTTTCTTTTCGAAAGTTTCGCCTGTTTCTTGATTCAAAATCGTGATTTTGACGAGGGTTGATACTTTCTTCTTTGATTCTGATGAGAAGTCAGCAGGTGATCCATATTCTAGATAGATGTAATAAAGTATTATTAGTATAGATGATTCTTTAAATGAATTATATCGCAATGTACTTTTAACTAAGCCTGCATAACTTCTATGAACTTTACAAAATTCCTGTCTGGCTTTCGGATCATTTTCTGTTCGAACCCAATCATTTGCATACTTTTTCCAAACATCATACTCTGCCCCACGTCGCTCTGCGTTTGTAATCTCTGCTTTATTTAATTTCTAATAAAATAAGCAATGCAAATATTCATCATAACTATAGTACATGGTCCCTAGATAAAATTAAGTGTTAATAACAGACATGGAGACATACTTTCAATTGTGGAATTGATGCAACGGCAAGTGAAAACATTTCCTCGAAACCATCAGCTTCTTTGGGAGACGTGGAAAGGCTACTAAGGGCAGGTAGTTTGTCTAATTCATTGTATAAATTGCTCTAAAATATGTAAATCAAATTAAATTATTCCTTCTACACATTTTAACGATGAAAACTTACAGAATCGCCTATTGGATTATTTCTTACATAAATTGCATTTAATGCGGGGAATATTTTCAATCTTTCATTATAATCACAGTCCGGTAGCTCAATATCGTGAATATTGTTTTCCATTATATAAAGACTTTCTAAAGTACTAATATTTCCTAACTTGCAAATTTGGACGAAATTCGACAATTTGTTAAGTGATAAATGCAATTCCCTGAAAGAGAACACAATGAAAAAAATCAACGTTCATGCATCATGGTGTAAAGTAATTAAATCGGTACCTTAATTTTTTGAAAACTTTCGTACAATCTGGCGAATAAATATCTTCGATACCATTTTCTTGTAATGATAATTGTTCAACATAGGGCCATAGTTGGGCGACGGTCATAACATCTTTCCAATTACTCAATCCGCATTTCGTCAGATTTATGTGCGTTATATGACGGAAATGTGGTTTCAATCTTTTTATATCCTCTTCAGTCGGCAAAACCATTCTATTTGAGCTGAAATTTCGAAGACAAATTAAATTAATATATTCTTTTGTGAAACAATTTATTAACAATCGATCGTGGAAATTTTTGATTCAAGGATCTAACTCAGGAATAGCATAAACATTTCTACGAAAATACGAATGAAAAGCATAAATAATAATTATATTTTTCTCGTTCGTATAGTTTAATAAAATTTAGTTAGCAGATCTAGGATATACCATTTTTTTTACTACCAACAACATTGGAAACGGACTGAAATCAAAACTGAATGACACTTCAATATACGAGAGCAGCGGCATATACAAACTGACATACAAGGTCTGTGACATAGCATACATAGGAAGGACAAAACAAAAACGAACCACAAGACGTTATCCTCTCCGATGCAGGGTGCTCCGATTGGGGCGCTGGTCCCGGTTAGCTCGCTGAAGACGGGCCTGGCGCCACTCCCTCACCCTCCGCACCTTGAGTCGGCGAGCAAGATACCGACTCATCGGAGATAACTTCACTGTTTCGACACTGTAGAAGAATAAGTAAATAATAAGCCTCGATAATAGCTTTCGGATCTTCAGCTATCCGTAACTCCAACCTTCTTTGCTGCAAAATAAAGGTGAGCATACATGTTCACTGCAAGCTTTTCCCTGTATTTTTATTTAGCTGGTTTTGTTTTATTTTCAACGTTGGTAGCAGTGCCGTCAATTGTCTTTCGTTTACTCTATTTTGGAGCTAAAATTAAATTCCACTTTGCGTCTTGTGAGTGATTTTCCTTTTAGTGTAGGTTTTTCATTGTCGGCAGCTCTGAGTTGACGATTTTGATGGCTGGTTTGATGCATTCGAAACTAGATCGGCGTCATTATCGTTTATATTGTAGTGCACTAGGTCATCACAACTTCTCCGGCATTATAGTCCGCTCAGGATTCCTTTGTGCGTCAGTTGGGGCTACCGTCGAAGGCTGCTAAATACGGCTCGATTATTAGAGGTAATTATTTATTGTACCAATTATGGTTCTCCAATTCCACGGATTAATTTCCCGGGCTGGCCTGTTGCACCATGGGCAGGGATAAATTTCATGTTCCAAACGAGAAAGGTGAAACTTCTTCTCCGTGTAGATGTCATCCGTACTGTACCCAACTTTACCAACATCTACTTGGTAGGTTTCTTTATTTTTAGGTGCAACTATATTAATATTGTCGCTGTTCCAACTAATCTTAGTTTCACTTGAACTACCGTCATGGACAGGAAACAATTATCTTCATATAATACAGCCCAACACAAAGTTCCATTTTGGAGTCGATACTCTTTAGCTACTTCCACGAGCCAGTCAGTTAAATTGCACGTCGATCGATTTGTTGCTGCCGTCGTTATGTTTTTAAAGATGTCTGCCATCATCCTAACTTGCATGCTATGTTTGCAATTGGTGAGATTATTGAGTACATCATATTCATAATTGCATCAATTTCAAAAGTAACTTGACTCAGGGTTATTCGACTTATTTTATTACAAATTATATACTTATTGCAGAGGCAAGTGCTGAGGTTTGGAAGGAACTTGTCCGTGTTAAAAATACAAAGAGCACTTACGATCTTTCTTACACGACAAGGCAAACTCCAATTACGCGACGCACCTACAAAACTACGCACACGAGCCTGATGCTATGACAAACTGTATAACATTGTTACACTAACAAAGCAAAGGACCGAGACTTGAAATTCTAGAAAGACTTGAAATATATAAACATAAAAAGACAGACGTTAATATTATCAACGAACAACTTATTAAAAACTCTGACCCAATTTTCTCAGTACTAGACCATACCCTACGACGAAAACGAAAGCGAGACAAACCAAAACGAACGGACATCCAACAACCCAAAAGACAAAAACCTAATATCACTTTACCTGGCCTAACCTAGGGCCTACGTGCTCAACCCTTCCTACACCTATATAAAGGCATTCCCTTCCACACATTCTTTAGACACTGAAGATGATTCAAAAAAGTCAAAATACGTCTGCTCACTTAAAAAGTCAAAACCCGGCGGCTTTACAAGAATAAAAAACATGAGAAGTTGAAATTGACTCAACTTTGTTGCTTAAAATGATTGCGAGGAATGCGTGTAAATGGATAATGCATCTAGTGTACAGTTATTACATTTCGCGCAACTTGTACATAAACATTCGCAATCGACTTCGAATTGCGATTGGAAGTGAAATGACGTTCTATTAGTTAATAATGGCAGATAGTTCTCTAGAATCAACACAAATCACATTAACCCATTACAGCATAACGTGCGATAAATCGGACACTAGAAAATTTAACATTTGTGTTGGAAAAAAAATAAATAACATAGTTGGTATTTTTTGTTTCTGAAAGAAAGTTAAATATTTTTTTCACACTGGCAACCCCACTTGTAAGTGTTGAGTGACGTTTGTTAGCTGTCATTTGTCATTCTCGAAAATGACGGGTCACGGTCTGTCTTGTTTGAGAAAAAGGTTAGCTTTAATTTGATTTTCTTGTAATCTATTATTAAAAAATAATTAAATAATAAGTTGTATGTGTTGAAATCTTTAATTCATTTCAAAGACGATTCTTTTTTTCTCATGCTTTTGTATTTAATAGCGTCCGATATATCGAACGCTATGAATAGTGGTGGTGTAAGTTGTTAAAGCAAGCAAACTTTTACAGCTTGACGGTGCATGAAATTTTGGCAGCCTGGGAATGCGATGATGATTATAATTATACGGAGCGCATTACTTATGTTGAACCACCAATAGAACAAAGCGGTAAGGCAAAGGATGAGGACAGTGACAAGTTAGACGATGAACACGATGACAACCTAAATCACTTAGGACGCACATTACTTCAAAGTGAATGTGAACTACGACGTTTCCAAGCAAATAGGGATGAGGCTACGCCGTCTACATCTTCAGATCTTCCGTCATAGCACATTGAAGTTTCGCAGGCACATTCATCAAGTGAAGAAAGTGGCGATCAAGATAACGAACCACTTTCTTATCTAAGGCGCGCAAGAGTACTCCAAAAAGTATAAGGCTAAGAAGAGAAGGACTACGTTGTGGAAAAAGCAATTAGCTAACTTTTCATGCCCATAATTCGTCACACAATCATCTTCAGTAGGAAGACAAAATTGTAAAGATCCCTTAGAATATTTCAAAGTTTTTTTCACAAGGATTCAGTAAGATACATTGTAGAGCAAACAAATCTTTATGCAGACCAAAAAAATAAGCCAATTGCAGAAATTATAAGGTGTAATAAATTTGAATCGATATTTCAAAACATGCATTTGAATGATAACATAAATTTATCGGCTTCTTCTGATAGGCTGTATAAATTGCGACCGCTGCTAGATAGTCTAAGTGAATCTTTCCAAAAACATTACGGACTGGACGAGCATTATAGCCTCGACGAAAGTATGATCCCATACTATGGAAAACATTACGCAAAGCAGTGTATCAGAGGAAAGCCGATAAGATTTGGTTTTAAAAATTGGGCTTTATGTGCCAGAACCGGTTATATGGTGGCTTTTAGTGTTTATATCGGGAAACTAAAGAAAAGAAAAATTTTGGATTAGGCGGGGATGTAGTTCTCAATCTCATAGAAATAGGAAAGTTGACAGCCAACAGTGGCATAAAATTATATTTCGGCAACTTCTTCATTGATGAGATATTTGAGAGAATTAGGATATTTTGCAACAGGCACAATACGGTCCAACCGTGTTGAGAAATGTCCGGTAAAAGACGTCAATCAGTTCAAGCGAGAAGAGCGAGGCTACAGTGAATACTTAAATTCTTACTTTGTATGCCGCTGGAATGACAACAATGTGGTCACTGTGGCAACCAATTTCGAAAACTGTGCATTGACGTCTGCTACTCGATGGTCGAATGAAAAAAAGCAAAAGTTTCGATCCCACAGCCCTCTATGATTGCCAGCTACCACAAGCACATGGGTGGGTTAGACAAATGTGATCAAGCTGTCGCGAATCTTCGTACAAGAATGCGAATAAGGAAATGGTGGTGACCGATCTTTGGATTGCTAACACTGTCTTAGGACCTGTTTTGGAAAGTTCTCACCAATACCTTTCTTTTGATACCCAAATGCCTACCTTCGGTGAAATTTTTTTAAGGATACCTTTCAACTATGGGGGACAAAGCCCCCCCCCCCCCCCCCCCTTAAGAATCTTTCAAAATTTTTCTGATTCCTAAACTTTTGAGAGGCCATAACTTCTGATATGCCTACCATGTTTGGTGTCTGTAGCTACTATAGTTTCGGAGAAAAACTGCTGTGACAGACAGCCGGAAGGACGGACGGCCAGACGAACAGACAGGGCGCGATTTCAATAGGGTTTTGTAAGAAGTACAATACTCTAAAAAAAGAAAATGCGTTTGCCGGTATTACATTATAAAAGATTTGATAAAAGAACTTTGATTAGTTTGAATTTTGAAAAGCTAAAAATCGTGTTTTGTGAAACGCTGTATTTTCGAAGAAAAAATCCAGCAAGCTATAATGGAGCTGAAAAAACAATATAGTTCCGTGGAAAACAGTAAGGATCCGAGCATTATGTGTAGAACTTTTCCTTTCTCATTAGCTGATAATTTATTCTTTTGAGGTCTTGTTTGCGGTTGCATTCATTACTAATATTTACTAATGAATCAATCAATTGTTTAATTTATTCCAATTACATATTATTTGTAAGCATTTGGATTTGAAAGATAGTAAGGCAAGCAAAATGGACATTAGAAAGTGGTTCCAAAACGAAGGTAAGTAAAGAAGTACTTGTTTTTATAAATATTTGAAGAAATTTCAATAGAGGCCATTTTCTAATATCTTATTTTTTCTTAACTGTGGTGTGAATTTTACGGAGCCAGTAATCGTAAATTTTCATTTTTATTTTTGAATAAAATATTCATTATTCACCGAGGTTCATGAAAATAACGCTATTATAAAATGACATTTTTCCGTGAATTGAAATTTCCAGCCTCACTGAGCGTTTCACATTATTTCAAATACTTTTTATGTGTGTCGGAGGTGCGTCTATTTCAGTGCTGAATAACTTTTGCAGCACATAACTGTCACTATTTCATCTTAACTTTCTCTAATGGTTCAAAGTTTTGCATGCATTTGCAGTTTTCATATTGATTAATTTTTTGTACCAATTGAAATGTATTTTATATGTAAATTTCTGGTGTTCAGCAAAAAAGCTGAAAATAGCAGAAGATGACGGTAGTGGAAGCACTCATGACGCTGAGTCACCTATACTGACAAAACCGTTGGGTCCAACTATAGAGAAAGTGACTTCACCTTTACAGACACCCGTCCCTGGAACCTCCACAGCAATAGAACACGAATACTATCCCGATAATGACATCGGCCGTTATGTATCTCAGGCCCACAAATCACCACCAGAAAAAAAGAAGGACTTGCTTACCAATCCCTGGGTGGTAAACCACCAATGTATATATCAAAAGCAGGTCCAAACGATGTTGATGTCCAAGGACAACACTCGTTCGGAAGCTATTAATTGCTGGGGCACGATGAGTGCAATATTCCTTAGAGGTTACCCAAAAATCAGGACACCTTGTAGGGTCACCTAAAGACGCCAAAATCAGGACACCTTGTAGGGTCACCTAAAGACGATGGTCTGTCTCATGCTCACGACTGTTGATACAGCCAGGCTTTTCGGGCCCCACGTTGGGCGCCATTTTGTAGTGATGTAGGTAAAGATAATGTCCTTAAAGGACTGCAGCCATGATCTGCTGCCTAGCGGAAGAGGATGTTAAGATCCGCCGAGATTGGCCTGGTCTGGGGACGCCCCCTAACACAAGGACCCACTACAAAAAAATTTCGCATTCACGAATTACGGGGTCAAACAAATGTCGACCGAAGTCGAAACGGAGGTAACCTACTAAGGGTCAAAGAGTATTGCTGACTCAGAAGGCAAACTTTGTCGTTGCCGACGAGACTTATGGCCCACAAATAAGAGACGGAGGCGGTGTCCATTCGCACCCTCCCAAACGGATCAAGATCCAAACGTAGACGTGGCCATGTCTGTATATTTGAGTGAAAAACTCAAACTTTTTATGACTCTTTCCCCACAAATGAGAAATACAAACGGAACCGATTTATGCTATAGCGTTATGCAATGAAAGGAAGTGGAGTGGAAGGCCACTCTACCCGCCAAGAGCCCCTGTTAAATAAAAGAAACGGAGGAGCGCACCCGATGACTAGCCCATGCTAATGGCGGAGCCTGACATCGATGCGGGTCGATTGAAATGGAAAGGCTGACGGTGTACGTTTAACAATTTATTTTATTTTTCTTTGCAGGATAAAATATTTATTTTATAATAATCTATATGTACAAAGAATTATCACATAAGTGGTACAAAATAATAATTCTTTAATCAAAGAAAAGGAATTGTATATTACCCCGCGCTGAAATATAAATTTATTCTTTATATTTAATTAAATGAAATCAGTTTTCATTTCCTTTTGCAGCAAATCGAATTAGAGATAGAATATTATTATTGATGGTGGGGTATTGAAATCATCTTGAAACTTTATTTTTAAATTAAATGAAGATAAGCCTTTGCTTTGAAAATATCATTATGTAAATAACAATATCACAAATAAACACTCTATGTTCTCAAATATATATGTGATAGAGATTAAGTGCTGAAAAATATTAATTTATTAGCTTAGAAAAGGCTAAGTATGCTTTTTGGCCAAAAGGAAAAATGTTCATAAACTTATTATCATTAAATTCAAGGAACGAATTTTAATAAACAAATATTCTAGCTTAATGGAAATTTTAACCGGTTTTCGAGCTAGATTCAATAAAACCTGAATTTATGTTTATGTGACAAAAAAAGTGTACCATTTGAAGATTTTTTAGGGACAAAAAAATATTAGCTATCTTCCAAGTTATTTTTAAGACAGACGTTAAGGCAATTAATTGGGCAATAATACCTTTTGCAATGGGTAAACCATTGAAAAACCTTTCACTTTGCATCATTCACCCATGTAGCCTTCCTTGCATTCGCGTGAAGGATGCGAATAATTAGCGGCGGGGCAATGAAAACAACGTCCACCATGCCGACAATACAACTCGTCAAATTCCTTAGGGCATTTTCGGTGCAAAACACTCTTTATTAACGTTGAATCTTTCTCGGACACTAATCGGCGCTTCAAGGAACTATTCTTTCGCCTTGAAGATAACGGGACATCGATTAGTCGAAGTAAAGTTGTCGGTCTCCCGATGCAAAAAGAATCTGCTCGAACAACAATTGTCTACTCAATCCCGACATCTATATTACAGCACTCGGGGGGCACGGCTCACAGCTCGCAGCATGCAGCTCACAACTCAATTCGGTCTACAGACAATTTTCTGTAATATGTTCTTATTATGCGTAGTGTTTATCCCTCCTTAGTTGAAATGGAAAGTAGCTCCACCGTTTGTTGTGCTAAACGAGTGTATGTTTGCAGCAAGCAAATATTCCGATCTATTCACACCGATTCACGACAATGAATTGTTGCGAGAGCAGCAGCTGAAGAAGCACGTAGTGCTTCTGCTCTAATTCCCACTTTGCCACATGTACAATAGCTTTGCAGTCAGAGAGAAGCGAATAACTGCTTAAATTCGATATAGTCCCAAGTGGGAAAAAATTAGACTCACAGCTCCAATGCATGCATCCGAAGCTAGAATGCACATTCGATTGTTAAATCCAAATATTCCGAAACAGAGATGCTAATATGTATGGATAACTGGTCAAAATTATGCTAATAGACCCCACATGAAAAGTCCTCCCGTATGTTATTGGATAATTAGCTATTTCCTTAGAACAATTCGCACCCCAAAAGCCTGACCAATACAATCAATCACTATCAGCATAGGTTCACTTAAATATCACAAAATGCTCCGTAAACAGATCGGTATTCGTCCATTACGTACATTTAAAGAACTTTTTACACACGCGCGTGCTTGACTAATTTCTGTCGTTCTCGTCACTCACGCAATTGCTTCGAAAATTTCACTACAAACCAAAATGCTGAATGTGAAGTGAAGAATATTTTCTTTCTAGCAAACAGAAAATGATATATAAAAGACGTCCACTAATTTTTATGAAATCTTTTAATTACTTTTCGGTGCTTCTATTTTTTTACAAATTCACACCTCGAATTGGTTTCACGAATGGGGTGTCAAGATCCTATATGCGGAACGGAAGACAAATGGGGCCACTAATTTTCACTTTCTAAAGGGGCTCCTGAACACTTCAAGCAGTAAGCAAATCAATTCCCACATCTCACGTGTACGTTTTTTAAACTTTAAAACGGTTTTCGGATCCAATTAGATCTAATTATGGTAGTTGTTCTTGGCGTAATTCCCGTGTCGCGGTCATAACTCAACTCCCCGATCCGTCCAAAACCTGTCTTTTCTTTCGATTCCCGTGTACACAGTAAATCCATCAGCTGCTCGCTCAGCCTAGTTAGATTGCCTTCGGTAATGTAATACACCGTTGGGGTGCACTAAATCGGTGTTCCCATGCCCAAAATTTTAATTGGCAGATTTAAAATTTTTCAAGGTAAATTAACTGAACTAAAGAAAAATGAAAAAAATTCTAAATAGCAATAAAAGTTAAATCTCATGAAGAATATAATATAGAAGTTAGGAAGTTTTTCGAGCAGTTTGCTTGTGTGACTGCTCGATTACTACAATTGTAAAAAAACAAAAGCTTACGCAGTTATGGCTGATAAAACCGCAGATATCACAGGAAAAGAACAACTTTCTATCGGATTACGGTTTTATGATGAGATTCGAGAAAAAATCATAGAAGAATTTGTTGGCTATTTTGAGCTGGAATCTCAAGATCCACCCACAATCGCTAGCGTAATTGACAGGTTTTTAATTGATCATTATCTACTGCTGAGAATTGAGTTGGCCTTGCGTTGGCTGGAACAGAAGGTGGAGTGCACGCCATACCGAAGAAAAAGTACAGCAAAGCTTTATTTTTTCATTTTTCAAGCCACAAACTAAACCATGTGGTTAATGATGCGAACAAACTGCCAAAAATCAAAAATAAAATTGCAACGGTTAAGGATACTATCCCTTTTTTAGAGGCATCAGCCCGCAGGAATTCGGCTCCCAACCTATCAAAACTCTGTGAAACTAGGTGATCTGAAAATATAAAAGCATAAGAAAATTTTCGGAAAGTTTTCATGAAATCGTTCACGCCCTAGAACACTTCTCGATCGAAGGAAATTATGCTACAAGAAAATCTGCACATCAATTGCACTCGGCAACTACAAAACCAATTTTCATCCTAGGTTTAGTCATGATTGCAAAATACTCTGCAATTTTAGAACCCGTTGTAAACGTTCTTCAAGGTAAAAATATGGATTTGATTATGGTAAGGAAACACATAACTCAAATATTTCAAGTAATTTCAAAAGTTCGACAAGATATTGACCATGTATCTTATGAATTGTTCAAAAAATCCAATGATGTCGCAGAAAAACTTGGAATTGAGTTATCAGTACCTCTAACCACTCAAAAGCAAATCTATAGAAACAATCAACCAGCTGAGACTGCGATTGAATACTGGAGAAGGTCTTTATTCTTTCCTTATGTTGACTCTCTATGTAGGTTTATCTTTGAACGTCAGATTCGCACAAGAAAATACACCTGCGTTTGCTTTATCTTATCTTTATCCTTCATATATGCTGAAAATGACTTGCAAAGATTTCGGAAAAAATGCAAAATCTTTCATGGAGTTTTATGAGTTAGTTGATTTCTCCGGAGAATTAAATTTGTGGTATAATTTGTGGAAAAAGAAAGATTTGTCAGTAGACCAAACAACGGATGTTGAAAATATTCACGCTTATTTCCGCGCAGCAATACGCACTTGTGTGTATGTATGTGATTAGAGACACTTACAAATATTGTTGTGATGTCCAAACTGGAATGAAATAGTATCGTCGTAGCAACCTCTATACTTATTGACACTTGTCAGTCGAATTAAGAATCTTCTTAGAAGAAGAACCGTCGTGTCGTATATACGAGTAGACTAATTATATTGTCGCGTATTCTCAAATCGTTGTAACACTTTCTATATTATTTTTATAAAGTTCATTTTACTAAACAATCAAGATACCTTAATTTTTATAACTTCCTCAAATTTTCAAGAAAGGACATTCAAGTAGAAGTGGTTGCGCTTTTGGAGGAGGCTAAAATGTTTTTCCCTGCAACAAGAGACGCACTCATGATTTTAAGTGCTTTCCCGTCCACCACAGCTACTGTTGAAAGATCAATCAGTACTCTTCGAAGAGTAAAGACCCGGCTCAGAAGTACAATGGGAGAAGATATACTGACTAGGTTATGTTTGATGAGCATGCATAGAAAATCCTTCGATGAAAATCGGGAATGGATTGAATTGAGGGTTTTAAACAAGTTTTCTTCAAACACAACAAAAATGTTTATTATGTTTATTTATTTCACCAGAATACAATTACAAAATCAATTTAAGTAATTCAGCAGAGATATACATAGACATCTGTACGCTTTCCGGTAACTTACTAACTAAGAATTAAATTTTCAATCAAAAACATATGATATACTATCACTTAAAATTAATACTATAAAATAAAATAAAATACCATCACCAGTTTAAAATTATTCAAATTCATCCTAAGATTTTTTCTTTGATCCATTTTTTTAGTTTAATTTTAATTGATTTTTTAGATACAGCCAGTACTTTGAGATCATTATCAAGACTATTAAATGTTTTTAAAGCATTGTAGTAACTTTTTTTGTTACTGATTGTTTTATTAACTTTTGGTAATGAAATACACTTATATCTTGTTTTATTGGTTGAATTGGCATATATTTCAAAAAGTCTTGGGTAGTGGAAAGTCAAAGATTCAATTTTGATAAGTCTGTTTTGAAATCTCTGTAATAAATTAAGTTGTGTTTTGTAAGCACCACCCCATGCAATATTACCATAACTAATTATACTATGAAAGAATGCATAATATAAGAGTTTTAATGTTTCAGCTTGCATATATCTAGACATTTTGTAGAGTATATAGAGTAGATATTTGGTTTTCTTTAGTACGAGGTGTGTTCAAAAAATATCGCGAATTTTGTTTTTTTTTTCAAAAATTATTTATTTATTCATGAATATCTATTTTGTCCCCTTCAAAGTAATCCCCATGAGATATTATACACTTGTGCCAACGGTTTTTCCAATCTTCGAAGCACTTCAAAAAATCATTTTTTTTAATCTTGTTCAGCTCCTCCTTCGATGCCGTCTTTATCTCGTCAAGCGTAGCGTAACGTCGTCATTTCATGGGCCTCTTCAGTTTAGGAAACAAGAAAAAGTCACAGGGGGCCAGATCTGGGGAATACGGTGGCTGCGGCATCATTAGTGTGTTGTTTTTGGCCAAAAAGTCGCGCACAAGCAACGATGTGTGAGCAGGGGCGTTATCGTGGTGCAAAAGCCAATTTTTGTTCTCCCACAAATCCGGGCGTTTCTTGCGGATGGCTTCGCGCAAATTGCGCATGACTTGCAGGTAATATTCCTTATTGACCGTTCTTCGCTGTGGCAAGAACTCATGATGCACCACGCCGCTGCAATCGAAGAAAACTGTCAACAAAACTTTCACATTCGACCGAACTTGGCGGGCTTTTTTCGGTCTTGGTTCATGCGGCAGCTTCCATTGAGATGATTGAGCTTTGGTTTCCACGTCATAACCATAAACCCACGATTCGTCACCAGTTATGACCCTCTGGAGCAAATTTGGTTCGTCGCGGACAGAGTTTAACATCTCATTAGCAATGTTCATGCGTTGCTGTTTTTGGTCGCAATTGAGCAATTTTGGTACGAATTTCGCGGCGACCCGTCTCATGCCCAAATCGTTGATAAAAATCGAATGGCATGAGCCAATCGATATGTTTAGGTCCTCAGCAACTTCTCTAACGGTGATTCGACGATTGGCCAATACCATTTTCTCCACTTCATTAATTTTTTCGTCTGTTGTTGAAGTGCTCGGGCGTCCGGCACGCTCTTCGTCGTTCACATCTTCTCGGCCTTCTTAAAAACATTTTGTACCACCGATAAACGTTGCTTCGGTCCGAGGTAGCTTCTGCGTATGCCACAGTCAACATTCGGAATGCATCCGCGCACTTAATTTCGTTTTTCACACAAAATTTGATACACGTTCTTTGATCCATTTTTTTGAATAAGTAAAAATCGAAGACGATTGAAAACACGTGCAAGTAAAGCAGCTATCACCAATCAAGTGAACATTCAAAATGGCCGAGCTTGTCGGCATAAGTGACAGACATGAGTACCAACATAACGCCACAAAAAAATCGAAATTCGAATATACGTAACCCGCGAAAATTCAAAATTCGTGATACTTTTTGAACACACCTCGTATATGTTTTATATGGCCATCCCATTTCATATGACAATCAAAAATTATGCCCAGATATTTGCAGTATTGCACTCTTTGTATTTTGGCTTTATTTATTTCAATTACAATCTCATTAGGAATACTATCACAGTAGCTTCCAAATGTCATATATGTAGTTTTACTAACATTTAATGATAGTTTGTTCAAAGCCAGCCAATCAGCTATTTCGCTTAAATGAATATTCATATTTCTCTCAACCTTATACCATGTGTCTTCACTTACTATGACAGCAGTGTCATCTGCATATGACACAATATTTTCAGGCATTTTTGAAAGTAAATCATTTATTTATATGATAAAAATAGTGGTCCTAATATTGTTCCTTGTGGAACTCCTATATTAATGGGTTTTAAATTACTATTAGATTGACCAATTCGAACGTATTGTTCTCTATTTCTCAAATAATCTGACACAAGCATATGTGGGTTTCCTCTGATTCCATAATGATACAATTTATCAAGAAGTATATCATGATCCACCGTATCAAAAGCTTTTGCCAAATCCAGAAAAGTAATTGCTATTGGCTTACTTTTATCTATTTTATCATAAATTTTCTCACTCAAGTAATTTAGCGCATCTTTTGTACCAACGTGCTTGACAAAGCCATATTGATTTTTCTGTAATATATTGTTGGTAATCATAAAATTATGTATTCTTTTGTATAGTATTTTTTCAAATATTTTTGTTATATTAGAAATTAAAGATATGGGCCTATAATTACCAGTCTCTTTTGAACCTCCTGCTTTGTAAATGGGTACTACTTCTGCTATTTTTAGTGCTTTTGGCCATATTGAGTTAAGAATGCAGAGGTTGAAAATGTATTTCAATGGTTCTGCAATGTAGTTGGCTAAAGTTTTTAAAGTAATTGTATTAATTTTGTCTACGCCTCCATTTTTTACTTTCATTCTGTCTATTATTTCTAAAATTTCTGCAACATCCGTTGGTGCTAAGAATATTGAATTTTTATTCGTTTGTGGCATTTCAATTTTTTTATCTTTTGGTTTCACAATCCTCTTATTCAATTCGGAACCAATATTACAGAAAAAATCGTTCATTATTTCTGCTATCTCTTTCGGGTTCTCAATATTTTCTCCTTGTTTATTAATAATTTGTTTAGTACTATTGTCTTTTTTATTATTTTTGCCAAGTTTGTTATTTATGAATTTCCAAAGTGATTTTACATTAGTGATACTTTTTTCTATTTTTTCTTTGTTGTACTTGTTTTTTGCTATTGTAATGAGTTTACTCAAATATTTACTATAATCTTTATATTCATGTTTGTATTCTTCAATATTTGGATTTTTCTTCATTCTGATGTATAATTGCTCTTTCTTTTTACAAGATACAATAATAGCTTTGGTAATCCATTCACTTCTAGGTTTATTTTTAGTGTTATTTTGTCTAGGAATAAATTTGGATTTTTCTAAGCACTCTTGAATTTCATTAATTATAAAGTTAGTTGCCTCATTCGGGTCATTCATTGAACCGACGTAATTCCAATTTTTTGTATTGGCTATTTTCCTGATTTTATTATAATTATAGGAGTAATTGATTTGTTTTTTATTTACGGTCGTTATATTGTTTAGTGTAACAAATAATGTATAATGGTTTGTAATTGGATTAGTTAATTTGATAGCTTTTGTAGTAAGTGAGTTAGCTTTGATAAATATATTATCAATGCATGATCCACTATTTGCATTCTCTGTATTTTTGTCTGAGGGTCTAGTAACACCCGTGAGCCCCGGAATGTAACCTTTCTCTAGCAGATTATTCATAAATTCATGACTTATCTCATCTTCTTTCAAAATGTTTATATTGAAGTCTCCTATTAACAAATGATTTTTGTTGTTCTTTTTGTCGTTTAAGTATTCATTCATGTTCATAATGAATTCTAAAATTAGATAATCGTGACATCGATAAGTGGCTGATATTTCGAAATTGATATTGTTAATCCCTAGTTTCATCTGAATATTTAAAACTCTAAGTTTACCAACTTCTACAATACATGCCTCATGATTCAAATGTTTCATAACATACACCACTACTCCATCAGACTTATTTATAAGACTTTCGTTGTAATATACCTTATAATCATGCAGATCAAAGTAATGATAGCACGGTAAATTCCAGGTCTCACTACATACTATTACATACGGTTTGATCTTCAAGCTCTCAACAAGTATATGTAGTTTATTATAATTAGCATTTAAGCTTCTAATGTTTATATACATTATTGTTTTATCAATAGTATTGAATTCATTATTGAGAGCTTCAAGATCAGCACATTCAGTCTCATTTAAATATAAAACATTTTGTATATCTCCAATTAATTCCATTCTTACTTAAATTACCTATTATAATACTAAATTCACTCTTGTGCAAAGAACTTTTAAATGATGCTGGTGACACTAAATCAGCTGATGTAGTTGACGACACATGACGAGCTGGTACTTGACGTCTATCATGTGTTATTGTATTTCTTGATGTCGGCAATTCAGGTTGCACTAGATAGTCCGTCCTCTTGCTACGTTTGTTGACTTTACTAGTTTTCTGTATATTATTTTTATTCATATTTTTCAGTTCCATAGATAGTAAACTCTTCTCAGTTAATTCCTGGCTGAGCTGTCCCAACAAAACACTTCTTCTCTTCAACATCTCATCATCTGCGTCAGAGTCAATCATTCCAGTGTTAAGAATCACATGCGACTCCTCTTGAAATTCACTTCTCGCAAAATCACTCAGTGACCTGCCATCATATTCGGAGGCTAGTTTTTCAAAGTCACTTCGGCGATATTCTGATTCACACAATAAACACACAAAAGCTGAAACTTTTTGTTTCGGATGACATTTGCAAGCTTCATTGTACTGATACCGGCATTTGTAAACTTTATTGGACTGATACCAAATCATCTGATGTAGTTGGCGACACATGACGAGCTGACACTTGACGTCTATCTTGTGTGATTGTATTTTTTGATGTCGGTAATTCAGGTTGCACTGGGTAGTCCGTCATTTTGATACGTTTGGTGATTTTGTTCTTATATACTTGACATAGGTTCATATCGAATACTGAATGATTTATGTCATATTTAGTTTTAAATCTATTGTTACTATAAATGCAATTCGGGCATTTTTTTTCCTCGTTCAATGCAAGAGTTAGTTTCATGTTTTCCTGCACATTTTAAACATATTGATTCATTCCTGCACTTAGTTCCGCTATGCCCATATCTTCCACACTTGAAACAGGGTTTGACATTTATAAAGTCATATACTTTGCAGTTTTGAAATCCCACAAATACATGATTTTTATTCTCCCTTATATTCTTATATATTTCTGATGTTACTTCTAGGATGACTGTATCCATACCTGTATTTTTGTTTGTGTACATATGCATTACTTGTGCTTTCGTGTTAAAGCTTGTGAAATTCCTGAAGTTTATGTCTTGTTCAATTTGTGTGCTATTCATTTTTTCATAATTATTTATTCCAACAATTTTTATTGTAGGCTTCAATAATTGCTCAAAATTAACATCATAAGCATCCGCTAACTTATTTTTTAATATTTTTCCAACTGAATTTACACTCTCTTCATTCATGCAGCTTATAATGATTTCATTTTCATTCTTGACATTAATTTTTTTAATTTGACACGTTTTGTCCTGCAAAATGTAATGTGCAACTCGTTGACTTATATTAGTTTTATCATTCTTGTTTACTTTTTTTTACACTTAATCTTGGAATTCTTTTTGGTCGTGGCTTTGTTTGAGTAATTATATCTGCATAAGTTGTACTTATAATTTTCTGTTGATAATTTCCATTCATATTCCTCATTTCCATTGGAAGTAAATTCTTTTCAGTCAATTCTTTGTTGAGCTGTCTTAATAAAACGTTTTCTATCTTCAACATCTCATAATCTGCGTCAGAGTCAACTATTGAAGTGTTAAGCATCACACGAGACTCCTCTTGAATTTCCCTCAATAAATTATTCTTAATTTCCTCTTCTGTCTGCATCTTTATTTTTATTATTACACTTTTCGCAAAGTCACTCATTGACATGTCATCATATTCAGAGGTTAGCCGGCAATCAGGACATATAACTAAAGTTTCACTGATTTTTTTAGTATTGTTTAATTTTTCAAAGTCACTTCGGTGATACACTGATTCACACACTTAACATACTACAGCTAAAACTTTATGTTTCGGATGGCATTTGTAAACTTTATCGGACTGCTGACCGGGAGGTTGTATGCCCCCCGACGCCATTTTGGTCTCCTGATATTGATATTGATATTAGACATACATATCATAAAATAAAATTTTAACTCGTTTTATTAAAGTAAATGTAATAATGTCCAGAACAATAATTTAATTGAATTGATCGTTTCAAAAATAGTCTAATAAATTGATTTTTTCAGGAATGAGTAAAAACTGTTTTATTCAAAGAATAATGAGATTTTATTATTTTTTTCACCTATATTGACCACAGACGCACTCGAATATTTACTCATTGTTGCATTAATATAATAGAAGATAATCGAAAATCTATGCAAAAATAGCATGACCTGAATGGAAAATATGAACTGATGCTGTTTCTGTACTAAACGATTCAATTATATTTTCTTTGAATTCGAATTCTTGTCCTAATTAGTTGCACGACCTAGACGACCCTTCTTAATTATAATCCTGGGTACGCCCATGTGAGTGGCCAATATTCACGAAAGAATATCCATTCATGTATTCATATGCATATCGCTTATGCGCTGGCATGCGGGAAACAATATGAATATCATGTATGTGTTATTCGGACTCCGCTCCTGAGCATGATGCAACCGCTGCAAGTTCTTCTCGGTTCGGTCGGTATTGTGTGCCCCCCAAAAGAAGAGGCAATCAACGACGACTTTTACAACACAACACAATACATGTAACTGATTCTATCTTTACAAAACATTTCGATTAAGAAATTAAAATTGATCCTTTTATTTTTGGGTTATTACTAAGGAAGATCAAATAATTACAGTCGCAAATAGAAATAACAAAATATAAAAAGAAACTTTTCTAAGAATATCTCGGAACGTAGACGGAAAAATGCTGAACAGGTTTTCGAATATTAATCGAAGAAATAAATGAATCTTTATTTGGGTGAATGATTTCAGAATATGATAATCTAAACTACATCTAAGGAACAAACAGTGTGAAAATAATGTTATTGACTCCAACGAGAAAAGAATAAATTATGCAAAGGAACGTAACGACTGGTAATAATATCTAAGCATTGACGTTAAGTGAAGTGCCATTAAATAGCTACTACAATACACATTATTTCGGTTGAGCAATCTAGCAGTACTATCTTCTATTTTTTTAGTACCTCTATTCCCTATCACCCTCTCCATCACTTGATCATATTCAAAGGAAATATTCAGAGAATACATACCTTAAAATCAAATTAAAAAGAGTCGGAATCTGTTTCACGATATCCGCGACTATCTCCCAATTCCAAATAAGAGTCGACGAAACATTCAAAGTGGTCAATGATGTTAGCGCTGTTAAATTTCCCGCAGAATTAACAGATGAAATAGCTACCGAAACATCCGTAAGTTCTTCCTCCCGACTTTGTCGTTTCGCGATTTTATTCATTCCTACGATTTCAAAGAGAGGTGCATGAAGCATTGATTGCGTCTCTTTCATTAGCTGCTCATCCAAGGCGTCGTCGCCAGCATATTTTAGATATCTATCAGCAATTGCCTTCTCCACCGATTGAAATTTTTCCAGCTTTTCAGGACGTACCATTGATCCAGATGTTGGATGTGCTGTTTGGAAGTAACGAACACCTTTTGTGCTGCCGTCATGTTTGCCTCTGTTCGGATCATCCCACTCCACTCCTATCCAGATGCCATTGTAATTTTGCACCTACGCAAAAGTGATTAATAACTCTATGGTGGAAATTTTTTCAAAACAAACCTCGCCAACGTAACGCACTGTCCCAAAATCATCGGAGACTTTGATCCTGGAATTTAACGGGAGCTGTTGAAATGAATCATCGATTAACCCAACCATATTCGTTCTTTCGAGGATTTTATGGCGTTCAGCGTGAAATTCTTCAAAGAGTTCTAACAGTTTTATTACGACGATTGCAGCAAATTGAAATGCAGCCGGGAAATGTTACAATATTCACGTAGAAGTTAAGAAATACAGGACATTTGTTTACCTATTGGTGGTTGCTAGCATTTTAGAAATTTCAGCGGTTGACAGTAGCACTGTCATCTTTATAAAGTGACAGTGGTTGCGTTTATAAGTCGAACCCAAATAATTGTGTGTTAGTAAAGGCAAAAACCTGGACGTGTCGTGTCTGATATGTACAATTAATTCTTACATACTCTACACGATTGTTGTTTTGACTTTTAGTGAAACTTAAAACAAAATAAGACTAAGTCAAAGTCAAAGTCAAAAGCACTTTATTTAATACCAATCGTTATAAATTTTTAAAACAACATAAAGCAAATTCCAAACAATAAAACTATGAAAAACTTAATGGCCCGAATGGCTCTCTAAATTTATACGTTACAGTTAAACACATTTAATGAAAAAAAATACACTAGCAAATTTAAATTAATTTAGATTATTACATATTTTTTGATTCAATTGGAAAAAGTAGAAAAAACCAACCAGCAATATTCAAAAATTACTTATATTACTAACACAACAGTGAACTTATATCCTATACCTAATATGTTACACCCTAATTCTAAATAAGTTCAATCAAAAACAAAAACCTTACCTTATATTGAAACCTATACCTAATTTATAATACAAATAAACAACAACACTAGATGTAGCAATAATGAGATGAATCTAAAAAACTAAGTAACGAGAAAAAGCAGAAAAACAGGAAATAAACACGAATAATTTAGACATTGTCATTCAGCCACCAATACCTAGATTGCTCCATCTCAGCTCGACCAGCCTCAACGAATCTAGCAAATGAGTATCTCCATTGGAATTGTTGGTCTCGTGAACTCAGGTTCGGAGGAAATTTTATCTTCTTATCGGTGGCCCGTCTTGTGATATCTGATTGGGACGCCGTCAAAATCAGAAACATATCGATTCATGCCCAAATACACGAATGCTTCTGGAGGAACGAAGCCAGTAGTGAGGCAAGTCACAATATAACCGTCTGTAGGGTGGAACGGCTTGTAATGATTTTAATTCTACGTCCGTACGAGGAACCGACCACTCATCGGTTCAAGACGTTAAGTCTGAGTAGTGCCAACGATGCTACCAACCGGTCAACCAATCCGTGCACCGTAATCCATTCACGCGGTGGCTGCTTGTCGGCCTGCTAGATCGGAGAGGATTTCGGTCGCGGGTCTCCGAATGGATTACGCTCATCTACAATCTTCAGCCACCAATACATGCCCGTTTTCAAACGCGTTACAAAACAAAACAATACGGAGAGGAAACCTACTTTACGTTACTCCGTATTTCTTCATTTAATCAGTCAAGGACAAAAATCTAATTTTTACTTCGCGTTCCCGAGTTTCCGACGCAGTACCGAAAAATATGCTACGCTAACTCAACTCGACGAAAGCTACGCTAATAAAAGGCAAAACAACTAAGGTACCGCGTACCGCACGCGACGCGACACCGACCTCAGCGGATTCTCTCAAACTCTACCCTCGCGACGGCATACCTACCCTGCACTCTATCTCCCGCTGAAAGGAAGAACCACTGGAAAGGAAAGTCGTGTTGTTAGTTAGCAATTCATGTTTTTTTTATTGAAGCGTTTCATATCCACTTATTGGAAAATATTTATATGATACGTATGAATTTGTCTGTAAACATTTATGACTAAAAATTAAACACGAAAACTTAGTAATATCCTCAGGATATGTTAGATGATAAATTCGAATACGCTCGCCAAATGAAATTAAAATCATTTCCTACTTAGTTTAGATAAACCTAGAATTCTAGATGATAGTTGATATCGCTTCTTAATTAAAGTGAACAAATTTTAGCAAAATCGAAATTTCAATTAAAGTGCCTTTTTGAAAATAAATTTGCACTAATGTATGTATTTCATATCAATCAATAATCATATACCTACTCAATTAATCTAATGTTGCAAACAAAGGGCTCAAATTTCATATTGCTGCCACAAATGAAAATGATTTGTTTGGAGCCTTGAGTTTAAGTTAGTGAATTTAAAGTTCTTTGTAGTTTTGTCTTTCAACTTACTGCTTTAAAACTAATTTGTCGGAAACATTAACATTTTATGAAAAAAAGTTGAATATGTTTTAAATATTACAGCAGTTTTCATAGTCCAAATAATGCCATCACTTATTTTCTCAAATTCCTTTGTTTATGTTTGGGGATTAATTTCAAAAAAATTTAAAAAATTCCAAAATAAATGCTTTGTGAATTGACAATGCCGTATAATTTATTGAGTAGCGTCCAAACCAAAAATGATAAAAGGGGGTCGCTGCGCTTATGTTATTAAACATTTCTTAAGGTTATCATATTTTGTTAGTACTTATGATTGTTTGTATTATTTTTTCATTATTAACATGGTTCCTTTTATTTCTTGTTATTATTTGTTACTTATTAATATGGTTCGTATTCTTTTTTTTTATTATTATTTTTTTTTTAGTTATGAATAGGGTTCGTATTGTTTTGTATTATTATTTGTGTTATTGGTTATTCATTGACATGGTTCGTATTATTGCTTATTATCATTTGTAGTTTATTTGTAAGTGAGTAATATGGGTCGTATTATTTCTTATTATTATTTGTATTATTTATTATTGCTATTCTTATGTTAAGAATTATTTCTTATTATTTGTATTATTTGTTACTACTATACACCAATTACCGCTTAAGTCAAGTATTCCCAATAATTGGAATACCAATTCATTTTTGAATAGATAGATTACGTTGATTGATATTGGTGAATTCTTTAATTTAAATCTTTGTATGTATGTAAATTACTAAAATGAGTAAGAAACCCCAGAGTGGGCGTTAAACAATGACTTGCTAAATGGAATTTTGAATCTTGATGAAAATAAGGGAAGCATAACTCGAAAATTTAATGGAAATTCACTGGCTAAACAATACAATTTGCTAATGTCGGGGCCTGTTAAATACACGGCAAGTGGGTGAAGTTAACATTTAGTGAAGCAGGCACACTATCGTTTCCATCATTTAATAAATTTGTAATAACATCACTATGAAATTCTTTCAAATATTCATGCATTTCTACTTTCATTCATGCTATAACAGCATTGATGCATATGTTGCATCTTTAGCCTTTATAATTGAATTCGCTAAATAAATTTTGTTATATCAAAAGCGGATATTGTTTTGATTATTCTATTATAACCCTCATTCTATCTACTATTTACGAATTATTAAGCATAGGAGTCTTGCAGGAGACTTTCTGCTGCGTCTCTGGTTAGACTGGCATGTAACATAGTCATTTACCGTTGTTTAATTCATATGTCCTTCAGATTGGATCGGATTTAACTTGTATGCAACATACTCACTGTAATATGGCTTCGTATGTACTTGGTTTACAAGCAAGCACAATGTTTCCAGCTTTTTGAGGTGCGTGAGTGGTTCCAAATCGCCCAACTCTTGATTATTGTTACCAGTAAGGACTACTGACTCCAAATTGGGGATAGATTCATGCAAGTAATCGTCGATTCGTATTATCCGGTTGTTGTTTAATAGCAGGCACTTTAATCTAGGCAAATACGGAAATCCATCACGTTTGCGTAGATCATTATCAGAGAAGTCTATAGTATCGAATTGGTCAAGTGTAGCTCCCAAATTTTCTATTTGCGGTGTTTTGTATCCTGGTAGATCTAGTTCACGTTCTCTGCATGGATTTATATACTGCATAGATTGATTGATGATATCCGCGGTTAGTTTAACAATTACTAAAACGTTATTTTAATTTACCAATTAATGTTTCTTTTCGGTTGGCTCGTACACGGCTCTTCTTGCCTTTTTCCAAATTCCTGCAATTCGACTAGTTCCTGGTTTGTTGTCGCAACAGTTGGTGATCGAATCGAAGCGTTACTCTTTGCTCTTTTGTGGAACTGTCGGCACACTCCAGGACTTCTTCATGGATGGCGGCCACTACGTGCACACTTCACTCCCATGTGGCTGTCAAATCCCCTTGACATCTCACGACAAAATTGACGTGGGATGTGCGCTCGTCGCAACCAACGTGAAATGACAAGCCACCTAGCAGCAAAGTGTGTTAGTAGTGGTCGCCAGTGGCGCCACATGATTCATTACAGGCTGTAAAATCCAAGGGTTTTCACTCACAGTCACAGTTCTTGCGATATGTTTCCGAAGAAGTTTCAATATGAGGATATCGACTCTTGTCACTTGAGCGGTTTGATAAATTTTCTATTCGATATATAGTGCTTCCAATCCGTCTCAGGCTTTCTGAACAAACCAGTACATGCATGAAGATATTTCCTTTCAAAAACTCTTAATCTTTCCACTGTACTAGCACTCGGGTTGTACCAGATCTGGCATCCGTATGTCAAAACTGGTCTAACCAGGGTCTTGTAGCAAATAACTCTGACTTTTTGATCAATGTATCTGGAATGAAAGAGTCGCCGAAGAGCCATGACTACTTTTAGTGCCTTATGAGCATGATTTTGACATGTTCAGTATAGTACAGATACTGATCGAGATAAACACCGAGGTATCGAACACAGGATTTATGTGGAACCCGCTCTGAACTACCCTCACCAGCCATAATGTGGAAATCCTTCCAATTACGTTTCAGGTTTTGACTGACCCCCTGCAGCGTTGTCCGAAACAAGATTGTTTCGCACTTTTGCGCATTGATTTTCATTCGCCAATTGTCGGTGTAGAACTGCACATCATTAAACATTTTTTGAAGATTGCTCTGAACTATTGTAGCTTTTCGGTCTGCCGTATAGATGATCAGATCATCAGCAAACGCTACAAATGATCGCGTTGGCGAGACATTCAAATCAAAGCTGTTCAATAGCTTGCGAATGAATATTGAGAAAAGCAGGGGCGCAGTAACTGTTCCCTGCTGTAGACCATTCAAGACCTTGAATTCGCGCATTATTGTCAGATTTCCATCAGTTACAACAAATGATTTCCCGTATAACATATTGCACATCATGGCGACAAGGTGTCTGGGGAACTTGTCCTGAAGAAGTTTGAAAACTAGTCGATCAAACCACACCGTATCGAAGGCTTTCTCCATATCAATGAGACAGGCTCCAACATATTCTTTGTTGTTTAGTTTCCAACAGATGTCTGAGGTTACTTTCGTTATTGCATGTATGGTCAAATACCTGGCACGAAAACCAAATTGGCAATTCGGCATCAACTCATATTTCTCAATGTGGGCGTTTAATGCTCTGTTGAGTATCACTTCAAACGCCTTGCTGATGTTAGGCAGCAAGCCGATTGAGCGATAGCTTTTAGGGCATGAAGATTTGTAATAAACATAAGCAGTCGAGCAGCCCCGTGGTGATCAGGAGTGGCTGCTCCTGAAGAGATAAGGTGGTCACCCCGTCGAAACTGCTTAGTTGGTTTTACTAGTGTAAAGTAAACTACATCTTTAGGTTTGACGTTCCCCTTGTAATACAACGACCTTCTTCGGAGAAAGTAACGGTTGCTTTTTGTGTAATGTTTGCGTTTGTCTCAAGCCACCGTGTCCGCTAACTTTAACGAGGCAAAAAAATATTGAATTACTGTAGAGTAGCTTAATTGACACCTAATAGAACATTTCCAAAGATAATAAAAAGTGATTGGTACGTCTTGTAGAGTAGAGTACACGTGATAAGTATTTTGTAGTGTAGCTTCGTGGCTCGACAAGAACCCGCCTCATATGATCCCGCAAATGCTAGTCGTCAAGCACGCGTACGCAGTCGTTAAGCGAAGCTAGTTAGCTGAGCTCGGTGTTGTTTATAGCTCGCTGACACTTGTGCCAGACCATCGGCACCCATGTTCTACACGGACATTTCGAAATTCATTACAGATTCTTTTCCTTTCTTCAAGATCGGAAATACCTTAGCCCTTTTCCACTTATTTGGGAAATATGAATTGTTTAACATGTTGTTGAACAATATGCAATAATTCCTAATAGCAACCTCAGGCAAATATCGGAGAACTATATTTGGAATACCGTCAGTACCACATGATTTTTTGGTGTTTATTCTGCGAAATATGAAACACAAGTCTTCATAGCTGACAAAATAATCAATAAGATTCAAGCTCGGTATGAGGTCAGATGTTAATGTTTCATCGAAATGAAGAATTGATTGGCCATTCAGGCCTGAAAATATTTCATTCCCTTGCACAGGGTTTGGTAGATGAACCAATTCAAAATGTGTTCCAATCAGGGCAATTTTTTGCAATCCATCACATATAATCCTGTTTCCATTTCTATCCGGAATCGTACTATCAATGTCGATACCAGCCCTATCGAGAAGATTTATCTCATGACTAGCGACTTCAAGATTCGATACCTTCACTCGAGACTTCTTGCGGAATATGCTATTCACTTTCGCGAAAACCCCATCTGGGTCCTGTGGGTTAATACCCCTCAGTTTTCCGGCCCATTGATTGCTGACCTCACTCCTGAAGTATGAACGGGTTAAGTTCAGGACATTCTTGAAGTGTAATTTCAACAAAGCCAACGAGGGATGGTTGTAGTCCAAAAATCTTCGATAAATATTGTTGACGCGTGTGAGAAGAAGGCTTTTTAATCTTTTCAACCTTGCGATGGTTGGTGTTTCATATCCTTCCATATTGTTTCGATGTTTAATCTTGGGAACAACTTTCTCAATCGTTTCCAACGTCAGCTTCTCTAACTTCGACAAATAGAGATCTATTTCATCGTGAGTTAGATTTCTGTTATTAGAGCCATTGAGCAAGCGTTGCAATCATCAGAAGGAGGACATTGCTTCTGGTACTCCCGATTAAACTTTTTTTGAAACTTTCCCCAGTCTGTTTTTTTGAAATTCAACCGATGGTTCTCATGTTGAACTGGAATGAGGAAGAAATCATCCCTTTGATGATTTCCATTACGATTGCGTTATGGTCGCAATCGTAAGGAAGCAACTGCAGTTTCCGTTGAGGACTATTAAAGCTGAACTCAAGTCTTGCGTCAGCCACGCAGAGGTTCAAATATGAATTTGTCCTAGGGGATGTTGGGAACTCTGACCCATATAGGTTGCACCTGTATTCAATTTGGTTCTCTGTTATCCATGATTTCAGGAAAACACCTCTTGGATTATTGGTGGCGTTTAGCCATGATGTATGCTTGGCATTCAGGTCACCAGCAAAAATATAATAACTATGCAGCCTGTTCAATTCGAGTATTTCAAACAAGGAATTGAGTTCCTCCTTGAACTTGAGAAATTTTGACCAGTTGCATAGGCAGAGATAACGAAGAGGTTATCCCCACCTGGCAGCGAAATTTTGATGACGGACACTTCAAGAAATTCAAAGTTTTTGAATTCGACTTTTTCAATATTTTGGAAACAATAGGGTCTTCGAACCAATATCCCGGTGCCATCTCCTCCATCACCTATTACCCTATCGTTTCTTACAAATGCAAAATCTTTGAATTCCATGGAATGCCATGAATTGAGGTGGGTTTCAGTGAGAAGTATGATGTCGGGCTTTTGCTTAACAATAAATTCAAGGAGATAATCACGTCGATGTATAGCAACGATAGAGTTGACGTTGATCGATATGAGGCGAAGCCTATCCATCAGAATATGACTGGATGACAAGTTATTATTAGGCATTTGAAAGACCTAAACGCTGAAAAGCAAAGTTAATTTTTGAATCTTGTTCGTCGATTCCCTCCGATAAAGAATTAAGTTGCTGGTAAATTTTGAGAAGCAGCTCATTATTGCCACTTACATTATTTACATTATTTCCAGCATTTTCTGCTGTTCCTCTAGCGGCGAGTGCAAATGATACTCCGGGCTTGACGAAGTTGGAAGGTATGATATTACGGTGCACTTGTGTTTGCTTTGGAGCAAATTTAACTTTTGCATCTTGATATCGGGAGCATCCTCGATATGATGCTGGGTGACCAAAAACACTGTAGTTAACGCAGTATAATTTTTCTTTAGGCTCCGTCTGAGCCAATTTGCACTCACCGGGAGCATGAACATCTTTGCATTTAACGCAACGATAGTGCATGGCACAATTGGCAGCCGAATGTCCAAATCTTTGACACTGGTAACACTGGTTGACTTCTCTTTTCTGGAGGCGTTCCCACCTCACCACTCTGAAATTCAAGTACCTTATTTGTTGAAGGGCACTTGGACTGCTCTTATTTGCAATTTGTACCAGGTAAAGTGATAAATTCTTCCTTTCTATGGTCGACCTTCTTGTCGCAAAGGCTTTGACTGAAACAAAATCAATATCTGGTGCAGCTTCCTTGAGCACCTGAAGAAGATCGACCGTATCCTCTCTGCTGTCCAAACCCTTCAACAAGAAGGTCTGATTCTTTTCACTTTTTGGGGTATATGTGAAGTGTGGAACCTCCCCAGAAATCAGCGCATCTTTGGCTGACTTGAAATCAACCAGTGATTTCGTCCTTATAGTTAATTTTTCGGCATTAATTCTTTTGATTTCGAAATCGGCCAGTTTATTTTCGGCTACCAATAGCCGAACCATTGACAGGGGAGGTGTTTAGTGGGTAGTCCAAGGGTATCCTCCATGGGAGTCCCACACTGCCAGACTCGGCGGGCGTGAATGCCTTCACCTCCCTACCACAAAAAAAAAGCCGAACCATATCTTTCCCGGTTTGTCCGAACACGTTGATTGGCGGAACTTTTTCTGTCTTGTTGGAAGCTTTTTCAGAGGAACCAGCAAAACTGCGGGCTGGTTTTTTCTCTTTATTTTTGTTCTTTAAATATTGAATAAAATTTAAGTCATTATCTTGATTAAAATTACCTCCGATGTTTTCTTCGATTTCCATATCTTTGGTTAATCCCTCCAGCGCTGCAAAATAGTTTTGGTTCTCGTTGGTGCCACCAGCACTTAGAACTTCTTCTGGAATTGCTTGCTTTGAACTTTTCTTCGGCTTTGTTACCTGTTGCCATTGATTTTGCGGCTGCGTCTTTTGAGGCTTCATCCCTTTCTTGAAGAGATCCTTGAGGGACTGTATCTCTTGCCTTAGTTCATCATTTTCTTTTTGCAATTTGCCCATTTGTTGATTGTTCGCTATGATTTGCAGGTTGCACCCTCCATCTGCGGAGTTTTCTTCGTTATGTTTTCTTTTGGGGATTATCGCCAGTTTCGTATTCGTCGTTTCCCCAGGTTGCCCCAACGGTGGGAAGCCGTCGGGCTCCTCCATACCAGCAGCGAAGTTTTCTTTGGTAATTTGTTTTTCGTTACAAATCGAAGTAAAAACATTCGATAGAAATTTACTTCGACAATATAAAATTTTTTCCGATAAAAATTAACTTCGGACTAACGTTTTTAAAAAATTAATTTAATTTTCGAAAACTTTTGACAGGAGTGATTTAAAAGACGTCTATACGCAAAGACTACTACGATCCATCCTACAAAATAAGACTAAACGAGTATATACTTGCAAGGAATACCGCTCCTCTGATTACATATCAGTTAAAGCAGATGAGTTAGTTTATAAGGACTTTATTATTCCGTAATTCGTACTTAAGCTTTAAGCACCACCGATTAACTAACTCGAAAATAATCCTTGAGGGTTTATTATAATTTCATCATTAGGTTTAAATTGAATAGTCAACATTATTATGATTATCCGTTGAAATCAATATTTTCAATTCGAATGATTAGAAGTATTTCATCTTAAGATATTATTTTTGTATACAATCATTATTCGTGAAAGCATCAAATTTCATTTATTGAAATAATTTTGAGTGTTGAACTTTGTTTATTGTTTCGAATTTTGCTGATGGGGAAAATTGTGCTTACCCATTGGTTTTCAAAAAAGGCCCTTGAAGTGAGCGAGCGGGATTTATCCCAACTCAAAAAGGCGGTAACAACAGTTTCCACCACTTTTGCAGGGCCCATACCCAGGCCGAGTGTAAGGCCAAGCCTTGAAGGTGATAAGGCTAAATCTAAGCCCCAGGAGCCAAGCTTGGCTGATACTAAAAAAAAGGATGCCTCCTATAGTGTGCTATAGGCTTGACCTGAAGACTTTCAGGGATAGCGTAAAAAGGACATGCACACGAAACACAGCAAAGGAGCCAGAGTTCAACGTAACGGTAACCATATCCTCACGAACTTCGCTCCACCCTAAAATGGCTGAGGATCATACCAGCCTATTTAATTTTCTGAAGTGGGTTAAAGTGGCCTGTTACGCTCACTCTTGCAACACAGAGAAAATTGACTCTCCTACTAGAAGGTGTGCACAGTTCATACGACGAGAACGATGTCGTGGCTGAGCTGAAGGAGCATCTCAGAGAAGATATCCTTTCAGCTAAAAAGTTCTCGACGATGACCTCTAGAAGGGAAAATAGAACGCTTTTCTCTTTCTTAGTCCAGTTCAAACCAAACTTTGAAGTCAAGAAAGCGATGGATATAAAGTTCCTACTGTATCAGAAGAAACAATGGGAACGCCTACAATTGCCGAAGATTTGGCCACGTCACTTCTAGCTGCGGACTTGAAGTTAGATGCGTAAAATGCGATAAGCCACACAAGTCAATAAGCCGCACAATGAATGTCCAATCTCAAAGGACGAGAAAAAGGAAGAGATCTTCAACTGCAATGCTAAAGGATACCCTGCGAGTTTCAGAGGTTATCCTAAAGCAAAAGAAGTTGACGAGAGGAGGAAGAATCTCCAGAAGAAAAATTAAGAAAAGGCGGGATTTCATCACCACCTCTATAAAAAATATTGTACGAGAAGAGGTCTTGTACTCTAGTTTTTTGCAAGCTGCAAAGAAGCAGCCTATACAGCGGCATGTACGAGAGGCTGGGGCTGGTTGGCATAAGGGGTAAGTTGGCATTCAGCTCCTAAATTTTCACGCAGAAGCATCAGAGCGCTGTCGTCTGTATGTTGTGATAACTTCATTGTGTTTCATTTTCATCCAAGTTTTCATTTCGATGGAAGTCACCCATTAGTGAGGATCTTCGATTTTCTATTTTTCTGCTGAAACCGTGTAACATTATGTGATAATATCAGCACAATTTGTGATTCAGTGGCTCATTGTGTTTATGTCTACATGTGATAATCTTTTGTTTTGACGTAATGAAAGAGTGAGGAGGCCATTTTGTTTCGAAAACACTATTGGGGCTTGTTGGCATGAGTTAGCTTAGGCTAATTGAATTATGCCAACTAGCCCCAAACTTCCGATGAGAAACTTTTTATTTAAGAAATCAATAGACAATAAATTTATCATTTATATGTTTGATAAATTTGTTAAGAATAGTATAACGCTCCTACTATTTATTTAAAGGTATAAAAAAACACCATAAATTTTTTAAAGAAATATATAAGCCTGCAAATCTTTGTTTTTAAATTTTCCCCCTACTTAATATTGCTTTTGTAGATCGATATGGTAAGGTGTTACAAACGAAAGCCCAACCGGAAAGTCGTGCCTCAGATTAATTTGGGATCCCTCTTTGTAGCTTAGCTAGACATTGTCAAAAAGAAAGGGACCGAGATGCTTCAAGGGCTGGCAATGCGGCTACAGCTTCCAATGCTGCAGCAAATGCTTTGACTCCAGTTTCATCTTGTGGATACGTATTGCCGAGAATGGTAATTAGTTACCCACTTATCTTTACATATTTTCATGATTTTTAACCGTAATATTTATTGTGATCTTCTACATATTGTATTTTCTGCTTATCAATAAGTTTATTTCCTCTTACAGGTTTTTAAAACCAAGCAAGAATTGCTGTTGTTCAAATTTTTGAAAACGGCTGCAGATATGTACTTTGGGTTTTTCCGCTAAAGAAGTCAGGAAATTTGCGTATCTTTACCCAAAAGCAAATTCTATGAAAATACCTGCTTCATGGGACGATAATGAGATGGCTGGACCGGACTGGTTTTATCATTTTATGAAGCGAAACCCAACTTTATCTCTACGTACTCCTGAAGCTACCAGCTTATCAAGAGCTACAAGATTCAACAAAACCAATGTTGCGAGATTTTTTGCATTGCTGAAATCTATACTTGACAAATATAAATTAGAGCCTCAAGATATTTACAACCTAGACGAGACAGGGATCACAACAGTGCAAAAACCAGACAAAGTGGTTGCACGGAAAGGATTTAAACAAATTTGACGTGTAACCTTTGCTGGAAGAGGAACATTGGTGACTCTCACAGCACGCATTTCAGCAGGAGGAGCTGTGATTCCTCCTTTTTAGGGTTCTGTAAAATAATTTTACAAAACCCTACTAGTTTCGCGATCAGTCTGTCCGTCTGTCCGTCTGTCCGTCTGTCCGTCCGTCCGTCCGTGTGTCACAGCAGTTTTTCTCGGAGACTACCTAAGCTATAAACATCAAATTTTGTGTGTAGGTGTAAAGTGGTAGTCTCTTCAAAATTCAACTACAAAAAAAATTTATAAGGTATTTAAGGGGGGTCTCCCCGTATAGGAGAGTGACCCCCCCAAAAAAAAATTTCATTGAAGGTAGCAGATATGGGTATCAAATGAAAGGTCTTGATGAGAACTTTTCAAAACAGGTCTTACTTTGGCAAAATTTGCTTCGAGGGGCGCATAGGGAGGGGAAATACACGAAAAATTTGTGTCCCCCCCCCCCCCTCGTGATTGGACACCTGTGATTCGAAAAATCTGAAAAAAATCAGGAATGTAGGCCTTGGTGGGTACAACAACAACAAATACGTAAGAAGTCACAATTCACTCAACTTTGTTAGTAATTGTATGATTTATCGATTTTATATTTTCTTGAATAAATTCTTAATGGTACCCTTAAATTTAATGAAATTCAGTACGTAGATGTCTATTTATAAGATTGATCTATTCTGAAAGTTTCATAAAGATTGAATCATATTTAGCGAATTTATAGTGGTTTGAATTTTCCTGTATTACTATGGAACAATATGCGCTGCATTTATTACTATGGCTATGGAACAACATGCGCTTTTTACCGACTCAGACGCTACAGTTTTGCTAGGATTTGCATGAAAATTTCAGGAATGATGGGTGTCATGTAGATCTTTGAGAATCGGTTCAGCTAGTGGTATCAGTAATCGTAAAACAAAATAGTGGCTGTTTTAAATGCGAAGATTGGATAATTTTGAGTTATTTTTTCCCAACTTCAACGTTTAAGGTGCATGCTTTGAACACTTGATTCAATTTAATGAATGACTGAAGATGCTCATAAGTGAAACAAGTCAAGGAGGCAGGAGAGAGCTCCTAGCGAAAGGGCTTTATAACCATTCTAGGATTCGAAAAAATAGGCCATGAATCGATGATAACAGTACAGGAGAATAGCCCCTGAAAAAAAATTCATCAAACGTAGCCGATATGAGTATGAAATGAACGTTTTCATGGGAGCATTTCAAAACACTTCTTAAACTGTCAGTTTTTGCTTCAGTGGGGGCACAGGAGGGAAATACATGAAAAATGTGTTTCCTCCCTCGCGAATGGACATCTGAAATAATTATCAAGGGAGATCTTTATGAGTATAACAATAACAAAAACCTCAGAAGTCGAGATTCGTTCAACTTTGTTAATAATAGTATGATCTTCATATTTTCTCCAATAAAATCGTCTTTGACATGTATCTTGACTTGATTCGATCTGGTGAGTGCATTTTGTAACTTGAATACAAAACCCTTCTGACATGAGCGTAGGTCTGTTTACCCAACTTGTTTATTTTTCTGCGAGTTAAATATAAGGAGGACTTTGTCCAAGGTGCACCACCTGGCTTAAATCGTGATGCGAACAATGAGGATGGATGATGGAAACAAATTTTATAAAGTTTGTAAGACATTTCATTTATTTTACGAGATGTTCGAAGGAACGACAAGTACTATTTCTTCTGGATAACCAAAGCTCGCACTTATCTATTGAGGCTCTCGATTTGCTTAAAGAGAATGGAGTAATTGCACTATCGTTTCCCCCATACTGTAGCCAAAAGTTGCATCCCATAGACAGAAGTGTTTTTGGGCCACTCAAAAAATATTTTAACTCAGCATGCGACGCTTGGATGACCAACAATCCAGGACATACTATGTCCATATATAATATTCCCTTAATTGTCAACATGGCATTCCCGCTTGCTATGACTCCATCCAGCATAACAGCTGAATTTCGAATTAGTGGAATATGCCCCTTCCACCCCGATATATTTGATGATGCGGAATTGTTACCTTCATCCGTAACTGATCGCCCACCTCCTCAGGAAGAGATAGCGAACATTTTAACACTTGCCAATTTGACGAACTCAGCTCATGATCCTTCACCACACTGCACTGCACTAGCCTCAACATCCAACCAACTTGTTCAACCCAAGGAAGTCTGTCCATTACCAAAAGCAGGACCACGGAAGCAATCTAATTGAGGAAGAAAACGGAGGGAAGCTGAACTTCTCACATATACTCCAGTGAGAAATTCGTTAGCAGCTGAAGTACGTAACAGAGCAAAGAAGCCATCTGATAAAATGACCAAGAGGTTGAAGATTTGCAAGGCAAAGAATAGGTGGTTTGCCAAAAAGGAATTAGCGTTTTCCTCAACAGAATCTGAGTCCGAAAGAATTACTTATGTTGAAAATGAGAATAGCGTCGGTCAATTATATGATGCAACGAGTGAAGGTGAATCCTTCAATAATAATGAAAATTTCCATCCGACCGAACAACCCCAAAACAATAATGGTTCCTTGCAGAACACAGGTGTCACAGGACCTGAAGTACACAAAAATGATAATTCAGCATTAGAAGCAACAGATTCTAAAGGGAACAGCAATATAAATGAAGCTGAGAGGCGTGATAGACCCCAATGCGAAGTAGGAGATTTTATTTTGGTGAATACCAGTTACGCAAATATCCGGGTATAATTCTTGACATCTGCACAGATACAGACGATGTTTGTGTAACGATTATGATAAAACATCATAAATACTGGAAATGGCCAGACATCGAGGATCGCCTTTGGTAAGAAAAGAGCAAAATACTGCGGAAGCTTGATCCTTTTAAACGAATAAGTAGTAAGTCAATATTATTCACTGTTGACATATAATGCGGTCAAACCAAATTTTTAAGAATTTTTCCTATCCGTGTATTTGTTCTGCTACTTTCTTAATTAAAAAAGAAATAAAATACTTTTGTCCTGAACTGTGCGTTGCTTTTCCTTCAAAACCCAATCTTTTTCAGGTATGCTGACTAGTTCCTATAAATGTGCCAACTTACAATAACTGAGGTTAATTGGCTTTCTTGGAGACGTTTGGGAAATATTTTCTAAGAGTAGACAAAACCATTCCTAAGTAATAATAACTACGCCAATCGATACCAGAGGTGTTAATCAATAATTCGTAAAAACCGAAAGCCAAAATCTATGCCAACTAACGTCGGTCTCCCCTACGCAACCCAAACATCAGGCAATGCAGCAACCGGAGCAGTCGCAGAATGACTGAGATACGGTTTTGAGCACGGACTGCCAACAATTTTTCGGGTGTGACTAGTTCACACTCTTTCGAAAAGTGGACTCATTCATCCCCCACTATAAAAAAACTTAGTGGAAAAAAAGCTGTGTATCTAGAATTTACCTTCAAAGTATGTTGTCGTACTGTGTTCCATTAAACTCTTTATACTAATGTGGCTAAAACTTCGCGAATTTAAAAAAATTGTTTTTCCTTTTGAGATAAGGAATGGCGGACTACAACATCACTCAAAAAATGAAGAGACATGCTGCCATCGTCCCTATATGTGCGAACCATACAGATTTAGAGATCTCTAATTTTCTTAATTGCGCCCGATCATTCGTGCATAAGGTTCGCCGTGAATTGGAAGCATCAGGAGGC
Source organism: Odontomyia ornata (assembly GCA_963969285.1). Taxonomy (NCBI): domain Eukaryota; kingdom Metazoa; phylum Arthropoda; class Insecta; order Diptera; family Stratiomyidae; genus Odontomyia; species Odontomyia ornata. The sequence continues at coordinate 46,162,898 of OZ017742.1, forward strand.
GATACAGAATCGGTTGCAAAACGCAAAAAGCACGAACAACGTTCTGACACTGCCCGATCTGCAGAATTTTAAGAGCAAGTGCAAGCGATCATATACGAGGACCCTTCAAAATCAATGAGGGTCCTTGCGAGTGAGCTTCATGTTTCTGACCACCTTATTCGTAGAGTTGTCCACGAAAACCTTCGGTATAAGTCTTACGTGATGCGCAGAGGACAGTTCATGCCCGAACGAACACGGGAACAGAGAGTTCTCCGATCAAAACGTCTTTTAAACAAAATCAAACACCCTGAGGCGCCCAAAATGTTATGGTTTTTTCCTACGAAAAAAATTTTGACCAAGATCAAAAGACCAATCGCAGAAATGATAGATGGCTATGTTCAAATCCTACGGAGGTTCCTGTTGTTATGAACACAAAATTTCCAGCCACTGTTATGGTTTTAGGTGTTGTCAGCAACGAAGGATATGTTATGCCACCACACTTTTTGACTTAAGGACTTCGAGTGAACTCTGCTGCATACATCGAGGTTTTGGAGACGGTAGTGAAACCCTGGATAGACAATGTAAGCGGAGGCAGACCATACATTTTTCAACAAGACTCTGTTCCTTCACATAAAGCGATGGCGGCACAAGATTGGACGGCCGAAAATTGTCATGACTGCATAACACCGAACATATGGCCACATAGCTTCCCAGACCTTAATCCTTTGGATTATTACGTATGCGGCGTAGTTGAGCGTGAGATCAATAAGCGTCCTCATAATACCACTTCTTCACTGAAGACTGCTATTAATGCGGTTATGGTTAATATGAACAAGGAGCATTTGATCCTGGCATGTAATCGTTTCCGGACCCGGGTCGAAGAGGTTATTGCTGTTAATGGCGATTTTATTGAATAACTGTATAGCCATATATTAATTTAACGTTGTATGAAAAATTCTTGAAATTTCATTAAATTTTGTTAAAAATACAAGCTGATTAATTTAACTCTCAAGTTGTCCTCAAATACCGTCCGCACCCTGTATGTTCACTAGCCCCACGCTATAAAATAAATTCTGTTTAAGAATACTTGAACGCCCATAGGCCGGACTTATTGTTTATGTCGGAAACAAGACTAAGAGGAAGATACAGAAAGCATCTGGAAAAAAAGATCATCAGGCCTGATAATTCAGAGGGATTTCTAGGAATTGCTATAGCTAACAAAGATCATCTGAAAGTTCAAAGGCACTGAATTCAAAGTCTGAAATGTATTGAGCAGATATAATAAACTCCATGTTGGGAGGGTCCACCTTTACGTTTGTGGAGATCTATGTTCGACATGGACATCCGATGAGGGAACTCATTGTCAACATGGAAACAGTGCTCTGGGCAAAAATTCGATTTCTATTCCGTAGGAGGTGATTTCAATGTGAAGCATTGCTATAGTACAGCCATATCTAATTGGGTTAAATAATATATGGGTCTCATATTGATTGCTCAGAAAGAACCCACCTTCTGCCGAAGCTCATCCATTATTGACTTTTTCATAGTGTCTGCCAATCTGCTAAAACTCTCCCACGGTATGAAGAATTTCAAGTGTAGAGTTCGTGACACCGAGTCTGACCATCATTTGGTTGAGCTGACCTCAAGAGCGAAAAAGGTTGTGAAACTTTAGATTGGAGATACTCAACTTCATTTCATACAAGCGAACCGATTGGGCAGCAGTGGCCTTGATAGAAAACCGAAGGGAATTTCGATCAATAGATCGAAGAATCTTTCGAGTCCTGAAATTATCGCACGTATGGATTCAACCCTGGATACGGTCATCTCATAGATCTCCATTAAGAAATCCTTGACAAATTACCTTTATAGAGATTTACCAGAAGGCATCTTGGAGCTTCATCGTAGACGTAGTTGGCTTAGAAAGCTACTCGCAATTGTCTGCCAGCGCAATTTAAACACCCGTGGCTTGGTACAGCTACACGTATGTGCCTCCTCTGCCTTTTCGACCGGCTTTTCTCTACAATCGCCGCATCAATGGTGGAGCGTCCTGCTCTAAATTAGTACTTGGTGTCGAGGAGATAGGTCCCCCCAGCAGGAGCAGCAGCAGATTTGCGTGAAATCGGGCGATGTCGTCGTCGTCGTCGTCCTCCTATTTTCACATATTTACATTCATTCATGTTTCATCCTCAAACTTTGAACCGCTCTAACTCCACGAAATGAGAATTGATATCTTCCTTGTATAACACGAAACTTCTTCAACACGATAAGGGGATTGCACTTTAGAGGATTGTATTATGGATTATGAAGAATATTTCAAAACTGAATTACAAATCAGCACTTTTTCAGATTTAGAGTGAGAACCGACAATAATAACAGTCCTAGAAGCAATTTTTGTTTGAGATTCCGTAGATAAAGTGTTAAGAGTTATGCTCAGCGCCAAATATCAGCCAATATATATTATTGTTTATTTCCATTGATCATTGTTTGTTTACAACAATCAATTTGGAGTGCGATTGTTTACATCATTTTTGGACAATGTGCATGGAAAAAAGCATCAAAGTGACAAGAATCTTTGGATAAAAACAAAAGAGTGGAGAAAATGGAAAAACCCTTAAACATTTGGATTGACGATAATTGTCAAAAAAAGATTCCATTGAGTAATAACATAATTCAACAGAAAGCGTTAGCTATATATCAACATCTGAAAGAGAATGGAGAACCCTCGCCCAACACAGACTTCGTTGCAAGTAAGGGTTGGTTCATGAAATTCAAGAAACGGTATTCACTTTACAACATAAAAATACAAGGTGAAACTGCGTCTGCCGATCATGAAGCTGCAAAATTATATCAAGCGATATTACAAAAAATTATTCAGAAGCACGGATACATAGCACATCAAGTATTCAATGCCGATGAAACAGGGCTTTATTGTGAAAAAATGCCGAATAGAACTTTGATTTCAAAAAATATTAAAAACTGCGCCTGGATTCAAAGTTCCAAAAGATCGAGTTTCATTGCTTTTATGCAGCAATGCGTCAGGAGACTTTGTCACAAAACCCATGCTAATTTATGAATCATTAAATGCCCGTGCACTTAAAGGTGTAAACAAAAATACTCGTACACTACCATTATATTGGAAATCAAATTCAAAAGCTTGGGTAACTGAAAATTTATTTTGAGATTTGTTTCTAAATATTTTTGTACCAGAAGTTGAAATTATTTGAAGCAAAAAAAAATTGGACATCCACAAGATGTACATCATCCTAACGTACGAGTAGAGTTTCTACCTCTAAACATACTGCATTGCTACAACCGTTAGATCGAGGCATAATTTATGCCTTTAAAACTTATTGCATTAGATCCGATACTATTGATAAAAAGGAAGCTTGGAAGTAATTTTCGATTAAGAACTATGCAGAAACAAACGGCTGCAGATATGTACTTTGCTGAAATCGTTAAAATCTTTGTCGTTAAAAGAGCTGAAACCATCAACATCAAACGCGTACTGGAAAAATGTGTGGCCAGCTGCACTTGAAGAGGAAAATGTAATTGAATCGACAGGAAGTGAAATAGTTGGCATAATAGAACTTGCTAGGTCAATCGAAGGATATATCAGTTGAAAATGTTCAAGAATTGTTAGTCAAAGATGAAATTACCGAAGAAGATTTAGTCCAAATGGTATCCGAAGTAAAACCGATTGAAAACTATGACTCTGGAGAAGAATGTCAAATTAAGAATATTACGATAAAACAATTATAGGAAGGTCTTGATATAGCAAAAAAACTGAAACTATTTTTCATAAATTTGGACACTTCTCCAGAAAGAAGTTCACAATTCGAAAGAGAGCTGCAAAATTGCTTATCACCATATAGCGCAAGTTACAACGACCTTGTTAGGGTAAGTCAACAAAGCAAAGTTACAGACTTTTTTAAAAAGGCAGGAACTACTTCACATCAAGGAGGAAGCTCTAAATCAACAGAAAATATTTCTTCGCCAAACAAACGGTCTCATCTGAGCAGCGATGATGAGTAAAGTCAATCAAGTAATGTTTTTGTTGTGTTTGCTAATAAGTTTTTGTTTGCGTGGTTATTTGATTTATTTGGAGTTTAAAAATAAAAAGCAAGTGAGGACTGTTCCAAGTAGCACCACGAATTCCAACAAGGACCACAAGCTATTGTGCTTGACCAGGCTCTTTGATTCGAATCCTTCTGACACATCTACTGGCCATGGTCTGTTTGTTAGTCCTGAGAAACTCACTTTATTAGCATTGGGACAAAATTCCAAAAAATCAGCAAGGGTTGATGGAATCTCCAATTATATACTCAAAAAGCTTCCCCATGTTTTCTTTGTTCTCCTTGCAATCATTCTGAATATATGCATCAACATTTGCTACTTCCCTCAGCAATGGAAGTGAATAAAAATATTTGTAATACCCAAGAAGTCGGACAGTACTGACGTAGTTGATACTCATCCAATTTCATTGCTTTCGAATATTGGTAAGCTGCTTGAAAGGGTACTACTAGAAGGTATCATACACTTCTCTGCGGGGGCAATAATTTTGGCTTAAAAAAAGCCCACTCCATGGTAGATGCTATGGCGCAACAATAAGTTTGTTTTGGCTTGCCTGATTGATGTGGGGAAAGCGTTTGACTCTGTATGGATCAATGGGCTTCTCTACAAAATGATAAATGTTGGCTTTTCGGTTCATATTGTGAAGATTGTAGGCTTCTTGGGGGAACCAATTGCCTTTGCGGTGGCTGGTGGAGCTAGGACACACCCATTTTGTATTGACTCAGGGGTCCCACAGGATTCTATATTAGGCCCATTTCTTTTCAATATAATCACCTCTGGTATATAAGCTCGGAATCCAGGTGAACTTCTTTGCTGACGACTTACTAGTGTGGTTATCTGAGCACAATTTGCGCTTTGTTTAAAAAGAGGCTTCAAAAATACTTGGAATCTCTTACTGCAAAATAGGCTTGGTGGAGCCTATTTTGCAGTACAGTACAGAAGGGAGGAGGGATGATCTTACCCCAACGAGACATTTTATCAAGAGGCAGCGATGGACACGATCAAATCATATCTGAAAAAGCTAGTGGCAGCAGCATTAAGGAGAGCAATGGAGCACCAGGCTGAAGTAATTTTGACAGCGACGGATAATCGTTCAATGGATGCAGCAAACGGGTAGTTTTAAGATAGTCTTAAACAAATAACGTATTTATTTTTAAGAAACTCAATTCGTAGAACTTCAAGTCTTTAAAGTTAATTAATTTAACACCTTTTCCCTTTATAATCTATTAATATTTGATTATGTTGTGGATGTCATCATTTAAAAGTTTTATTTTTATTGAAAAGATTGTGATAACCGCCGATCCCACGGATCGATATTCCGCAGAGATTTATCATCTCTATACAAATTTCCCAATCAGCTGATAAGGTTGGATGACAAATCTCTGCGACTAAAATGGGACTTGACGTCACCGAGGAGTGGATAACGGGAGGCCGATAGAAAATGTGTTCAGGTGTTAGTGTTCTAAAATCTTCAGAAGTCTAACTTGCATTTGAGTATAAAGTCCATTGTTAGGTTTAAAATAAAATAACAAAGTAATAAAAATAAATACTGGGTATCATGAAAGAGAGTCCTCGGCGAGGAAAACGGCGATCAATATATCTTCCGCAGGTTTTTTCTAGATAGTTTGCAACGTGACATGTGATTTTAAGTAATTTATATTCAGCGCTATAATTCGAGCTTTTTTGTGGTAGGGATATGAATGTCCATTTACGCACAGAGTGTGGGACTTCCACGCTCGCAAGAAGGCAACTGGGCCACCCACTAAACACCTCCCCCGTCAATTTGAGAACCTAGCCTGGAACCGTTTGACACATCAACTCGGGCCAGGTTTCGTTTTGTAACGCCATGAGGCGCCTTCAAGCTGGGAGATCTATCTTTTAGCGGGAGGGGAGTGGGAAAGAGAAAGTGCCAGACAAGCGATCCCCCACCCCCAATACCCCCAGCTGCTGTGAGTCCCTTTTATTTTCTAGGGCTGCCCGGACATATTGTGCCACGTGTTTTCATTTGTTAGCCGATTCGAGCATCAGTGTGACTATCTTATCCAGGATGAGCTCTCCCATCTCCCTGTAGAGGGTCCTTCGCAACCTGTCTCATTTTATGCACGCAAAAAATGTGTGGCAGGCATTGTCTTCATCTCTGGGGCAATACCGACAATCGGGCGACCGTGACTTACCAATATTGTGCAAGTAAGATTGAAAACACCCATGCCCACTCAAAAGCTGGGTCAGATAGAGTCAGTCTCTATATGGCCTTCGATTTAGCTACGGTCTCACATCCAGGATGAGGCACGTAGTTCACCTTCCCTTCCTACAATTCACCCAAGACTGCTGCCATCGTTGAGTGGCCGCTGACTCTCTTCTCGGACAACCATCTCTCTTGAATCCTTGTTTCGACGCAGATAAATAGAGCGGCGCTCTCTAGCAAGGAGGCTGACAGGTATCACACCTGCAATGACTTTCACCGCCAAATCAGAGACTGTCGGATACGAAGCTGCAACTCTCAGCGCTCCTCTTCTCTGTACCTGTGCCAGGTGTTTTCGGTTACTGAGAGTGTTGCCCATAGCTTGGCTTCGTACTGTAGCACTCACCCTAAAGCACTCATCAAGAGGCATCTTCTTGATGGGCTGGGTCTTAATACGTTGGCCATAAGTTGACTCAGAGCCGATACTCCCGAAGCAGCCTTCTCAGCCGTTACCCTGATTTGCTCAGAGAAATTCATCTTCGAGTCGATCAGTAGCCCAAGGTACTTCACCGATGGCTTCGATTCGATTCGTAAGACTCCAATACTGATCAACCTTACTCTAGGGATTCTCTTTTTTGTCAAGATGACCACTTCGGTTTTCTCCAGTGCTAAACTGAGCCCGCGAGCAGTCATCCAGTCTCTCACTCGGCGCATTAGCATACCTAGCCTAAGTTGTGCTTGTTCAACGGTGGGTCTAGCAATCAGAGCCACAACATCATCCACATAGTTGATTAAGCGCGATTTATCCGGCATCTCCAGTCTCAGTAAGTCTCATTCTAAGATACTGTCGCGTGTTATTGGTTCGCGGCCTATAATTTTAACGTTCCGGGAAAGTGAAAACGCAATGTCTTTTAATTTAAGTTAAAAGAGTTTATTTAATTCAAGAAAATGCACAATAATCAGTTTAACACTTTCACTAATTTTAATTTTCACTATTAAAATAAAATCTAACACTTGTCCATAAATTTCTTATCGCAATTGTCTTCTAAATCACTTCACTATTACGAAACACACTTCCCACACACTTTCGCAGTTCTTATCGCGGTCGAATGAATGATTCTCCCCATTCATTCAGCTCGCCTTTATATAGGGTCTCTACGTATTCACCCATTTCTCGTACATGGGCGAATGTTCTACCGAGAGGTACCTGGTAGGTTCGAGCAAGTTCATGAATGGAGTGACGTCACTTGCAGATGTTGATCATGCTTGTTGGGTTCGAGTAAATTCATTCGTTGACGTTCTTAATGATGATGAAAACAATTGCGACAGTAGCTCGCAGAATTATTTGTACATGTAATTATTTGTACATGTAACAATACGTTCCACAGGTCCGGACCAAGAATAGATTCCTGAGCAACACCCGATGTAACTTCCATCCTTCGTTGGACCTGTGTCGTGTCGTCGAGCAGGCTTCGGTACTTTAGGTAGTCCTTCAAAAGCCGCATTAGATATTCGGGAACTTGAAAAGGGGTTTTCCAGCATATCCAGAATTTCCACCCATCTAGCGGAGTTGAAGGCATTCTTGACGTCGAGTGTCGCCAACAGGACGATCCGTCGCTTGGTGCGACTATACGAGTATGCCTCTGCCTTTTGGACCGCGTTCACCACTTCTGCAATCGCATCAATGGTAGAACGTCATGCTCTAAAGCCGTACTGCCGAGGAGATAGGTCCCCAGCAGCACGAATCGCGTCAGTGAGTCTTCCCTTGATGAGTTTCTCTGGCACTTTCCCAGCCATGTCTAGCATGTATAACGGGCGGTATGCAGACGGCGATTCGGGATTTCCGATTCCCCTTGATCAGCACGAGCCTCGCCACCTTCTATCGTTTGAAAACCCCGTCTCGTAGGCTAGCGTTGAATGTGCTGAGCAACAAGTCAGGACAATGGTGATACACAAGCCGCAACACATCAGCCGGAATACCATCTGGACCTGGAGCCTTCCTCGCTTTCAATGAAAGGACTGCCTCCTCCAGTTCTGTGTGTGTGAAGAGTGGACACTCGACTGCTGTTTCACCATGGACACCGTCAACATGGATGGGATGGGCGGGAAAGAGTGCCCGCACTATCTCATCCATCTTTTCCGCATCATGTATGCAAGGTTTCCGTAGGGCGCCAAGCTTCCGCATAACTAGCTTGTAGCAACGCCCTATGGATCCTTGTTCACACTGTACACTAGGTCTTGCCAGCAACGAGCCTTGCTATTGTTAATCAATTTGCGAAGGCATTTCCTGGCCGACTTATATGCTGCCACCCGGTCACATGCCTCGTCACGGTTCCGCACCCGTTGAGCCTCACGTCGAAGCTTGTGACACTCCCTTCACTTTTCAGCAATTTCAGTTGACCACCAGTACACTGGGGGCTTGCCGTGCTGGGGTCTTCGACGGGGCATCGAAGCACAGCAAGCAGTCATGATGATGCTCATAGTTGAGTTCACCACGTCTTGAGCTGCCAATTCTTCCGTCCCCTCCGAAGTTCCCTGCAGCGGCTCACCCGCTGTGAGCACCTCGACGAACCTCTCGACGTCCATCCTTCCTATGTTCCATCCAGTTGTAGAAGGCCGAGAGCACGGACGTCAGGAGACAACATCACTGATCTCAAGCAGAATGCACTGATGATCACTGGTTGAATAGTCCTCTAGTACTCTCCAACTGCATATCCCCCGTACTAAGGACCCCGAGACGAATGTCACATCAACCCACCCAATTCGTACTTTGCCCTTGCTCAGAAATTGTTCGACGTCCTTTTCGGTCAAGGCAATGATGGCCATTTGTAGTCCCCTATGGTTTCCTGGTGTCAGCCTCGCTTTGATCCCTCCCATGCTAGGGAACTCCCTTTTGATGGCCTCTTCTACCTCGGTCAGATCCGTGGCGTAGTCAATGTCTCTTATTTCGATCGTTGCCATCGGCTTGAGCGAGGCTATACTTGGGCTTTTGGCGAGGACTTTCTTTACTGCGTCGCAGAATGCTTCCTTGTTGTCGGCCTCTGCTCCGAATTTGACTAGTATGTGGCCCGATCGCGTTAGTCGTACTGCTTTAGTGGTTGTGTTGGTGTCTTCGGGCCATACGTTTCCCTTGATGACTCGTAGCACCTCCGCGTAGGATCAGCCATCTTGGAGCTTTACGAGCAGTGCCTGCTGCCGGGGTCTTTGTCGGGGCTTCTGCCTCTCCTGTTTTGCATCAGGTCCTTTTTATGATTGGACGTCCGTGCGAACTTTACTTTCTGGCACTTTTTGAAGGAATTTCTATGCGGCTTTCTTCACTCTTTTTGTAAGCACTATCTGGATCTGATGCTCCACGCCCATCAAGTGCCTTCTCCTTCCTTCTTTTATCCCGATCTCCTTCGATTGGGCTAGACGCCATTCTTTTATTGATGTTTGCTGGTGGAGCTATCTGCATGTTGCCTTTAGATTTTGCCCCCAGCACCTCTTTGGCCTTCTGCTCGTCTTCAGCCCTTAACCAGATTCTCCGATAGTGCCCTATGCGATCTAGGAGCTCCTCTAGTTCAAGGAACCCAACCTTTACTCCTTTGCTGATTTTCGGGGAGTCGCATGTAGATTGTATTATTTTCAGAACATCTCCCGTTTTTTGGAATAGCCTTTCTTCTTCGTGTCACTGGGCGGCAATTGTAATTTGCTTTCCGTTACCGAATATAGTACTTCCGCCACATTTTCGACGTTGGCGGTGCAATCACACAACGTCGCTTTATTTGTCTGGTCACTCGTTGCTTTTCGTGCCGTAATCTCCTCATTGGCTTCAGAGTGATTCTTTATTATGTTGAGGTTTACGACTTTTGCATCGGTCACTTCGGTAGCAATCGCAACAGTGACCATCGAATTCTCGATGTTCTTTATATTTTCTTCCACCGCCGGAATACCTGAAGCGTCCTGCAGAGTTTCCCGCTTTTCCCTTATAGGACGCTTTGGTGTTCGCATATTTTTTTTGCTGCGCCCGAACGCCGCAGGAGTCTCAGTCTGGTTCAACTTGTCTGTTAATTTCCATTTTTCGTCCGTCTTCACTGTCATTGTATTCATCGTCGTTTTTGTCATCGTTAGTACCGCTCTCTATGTACTGTCAACATCGTGGCTGCAACCGCTGGTTGCGGCGTCGTGGGGGCGACACTCCCCAAAGAATGCTAGCCTCCAAAAGTGCTCTTGTCGACCTACATTCCCCTTGCGGGAATTTCCTCGGGTACGTGGGGGCGGAACTCCTCAAAGAATGCTAGCCTCCAAGAGTATCCCTTCTGCGGGGATGTAAAGTTGTTTGGAACCCTAAAATGGTTCCAAGGGCCTTCTGGTAGGATCACTCTCCTGCCTATTCAATTTTTGTTTTGTCACTACAGCCCTTTTCGGGTTTTCGCTTGAAGAAAGAGTATCTCATTATCTTGATCGTATGTATTGGCACTAGACAAGGTGATACCGTCAGTACCACGCTTTGGTCACATGTCCGTGCACCCAGCTGCAATACATTATAATTTTAAACCAGTACGTATCATAACTGAGCGAGCTTATGGTCCGTCCGATGAATCGCTCGAAAGAAATCTCGTTGTCATAAACTGGATTTGAGCCATGTACTTTCGGCTTACGGTGTGAACACTTTTTAAGGTTCACTTCCCCCATTTTTAAGTTTTTTTTTATTTGTAAAATTTCAGGAGACAATCACTTCTGATGTATCTACTAAGTTTGTTGATTGTAGCTGCTATACTTATTTCCTTACAATCCATAATGAAAGTTAAATTTGTACTGAACAAACCAATTCCCACGACACTGCATTCTTCCCTAAGCGCCACTATGTAGCATCACTGCATAGAAATTATAGTTCCCATCAAACATATCAATACTAATTTGTCGAGTTTTCACACTGCTCCGCAGGACTTTGCTGACTGTTTACAACATGCTGTTTTCGTTCATTCATAAAGATACTCATTGAGAATACTTGAACTCTAAAAAGTTATTTACCACCGTTCAAAACTCAGCTGGTGCAAGGTTTCTTTAGCATACATTCACAGCGGGGAAAGCTTTGAAGGCCTGAACGCAAGGACACCCTAAAAGGAATGAATAAATTGTTCCTGGGAAGAATTCGTCGATGGGTATTGTGCAAGTCCGAACGAACTAAACGTGCGAAAAGGGGTGGTGGTCGTCCCGATAACAACATTCATTGCCGGCAAGACACATCCTTGTCCTTACCACCGACGGGGTGGTGACTAAGGTAGACTTCAGCGACAATGCAACCCTAAGGGACTTGGCGAAAAATGGCATGGGACTGTGCCATTGCTTCCATCAACATTGATATACTCGTAGGATAGTGCAAAAGGATGAGGTTGGGTGGTGGAAGTTGTGAGCAATTTCCTATACGCGAGGGATATCTCGTCACTTGGTCGAACAGTAGATAAAACATTTTCCCACTTTGGACTTTCAATCCACAAGGACACGAATGATGCGGTGCGCATGTCCTTGAGGAGGTGAATGTTAAGAGGATAATTTTGCAAATAGAAGAGAAATTCAGCTCTTTGCCTAAGTGGGGCGCATGACGAAAGAGAGTTCGGTGGTGCAAGGATCAAGGACATCTCTGTGCATTTTGACAATGTTTTCTGCCGAACGAACAACAGTTGTAGATTACGTCTAGTGAGAGGAAAGTTTGTTACACGTGTCTGCAATCTTTCGTCGTGTTACAGTTTGCGTATGTTACGGTACCGGCGTCTGTAGGTGAAGTGATTTGCGCGCCTTGAATTGTTTTCCAGTGATAACTGTTGTTTTTAATGTGATTGTAATCAGAGTCCTTAACCCCTTCAAGTGAACCCACCCTTCAGTGATTGAACGCTTTGTGTTGTGGAGAAGTGTAATGTCACGACGAAAGCAGGCGAAACCACGTGCCGTTGTCAAGTGTAAGTCAGTTTGGTAGTTTTACAAACATAATCAGCGATGCCTCATGGGATTATACTTGATTTTATTTACGAGTATGCCAAGGACTCTTCTTTATTCCATGAACAGTGTTTGAAATTGTGTAATAAAACACAAATTAATCAAAATACTGAAAAATTTCTAGTCCTGGACTATCTACTAATGTTCGTGACTTTACATTTTTTCCCGTTATTTTCTACGACGTGTCCGTAATCCAATTTTCCAATATATTTCGCCCAGTTCTTCACTACACACCAGCTCAGCTGCTATGGCCCGATGCCAGAGAGATGTAATGGAACGACTGCCATTCGGCTCCAATACAGAAATGCCAGGCAGAGAAAGCTTAGTCTCGTGGGAATCACCGGTCCCTAGGGGATTCCCCCAAAGTATTACACACAGAGTCGAGCCATAACGTCAATATATATGAAAAATATTTTCGTCTACGTTTTTGTTGCTACCAAGGGAATGCGGGGTAGGAAGCTCCATGCCGGAGCGGGTGGCCCATTGAGACATGATGGTTGTGCTGTGCAGGGTGGCTTGGGCGGTGGGCCTGTGGAGCTGGGCGCCCGGGGGTTGGCATAGTGCTTGTGCTTCTTTGGTTTTTGGTTCGTTTGATTCCCAAGCGGCAATTCGAACGTTAGCCTTATCCAGTGGCGTGCGAGCGAATAATTCTTTTCGTTTGATTTTTTTATGAAATTGGATTTTGTTTTGCCGCAGTACAAAATGTAATTACATTTGGAGCTGATGTCGCGCTTTTATCTCACTCGTTCGTTGCATGGTGAGATGTTTAGATGCTTTGGCGGATGAGCCCCAGGGATGTGGAAAATTCATTTTATAAAGTGATGTCTAAGAAAATTTAACCATCTAGTGACGGTATGATGTGAATTTTTGTGTGCGTATATTTTTAGGATATGTGTTCACGCATTTTGTAGAAATGCGTGGCGTACTAAAATTGCAAACTCATAATTCAAAAGAAAATCGAAATTAGAGATATAATTCTTACGTAAGGATTTTTAGATCAATATCAATGGTTATATGAGAGAGTAATAAAATTATATAATAAATTACAATTCACAGCGTCTTCTTGAAATTAAGTTGAATTCAGAACATATACACTTGCCAGAAAAAGTATCCGTACATGCAAGATAACAAAGTTATCGCTGTAATAAAAAGGATATGTCCACTTAATTTGAATATTTTCTTTTATAATATCATAAAATCTACACTTTTGCATGATTTCCAGTATGTTTAATAATAATAACTATTCAAAAAGGCTTGTAATTCAAACCAAATCAATTTATGGCAACACAATATACCAGAAAACGTACAAAACAAACCGGGGGATTCCCCGTGCTATGCGAGGACATATGCAGATGCATATTAATGTTTTTAGGTCGGATAATAGTTATAGTTTAAGTTGCGATAGGTTTAACTCTCCAAGTACACACCTATTTTTTCGATCATCGAGCACATAGATATGGGGTCAATTTGACCCCAACCTTCTTTGAACGTATACAATACCACCCCCACTACAAATATTAGTTAGAAAAAATTTTCAGAAATGGTTTGAAAGGTCTTTTAGTAATTCTCATGCAAGACATAACAGAATAAAGGAAAAATGAGCCCTATAGTGTCCCTTAAAAAGAAACTATTTATTTTGCATATTTATACATTCCAACCTGATAATCTTTCACGAGCTCCCATTTTCCACTTTGTCATATTTTTACTGATCAATGTTGATGTTGATCTCCCTCGTGCGGCTGAATTTTTACGCTGTTGTAAAAGGCGTTCACTGAGAATTGCATTCTCCACATCATCATTTTCTGAACATTCAGAAAGTTCAAAATCAGATACTGATTGCTCAGAGACGTGGTCGTCTTCGGAGGAACAACTGCCGTCAAAATCATCACCGCTGTCTTCAGCCAACAAACGATTACGCACACTAGATCGCAGATTATATTCCATATTGCTTTAAAAAATAAAAATACTTTCAAACTTTTCAATTTTTACCTCAAAATTGACGTTGAGTACATAATGGGGTCGAAGTGACCCCAGGCTGATTTCAAAGGTTTCTCAACAATAACTAACATCTTCGAAAGGTAAATAAACTATGTAAACTTATAGTCAAGACACTAAAATATACTTAGAAGCCCATAATACCCCCACTCTCCCGCAAGCCTAGGCGCTGCAATCTGTCAAAGTAGCGTCTGGGGTCAAATTGAGGGAGGGTTAAAAGTGAGTGCAGTTTTTTTTAACTTTTTTGTGCACTAGAATACATGGTGACGCTCAAAATTAGCGAAATCAGTGCTGAGGAGAGGAAAATTATGCTGAAACTTAAGAGTGAAGGGAAAATTCACCACGAAATTGGTCAAATAGTAGCTAGAACTCACTCCTTTGTCCAATATGTGGTGAAAACATTTAATACAACTGGTTCAACTAGGTCCAAGCTTCGTTGTGGTCGACTCTTCATACCGACTGAACGCGAAAAAAGAAACATTTTGCAGGCAGTTTAAAAGAATCCTCGGGTAACTGCTCCCCAAATTGTTACAAATATAAAAGACTCTTTTGGCAAGGTTCTCCACAAAGATACCATATGAAATATACTAAAGAGAGATGGATATCGCTTGTGCATAGCACGTAAAAAGCCATACGTTTTGAAAGTGAACAGGAAGAAATGTGTGGATTTCGCAAAAAAATATATAATCAACCCACCAGCAGTTTTGGGAATAGGTACTATTCTCTGGCGAAAGCAATTTTTGCATATTTGGCAGTAAACGAAGATAGTTAGTGTGGCGGAAGAGCGGTACTACGTTCAAAAAAGAAAATCACGTACCAACTGTGAAACATTGTGGAGGTGGTGTGCTGGTCTGGGGATGTATGGCGGCAGAAGGAGCGGGTCAACTTGTGTCAATAGAATCAACTATGGATCAATACGGTTACCTTAATATTTTGAAGATGAATTTGAAGCAAAGCGTTCAGCATTTGAGGCTTGATGACGATTTCTGGTTCCAGCAAGATAGTGATCCCAAGCACAAAGCACACAATGTGTAGCTTTGGTTGCTCTACAACACAAAACATCAACTGTGTACGCCACCCCAATTCCCAGACCTTAATCCAATTGAGTATTCGTGGGACTTGTTGCAGCGCAGGATCCGTCAGCACAGCAAAACCACGAAGGAAATGCTAAAAAACGTCATCGTCGATGAATGGGGCAAAATTACCAGGCAGGACATAGCCAAATTGGTTCACTCGATGCCAAATCACTTTAAGGAGGTCCTTAAGAGAAAAGGTTATCCGACAATTTATTAAGCCCTGATATGTAATAAAATATTTGAATATTTCAAAATAATTTGTCATGTACGGATACTTTTTCTGGTTCGTTTAAGTGAGGCTTTTTGCTTTTATTTTGTAAAATCTAATTTTCAAAGGAATACCACAGGAAAAATTTATAGAAAAGATTGTTTCATTTATGAATAAATTTTGTTGCTTGAATATTTAAATGTAGCAGCTTTCTCTAGCATGAATTTCCTAATATGTTGCTTTCTTTGGATGTTGTACGGATCCTTTTTCTGGCAAGTGAAGTATATCGAAGTACATAGTATTTCGGTTGAAATGTTAACGGAAATATGAATTTTGCAAGATGCCGGGAAGGATGAGAATAAGAAAAGAGAGAGAGACAGGTTAACAGGTAAGCTGTAACTTGTAAAAATACTCATTGTAGGGCCCATTGATGATCAACTTGGTCGTCAACCTTGTCATCAACCTTGTTGTCGGTTGATGCAAAAGGCGACAAGTGATGTTGACAACCATGTTAAAAACATAATTCTTGAGGTCGTGGTCATTGAGTAAACAAGTCCGAGTTTGAATTTTTACTTTTCCTGAAGTGAGTTTGTATGTAATTTGTTGATTTTTCGGTAGATATTCTGTTCTGGAAATGAATTGTTTCTTTAAGCGGCTGTTATGTTAAAATGTGAAATGAAACTCCCTTGTTCAGCTTCTATTGATCACAGACACTTGATTGTATTTTTACAGTAATTTTTATACAGGAAATTTCATTAGCTTGCATTTCATTCCGGTATGCAAGTTCATTCATTCACCCAAACGCTCAGCAAATTCCATTTAGGTTGCATATATTTGCTGATTTGCAGAATGCAACCATTCATCTCAATGTTGATCTGGTGGGCAATATTCTCTATTGGAATTTGCTGATCGATGCGGTCGATGATCGATTGGTTTGCTGTTGAATGGTTGTTGATCTGCTACTGTTGAGCGATGTTATATTGGGACACATTTGAGGTTCCGCAAGCAAATGATGTATTAGCGCTTGTTGGTGGTATGTTTGATGTTTTTGTTTTAGCATTATTCCTAACATTGCTGCCCGCCAAGAACCTTCAAGGTTCTTAGTTAGATTGTGATGTAGTTGATGTTGGTAACTCATACCATGTTGTCTGCGTACGGTTCCGTCCTAAAGGAAATTTTCCTCTGAAACGGCGGATGAGAAGAAGACTTGCAGCTACTATTAATAACGTGATGATGATGGAGAAAGTAATACTCGGCCCATATAGTCGGATCGTCGGCCAAGAGATTGTTTGGAAGTCATGAAAGAGCGATTGCTCCTGTTCAATACAAGTTCCGAAGGACTCTTCCGATTAGATGATAGCTGGAGCTCAGAGTTGTAAGCTTATGGCCTGGTTGAAGATTGGTGCATGCCGAAGGACATAAACTGACAAATTTCTAGTGGATGTCATCCATGTAGTAGTGAACAGAGCGTCCGCAATTTTCAAACTGCAGTCTTGAGTGAGCTTCACTACACCTGTCCCGTTTAGGGTAATGTTTTGCCGGTCACCCTGACATACACTTTGCCCAGGTACGGCCGATGGAGCTGCAAACATCCAAGTATTGCTATCATATAGCATTTTCCACACTATTCCTTGATGTCTGAAGGTGTGGATTGCACAAGTATCTCTTCTAAATACTTTATGTATCTCGTTGATTACACAATTTGGCGTTGCGTCCATCCCGTATTGATCGGCTATTACCTTTGAAAGTTCATTAGGCGTTAATTCGAAATATTTCTGCACGTTGTAGTTTAAACCCGAAATTGATGATGGAATATCAAAGGCTTGAAAGGTGTTGTTTCCAAGATTCGAGATCATATGAGTGTGTGTCAAGGATGGGAAGGAACGTTCCTAGTATCAGGTTGCTCTCATTCACATCAAATTGAGTTTGGTCCATCATTTGGTATGTGATTCGCAAGTGGTCTGGGAGTAGTGTTTGAGATTGGTTGATGTCTCCTAAGGTGTCATTGGTGTTGGTTGAATCCTAGATGCTAGACCGTGAGGATATGCTGGAAAGCAAACTGGAGTACTTATGATATACCTCGTCTAGATAGTTCTCGGCTCGCTTGAATATTGCTAAAAGATGGATGTTGAGTTTGTTCTGGTCGATTGTTTTGTATCAGTGGCTGAATTCGTTTATGCGCTCCATGCCTCGTTAGAGTTGGCTCTGAAATTATTGCAGCGGCGTGTTGAGCCTTCCCGTCGTGTTGTTTAGCGTTTTAGTGGTTTTGAGCATAAATTTTGATTGACTGTCTATGGAACGGATAATTTTCCTTTGATTCTCTGAAAGCCCTTTGATGTCTTCGAAAACTTCGTCATTTACGTCAAAAATTGCTGTCACTAAATTCCCCAATACACCTCGTCGACGTCTATTGTGTAGCAATCTTAAGGTGGAATTTTTCTGAAGAATCTCATCCTTGTATTCCTCGAGATATTGCACAAGTTCCGAACATCTAATTTAAGTTGGAGCACTTGAACTGGCTTCACAGAAAGCGCGGCATTTGGCGACGCTAGCTTCCACATTGGCCTGGTCATGCCTTAAATTGTCCCATGGTAATTGAAGCTGCATTTTTAAGGCTCCTCTGTGAATTCGAGCAGTTCCGAGGTGTTCAATATAGATAACGGGTGACAATTGAGTTATTGTCACATTGCAGCTTATTTGTGGAAGTGCACAAAGAACTACTAGTAGAGAAACGAGCAGGTTGGATGCTGATATCGAGGCTTGAGGCTTCTTAGGGGTGATCGCTGGTGGTACGGGTTGGGGGTTGGTTTGAGCGTGTAGCTAAATATTCCAACCATGTGTCCCCGATTGGAGCTATTTTGGTTCTTTTACGTTTTGTTTTCCTTGTAAAGGGTGATTCATAACAAGTGTACACATGTGAATGGACCTTAACTCTTATTTATATCACCAATTTCAGGTCCATATATTGACAGATTATGACAGTTTGGTCTTTTACAATTTTAACCATGGCGTTATACACATCAGCCGAACGTTTTATTATTGCTAAAACTTTCTATTTTCACAAAATGGACCCATAAATTGGCCGGCGAGAACTTTCTAATTTCACGAAATGGGGATTTTTGAAGGATCGTGTTTACGCCAATGCTCCGCAGACTACTGAAGCATTAAAAAACAATGTTCGAGCCAACATACGCCTAATAACGCCGGAATTGTGCGAAAATGTCATCGAAAATTACAATCATCGTTTGATAGTCTGTAAAGCAGCACGAAGTGCACATATGCCCAAAACAATGTTTCATGTTTAATTGTAAGGGACCAAATTTTTATAATAAATAAACATTACAGCTCAATCTTCAAAAAAACTATGTTTTTTTTCGACAAAAATGTGTTCACTTGTTATGAATCACCATTTAGTTGTTAGAAACGCTATTGCTTGCGGTGATTGTTACGATGTTTTGACTGGTTCCTCTGGGTTTGTGTTGGCAAATGGCAGACGACAAATCTTAGTTATGGGCCGCTTTGTTAATCTACCGTGAAATTTGATAGAAGCAATGCGTACCAATCCGTCAGGTCCAGAGTATACCTCTATCACCTTGCAAGGGGCCAGTGTGTTGATAGGAAATTGTTATTTTTCACGAGGACGAGTTCTCCTGCTTGAAGATTGGGTCTGATCGTCATCTATTTTGGCCTTTCTTGTAGTCGATTGAGGTACTCGAGCTTCCACTTGTCCCAGAAGTGTTTGCAGATTTGCTGGACAATTTCTCATTTGCGGCCAATGTGTTTGTTAGATGGCATGGATGGTATTTCAAACAGATTGCATCCTGTTAAAAAGTTTCCTGGCGTGATTGCGGCGAGATCAGTTGGATTGTTACCGACCTCACAAAGAGGGCGTGAATTAAGACATGCTTTGACCTGAGCCAATACTGTGTACAGCTCTTCAATGGTTAATAATGTTTGGCCAATTGCTTTTACTAAATACGTAGGTAGATAGCACATGCAAATGCTACTTTTGATGCGTCGCAGACCCCATGTAGTTCCACGGCTGTACTACGTGTAACACTGATCCACCTTGGGATCCTGAGCTGCTCGAGTAATGAAAGCTGGCTTCGTGGTTCTAGCCAGTCCTTCGCTGCCGATGGATGAAGTTCTTCATCTCAACCTAATTGTTTTTGCCATTTGTTTTCGGTGGTGATTTTTCTCGTTACTATGCAGGGCTGCAAACAGTGGATCAAATAGCCTGGCCACTTCTGAAAGAATCAAGTGCTTTGTAAGCTTCTCGACATCCTTCTTTTGAACTTTGAAGGAAAAGGTGACTTGTGTTGGATGCTATTGCAAACCTAGTGTCCTAACCTCTTCATACAATGCAATGTCTAGCGATTTTTGGCTCTCTCCATCGGATTTTGGAATAGACTTGAAAAGGCCTACGTGGTTGGCTGAACACTTTCTTAAGTGAAAACCTCCCTTTCTAAGAGTTTTTCTGAGCCCACATTGAGCTATAAGTGCGTTAAGTCATCTGAGCGAGTCAACAGATCATCAACATAAAAATTCCGAAGTATTGTCTCAGAAGCTTCTGGATAATTGCGACGTTCGTCAATCGCTAGTTGTTGGAGAGTGCGAATGGCGAGGAATGGTGCACATGCGGTGCGATAAGTGACCATAGTCAGTCTATAATATCCGATTGGCTCGTTTTTAGAGGTTCTCTATAGAATAAGTTGATAATCGCGGTCATTTTCATGCACATGGATCTGCCGGTACATTTTCTCTATGTCAGTAGCGATGACATATTTGTGTGTACGCCATTTAGAAGTAAATGAAGCAGGTTGTTCTGAATAGTCGGTCCAACTAGCAGTACGTCGTTTAGAGATTTTCCACCTTTAATTTTCTGGGATGCATTGAAAACGACGCGTAGCCTTGTTGTTGAGCTTTTTTCTTTGATAAATTCATGGTGTGGAAGATAATAGCAGTCCGCACTATGCAACCGATGATCGGACACCTTTTGCATATGACCAAGCGCTAGGTACGCGTTCATAAATGCATGATATTCCTTCCGTATTAAAGAGACGAGTAAATTTCAGATTGCCCGTTATGCATGCTAGACACGGCTGGGAAGCGCTCGAGAAACTCATTAAAGTAAGACTCACCAACGCGATTCGTGCTGCTGCGGACCTATCTCTTCGATAGTATGGCTTTAGGGCAGAATACTTCACCATTGATGCGATTACAGGGGTGGTGAGTGCAATCAAAAAGGTAAAGACATACAGCCGCATCAAGCGACGGATCATTCTTTAGGTGACACTTGCCGTAAGGAACGCCTTCAACTTTGCTAAATGGGTGGATATTCTGGATACGCTGAAAATCCCATTTTAAGTTCCAGAATATCTGATGTGGACTACCTAATGGACAGAAGCCTTTATGATACGACACAAGGCAAGCGAAGGAACTAGTTGCACCGGGTATTGCCCAGGGTCTATCCCTGGTCCAGACCTGTGGAATGTGTCCTATGAGAGGCTGCTGAGACTGGAGACGCACTGTTGAACAAGTGCAACTTAGCGTAGGTGTACTAATGCGCCAAGTGAGAGACTGAATGACTGCTCGCGGGTTCAGCCTTGCACTGGAGAAAACCGAAGTGGTCATCTTGACAAGGAAGAGATGTAGCTGAGGCTACTGAGTGACTGAAAGATGAGTTTCTCCGATTGAATCAGGGACATGGCTGAGAGGGCTGCTTTGGATGTATCGGCTTTGAGCCGATTTCTGGCCAACGTTTGGTGACCTAACCCATCAAGAAGACGCCTCTTGAATAGTGCTGTAGGGTCAAAGCTACTATATTGACAGGAATATTTGGTGACGATCTCAGAATGTATCGAAAACGCTTGATACAGGTACAGAGAAGAGGAGCACTGAGGATTGCATCATCACATCCAACAGTCTCTGATTTGGCGCTGCAAGTTATTGCTGGCGTGTTATCTATCTATTCAACTGCGTCGAAATAAGGACATGAAGGAGACAATTGCCCGCGAGGAGAAACAGTGCCCACTTAAAGATCGGCAGCAGTCTTGTGCGAATTGCATGAAATAAAGATGGACTGCGTGGCTCATCCCAGATCTGAGACCGTTGCTCAATCGAAGGGATGATAAGACTAACATTTATCTGACTTAGCTTTTGAGCCGGCTTGGGTGCTTTCAGTCTTACCTGCACAAAGTAGGTAAGGTATGGCCTCCCCACTATAGATTTTGTACATTTTGCCTGCCACACATTTTTTTGCGTGCACGGAATGGGACTATCTGTGACGGCGCCTCTACAGGGAAACAAGAGAGCTCACCTCAGATAGTACAGTTGTGGTGTTGCTTGGATCGGCTGACAAATGGACCCGTGTTGCACATTATGTTCGGGCAGCCTTAACAGATAATAGGGACTCAGCAGCTGAGAATATAAGGGCTGGGGAATAACTCGTCTGGCAATTCCTCTTCCTCCCTCCCCCAGCTTGACAGTGCCCCGCAGGGTTATAAAACGAGACTTGGCCCGAAGTAATTGTCAAACAATTCCAGGCTAGGTTCTCAGGTTGGCAGAGGGGATGAGTCGCCCGCAAGTGTAGAAGCAATGCTTAGTGCGTAAATGGTATTCACCTCCCAACCACAAAAAAGGTATGCTTCATCATACGAGGGCAAGAATAACAATGTAATCGGTCCGTCTGCTGCCAGCAAATTTAAAAATGAGTGAACTCGATGGAGAGTGTAATTTTTTCCCCATCAAGTCAAACGTTGGGCACCGTTTTTAATGAACAAAAATTTCCTAGAAAGGCATGGGTGCCGATGTTGTGGCTTAAGGTTCAGCGAGCTATAAAGAAGATCAAGCTCAGCTGACTAGCTTCGTTATACGACTGCGAACGCATGCTTCTTGGCCTAGCTATTCTCGAGGTCATATGGGGTGGTTTCTTATCGTATCATGAAGTTACACTACAAAATATTTATCACGCATACTCTACATTACTAGTCATCCCGAGCAATTTCTGTTATCTTTAAATTTTTTTTTTAACTGAGTGTCGATCAAAAAAATTTCGTCTCTTCAAGGTTAGTGGACACGGAGGCTTGAGACGAATGCAAATATCAAACAAAAAAACCTCTGTTCCTTCTTTGGAGAAGGTCATTGTATTACAAGGGGCAAGGAGAGAGCAGGCATGGCATCAAACCAAAGGAAGTTAAAAGTGGCTAAAGTGAACCACTCATCTCTATTTACAGAAATTACGGAAAATATACGTGTAAGAAAGCAAGCAGTTTCGAGCAAGGTGAACGGCTTCTCTCTCGTCAGAAGCCACTGCCAATCACCTCAAGGCAGCTTGACTGCTGATTTTTTCAATTCACATCTATTTACTATCTTTCTTTTCATCCTTGCGTGTGCCTGTCCATTCGTCCTTTAATTCGTACATCAGAAGGCTCATAAGAGCTCTTTTATAATACTTTCATAGTATGGCATTAATTTTCTTTGTAAGATTTTGGAGACCACTTCATATGATATATTCAGTAAAGCGATGGCCCAATAATTTTCATACCATAAATTGTCTTCCTTTTTATGTCCAGGATATCTTACATTCCTTGGCCAGTTGGTGAAGAAGATAGAGACCCCCGTTCTGCAGCAGTTCTGCTGGTATTCCATCTTTTCCAGGAGCCTTATTTTTTCTGAGACTCCGTACTGCTGCGTGTGCTTCATCTCTGGTTGGTGGTGAGACTCGAAAATCTTTTTATGCTTCTGATGATCTCAGCTTCAATAATTGTTGGGGTCGTTGTGAATAACTTCTGGAAATAGTGCAGCCATCTGCTTTCGATTTTGATTGGTTTACCTATGACTGATCGTTGTGCACTTCTACAAAAACTTGTTTGTGGATTAAAGCAATCTCTTGGTTGTTTAATACAAACATATGTCGATCTGGTTTCATATATGTTCATGTTTTCGTTTATCTATTGGATCATGGTGCTGATGGTCAGTCGTTTCTATCTTCGGTGCATTTTTTGGCTTATCGTTAAAGGGTGTTTATTGTTCTACTTTCACCCGAGTTGATTGCTGGATGTATTTTTGTATGCCTGACTCCTGCTTCCTTGCATTTTTTATCATTCCAGTCGTTCCTACTTTTCTTTTATCAATGCCCCAAATCCCAAACCCGGCCGCTTCTGTTACCGCATCTCTTACTATCTTCCACATGGTTTGGATATCATCATTACTTTTTCCCACCTTCAGCGATATGTTGGTACAGATTTCCAGCATTGACATATATGTGGACGTTACTGAGCTATCATTTAGCTTATGTGTCTGATGCCTTGGGGTAGCTAATTTTCCTTGTTTACAGATTTAGGAGATGCGGCATTGGAACTTGACCCTTATGTAGTGGTCTAAGTCGCAAGCTGCGCCACAAAATTATCGCGTATCGATATTGGTGGCCGCTCGTTTTTGTATGAGAAAAAGGTCGATTTACTTATTTATTTATTTATTTACAAAGCCAAACAAGGCAATCACAAAAACGTACTTATATGTTACAATAATAACTTATTTTAATGCGTCAGTTACTTTTTTTTTAAACGTAGTTTTGAGATAGAAGGAGAATCTTACAACACCTTTTAATTGGCTCATTGTGTGCGTAGGTGGTTTTATGTTGCTCTTCATAAAGCAAACGCCTGTTTCTAGTACGTTTAATAGATTCCTTGAACATGAATCTGCTTGATAGTGATGAGACATTTACTATCTTTTTGATTACATCAAAAACAAAGCAGGAGCTTAACATAGTTCTTCGAGATGAGAGCGACGAAAGGTTCAAAATATTTGGTATTTGTTAGTAAGACGGCAAGTTGGGGAAGTCTCTTAGGTCATAAACTTCACGCAAGGCAAAAAAATAAACTGTTTCTGGATAGATTCTATGCGGATGCTGTGAGTCTTAAAGCATGGATTCCAAATAATGCAACCATCTTCAAGGAGAGGGCGTACAAATAACATGTATAGATGCTTGCTCGGGCATGCTGCTTGCATGCCCGAGCAAGCATTGTGATGTATTGAGATTTGAAATTCAACTCTCTGCCGAAAAGAACGGCAAGATCTGAGATCTGGCCAACTTTTTGAAGTGGGAAATTGTTCAGGTTGTAAGTGTGCCTAAATACTGAACTCTTTCTTAAGAAGTTTATAACATAGCACTTCCAACATTTAGCTGAAGTCTTTTATCACTACCCCATTTCATTAACGAATTTATTTTGGTTTACAGAAAGGTGGCTTCAAAATTAGAATTGACGGTGTGCTATAGTTTAAGGTCGTCCGCATACAGAAGATGAGGCAATTCGGAGATAAAGATGTTGAATAAAAAAACCTTGTGGCACTCCTGGAGAGGCAACAATTTTCTTGAGAAAGTGCCCTGAAATTTTATAAACTGTGTTCGCTTATTAAGATATAATGCAATCCAATTCAGTAAGGATACAAAGATGCCAAACTTCAAAAGTTTGGAGATCAAAACTCTATGATCGACTTGATCAAACGCTTTGGTGAAGTGCGTATAAACAGCGTCAATTTCGTTGCCTTTTTTCATCTCGCAGAGAATAGTTGAGGTAAGAAGCATTAGATTGGAAATAGTTGATCGACATTCGTGAAAACCATATTGCTGCTCATTTAATCGTGGCTCAACCAACGGGTTAAGCATGTCACAAATAATTTTTTCGATCAACTTCGGAATAGCTGAAAGTATGGCAATACCTCTATAGTCTGTGATAGATCTCTTATTACCACTTTTGAAAATTGGAGTCAAATGAGAAGACTTCCAGAAAAATGGAAAAGTCCCTCGGGATAAAGACGTGTTGAATAAAATAAGCAGAAGGGAAGTGATCTGATATATAGACTCAACAAGAAATTTAAAATAAGAGAATTAGGTCCAGGTCCCTTGTTAATATCCAGTTCTTTAAAAGCGTTTATGATATCTTCGCTTGACAAACTCATTTCATCAATGAATGGCATGAATCACAGAACACAATACTTCTCAATCATTAAAAATTCGATTGATGGGCATTTCAGAAATATATCAACATGGATCAGAATTAACACGATATCATTTTTATATCAAAACAAGGAGCTATTAAAAAACACTTCTGTACGCAACGAATGCTAATAAGATACCTTGATTTGGTTGAATATGCGACCGTCTGGGAATGCCCACATTCTATTGTAGATATCTCCGTGAGAGAAGTGTGTGGAGCTTACTGTGAAGTAATGTCTATCAGGCATGGCCCGTTGTTGCTGGTCTCTGCATGAAGGCTGTGTCATTCGGTTGCTCCTTTATATGCTGCTTGTCGGCCAGGTTTTGCGTTGAAGTTACCCAGAATATTATTAATGTCCTTTGACGGCAATACATCGACAGTGCGTTCCAGGGTGCTGTAAAATTTGTGCATGATTGGCTCTCCCTTGTTTTCGTGGGCGCGTGACAGTTGACCAGCCAAACATTAAAGAATTCGGTCTTGACGTTTGATCATTCGTTTCAATGTGCTGTCAACAATGAGAATGTGCTGTCAATAATGAGACTCCGAACCCACGGCTTCCCTGCGGTTGCTTTTATATGAAATGTTTTCATTTGTGAATATTTTTTGATTTAGAAATTGGGGCAAGTGTTGGACCACAACAACTTTAATCCAGGAAACTTAGTCAACTGGATATAAAAAATATCGAATTGAACAGTGCTTTGTAGTAAATACATGATATCAAATTATATGTGCACAAACAATTTCTGACATGACTGTATGATCTATACATACGTGTGTAATAACCTAGCTCTTGGCACCCTGCGCCGCTGACGCGACCGGCAGATCCCTACACCCTACGCCTTTAACGCCGACGGTTCGTGGAATGCTTCCACGCGTCGGGATTTTTGACCGCGGTGATGCTATCACTCATCTCGTCAAGTCAATTAACGTAGATTAGAGACAAGTTTTGTAATGTGCTTGGGGTTGGGGATAAATTTTAAAATCGGCCAGGAACACCCTCTTAGTAGACCATCATTTGCTCTCATTTCCTTATGGAGGAGTCGGCGCTGCTGGAAAGGAAAGAGTTCAATAAATAAATTTTTTAATAGATAATTTTAGCTCGCCACTATCGGTCACTTAAGTATACTAATTAAGTTTTTTTTAATAGTTAGGAGCCGTTTTTTGTATACTTTTTAGTACCATTAAAGAACCAAGGATAACAACTATGCGTGGAACAGTGACGAAAGACCCCCGGACTAATGACCAGACACAATCACTATCGAACAACCAGGGAGCCGTGGGCGGGGAAGTTCAAGTTACAGGAGTACAGGCAGGTGCCCCAAAAGCACCCTCAAATACCACCGGAAATGACACGATTTTGTCCTTATTGCAAGGGCTGTCCGCCAGAATAGGACACTTGGAGAGGGATTTCTAAGACCTCAGGAGCAGCCAGCAGCCCAGTCGCGCAAGAACCCCACCGGGCTGTGAGCCGAATCCAAGTGCAGATATGCCAACCTCTAGACCGGTTGAGGATTGGAAGGTCCTTCGAATGAGCTCGGGAATACATCCCAGCACCCCAGAGTATCGACCTCGGTATTATACCGCACCCCCACCGATACCGACAGAGCTTAACTCAGTTCCGTATTGCAGGCCGACTAATGAAGCGGATCATCCCTCGAATTTCGTGACACAAGCCCGAGACCCGACACCACGCATGATGAAAAGTTAGCTACTCAGCTGCACCGGCTTTAACTCGGCAACACCAGTGGACAGGTTCTGGATTCAGGCACTAGTAGACAGTGCGCTGGGAGGAGACTTCTCAGCCTTTCTTTGACACGCGCATCTCTTATTCAGTCGGGATGTTGCCGAATGGTACTGGAGTTTCAAGGAATCCGTAGCATGCCCTGATTGGAATTCTTTCTATGCAGCTTTTCGCAACCACTTCGATGACGGTCTCACTGAATGGGTATTGCACAAATAAATATGGAAGCGCAAACAAGACTCCCACGAACCATTTGACCAGTTTTATATACTACGCCTAAGCACTCGGCTACGAACATCCATGCCCGAGGATGAACTGGTGGAAATCATCAGGGAGAACATGCGTTGGGAGCTTAAAAACAGCCTTCTTCATGTGCTAATATACACCGTGCAAGCCTTAGGCCTCCATGGCCATGGACAAGAGTGACTATATGAAAGGTGAGGAACCTTTCGTCCACAATCTCGCATGACGGAACCTAGTCAACGAAGCAACCATACTGCAAAATTAGTAGCAGCTGATTACATAGAAACGGAGCCGACACATATCCCGAGGAACGGAGTCCACTTGGATCACGAGTCCAAACTAGCAACTAACCGACCTTTCGTAGAGGTAGTTGCAAGCCCTACGGCCTGTTGGAACTGCCGACAACCGGGACACCGGTTCTCTGGATGTCCAGCAGAACCAACGGTCTTCTGATACCGCTGCGGAAAAGAGGACAATTACGCCCCAGATTGCGCAGATTGCAAGTTGTGAAAAAACTTGCCAGCGAGTGCCGCTAACACCCGTCGGCACTCCCAAAACCCGAGCGAACAGATACTGAACTCATTGCCACGGACAACCAAGCCCAGAATACGCCCCCAACCTTGCTGATTTGCACCGCGAATCAGGGGAATGGTGTTGAAGCGAAGGCCCCCTGGCATGTTAAGCCCTTTCATGTTAGACTGCAGGATTATCTAGCTACTCGTCAGTGCATCTTCAATGAGGAGGTGGTCCTAACTACTCCTCCGAGAACGAAGCGAGCCACCCGTCGGATGCGGAGCTTCCGGAGAAGAGTGAGGCAGTCGAGGAAGACGTTACGGGCGATCCAATTAGATGAATTATTGAAGAACGACGTTCGCCCATACGCATCAGTACAGATTCTGCCAAAGCAACTGGTAGGTTTGATTGACACTGGAGCCAGTGTCAACTGCATAGCAGCCAATTTTGCAGGAGAAGCCCTGATGAACCACGTAGATCAAATCCAGCTTTTAACTACCTGGTTAAGCACGGCGGACGGAACTCGTCACTCCATAGTAGGGAAACTTTTGACAGATGTCACCTTTAAAGGTGTGTCCAAGTTTGGCCCGGGCATTATTTTCTAGCACAATACTTGACTCTGTCGCCACCGTCGATGCGACCCTAACTTCTCACTTCGATATGTACTGGATGCCAATCAATAGCTGCGACTTGACTCGGCTATATCGGCTTTTCCGTCGCATGAGAAGGAAAGTCTCGGCAGGATAACCTTGATGTCTCACACGATAGATGTGGGGGGATGCTAAACCTCTCAAACAGAGATATTTTGCCATATCTCCAGCGAAAGAAAAGTCGTTATATGCCGAAGTTAATCAAATGTTGGCACTAGGCGTAATCGAAGAATCACAGAGCGCATGGGCTTCACCGGTCACTTTAGTTGTTAAGCCGAATAAGGTCCGACAATGCTTAGATGTCCGACGTTTGAATGCTGTCACTTTTAAGGACGCATATCCCCTACCGTTGATTGAGGGTATCCTAAGTCGATTACCTAAAGCCCCATTTCATTGCGAGCTTGGAGCTCAAAGACGCTTTTTGGCAAATCCCATTAGATCCTAGCCATTTGGACTGTGTAATGCCCCTCGAACAATGAAGCGCCTTATGGATAAAGTGATACCACCGCATTTACGGCACCAAGTTTTCGTATACTTGGACGGCCTATTGCTTACAACTGAAGCCTTTGATGAACACATCGGCCTGCTTCAGGAAGTGGCTTTGCATATCTGGAAGGCAGCGTTTACCATCAATACCAAGAAAAGTCAGTTCGTAATGACGGAGGTTAAGTATTTGGGTCACATCATTGACCATGGCAATGTTATGCTATATACAACGTCGTCAATTGTCTAAGCTCCGCCAAGTGTATACAGGCCAAGCACATACGCCCATTGTCATTAAAACATGTACTTGTCGACCAACGGCAAGCGTAAAGTCTTCATAATCCATACCATTAGCGACGACGACCATGTACATAAGAAGCTTCGGGGTGTGCTTATAGAATTATCGACAAGCTACGCCCATTGTCGTCAAAGTATGTACTTGTCGACCAACGGCAAGCGTAAAGACTTCATAATTCGATCTACATAAACCACAACATTAGCGACGACAACGACCATGTACATAAGAAGCTTCGGGGTGTGCTTATAGAAATATCGACAAGCTACGCCAAGTGTTATACTGCATAAGCCATAACATTAGCGGCGACAACAACCATGTACATGAGAAGCTTCGGGGTGTGTTTCCAGCGGAGTGACACTGTGCTAAACCCTGCCTTCAAACCATTTATTAAATTCGCCACAAAGCTTCACCATGCGAGTAGAGAGACGTGCGCGGAGGAAGAAGTTTACGTGGAACGAGAACGCACGTTTCAACTACTCAGCGAATTTAGGGCGAATTGAGGCCGCAAGAATCGTTTAAAAGACAATTGATCGAGCGAGAAACGGCGAGTAGTAACAACAGCGGTTACGGTTTTGTACGCGAAGTGTATTCCGCCGCGAAGTAATCAGCGAGGCCAGAAAGTATAACGAGTTCCGGTACAATTGCAGGAAACCAACACAACAGTTAGATGGTGAGGTGTAGGCTTGAGCCGCGAACCTCATTCGGCTTGGATGCGTTTTTACGCTGCGTAGCCACCATCGATTAATTCCTACTTTCTTCCAGGCATCCTCCGTCCGAGTAGATACAGTGTAGAAAGATGTTAAAATAATTAAAGAAGTGTAAAAGCAATTGATTTAAAATATAAAATAAAACTAAATCGTTTAATTATGTAATTCTATTTCTTTTTGTTGATCTGGTATTAAATGGACAGAGTAGCAGGTAAGTGGTGAATGAGGAGTTCTTTCCCCGGGAGCCTTGATGATGTGTGTTGGATACACATCAAATGTGCTCCCAGTTCATACCAGTATACATAGGGTATACTGGTTATGTAACAAAATTGGCGCAGCCTACCGACCTGGACAAGACACAAGCGATTGATGCTTTTCCACGGCCTAAGCTCACCAAGCAGTTACGCCGATTCCTAAGTTTATGCGGATGGTACCAACGATTCGTATGTGATTATGCAACCATCACCACATCCTTGAACGACATGCTGCGTAAGGGACGAAAGTTTATGTGGGAAGAGCCCAGCGTGCGAGCCTTTGAAGAGATAAAAAAGAGTCTGACAACAGCCCCCGTACTCCATAGCCCGGACTTCGGTAAACCGTTCTCATTCCAATGTGACGCTAGCCAACATGAGGTGGGAGCAGTCTTAGTCCAGGTTATGCAAGACGGCGAGGAGATGCCCATAGCCTTTATGTCACACAAGAACTACACTGCTACAATGCTTTGCGGCGGTGTTGGTGGTGAAACGTTTTCGAGCATATGTTGAGCGACACACCTTTGAAACCGTTGCGGATCATGCGCCCCTGAAATGGCTGCTGAGTCAAACTGACCTCCATGGACGTTTGGCTAGATGGGCCTTGAATTTCCAGGCGTTTGACTTTGCAATTCGACACCGGAAAGATGCCAACATGTGGTACCCGCAAAGGAGCCGAGTTGGCCCAGGAAAACGACAGCCCCCTATTGATCGACCTGGACCATCGCGCCTTCAAGTTGGCAGGCTACACCCAGCTGATGTATACTATTCAGAGCCAGTTACCACAGCTGCCAGAACTGCGGAATTTATATACGGGTGGGACACGCATCCGGAGACCCCATACAAGAAGAGGAACAGTGGAAGTTATGGGTGCTTGAAGAATTGACCATCGATCTTATTAGGTGTGCTCATGACCACCCACTGAGTTCGCACGGCGAAAACGGTCGTACTCTGGGGCAGCTGAAAACCTATATCTTTTAGCCTAAAATGGCACAACAAATAAAAGCGTATGTAACTACCTGTGAATTATGTAAGTGTACCAAAGCGCCAAATTTTGTCCTTCGGCCTCCGATGGGTAGGTTTGAGCTACCTGAGCGTGTGTTTCGGCGCTTGTATATCGATCTTATCGCTCCTTATCCTCGTTGTCGTAGTTCTGGACCAACTGTGAAAATTTCCAATCATTAAACCGATTCGTACAATGCATACCGGCCCGATAGTCAGCTTCTTGGAGAAACGCGTCTTCCATGTATTTGGAGTACCGGAATATGTTGTCTCTGACAACGGAGTCCAGTTCACCTCGGGTAGATTTCGGGACCTGACGGGCAAGCATGGTATTACTCACCAGCGGACTTAAGCAAATGCGTCCGAGCAGCTAAATTGGACACTCCTCGCTGCTATTCATGCCTATGTCCATCCGGATCAGAAAGGCTGGGACCGCCGGATTTCCGCCATTACCTGTGCTCTGCCCTCTTCATACCACATCGCTACAAGGATCTCACCTTACTTTGCCGTGTTCGGCCAGTACATGATTTGCCACGGTAAATCGTACCGGCTGTTGCGACGGTTAAAATGTTTGGAAGGCCCAATAGTGGCTCTGGAGCCGCACGAGAAACTCCGAATACTACGAGACCAATTCCGGGAGAAGATTGAAGATAGCAGACGTGCAGGGGAGGAGCGTTACAACCTGTGATCTCACCCTTCTGGTTTATGGGATGAGATTTATAGACAGAACTTTAGGCAGAGGGAAGTGGCCCGGCACTACAATGCGAAATTGGACAAAAAACTCGGGTTCTGCAGGTATCCCACGTATCCCACGCAGTATCTCATTTCTGACATGTCCGGAACAGAACTGGGTGTCTACCATGCCAAAGACTTACGACGTTGAATCAGACCATCCCCAAGAAGTTTCTTTGGTTGGTATTTTCCGATTGGCATTGTTCACCACCACCTGGGCCTGTAAACCGCACATAGCGATCTCTTCTTCCAGAACATACCTTTGGAATGTTAGCCATCAACCCAGCACAGGCCTAACACGGGTAGACTCAGCTTACAGCTTGGCCTCCTGTCCTTCAGTCCCCCCCATGACTGGGTGCCATTGTGGACACTGCCCTGTAATAACCTAGCTCTTGGCGCCCCACGCCACTGACGTGACCGGCAGATCCCTACACCCTACGCCGACCCATATACCCTACCCTACCCACTGAGGTCGACGGTTCATGAGTGACTTTTAAACTACACGCTGCCACTGAACCGCAACTTGATGTGTGTGACAAAATCATTACACGCGCCACTATAATACTTCATCCGTCTTAATCTTTCTCAGGAAACAATCTATTTCTAACTATTACAAAAGGGATAATACTTCTCATTTGAAAAATTGTCCTTGATGGCGAATATTTCACCTTGTATACAACTTAATTGCAATATTTCCAATCCCCCAGTTGATCATAATCCAAACCATGTATACTCATCCTACTGATCACTTAAAAATTATAAATGAATAAGATCTGAACGGTGTATCCACCTCTTCTCATCTCAAAGGCCACTAGCTAAGCTTAGTTTTCCTGCTTTCCTTTTTGGAGTACAAAAGTAGATTTTCAACTTAAAATAATAATATTGCAATATACTATTTATCTTACACAGAGCACACTTATTCGCGTACAGGTGTGTATCAATAAAGTCCTCAAGCGTGTTTTAAAAAGAGCAATGCAGGATAAAATCTCATCAAGTGGTAGATACTTGTGTGTATCTTTCTTCTGGAATGCGAATAAACGCGCCCATATGTATGCATAGCATTTTCATTTTTGTTTAAGGCTCCCCAGGGTGTATTTCGCACTCAGTCTGCCAGTTTTGTGTGTGTATATAGACAAAAGATGTTTGTATCCACGAGTATAGGTATCTGTGCAGACTCAAGGATATGGCATGGCATCTTTTTGTTTAAAGAATTTCAAATGAATTGCCAGGGTCAATTGAACAGCAGTGACTTCTCTAGTGTAGGGGGAGGGGAGAGCAGATTGTTAGTAGAAGTCCGATCAAATTATTAATTTACTGATTTCAGAGATTCCTCCTAGATAGGAGACTGCAGAATATTCTCTTTCTTATCATTGGCACTAATTATTTTATTTTTTATACTTTACCTCCAATGCTCGCCTTAAAAGTAAAATAATTGAATTTCAAACTTGAAATTGATGAATTGGCAATTACATATCGCGAACAGTTTCAACAGTCCCATTCCATATCCGTCCCCATGGAATTTCCCACGAAATGAAACGAAACCAGTATGGTTTCACTTCGAATGGATGCACCATGCTGACTTAGGGAGAAGATTCCCATTAACTTCCCTGTGGTAGGAATTTCCCTTTCTATTTAAACTCATACTCAACGACCTCTAACTTTCCGGTAAATGTCTTTGAGCAATTTCCAAACCCTTCCGTTTATTGTTGTTTTTCCTTTCTTTCAGCGGGAGGTGACGATGAGATTCAGCAGAGTTTAAGTCTTCAGTATGAATCCAAGGACGAAAGTGCTGCTACCATGAGTGACGACGACGACGACGGTGTTAGCGACGATGACGAGAAAACTTCGTGTGTTAACGGTGATGGTAAGTACAAAAGGAAAAGTGCTCAACATATTCGACACAACTAAAATGTTCCTCAGATGAAAATCTATGTCTTTAAGCCAAAAAGCATTATCCTTGAAATTTAGCAATTGTAATAAAAATGCTAATGTCCAGACTGTGTAAGTTGCGACGACTCTCAGCCACTCATTCTTCCATCCTAAAATATAATTTTACACGAACGAACTTTGCGTACATGTACTCGTAAGACGGTCTCGCAATTCCCTGTATAAGGGATACAGTTCCAGGAAGGATGTGTCTTTGGGGAGCTGATACCAATGTCATTTCTAAATGTGATCTAGTATGTATTGCGTTCGATGTGCGTAAGGCTCTTCCACTCTATATCGCATTGCTGTTACAATGGCACTTGGGTGTATAGTTTCGTGCCATCATTGGCTCCCCAGGGAAATCCTGTGCTCAGAACATTACCATCGCCGACGCCGAGCATTCCGGTTAACGTCAGGCAAAAGAGCTTTTGTAGCAAACAACCCCCTCGGCTGCCAACGAATATCACATGCCAGGCCGAGAATCTCTCATTCTCATTCTCTCGATCTGCCTCTCTCATATAAATTTATATTTATGTGGTACCTTGGGAGCAACAGTGTCGGGTGAAAAGTGTACACATGTGTTGTGGGATGTGCTAAGCACAAGGAGAGTTTTAGACAGTTGTAACAGTGGAATGAAGGTGTAACTTTTCCTTATGAGATATTTATATAGTACCTGGATTTATGTTGTGGGGTAAGATGACTATGACCGTAGTTTTGATGTGAGTAGGAAAGTGTAGTGATAATCAAAGGACGTGCGAATGCATGAGGATTAGATAGTGTGAGGCTTACCAGAAACGGAGCGCTAATAAGCGCCAACAGCACATTCAATCTATGAGTGCATTTCAGGATTTTAAGAAAGTAATGCTATCAAGCCTTGTCGTGCTCTCAGGAATTGTATATTCGAGAATCATACAACTTTTTTGAATCGTAACTTGGAATGTAAAGAATGCTTCGTCGAATTAATGGAGTTCGATCAATATATAGACGTAACCCTTTAAAAAATTGCACAGAAGATAGTCGTGTTTGGTATAGTTGAAATTTTAGAAAAACCCTCATTCAGTCCTTACCTCATCATTAATATCAAAATTTTAAGGAGACGAGACAAAACACCGTATATGGTATCTCCTCGCAATTGTAACTCTTAATTAAAAAACTGAAATAAATACAAAGGTAAATTTTTATTTGTGATCTTCTTTTTCGTAGCACTACAGCCCCTCTTGGGCCTTCGCTTCCTGCAAATTGCATCTCGAACTGTCTCGCTCCATTGACCGCGTCCTCCAATTTCCAAATCTGAGCAGCGACGAGCTGTCTGCTTCGACCGAGTCAGACCATCGTTTCCTCGGTTTCCCCACTTTCAACTTCTAACATATTTGTTATTGTTGTACTCATAAAGGCCTACATTCATGACTTTTTCAGATTTTTCGGATGTAAGGTGTCCATCAAGAGGAGGTACGCAAAAAGTTCGTACATTTCCCCTCCCCCTGCCCCCCACGATACTGATAAGGCAATTTTAAGACTTGTTTTGAAAAGATCTAATTGAGACCTTTCCTATGGTACCCTACTCGACAACCAATGGTGACATTTTTTTTTGAGGGGTCACCTCCCTATATGGGGAGACCCCTTAAACCCCTTTGAAAAATCTTTCCACCCAAAGACTGGCAAGAAGTCACCACTTCTGACCTTTCCACAAAGTTTCACGGCTGTAGCCTCTATAGTTTCCGAGAAAAAGTGCTGTGGCATATAGAGGGATGGACGGACGGACACAGGTCGTGATTGCAAACAGGCCAGAATTGATCAATAGAAAAGTCGTTGTCTTCCATCATGACAATGCCAGACCACACACATCTTTGATGACCAGGCAAATATTGACAGAGCTTGGCTGGGAAGTTTTGATGCGTCCACCGTATAGTCCAGACCTTGCACCATCAGACTACCATTTGTTTCGGTCTCGGCAACCTTCATTAATGAAAAGAAATTCACTTCAAAAAGGGACTGTGAAAACCACTTGGTCAAGTTTATCGCCGATAAAACACAGAAGTTCTACACAGATGTAATAATAGCTCTACCCGAGAAATGGCAAAAGGTCATAGATATGTTAACAATGGACAATGTGTACTTAAATAAAATCCATTTCATATAAAAGAAATATTCAATCGAAAAATGACAAAAAAAGGCTCAATACCTTTTAGACTTACCAATATTTGCGGATGCTTGGGTAAGGGTCCATGTTTCACACTCACAGCATAACACTGATCTTATCACAAATTTATATACTTGGAGCTTTGTTTTCCTGTGTATGCAGCTGGTCTTCAAGATCGTCAAAATTGAAAATATATTTTATTTGCGTGCTGTATTCTTCGGCTTATTTCGTCTCTATCATTACCCGGTTTCGTGATTTTGGCGCCTTCATAGACAAATTCTCCCATATTTTCGATACTGTATTCGCCCAGTATGATATTTTGTTTAATTGAGGAATTTCGCCTTGACTGCATCATGAACTTTGTTTTATTTTCATTGATTTGTAGGCCTATTGCTTCGCTGTCGAGTTACAGGAAAAGTTCTTTGGCGGTTGTTAATGACCGTGACAAAATGTTGATGTTGCCCGCATAAGCTACTATTCGGCTCAACTTATCTAGCAATGTACCTCGTATATCGACAGGTACTGTCCTTATGACGTACTCCAGAGCCAAATTGAGTAGCAATGGGGCCAGCCCATCTCCCTGCTCTGGTCCGATATTTGTGTAAAAGGCACCGGTGAGTTGGTGATTAATGCGGACATGGGAGGTTGTCGACTTCATCGTCATTTTGGTAAGACGGACCAAATTGGTTGGGATGCCAAGGTCAAGCATCATTTGGTGCAGTACGTTACGATCAATACTGTCGTACGCTTGCTTATAGTCAACGAAAGTTTGATGTACGTCTATGTTGAACTCCCAGCATTTTTCAAGTACCTGCTTGACTGTAAACATTGGCCTATCGTCGATCTACCTGTTCTAAAGTCACCGTAATACTCCCCAATAATACTACAACACCGGAAGAGTGGACATCGCGAGGTTCCTTGAGGAGCTCAAAGCAGGTGCACCGCTGCAGGGAGATTCGCAGGGGACGGAAGAACTGGCAGCTCAAGACATGGGGAACTTAAGTATGAGCATCATTACGGCTCCTTGCAACGCTTCTATGCACCGTCAAAAACCCCGACACAGCAAACCCCCAGTGTACTGGTGGTCAACTGAAATCGCTTAAAAACGAAGGAAGTGTCACAAGCTTCGGTATGAGGGTCAACGGGCACGGAACCGTGACGAGGAATGCAATCGGTGTCCTACGGAGACTTTGTAAACATGATGCGATAAAGATGGACGAGATAGTGCGGGAACTTTTCTCCGCCCATCCCGTCCGAGTTGATGCTGTCTATGGTGAAACAGCAGTCAAGTGTCCACTCTTCACATAGCCGGAACTGGAAGAGGCAGTCCTTTCACTGAAAGCGAGGAAGTCTCTAGGTCCAGATGGCGTTCCAGCTGAGGTGTCATCCTGACTTGCCGCTTCGCACATTCAACGGTTGCCTACGGGACGGGGTTTCCCCAGTAAGATGGAGGGTGGCGAGGCTCGTGCTGATCAGCAAGGGGAAGGGAAATTCCAGGTCGCTGTCTGCATATCGCCCGTTATGCATACCAGACATGGCTGGTAAAGTGCTCGAGGTCCGGACTTGTGGAATGTGTTTACGACAGGCTTTTGAGACTGGAGATGCCAGATGGGTCGCGCTTGATCAGCTATGTGGATGATATTGCGGTTCTGGTCGCTGGGTGCACTGCTGAACAAACGTGACTTAGGCTAGGTAGGCTAATGCGTCGAGTGAGAGACTGAATGACTGCTTGAGGAATCAGTTTAGCATTGGAGAAAACCGAGGTGGTCATCTTGACAAAAAAGAGAATCCCTAGAGTAAGGATGATCAGTATTGGAGACATATTAATCGAATCGAAGCCAGCGGTGAGGAAGTTTGGGCTACTGATCGACTTGAAGATGAGTTTCTCTGAGCAATCAGGGTAACGGCTGAGAAGGCTGCTTCGGGAGTATCAGCTCTAAGTAGACTTGTGGCCAATGTAGGGGGGCCCAGCTCATCAAGAAGACGCCTTTTGATGAGTGCTGTATGCGCAGTGCTACCGTATGGAGCAGAAATATGGGGTGACGATCTCAGTAAGGAGGCATACTGAAAACGCTTGGTACAGGTACAGAAAAAAGGAGCACTGAAGATTGCATCTTCGTGTCCGACAGTCTCTGATTTGGCGATGAAAGTTATTGCAGGCGTGATACCTGTTGTCCTCTTTGCTAGAGAGCGCGCCGCTATCTACCTGCGTCAAAACGAGGATGAGAGGGAGATGGTTGTCCGCGAGGAGAGACAGCGCTCACTCAACAATTGGCAACAGTCTTGTGTGAATTGCACGAAGAAAAGGTGGACTGCGTGCCTCATTCCGGATGTGAGACCGTGGCTAAATCGAAAGCATGGTGAGACTCACTGCTACCTGACCCAGTTTTTGGGTGGGCATGTGTAGTGAAAGTAGATATGAATGTCCGTAAAGGACTGCAGCGATGGTCTGCTGCCTCCGTGAAAGAGGATGGTAATATCAGCCGAGATTGGCCTTGTCTGGGGACGCGTGAATGCGCTAGCAGGATAGTGTTTCGGTGTCATGGGGCAAGTTCATTCCCCCTGCTCAAGGACCCACTACAAAAGAATTTCATGTTCACGAATTCTTGGGTCTCAAAAAAAAAGTCGACCAAAGTCGAAAAATGGAGGTAACTGCTGAAGGCGAAAATTGCTTGGTCAGAGAACAGGTCGAAAAGAGTCATAACAGACGGACTTGGGGAGACTTCTTCATCACCAGACGATTTTAATGGCCCACAAATGAAGGTGGGGCAACCGGATGGATGTGGTGCCAGCTCGCACCCGCCCAACCGGATCAAGATCCAAATGTTGACGTGGCCGTATATTTCCCGTTTGAGCGGAAAACTCATGCAAACACACTTTGCATGAGCCTTCCCATCAACGAGAAATATAGATGTGACCAATTTATGTCATAGAATTATGTGATCGGGTCACATAGCCCTATGCCATAAAAAGGTCACGTGAGCAAAAGGCCACTCAACCCGGCAAGAGCCCCTGAAAACAACAAAATAGGTGGAGCTAGCCCGATTGCTAGCCATTTTCAGTGAACCGCCTTCCATCGTAGCGGGTCCTATACCCGGTCAGAGGGGCAGAATGAAAAGACCGAAGGGTATATTTTAACAATTTATTTTATTATTCAGATAACTCAATTCATGAAATCTAAAAAAAATGACAGAATTGTTATTAAACAGATTTGTATGTGTTATTTAGAAGGGAAGTTAAAATCAATAATAACAGCACTTTTAAATAAAATTTATCCTGGAATATAAATAAATTATTTGTGGCTGCAATTGCTATTATATAGTATGACCAATATTGAATGAAACAAATTTAGAAAAAGAACAAATTTAAAAGAAAAGAAATGAAACTAAAAGGGTACTTAGATGGGGTGGGTACATCCGCAATTATTTCCGCTAATGATATGTAAATCCTGGATTTATAAGCAATCATTGAAAAAATGGTTAAAGATGAAATTTGAATTTTGAATTGGCTGTTTTTCTTGACACAATAGAACACAAAAAATTAGCTGTTCAGAACCACAGTAGGCAACAGACGAAAATACGCGATGATAGCAGGCAATATTCACACAGGCATCACTGTTCAGCATCGACAGAATTACCTCTTTTTTTTAAAGTTGAACACTACTAATGTGTGGAAATTGGTTTCCTCAAATAGCTCGCAAGTTCAACTTTCTATATCAAGACGAGAATCCAGCCTACCTCAATCGGAAAAAGCCACGGATATTAAGTCTTTCGATGTCGACACTTCAATTGCAACTCGATCTGCGCGTTTACTCCTCCCGACATCGATCACCATGAAATCCATAAATTGTACTGCCGTCTGCGAAATCTACGGAGCAATTGTTGCAGTTCATGTTCATCTCAAATGCGGCGATAGAAAATGACAATCTCATGTGGTAGCAAATTATATTGGTGGCAGGAGCTTCTCGGGGTTATATGTTTCAATTACTGTTGATTCCAGCTAGGAAACAATTCGTCCCGCGTAACAATCAAACAAACCATTTGAACATTACCTCTTTCAAACAATTTCTATTTAATAGAAGGACGGCACTTTCTTTTCCTTTGTTATTTTCAACATCGTCACTTCTCGCACCAGTTTTCGTGACTTTTCAGTCTTCCATTACTTCACAGAATCACCTATCCCTGTAATCCAATAATCCAAATCATAGATGTGAACGAAGGCCGTTTGTATCCAATCGTTTGCAATCCACAAACGGGTAACGCAATAAGTTCCGAATTTTTCAATTATATAATTAGCGGTGCCTCCACTTCGAGCGGGATTGCCATAACATTTTTCGGGTCATTTTCACTAGGCGATCACTCCACAATCTCGCGTACAAACTCCGAAATTCTTTTACGCGACAACGAAACCGATTTTTGTATTCCGCGTTTTATTTTGATTCGCGGATTAATTACAAGCTTGAAAATAATTAAACAGATGCGACGTCTGTCTGTCCGCTTCATTCTCGTCTTGCTATTCTTTCCTCCCACGTGATCCCGGTTGCGATCAGAAACGGAATCTCCAAATCGACGCAAAAGAGCCTCCTCCCAATATTGCCTGTTAAAGATACCGTCAAGCCAACTTGATCCTATCTCTCATTACTGCACATTATTATACGAGTACAATGAATCAAGATCTGATTCCGAACGCACAATCAGCTGCAGTATCCTCTCACTCACTAACGCTGATCAAGTATGCTTGTATAAGATTGGCATGCAAACCAGTTCAACACGTTTATGATAAAAGTATACAAACCACTTGTTTAACAAGTTTACTCATTTAAATACTGATTTTCATTTTGTTTGCATTGTTTATTACGGTCAATCGAGTTGTAGAACGATATAAATCAACGTTTGAATTAATATTTAGCCACTTCAATAAGTCTCTTGATTTTTTCTCATTTGTTTTCCTATGTAACAAAAACGATTAATTCTTGATCTAATGGTTTTCTTTTAAATCTCGTTTTAATTAGTAAGCGTTTTGCGACACAATGGACCATCAATGAAAATAATCTCTTTCTATTTTAATTTTCATAACTGGTGCAATATTATTCATACTGCATAGATTTTTCAAATATTGAAATTCGATTACTGTTCAAATGTAAATTTGTTTTATAGTAAGTATATTCGCATTATTTATTCTTGTATTCTTGTTCACATTAACTTTTTGATATCTTCACATTTTACGTAAATTAAAATTATCACAATTTGATTAACATATGAACAGCGATATTCCATTCGGTACGTAATCAACAAACAATTATACATATTAACGAATGTTTGCACTAGGTTGAAATGAATACGAAACAAACGAATTGATATCAAGAGTTCACACTTTGCTTAACATGATGATTACATTATTTCAAAGATTCTATTGATGTATGCATTTCCTAGATAACTATCCCTACTCTTATTTTCACATCTTTCAACTCGATTTCATTTGCACCTTAACATGGTTAGAATTTTAGTCTATTTTTTTGTGTATATAATTATCTAATATCAGAAAAGGGCACTAGGTGTGAACAATGGTGCTTCAATACAATTTTCTTTTAGTTTTGATTGATTGGACTTTCCTATTATTACCTTGGATAGGAGGGTTTTCGAGCAGTTTACTTGTATGACTGCCTGCACAAGATTGGTAAGTCCATGCCCCCGGTTGTCGGTTTTGCCCAGGAGAGGAAGACAATGCCTGC
This sequence comes from Odontomyia ornata, assembly GCA_963969285.1. NCBI lineage: Eukaryota > Metazoa > Arthropoda > Insecta > Diptera > Stratiomyidae > Odontomyia > Odontomyia ornata. The sequence continues at coordinate 46,204,803 of OZ017742.1, forward strand.
CACACTTTTTTTGCATGCATGAAATGGGACAGGCTGCGAAAGGACCTCTACAGGGAGACGGAAGATCTCACCCCGAAAAATATAGTCACGGTGATGCTCGAATCGGTTGGCAAATGGAACCAGGTGGCACATTAGATACGGGCAGTTCTAAAAGATAAAAGGGATTCACAGCAACCGGGGGCGTTGAAGATGGTGGATCGCTTGTCTGGCACTTTCTATTCTCTTCTCCCCTTCTGCTAGAAGAGGGATGCTCCAGCAGCTTTAAGGCACCTCACGGCGTAACAAAACGAGACCTCGCCCGAAGTAATGTGTCAAACGGTCCCAGGCTAGGTAGTCCAGTCCAGTCGCCTTCTTGCGAGCATGGGAGTCCCACACTCTGTGCGTATTCACCTCCCTTCCACAAAAAAATAATACTATTGGTGTATGGTTTGATTTTATTTTCTAAGATCTTTGAATATATTTTGTACGCTGTAAAAAGTTGTAAAATGCCTCTGTAGTTTTTGCACCGCAACTTATCGCCTGTTTTTGTGAATAGAGAATAGAATTGATTGACCACTCTTCGGTATAAGTTTTTGTTGCCAAATATGCTAGATGACTGTATGAAGGGCTTTCTGAATAACGCTGCCGCCATATTTAATAAACAGCAGTCCGCGTGGTGTAGTGGTCCGAGCACTCAACCTGTAAGCCGAAGGTATCTGGTGCGAGTCTCGTTGGCACCAAAGAGATTATGCTCAAGTGATTCTTCGGACGGACTATAAGCGCGTTCAGCTATGATACGTGCTGGTTTAAAATCAAAACGTATCGCAGCTGGGTGGACGGACATATGACCAAAGCGTGATACTGACCATATCGCCATGTGATGTGCCAATACATTCGATCATGATAAGGAGATACTCTAACCATCTCTAAGCGAAGGCCCGAAAGGGGCTGTTGTGCTACAAAAAAAAAAATATTTAATAAGCTCGACTAGAATCTCATCGATGCCTTACTCTTTATTATGATGTTGCAATGTCATCACTTCAGAGCGTGGTTTCACGCTTTTCACTGCTTTGTATGCTTGTCTTGTGTTGTTGCACACTAGATCTACATCGATACTTTTCGATAAATCAACATCGCATTTTGGTTTTTAATTCAAATCACGAATATCTTATTTGCTTCTCTTCTGAAATTTTTATAGTGGTATTCCTTCAACCTGGTTTTCCTGCCTAAATATTGTTTGTACGCCTAATTCTTCTTATTCAAAGCATTTTGGAATTCACAATCGACCCAATCATGCATTTTTGCCAGGCTTAAAATCTGGTCGTCTGTTTTACCAAGGTCTTAATTGCTACTTTCACTTTCACCCACAGCTCGATGTTGGTTTTCAGCGATAAATCTGATAGGATGGGAGCCAGCTGGTTGCGGAGGGTTTCCGTTTGCTACAAACGCCGTTTGGAGCCAGTTGAACCTTGTCAAATATCTGTATAGGACTGATCTCCACCGAATATGTCTTTGACATTGACATTGGTAGGCTATTCCAAATAATGGTTCAAGTCACAATTGGCTCCTCGGTATGTATGAACATGAAGTATGCTCGAGGCCCACCTTTGTTGGATCAAAACACGGCCGATCTGATTTTGTGTGTTGCCATCCGGTGACACCCAGGTTATTTTATGTTTGCGTTGATGTAGCACGGAAGTGAAGATTATGACTAGATAGATCTCTGCTACATGTGAAGTCAATCAGAGGTGCAGGCCGTTGGAAAAAAATGTAAAGCAAACGATTTCGAAAGAAATTATAAGTGCTGGTTGCACTAATGACAGTTGAAACTATTTTGCGGTGCTGGAAAGGCTGACAGAAGCTGTGGAAATTTAAGAAAATAGCAAAGATAAGGATAGTAATACGAATTTGATTCAATGCTTAAAAAATAAAAACAAAGAGAAAAAGCCAACCAGCATTTCTGCTGGCTCCTGGGGTGAAGTCAGCAATCTGCCGATAAATGTATTCCTATTGGCAGCCGAAAACAAAATGAACAGTTTTAAAATTAAAACAAATGAAAGTAGGAGAACAGTCCTTCTGCCAGAAGGGTATTATAATACCCACACTACTAGGACCAAAGAATATTGTCATCATATGTAGATCATAAAGTATTGTTTAATTTGTAGTTTTACCACGAAAATAAAATTTTTAAATGTATCATGAAAATACAGTACTAAATAAAGCGTTTACGCCTCACTTTCATAAGAAAAAACTCCTCTATTAATTGCTCAAATCCAAACTCTTCATTATTCAGAATCTTGGCTTCAATGTTAAGAAACGCGAAGACTTCAATTTTTCTTCCTTTAGGGTAGAACGTAAATATGACTTAACCCTTTTTAATGACGAAAACAACCTTTCGGCGGAATAGTTGGTAGCTGTAGTACACAAAAATTTACATTCTCAGAGCTATATCTACATTAGGAAATGTATCCTGGAAGTTCACCTCTCTGAGAAGCTTGCTCATAGAAATAGGTGTGGCTTTAACATTGTTGCAGTAATACAACTTTGAAAAATGCACGCACTCACTTCCAAATGATGACTCCTAGATCATTATCGTAAAGTTTTGTAGTTTTGCTGCATCTTCTATAATCACAGATGGTTTTGAGTTTGAAAGGTTAGAAAATATTGAAAATCTATCAGCTGCTACAGCGTATGCTTCTTTTTTTTTTAGAATTTCACTTCTGAGTTTGTCGATAATGACATAAAAGGTTTCTACTTAAAACTTTTATCTTCCTGTAAGAACAACTTCTTCTCCACTCTCTTCGTCTGGATGACGTTTTCTCTTCTGCAAGCGTTTAAAAGAAGTTTTGTAATCACCCTTACATCGATCCGTTGCCTTCTTTTCGTATACATCAAACATATCACGAAAAGAGCTTATATACGAAGTGTGCCAACTAAGTAATGAGGCTGATTCCATGAAAACCGTATATGTAAAAGTTATTCTACAACTCTGCCATCCCCTTCAAAGTAGTGCCCCTTGGGCAGCTATACAACGAATTCAGCGTGTTTTCCATGCTTCGTAACATTTCTGGAACGCTTCTACTGGAATGTCCACGAGTACCCTCGTCACGGCCACCTAAATGTCCGTTTTCGACTCAAAATGGGTTTCTTTGACCACCGATTTTGTTCTGGGGCACAAAAAAACGTCACAGGGTGACATATTGGGTGCATAAGGCGGCTGTTGCAACGCGGTGATCCCTTTGGAGGGCAAATACTAGGACACGCTGAGGGCGGTGTGGTTCTTTGGAACCATCTTCGCGCACAACTTTTTCATCCCAAAATCATCGGTTACTGATTATTTCACGGTTCACACCCAGTTCCGAGGCCAACATTCGAACTGTTAAATGCCGATCTTCATGGATTAGAGCGGGCACACGCTGCGCATTCGCATCAGTCCACATCTCGACTTGTCTCCCACTCCGCGCTTCGTCTTCCACGCTTTCACGCCCTTCCTTAAACTCTTTATGCCATTGAAACTCCTGGGCACGACTAAAAGCACTATCACCATGCACTTTCACAGTTTTGCGTACATTTCCGAAGCTGTTTCGCCTAATCTGGCGCAAAATTTTATCGCGACGCGCTGCTCTTGATTTCGTTTCTCCATTTTCGTGACGAGCACCACCAACACACGTCTACTCAACACGACACAGCAGGCGAACTAAACAAGCTAGAGCAATGGTAAATATATCAATGGAAAGAAGAAGGATGCCGGGGAAGGGAATTTCAAGGTCGCAGGTTTACCACAAGCGCGGTAATAAAATTAGTCTCATTACTTAATTGTCACACCTCGTATTCAACAAGAGAACTATAAAGTCGATTCGCTCTTTCAATGGACGTATCAATACTTTGGAGATTTTCACTCGCTTTTCTTAACCATACTAAAATATCAATCCAAATCTCCAACATCAATGCATTTTCAAACCAGTCCATGCCGTTCAAAATACCGCAAGCTTCATTTCTCACAACAGGTTTTTCATACGGGTCATTTTGGTAAAAACAGCTTCCCAGTTTTCACACAAGCTTTTGTAAGCATGTATTAGATAAACACTTAACAGTTTTAGTTTTCTGTACCTGGCACTGCATTGACTTCTCCCAACGATTTTTATACGCTGTGATTGTTTACATTTTGTACTAAATTGAAAAACGTCCATCCCTTGGCAGTCAGTGATGTTAACGGGCAGTGAATCTAAAACATTTAATACAGTGTCTGCCAAATTCTCTGATTTGTGTCTGGAATTAGGAACAAATAATAAGAATCGTTCAACAGGTAAACCATCTTTTCCAACAGACCTTATTACAAAAGACAATTGGTGGGTGTGAGAGATATCAACAGTTGAATCTACTTTTACTGAGAAGTATTTGGCACTCCTAATTTCATCAACGATGATCTTCTTGACTTTACTAGTAAGTAAATTGACAACTTCATCACATATTGTTGAAGAAAGGAAGGAGGTATTTCCTGGCCCAGGATAATCGTGCCGTTGAATGTGATAAGCCAGGAAGGGATCAAATTCAGCAATTAGCTCTAATGACATCATAAACTCTCTATTGTGCAAAGAGACCAGTTTTTCATCATGACCCCAAAAAGGGCGGCCTGTGCTTGTCAATTTTTTCACAACCGCAAAAACTCTAAAAATAACTCTTCTCTAGTATTTTGCTTCAGCTTCTACATACGATTCATAATGACTTGTAACAGTTCCTAAGCACATCTAACTAACAACTTTTATGGTCTTGCCGAGAAAATACATGCAATATTTTTCCAGTCTGATATATGTAGCTACAGTAGCAAGATTTGGTCTTGTGGAGGCCACATATTTTGAGCCGCAAAGCTTGCACGGAGCACAGAAAACGGAACCTTTACATGGAGAATAAACTAAATAGTCTCTTTATATTATCTCTCCGTTGATTAGTTGACGATAAAAAGCACACTCTGTTAAATATCTTATTTTTTCTCCAATCTTCCTATTGGACTTTGAAAAATCACTTTTTTTTATTCTGGCTAATAAAGGGTGGTCCAACCAAAACGCGCGATGTTAATTGTAAATAAAATCAAAAGTTTTCAGATAATAATGTTAATATTTTTTATTATAATAGAAGAATTTATGACAATTATGTGTGCAACAAAATATCGCCCAAATGCTCGCAACGCCTATGGTGGCATATTTCTATCCGATGGTCCATATTTTCAATGACTCTGAGACAATGTCGTTAATGTGCTGAATCGTCCCATCCTTTAGCTATTGAATTGTTCTTGGTTTATTGACGTACACTTTTTCTTTTGAATATATCCCCAGAGAAAGAAGTTCAACGGTGTCAAAGCACATGATCATGGCGGCCAATTAACATCGCCGCAACGTGAGATAACACGGCCATTGAATTTCTCGCGCATAAGAGCCAATGTTTCATTGGCAATGTGGAAAGGGGCACCACCTTGTTAGAACTACATATCTGCCAGGTCCATAACCTCAACTTTTGGCCACAAGAAGTCCGTTATCATTTTGCAATAGCGAACACGATTCACGGTAACTACTTGGCTGTCTTCATTTTAGAAGAAGTACTGCCCGACGACGCCGCCAACCCGTAAACTGCACCAAATAGTCACTTTTTGTGGATGTATTGGCTTTTCAACAATCACTCGTAGATTCTCATTTGCCCAAATATGGAAATTCTGCTTGTTAACAAATCCACTGAGGTGAAAGTGTGCCTCGTCACTGAAGATGATTTTCTTTGTAAAGTCACCATTCTCTTTTGTGCGTTCAACCAACCATTCGGCGTATTGCCAACGCTTTAAATGTCAGTAGGCTTCAGCTCTTGAGTCAACTGAACCTTGTAAGCGTGTAAATTCAAATCTTTATTCAAAATTCGCATCAGTTATGTTCGTGAGATGCTCCATTGTTGGGCACGATGACGAATTTATGTTGATGGCTCCTCTGCCACACTATCGCGAACAACAGCAATGTTTTCCGCAGAACGAACTGGGCGAGCATGCACAGGTGGTTTCATATTTCTTACAGACCCGGTTTGTTGAAATTTCTGCACGATTCTCCCGATTGCGGACACATTTGGTCGATTATGCTGACCAAAAAAATCACGAAGTGCACGAAATGCATTTTGATTTGAACGCCCATTTTCGTAAAAGGCTTCAACCACTTTAACGTGCTGCTCAGTTGCGTATCTCTTCATGGTTGAATTTGTCAAACACTGAAACAAAGAAATGTCAGATTAATGTCGAACTGGTCATTCGTGATAGCAGATGTCTAGAGAGCCATTCTAGAAGCCGACGCACTAAAGCATCATGGTCTACCCATCAATCTGCACAACCAACGCCTCTTAGAGGATCTAACTAACCTCTTCACAGCCTGCGTCCTCGCCATAATGGAGAACACCATTGGAGATCAGTACAAAGGGATAATCGCGAAATATGCAGATGCACCCGCACGACCCGGGGAATCAGCCTCGGTCGCCGACCTACCCGCCCACCACCAGATAGTCACCAATGGCACACCGGTTTTCACGTGACCACGCCACCTGGCGGGAGAACGCCTCACCGCAGCCAAAGCCAAGTTCGCTTTCTTGCTGGAACGAGGCATAATTCGACCCTCATCTAACCAGTGGGCCAGTCCTCTGCACATGATGCCCAAGGACTGTCAACTTAACACTCAAACTCGACCAGACCGTTATCCAATGCACATCATCGAGGATTTTATTCAGGAGGCCAGTGGCACTGTTTTCTCAGTAATCGACCTCCAGCATGCTTTCTACCAAACCGGTTGCTCCTGAAGACGTATGTAAGGGGCAGCTACCACGCTCTTTGGACTGTATAAATTCCTGAGGATACCTTTGGGTCTACGCAACGCAGCCCAAATGATGCAGCGGACACTAAACCATCTTCTGAGGAAGTTGGACTTCGTCTGAGTCTATCAGGACAATATCCTAGTTTTCTCGGCCAGCCAAGACCATCACCAGCACCACCTCAAGCAACTTCTCTCCATGCTGCAGGCGGCGAATCTCCACGCTAACTGAAATAAATGCAAAGTCGGCCAGCCTGAGGTCATCTTTGCTGGATGCCACGTCTGTGAAACTGGATTTCGACGACCAGCCCCCGAAACAGAAGCCATCGTATCTTTTTCCAAACCGGCCGATTCATCCCAGCTGAGGCGTTTTCTCGGGATGCTGAATTTTAATCGCCGCTGCATGCCACATGCTTCTGAGTCTCAAGCGCCACTATCAGAACTGCTAAATGGTTGTACAAAAAAGAAAGCACTACCGGCCGACTCATCCCAGCTGAGGCGTTTTCTCGGGATGCTGAATTTTTATCGCCACTGCATTCCACACGCTACTGAGTCCAAAGCGCCCCTTTCGGAACTGCCAAAATGGTGTACAAAAAGAAAGCACTACTCACCTGGACACCCGATGCTAAAGCTGCTTTTGAACACTGCAAGCAAGGCATCGCCGATGCAGCCACGTCAGCTTGGCACTCCGCACTGATGCGTCCAGCACTGCCATTGGTGCGGCCTTGGAATAACAACGGGGCAATGACACTTGGATACTGTTAGGTTTCATTTCGAGGAAGCTATCTGATACCGAGCAACGCTACTCAATCTACGACCGCGAGCTCCTTGCGATTTTTGCTGCCATCAAGTTTTTTCGGTGCATCTTGGAAGGAAGACACTTTATCATCTATACCGACCACCGGCCACTTATATTTGCTCAGACGCAGCGCTCGGACAAAGCCTCACCCCGCCAAAGTAGACTTCTGGACTTGATTGCCCAATTCGATTCGTGAGTGGAATATAGACCAGGGGATGACAATATCGTTGCTGATGCACTTTCACGTATAGAAACGGTCACAATACTTGCCACAATCACAGCTCAAGCCATCAGTGAAGCCCAGAACACAGACGACCAGTTGTCCCACCTCCTGGAGAGCGCCCGTCTCTAACTGCATCAGCTGGTCTTGGATAACTACTCAACGTACTATGTGGAGTTGAACGGCACCATTAAGCCTTACCTACCAGTTGCGCTCCAACGTCAGGCTTTCAACATCGTCCATCAACTGTCGCATTCGAGTGGACGTGCCACCTCGAAGCGCGTAGTGCTTAAATACTTCTGGCCGAGTCTGTGAAAAGACGTTTCCCGGTGGGCCAAGCAATGAATACTTTGTCAAATATCGAAAGTCTACCGCCACAACCGTGCCGAGTTAGGAAACTTCACGACGCTGGATGGGCGCTTCGACCACATCCATGTCGACTTGGTCAAGCAGCCACTATGTAAAGGCTGCGAGAACTGCCTCACCATTATCGTCTTTTATACACAGTGACCTCAAGAAGTGTCAGTGCGTGACATCAGAGCCAGCACTGTCGCCAGGGCACTATTCGACCACTGGATATCAATATTTGGCCCGCCACTGGAGATCACATTGGACCAAGGACGTCAGTTTGAAGTCAACCTCCTGAACCAGCTCGGCCGCCTCTTAGGCACCAACCACGTCCACACTACTCCACACTACCCTTAAGCCAATAGCATGGGCGAATGGATGCACCGCACCCTTAAAGCAGCGTTAAATACGTTCCGGAGACACCATGGTTACAGGCACTTTCGCCGATCTTGCTGGGTCTACGAACCACATTCAAAGAGGACATCTCCCGCAGAAATGTTTTTCGGGCGAGTTTATCATGCCTCAGAATACACCAACTGGCAGCCCACAAAATTTTGTCACCAATTTGCGCCGCCTCTTCGAATCGATTCGTTCTGTCCCGTTAGCCTGACACTCGGCTCACCAACCATTCGTTTTCAAAAGCCTGGCCAGCTGTGAGTGCGTGTTTTGCCGCATTGATGCTGTGAAGAAGCCGCTAAATCAGCCATACTCCGGAACTCATCGAGTCGTCAGAAGGATCAACGCCAACACCTGCTTCATAGACGTAAACAGCGTCACCAAAACCTTCTCCACCGAACAACTCAAACCAGCCTCCCTAAAGTAATCTGATGCCCACCCAGCGATATAGCAGCCATACTCAGCACCTACACAGGCGCCTACAACACCACCTCTGCTGCCCTTGGAAATGGCTCAACCAGTGCAAATTTACCGGAACAATCACTCCAGCCATCCAAAAAGACAGTCACGTTTTCACTCCCTTCGACGCATGTGAAGGACATTGGGAAGGGAGTGACGGTGGCAATCAAGAGCGCCCCAACGTCGGCGCACGGTTCACGGGGCAAACAGACCCTCGTCCCACGAGAAATCATCGCCTGCCAGCCAATTTCACAAATCAGCGGCGCAAGCAATTTCGTCGAGAAAATGAAAATTTGTTTGAGCCGTTCTTCCAGACACTACACTTTTGATTAAATCTCCTCCAAATTTTCAGATACGATGAATAACAAAAAAACATTTAAGATTCAGGTCAGTCAGTCAGTTCTTTTAAAGCAAGAATATATTTGCTGTCCATGTCATTAAAGTTTTTCTTGAATTAAATCATTCTATTTATCTATATATTGTAGGTTAAGTACAAAACCCTTTTGACATGAGTGTAGTTCTGTCTACCCAACATGTTTGAAAAATAGTTCTCGACCCTTTTGACCGATTTTAAAAGGAAAGCTTCACTTTCGCAATTTTCACCTGAAAGCTTGCGGAATGCTGCACCACATAGTATACTCAACTAGTAACCACACTCCATCAATCCTCCGGAAAAATTCGAACACAAGCCGAACAGCGAGCCATAAATCTTCGGTAGCAGGTAGGAAGGTAAATGCTGATGCGAGGATTGGCGCGAATATAAACATATGCTTCGATGAGAGATTTCAGGATTACCATATCTCCAAAAATCAATAACTTTGCAGAAAAACAAATTCGTTCCATGCAATCTTTTAGTTTTTTATTAGGATGTGGCAGCACTCCTATGTTCTGAAATGCGTAAAAGAACACGTGCGTCGGAAATTTTATTTGCATTTTGCTTTGTTTCTTGAGCGCGCCAAACATGGGATCAGCTCTCATGCCCCGGATCAGCTGACGTGCCCCTGAGAAAATTCAAAAAGTGTGCAACACAGGGTAAATGAAAGGTGTGGGTACTAGTTGAGTATACTATGTGCACCACTTAACTCTTTTTGTTTGTCGCTCATTATTTGTAATTTTAATGCGCAACTACGATGTTAATATAGCTATGAAAATGTAAAAAAATCAAAACAAGGTAAAGAAGAATATGGATATTTTACCTAAATTATGTTAAAACTGACAAAAGGTAAACACCTATAAAATACTTTTGTTCATCATTAGAAAACCTGATATCGACTGTCACTCGCAGTCACATCTCTGGGCGGACGTGAGTTATCACTAGAAACCATGGTGTAGGTGATAGGCGTCGTAGCTGGGCAGTAATGAGTTTTTATGGTCGGGAACAGAATATTTTATTATGAATTAAAAAAAAAACTTTTCTTGTGAAATTGATGGTGGCATTAACTAATAGTAAATGTTCTTATAATTTACTGGCAAAGAAAAAACTAAAATGACTCCTTTCGGCCACCGCCCCTAAAAGGTTGCACCCCTAGGCACGTGCCTAGTGTGTTTAAAGGTAAGTCTGCCGCTGCTTACAGGAGTTAACTAGTCTGAATATAATTCGTAGTTACGATACAAAAACATATTGAGTGATTTGCATACGTAGAATAAATTAGAATAATTCTTTCACCTCTAACCATGGTGGTGGTCGTCATCACCCGCGTCTGGCTAAGTGTGAAAGCCTGATGAGACAACCTTTAAGCCCTCCACCATGGATCCGCCACTGCCCTTAATTAGACTTCCCAAATTATCTAGCTTAAAAATCCTTAATGTTCAACTAATTTGGTGATCATTATGCATGCTTAGCTTAGGCATCCATACTATTTCCTCATTAGAACCTTCGGTACATTTAGGCAGACGTAAATTGATACATATATATATACAGAAAGATACTTGCATAAAGGGTTTGTATAAATTAATCAAATGCATGAACTAATATATCCAAATTATACTCGGAAAAGTTGAGCGAATATTGTCGGTACAAAATTTTCATTGCTTTTTGATGAGAACTCTTTGACCCGGCTATCATAGCTCTAATATCTAATCTATCTTTCTATCGAATTACGGGTGCTAACAAAGACTGGACAATTCTATCTAAGTACGAGAGAAAAATTGCATTTGATTATATTTTTAGTTTGTTGTTAAATGCATTTACTTATTTCAGCGGTATCTTAACATTTACAATATAAGAGATAACATTGAGAGCATCAAATTATATCCGGATCAACAAACCAACTTTAAGAGAATTCCAAAAAATACTGAAGTCGTCCATTGCAAATCAAAAAGCAAACATTAGGAAGCAGCATCACCTTCCGCCTCCACCTCAATATCTGTTGTGCCGCCTGCAAGGACATCATTCCACTCCTGAGCACACAATCATCAACGTGGGTTTCGATCCGCCTCCCACAGCAAACAACCGAACCCAAAGTCCCGCGGGATCCTCATGCTATCCATTTTCCGAGAACTCGTTATCCTCGGCACAGAGTATTCCCTCAAGCTTTAGCTTTCTAAATTCCAAATCGTAGTCTCCTTGGTTACCGCGCGGATCCCATGGGACATTTTCCGGTTGCTTTTCGTGTGCACCTCCATCAAGCGTTCGCTCTATGAACATATTTGGAAAACTGAAGAAGCACATGTGCTATATACCACTGTGCTTTTTGTGTTGCTATCTTATGGTCCCGCGAGTTTTTAGTCCTGGGATTCTCTTAACTCAATAAAATCTACACTGACTTCAGCAAATATTGAACTGTAATCGTAGAACAGGAATTCTAAAAGAATTTTTGGAATACAATGGAAGCAAAAATCATATTTTCAAACGAAACTGAACGACTCCTTACTGGCCTCTTAAGAAACTTAATTTGCGTACGTTCTTTTCTACTGCACAAATTCTACCCCAACAAATGACGTGAAAATTACTACACACAGTTTACAAGTTCAGCTGGCAAAGCGCAATTCCATTCCACACGTGGCTACGAAGCTACAAAGGAAATATCATGCACTCGAATTTCGAAAAGGATTCAACAGGAATTGCGACCAGGCCACTGCTACATCCCCCAAACATGAGTCACAAACGTTGCTTCGGTCCCCAGGTGGTAAAATTTCATTTCGCGATGAGCGCGCGGTGTTGGTAGTAACCGCAGGATGTTGGGACTGGAGATCCTTCAGCCAACGTAAAGCAATGTAGCACGGACAGTTCTCTTGCAATCACATTTCAACATCCTCTTGATGGTAGAGCGGCGATTACACCCTCAACTTTTGGATTAAGCAAACGATGCGAAGGACGTCGTCGGGACAGACTTGATTCAATACATTTCATCTATGTTTGTCGCAATTATCTGCGCTAACCCTATTATGACGACTCTTGGCTACCCAATATGCCCCTTAAAATTGTGATATAATTTGGAGATTAGAGTAATTACAGCTCAAATAAATTGCGACCGTTTAAGATAAAAAATTTTTTGGTGATTTTTTCTGAGTAGGGTTTTAAGGTTTTTGTGCGTTTCATTTGGATAGAATGGTTGAGATGATTTTTGGATAGGGAGTACGAGTAAGATGACCAAGTAAGGGAAAATGTTGGTTGTGTTGTGGCTTAAGGATATTCCTATGATGGGTGGTTAAAGTAAAAAGTGAAGGCAAGCTTATGGGTAAGTAAGGTGGAAGCTGAACAGGTAGAATGTGGGTACAATATTTAAAAAAAGGCATAAAACGAGCATCTTGAACAGCACGTTCCAGTTACTGCTTACATCATTACTTCAGCCAATTTCTACGTGGTCGCATGTGTCAGGGTATCCCCTAGAAAAATTAACTCTTTACAGCATTGGCCACTGCAGACTCACTGCTTTTTCTGTGTTTGGGAATCGAATGCCATTTACACACAGAGTGTGGGACTCCCATGCTTGCAAGAAGGCGACTGGACTACCCACTAAACACCTCCCCTGTCAACCTGAGAACCCAGCCTGGAACCGTTACTTCGAGCCAGGTCTCGTTTTGTTAGAGGCGCCTTCAAGCTGAGGGATACCTTTCCTAGCGGGGGGGGGGGGGGGGGGGGGGGGGGGTTAGAGGGGAAGAGGAAGTGCCAGAGAAGCGATTCCTCAGCCCCAACGCTCCTGGCTGCTGTGAGTCCCTTTTATATTTTAGGACTGCCCGAGCATAATGTACCACCTGGTTCCATTTGTCAACCAATTCGACCATCACCGCGACTATATTATCCGGGGTGAGCTCTCCCGTCTCCCTGTATGTGAGAGGTCCCTTGGCAGTCTGACCCATTTTGTACACACAAGAAATGTGTGGCAGGCATTGTCCTCCTCTCCTGGGCGAAACTGACAATTGGGGGACCGTGACTTACCAACCTTGCGCAGGTAAGACTAAATACAATAACCCTCACCACCGAATCAAAGACTGTCGGATACGAAGATGCAATCCTCAGTGCTCCACTTCTCTGTACGTGTGCCAAACTTTTTCGGTAAACCTCCTTACTGAGAGCGTCGCCCCATGCTTCTGCTCCATACAGTAGCACTGAGCCCACAGCACTTATCAAGAGGCGTCTTCTTGATGGGCTGAGTACCCCTACGTTGGCCATAATTCGGCTCAGAGCCGATATTCTTGAAGCAGCCTTTTCAGTCGTCGCCTTGATTTGCCCAGAGAAACTCATCTTTGAGTCAATCAGGCACTTCACCGATGGCTTCGATTCGATTCGCAAGCCTCCAATACTGATCGTCCTTACTCTAGAGATTCTCTTTTTTGTCAAGATGTGCTAAACTGAACCCGCGAGCAGCCATCCAGTCCATCACTCGGCGCATTAGCATACCTAGCCTAAGTTGCGCCTTTTCAACGGTGCGTCCAGCGACCAGAGCCGCAACATCATCCACATAGCCGATCAAGCGCGAGTCATCTGGCATCACCAGTCTCAGTAGCCCATCGTAAGACAACTTCCATAGGTCTGACCAAAGGATAGATCCCTGGGCAGCACCCGATGTAGTTTTCATCTTTTGTGGGCCGTGTGTCGTATCGTAGAGCAGGCTTCGGTCCTTTAAGTAGTTCCTCAAAAGCCGCATTAGTTATTCTGGAACTTGAAAAGGGGTTTCCAGCGTATCCAGAATATCCACCCATCTATCGGAGTTGAAGGCGTTCTTGACGTCGAGTTTCACCAACAGGATGAACCGTTGCTTGGTGCGACTATATGCCTCTGCCTTTTGGAACGTGTTCACCACCTCTGCAATCGCTTCAATGGTAGAACGTCCTGCTCTAAAGCCGTACTGTCGAGGTTATACGTTCCCAGTAGCACGAATCACGTCAGTGAGTCTTCCCTTGATGAGTTTCTCTAGCATTTTCCCAGCCCTGTCTAGCGTGTATAACGGGTAGTATGGAGACAGCGATTCAGGGTTTTCCTTCCCCTTGCTGATCAGCACAAGCCTCGCAATCCTTCCATCGTACCGTCCCGTAGGCAGCCGTTGAATGTGCTGAGCAGCAAGTCAGAACAGTGTTGATAGACAAGCCGCAACACCTCAGCCGGAACACCATCTGGGCCTGGAGCCTTCCTCGTTTTCAATGAGAGGACTGCCTCCGCCAGTTCCGGCTGTGTGAAGAGCGGACACTCGACTGCTGTTTTACCATGGACAGCGTCAACATGGATGGGATGCGCGGGGAAGAGTCTCCGCACTACCTCATCCATCTTTTCCGTATTATGTATGCAAGGCTTCCGTAGGGTACCAAGCTTCTGCATAACTAGCTTATATGCTGCCACCCAGTTGCATGCCTTGTCACGGTTCCACGCCCGTCGAGCCTCACGTCGAAGCTTGTGATACTCCCTCCGCTTTTCAGCGATTTGAGTTGACCACCAGTACACGGGGGGCTTGCCGTTCCGGGGTTTTGGACGGGGCATAGAAGCATTGTAAGCAATCGTGATGATGCTCATAGTTAAGTTCACCACGTCTTGAGCTGCCAGTTCTTCCGTCCCCTCCGGATCTCCCTGCAGCGGTGCAACTGCTGTGAGAACCTCGACGAACCTTTCAACGTCCATCCTTCTGATGTTCCATCCAATTGTAGAAAGCCGAGAGCACAACATCGTTTACCTCAAGCAGAATGTACTGATGATCACTGGCTGAGTATTCCTCTAACACTCTCCAGTTGTGTATCCTCCGTACTAAGGACTCCGAGACGAATATCACGTCTGGTATGGTTCCTTCACAGCCAATACGGCAGAAAGTCGGTGTATTTCCGGTACTTAGTACGACGAGTGCCGTCCTGGCTGCCATTTCTAGGGTTCGTTTTCTCTGCGGATCTGTCTAAGGACTTACTGCTTTAGCTAACACACCATTTTTCTACTTGCGGCACCAAATTGCTCCCTGAAAATCTTCCTTTATCTCCTCGAACAGCCGCAGTTCTGTGCCCTCTTTTGCCAATTTGAAATTACAAGCAAGGATCTTCTTTAAGAATCTACAGAGGTTTTCTATCCTTACCCATTTTCAATTGAGTAGTTTTTCACATGCAGATACAGGTGGGTCATCATAGAAATTATGCAACTCAGAGTTGTAACAAAGTCGGCAGTATGTTGAGTAATATACTCCAGTATGCTGAGCAATATACTCCTGATCACTTTGCATTCGGATGAATTTAGGGGCTTTGTAGTAACATTTGTAAAAGCCCAAGTGTCACATCCATACAGCAGCACAGATTTATAAGTGACTTGTATATTAGATGCTTATTGTCCCTGTGCATTTTTCTGGATCTCAGCTTAGAAATTACTGAAAAACGGGCTTTGTTTGCTGTATATATCCTTTTGAACTGCATTTACCGCATCGAGTATTACCGGTGGAGCTGGTTGAATGCCGAAAAAGAGAAGAAAGCTGAAGAAAAGCAGAAGGTTAGAGAAGAACTCAGGGCTCAGTCTACCGAGGGAGCGCAGGTAGCTCCATCACTAAACAACATCAAGAAAATGAAGCTTAGTCCAATGAAACGAGACCGGGATAAAAGAACGAAAGTGGAGTATTATAGTGAGCACGGAACGTTAGATCAGAGCTTTTAGACAGTATTGACAAAAGAAACCAAGAAAGCCACTAACAGCTCCTTAAAAATTTTCCAGAATATAAAGTTCTTATAGATGCACAACAGAGAGAAGCGCCTGCAGTGAGGCAGCAGGGAAAAAGCTACGACGAAGACCCGGTGGTGAGCACTACTTGCAACTCCTTAAGCAATTTGGGACTGGTTTGCTCTGCTCGCGCCCAAATAATGGGCACCAGTAATCAAAAAGATGGAATACGCCGAAAAAAAAGATCACAGATAAAATGTTTTATTCAGTTTTGACGAGCCTGAAATCTAGCTGGATACGTTGGAAAACAAAGTTCCTAGTATACAAATCTGTGATAAGACCCGTGCTTTAGTATGGCTATAAAACACGGATCCTAACCCAAGCATGCGCAAATATAGAGACCAATTTGAAAGACGGGTCTTGAGGCGAATAATAAGAGTGAATGTAGACGTGCACCGATGGTGAATTAGATACAACCATGAAATGAATGAAATTTTTGACTATTCGGAGCTCTCAACGATTGCAAGACTGTGGAAGCTGCAATGGGCTGACCATGTGAATCATATGGACGGAAAACGAATATCCAAAGATGCTTAAGTTTATCCACACTAAGGTCACGGTTCTTATATAGGATGCAATGAATTTTGCCCGTGCATGGTTTCATTTTATGCCGACTATACTTCTATCTAACCATGAGCTGTACGAAATTTTTGACGAGCCAGAGGTCTCAATGATTGTCAGACTGTGGAAGCTGCAATGGGCTGGAGTATGAAGGTATTCGTTGGAAGAACTGAAAGCTGGAGACCAGTGGGGAAAACGAGGAAACGCTGGTCTGACTCGTTCGACGGAGACAGTTTATCGCTGCTCGAATTTCGAAATTGGAGGATGTGGAGACAGTAAAAGGCACTATTTGCAGTAAGCAAGGGCCCGAGAGGGGCTGTAGTCCTACGAAGAAGAAGATACTTCTATAAGGCCTCCTTCCCTTTGTGAGCCGTAGGGCCTTTGCTATAAGCCAGATATGCGGAGCTTTGGTGCTCTGCACACATCCTACAAATAGGAAGCCGAAGAGATGGATGAGATAGTATAGGCACTTTTCGGCGCCCCACCCACCTTTTCGACGTTGTCCATCGCAAAACAGCAGTCGAATGCCCACTCTTCAGGCAGCTGGAACTGAAAGAGGTAGTTAGATCATTGAAAACAAGGAACACTTTAGGTCCGGAGCACGTCCCACCTTAGGTGTTGCAGCTCGTCTCTCACCATTGTTCTGACTTGCTGTTGAGTACATTCAACACTTGCTTGCAGGAAGGGGTCTTGCTGGAACTTTGGAAGTTCTGATCACCAAGGGGAAGGGAATCCCAGGTCACCGTCTGCATACCACCTCTTATACATGCCAGACATGACCGCAAAAGTGGTAGAGAGACTCGTTAATGGAAGACTAACTGATGCAATTCATGCTGCTGGAGATCTATCTCCTCTGCTGTAAAACTTTGGAACACGACGCTTCACTGTTGGCGCTAGAGAGAAAGATGTTCTAGAAACGCGGAAAAAAAATTTTTAAGTTCCGGATTATCCTATGCGTCTTTTGAGGGACTACCTGAAAGACCCAAGCCTGCTTCATGATACAATTAAGGGTCAACGAAGAATGAAAGATATATCGGGTATTGCTCAAGGATCTATCCTTGGTCCAGACTTGTGGAACATATGATGTGACGTGCTGCTGAGACTAGAGCTGTGTGTATACGGATGATGCTGTGGTGCTAGTTGCTAGACGCACCATCGAACAGGTGCAACTAAGACAATGTATGCTAATGGGCCAGACAAGAGGCTGGATAAGGGTTCAGTAAAGCACTGGAGAAAATTGTATTGGTTATCCTGCCAAAGAAGAGAATCTCCAGAGTAAAAACGATCAATATTGCGGAATATAGTGAACAGAATGGTTAGATCAATGTCCGTAGGGGACTGCAGCGATAGTCTGCTACCTCCACGAGAGAGGATGGTGGGGTTCGCCGAATCGGCCTTGTTTGAGGATGCGTGGATGCGCTGGCAGGCTAGCATTGGGGTGTCGTGGGAAGGGTTCTTTTCCCCAGTACAAGGACCCACTGCGAAAAAATTTCGCATTCACGAATTGAGAGATACAAAGACGTATCAACCGGAGTCGAGGCCGAGGTAACTCAGGGCTCAAAATTGCTCAAGTAAATGGCAAACTGGGTCTGGCGAAAACAGACGAGACTTGAGAGGACTGCGTCATTACTGACGATTCTTACAGCCCCCAAATAAGAGTGGACCATCCAGGTGAAGCGGTGCCCCCTCACACCCTTTACCATGAATAGACATGCGAACGAAAGGCTACTCTACCCTGCGAGAGCATCTGTAAACAACTTAAACAAGTTGGGTAGACAGACCTATGCTCATGTCAGAAGGGTTTTGTACTCAACTTACAAAATGCAGTAACCAGCAAAGAATAAAATCAAGAAACATGTTAAAGACGATTTTATTGGAGAAAATGTGAAATTCGAGGATCATACTATTATTAACAAAGTTGAACGAATTTTGACTTCTGAGGTATTTGTTATAGTTATACCCATAAATATCTCCTTTGATAATTTTTTCAGATTTTTTAGATCACGGGTGTCCATTCGCGAGGGAGGAAACACATTTTTCACGTATTTCCCCCCCCCTGTGCTCCCACTGAAGCAAAAACTGTCAGCTTAAGAACTGTTTTGAAAAGCTCTCATAGAGAACTTTCAGTTGATACTCATATTGGCTACCTTCCATGAAATTTTTTTCAGGGGCCACTCCTCTGTACTGTAATCATCGATTCATGGCCTGTTTTTTCGAATCCTAGAATGGTTACAAAGCCCTTTTGCTGGGAGCTCTCTCCTACCTCTTCGACTTGTTTCAATTGTATGTACTCATCTTCATGATACCTATCACTCCTGCAATTTTCATGCAAATTCTAACAAAGCTGCAGTGTCTAAGTCGGTAAAAAGCATATATGGCTCCATAGCCATATGTTTCCATAGTAATACAGGGCATATTGCTCCATAGTAATACAGGAAAATTCAAATCGCTATAACTTCGGTAAATAACGTTCGATCTTTATGAAACTTTCAGAAAAGATCAACCTTATGAATAGTCATCTCCTGTTAAATTTTATTGCGTTTAAAGGTACCGTTTAGATTTTATTCAAGAAAACACAAAATCGATAAATCATACTATTACTAACAAAGTTGAGTGAATTTAGACTTCTCATATATTTGTTGTTGTTGTACTCATGAAGGCCTACAATCATGATTTTTTTCAGATTTTTCGGATGGAAGGTGCCCAATCGCGAGGGGGGTACGCGAAAAGTTCGTACATTTCCCCTTCCCCTGCCCCTCTTGGCACTTATAAGGCAATTTTAAGACTTGTTTTGAAAAGATCTCATTGAGACCTTTCAAATGACACCCTACTCGACTACCAATGGTGAAAATTTTTTTTTGAGGTGTCACCTCCCTATATGGGAAGACCCCCCCCTTAAACGCCTTTGAAAAATTTTTCCACCCTTGAACATTCAAGAGGTCACCACTTCTGACATTTCTACAAAGTTTCATGGCTGTAGTCTCTATAGTTTCAGAGAAAAAGTGCTGTGACATACGGACGGAAGGACGGACGGACGGACAGACGGACACAGGTCGTGATTGCAATAGGGTTTTGTATTTTAGTACAAAACCCTAAAAAGGGTGAGCTCACCCGATGGCTAGCTCATTATAATGGAGAGGCCAGCCGACGTGGCGGGTCCCATACCCGGTCAGGTTCAAATGAAAGGAAAAAACGAGTTTGGATTATCTTAGCAACTCATCTTTCCCATTTATTTTGAATTTGAGTGGCACTAAACACCTGTCTATACAACACGAATAAAAAAAGTGATTTAAACTGTCTTCTAATTGTAAATCAGATTGACAGGTAAACGCCTTACAAAATTTGATTCAAAATTATTCGCAGTGATTTATTTTACTAACTAACCTTTAAAAATCGCTACGTTAAGTATGTGTAAAGCAAAAATGCGTCAAATTAAATTAATATTTCTATAGAAGTTAGTTATACTATGATTATGTGTACTGAACACCTAATATTGACTTAAGACAACCATTCGGATACATATTCTTTACATCAATCGCCACGAATGAATTTACCGTCAACGAATACTCACGGGACCGACCTGGCACCAGTCATTTCTTCAAAAATGTTCTGAAATTCATCCATATCATCCCGGCTTTCAAGTTCCAAAATAAAGTACAGAATATTAAGTTTTTTGAATTATTCTTTAGCCATTGTACAGTACGGACAAAGCGTATCCGAAAATATGACAACTTAATGGGATTTAATAGTTTCTGTAACAAATTCTGCCTTTGATACAAACATGTCTACTAATCGTGCTGAGTATTTTCCAATGACTGGTCTTTGTTTGGCAAACCCATACGTTGTAAAAACGGAACAAAAAAGGTACATAAAGCCAATTGCAAATTTAATGCGTATTAATATAAGGAAACCAAAAGAGTACTCACAAACATCCTCGACGGGCGCGTGTAAGTAGTGTGGGTGACGCCTGAACAATTTTTCCAAATAAAAACATCGATTCAATTGATTTGAAATCCTCTTGCACTGGAGACAATGATCGAGATGCGAAAGTAATCCACTAAATAATAGCAAAGAGTTTACAAATAAAAAGGTTTTTTTTTAGTTTTATGTACAAGCTTAGCTCCTGATGCAAACGTTTAATGCTTTCTCGACATAAATTCGTCAACAATGTAAAAAAGGATGTTGTAGTGATGGCGCGTGCAAAGCAAGAACATTTATTAATCGATGCTCGATGAGGTCTTCTTGAATGTAATCCAATAAATTGTTTGACTACTTCTCTGACAGATACTCGAAAACTTGTTTGGATTCGATTCGGACTCAGTCGACGTTTGAAAATCTACTCAACTGACAAGGACAATGCAAAACCAGTTTGTTACATTCATTCTTCGCTAATGCGACACTCTTCATTATTTTAACGTTGGATCGTGAATAATTTTTTTTCATTTTCATTTTCAAATATCTAAAGGATCACTTTTGCATTTACTCAAGGGTACACTTTTTATAACCTTCTTTTTGAATAATATTTTCTCTTTCTCTCTCCCTCAATTTATTTACTTTCTTTCAAAAATTTACATCTGTGCACGGGTGCCTAGCGCCAACAAAATTCCTACGTCCAACGTTTCATAACTAATCCCTACGATTGATCACTTTGCACGACTCCATTTTTTCTCTTGTAAGTGATCCTATAACAGCAAAGGCACACAATTCATTTTCTGAAAATTTTCGCTATACGAAACGCACATGGGGCCCACTTCGCAGTACGGCTTGGTCAAAATGTATTCGTTAGACGCACAACCGAGTTTTGCGTTTCCGACTCATCGAGACCATTCAAATACGCGCGAGCATAACGTGAAGATCAACCGTTCAAGCGATTTCAACAGCACTCTACGCCACAAATCCTGGACAATAATAACATCAGAAAACCGATTCTCTAGTCCTTTAAGCAATCCGCCCGCCAGCTTAGGCACAATAGCAAATAACCGCGTGCAAGTCGCAATACATAGTAATGCGACCAACTGTGCAAGAAACCGATAAGTCTGACACAACTGGAGTCGATTGATTTTTCTTTGTTCCTTGCGCTTGAAGTCAGGCAAGATTTGCAGTACAAGCAGAGAGGTTTCCTGTACGCTTGAATAACCGTTTATCGACAGGAAAACAAGCCCAAAGACAGCAGGCAGCACCATGCGTTTTTAGAGCACAAATTCTTTATCCGAAACTAAGTTGGAGTTAAGATTGTAAGAAGTGAGTGCAGTCGCAGTCCAAGAAACTACAATTTCGTATTACCCGCGGTTCAACAGTGATCACGATATGGAACTCGACAACACGACACAAGTTTTCCAAGACTTCTCATCCAAATACAATATCCTGAACGATATGAGTGATGTCTTGGAGGAGGAACTCAAGCATGCGCGACAAAATTCACAAAGAAAAGTGAGCATGAACTTGCATAAAACAAGCACTTTCGGGTATTCGATGGACAGAGAGTTCACAATTTAATGATTTACGGCAATAATCCACTTGAGCTGCAGCTCCCTGCCAATTCGTGTCACACACTTGAAATGTGAAACCTCATTAATCAGCACTCAACAATTTTTACTTTCTTCCGTATTCCGAAAGATAAACAAAAACATTGCCATGCATTCTTGGGTCATCGTACACGCACTTGAAAAACTAGAAGAGGTTACGTAACGATTGTTGAATAACAAATGCATATGAAGACGTTATGAGGCGTTAATTGATTTGTGGGTCACAAGACCACACAAATTGAGTATTGATTAATGAGGGCAGTATGTAATGAATTAAGTATTTTATCTTTAAGAAATAGTATAAATACTTCGAGAAATTGTAGAATGGGGATCAGAAGGTTCTGACCCGTTAATCAATAAAGATTCGGCCATTGTGTATACTTGGGCTAGCAGTTATTGAAGTACGAGAAAGACGTTTCTGTTCAATTTACTTTGGCTGGAGCTTCAGCCAAACTTAGTAGATACTTGCTGCATAGAAGGATACCTTCGGTGCACATTCAGAATTTGGCCAGATTTATTCAGGCTAGACGACTTGAGGTAATTTGTTATTTTAACAACCAAATCCTATTTTAACATGGCGATCCTGCCTATTTTAACACATTTATGCACAGAGTGCACGCAAGAAGGCGACTGGACTATCCACTAAACACCTCCCCTGTCAACCTGAGAACCCATCCTGGAACCGTTTGACACATTACTTCGGGCCAGGTCTTGTTTTGTTACACGGTGAGGCGCCTTCAAGCTGGAGGTCTTTTAGGACTGCCCGAGCGTAATGTGCCACCATCAACCGATTCGAGCATCACCACAACTATAGGGTACAAAATTCAATTTAAATTTCTCCCCATTCTATAAAGTTTCGAAAGGTCGCGATTCGCGTACAAATAGTTCAACACATGTGTTGAACATTCATAACCTCGAAAAAGTCGCAATGTTGAAGCCAAGTGCAGAATATAATCGGAAGAGCCGCGATTATTGAAAGTGTTCGCGCTGGGTGCTCAGCCCAAGGAATCATTCGATTCTTCGGCTACCCAAGATCGACTGTGTATGAAGTTATTGCGAAATATAATGGATCGGAGAAGTCAAACAAAGGTTCCGCGACACCAGCAAAGAAACCCCACTCCAAAGAACGCGTTGTCAATACCCCCGAAATCATTAAACGGGCTCAGGAATTGATTTTGGAGGATCCAAGCCAGTCAATCCGTCGTCGGTGGCTGGTGTAAGTGAGAAAACTATGCGTCGAATCGTGGAAGAGGACCTCCGCTACAAGTCTTATACAATTAAAATAAGACAGATGCTTTCTTAAGCTGCAAGGATAAAACGCGTTGAACACTGTAACTTGCTTTTGTGTTCTTTACGAAACAAGGCTGCCGGAAGCCTCAGGTTTTGGCCTCTTAATAGCCCAGACTTGAATCCTTTGGATTACTATGTATGGAGCGTGGTCGAAAGGGACACTAACAAGTACAGACATCCAAACGTCGCTTCATTGAGAGCCGCTATTGAAGAGGTATTCACCGAAATGGACCGTGTCGCATTAAAAAGGGCCTGCGAACGCTTCAGACCGAGGATAGAGGCGGTTATCGAAGCACAAGGGGGTTATATAGAGTGAATGTAGTTTTTTATGTCTAACAAACAATTTAGTAAAAGAAACAATTATAAACTTTCCCATTTTTGTAATAAAAATTATTTTTCAATACAATGTTTAACTTGTCCGGATTTTGGCGCCGCACCCTGTATATTATCCGGGGTGAGCTCTCCCGTCTCCCTGTAGAGGTCCCTTCGCAGCCTGACACGCAAAAAATGTGTGGCAAGCATTGTCCTCCTCTCCTGGGCAAAGCCGACAATCGAGGGACCGTGACTTACCAATCTTGTGCAGGTAAGACTGAAAACACCCATGCCCGCTCAAAAGCTAGGTCAGATAGAAATCAGTCTTACCATGCCTTCGAAATAAGACTCCCTTGTGTGTCGCAATGGCGGTTTCTTGCCCAAGTCCACTCATCAGCCAACTCCGTATCTCCCATCGCGTGATACCGCGATTCATTTTCGTAAATTGCCTTGCAAAGGGGTTGAATCAAGCATTATATAGTATTTCCAGCAGTTTGGCTTGGCGACTGATCGATTACTACAGGAAGTACTCATTGAACCGAAGCCACCAGTTGCTGATCGACTCGAAAATGAGTTTCTGAGAGCAAATCAGATCAACGGCTGATAAGGCTGGTTCAGGCGTATTGACTCTGAGACGACTTTTAACAAACGTAGGGAGACCCAACCCATCAAGGAGGTGATTTTTCATGAGTGCCGTGCTACTGTATGGAGCAGAAATATGGAGTGACAGTCTCAGCAACGAGTTTTACTGGAAACGCTCAGCATAGGTACAGAGAAGAAGAGCAATGAGAATTGTATCTTCATATCCAACAGTCTTAGATTTGTTCATGCTGGACATAGCCGTCGTGAAAGCTATCGCCTTCCTTGCTATAGAGTGCCGTACTATTTACCTGTGCCGAAACAAATACTCGAGGGAGACAGTTGCCTGCAAGAAGAGACAATGCTCACTCAATGTGTCAGGTCAGACGTAGTTGTAAACAGGATTGCGACCTATTTCAACATTCAGGTTAGCTGAACCCTGTCTCAGGTCTACATGGTCCAACATTGCACCGATGCTCACTTTGTATCCGATACACATTTGCTCAATATATGTGTATCACTGAGTCCATTTCATTATTAGCCGTCGACAAGTGAACACGAGTAATATACATGAGAGACCAAGAAAGCATTTCCAATCTCTCATACGATATCTTTCCCCTGAGCTATCGATAGATGAATGATTGTCTTGAGACTTCGGAAATATTCTGAGGCGCAACAGATAGGTACGCATTAGTTGCAGTGCGTGCAGCTACCTCGTTGAAAAATTTCCAGGACTCATGCGTCTTGTTTTCTTCCTCTCGACGTCACCTCCTTCTTGTCTAAGAAAACTGGATTTACCTGTTTGAAGTCGGCAACAAGCTGAAGCATCAGACCTCGCCCAATGATTGGCAGCAGCCCTGGCTGAATAACATGCAAAGAAGATGGACTACGCATCGCATACCTAATCGGAGACCGTGGCTCAATCGAACGCATGGCGAGACTGACTTATCTTAAACTTGCTATAATGGCGCCCTGCCAATTTTAATATTCAACTCCTCCTTCTTGTAAACTCAAAGTAATACTATCACTTTACATTCTATTTTATGCTGACTTAATATTTAATGATTTAAACTGATTAAAACATATATTTATTCAATTTCATGCCTACTCAGAGTCGTAGGCTGGAATTGAACCCACATGTCACAGAACAAAAGGAAGAGGGCTCTCCCAATTTGCTGTGAAACACCTTATTTAACCCTAAGCAAAATTATCTACATGAGACGCATTCGTATGCATGATCGTTATGGTGGTAATTATACTTAGAGCTGATTACTTTCTTTGCTGATGATAATTTACGCAATAAACTTGTACATTTAGTCCCCTCAAAAGATTGATTTTACCAAAACTTACTACTTACGCATAAAATGAAATATTGAAAGCTTCGAGTTTTTACTGGTTAGGTTTTGCGTTCTTTCATGAATGTATTTTTATTCGGAGCAGCATCCTCGGCAAAACGCACCTTATTTCTTTTTATGCAACTTACAACCTAATTAAGCAAAGTTACTAAATTCCTCAAAATCCTTTCGAAATTCTCAACATCTATTACCCAAGAAATTTCACATGATCTAAAATATTCATTAGTTTGAAGGTTGCAGAACATTTCCCTCGCGGGCAACAACTAGCCTCACTATATCATTTCTCCAATACGTAATAAACCTAATTACAACGATAGTGTATATAAATCACAAGCCAGGACAAAATTCGTTGTCCTCCAAAGAATGTAAGCACTAGTGGCGTCAAATGTCGGCAAAATCCATCTCCAACCCCCATGCGAGTGGATTCAGGTAAAAGCAAAGACATTTCGCACTATCCCATGTGAGCATCGCAAGAAGCTCTCGACACTCATCCAATGCCGAACGGCTGCAGGGTATTCTCGTTAGGATTTCGTCCTGTTACCGCAGCTGCTATTACTACTGTTCCTCGAATATTCGCCAAGCCATAACTTTCGTGGTGTCGTCTATAAACTGTAGCCAGCCGAAGTAGTGATGGGCGCGCGTTGGGGTGGTTTCGTGTTATCTTGGAAACATGAAACACGTGAATTTCACTGAAAATTCCGGGGAATCCCCAAGAGACTAAGAAAAGCCACAGCCAAAGGGTTTGTGAGTGGGTCGAGGGAAGAATTCGGACAGTTCATGAAGAATGAAAGGGAATGGAAGGCATGCGGCGGATTTGTGAGCTCGCGAATAAGCTTGTACGATAGCGCGAGGATTAGTTGCTTGGGGGCATCATGTACGGTACATGGTATTCCCACAAGTGCTATATCGAAATGAAATGAAGGTGTTTCTCAGCCCCAGATATTTGTGGTGTTGCAAACTTAACACCACCGGCTTGGCGCTAAATAAATTACAGCATGTCAGGAGAGTATTATTATCCTTGCGAGGTAATCTGGAAGTTGCTTTCGCTTTCTCTTCCATTAAATTTCTCTTTTCTCTCTCAGGCGCCGTTTCCGTTAGGAACGCTCTTCAAAGACATTTGCCTCCGTACTTTCTCTGTTTGAGAGATTGTACTCATAGAAAGCCCACCCAACTGGGGACTGTGTGAAATGGGCGAAGCGGGATACTCATAGTCGTACATATATCTTTTGCTTGTATCTTACAAAGTATGTTGGTCCATTTAATTTTCGATACGAAATCTGATGTACAAACACATCAACTGAACAATGTTTAGAAATGGTTAGGCAATAGAGTGGGAAAGTGTAGCGATGAGAGAAGAGACTCAATTCTCGTGAGAATTGGGGAGAATTTTAGGTTAAAGCATTCAGGGTGAGTAAGGAGCTAGAGAAAGCTCAATTGTTTGGGTGGAAGGAGACTGACTTTTGGGTAGATATGATCCTCTAGGGAATCAACTAATCAGAATCTTGTTCACCTGGGACTAGAGTCAAGTCATTTTTAAAGAAGATGCTCAGATCAAATCTAGATAAAGGAATTATTTTTAATTCAGTTGCTATGGTTAAAAAGAAAGGGATAAAGTTATTCCGATTTTCTGAGAGTCAAAGCGTAAATTCAAGGGGTTTCGTTAGAAAACTAAAATTGGTTTTTCCTTGAATGACTAGAAATTTATTTCATAGAAGAGAATATTCAAAGTACTTCCGCATGGAAGAAATTTACTGCAGGGCAGTTTTTTTTTGTAAATTTTCTTCTCACATACAATTCATTGGATACAATTAATAAATATAATTTTAATGCCTAAATCAAGGTTCTGATAGTAAACGCTTCAAAGTGAAGACATTTAGGATTAGAAAATAACTGCATCGGCTGATAGGTGCATGGTAGTACACTAAATTCAAGAGGATATGATATTTAACATAGTTTGTGATTAATTACAAACCCAGAAGCATTCCAAAGTTGAATGATGTCAGTAGGCATTTTTACTGCCTGGGCTAAATTAGGTGCCTACGCAAAAAATACGCTGTAACCTGTAAAACATGGGAAGAGCATGGTTAGCTAAGTGCAAAATTATTTATTGACCAAATCAAGGTGTACATTTAAAGCAAATACAATTAAAAAATATACTCGTTTATGCAATATAAGTGAAAAACAAAAGGACTAGAAACAGAAAAACTTGGATATATTGGCCTTGATTTGGGATCTAGACATAGTTTGGGGGAAAAATGGCTAAGGCTTTTTAAGGGTTTGCAACATCTATTTGTAGATTCCCTATCGCCATATCTGGTAGGATGTATACTTTCAACCAGTAGGGGTTGTAGTAATAGAGCAGTTTTTTTTAAATTTATTATTTTTTTTTTATTTAAATTATTAAATAATTATGTATAAAATTTAAAATTTTATTTTTATGGCCAATTTATATATTTATTATTTTATATATTAAATATAAATAAAAATGCTCGACTCGAATTTGGCGCCGGCAAAGGGTTAAAGAAAATTTATGCATAATATAGCCCAGATCTACTAGTTCGCTACACAACCAGCAAATCATTTACATCTAGAAAATCCTGTTATGACTAGAAAGTATGTAAAACACACATTTTCTCACTCAACTCATCGGAAGCCTAGACATACAAAAAAAAGAAAAAATACATTTACACTCATAGAACTGTTAGTAACAATTCTTATGAGTGAACAATATACTTAACGCGACTTGATATTCGATAGATCCCATGAGCGGATGCACACAGAGACAGTCAGAGTCTCTCCCATTGCTAGCATCTGGACATTCGCGAATGCGTGTGCTGTGCGGAGGAACAAGCAATCCGTATTGAAGTTGAGTGGAAATGAGAAATCAACCGGATGATTTGGTGTTGGGTGTGTGGTGCGAAATGATCCGTCGCTTGAAATTTGTTTGAATGAGGGGAGTCGTTCAAGTGAGGATCCGGGAGACAGTACATTTTCGATAGAAATCATCGTGGGGACTTGGTGCGCATGAAAAACGTGAAAGCAAAACCACAGATTTGGAGTGATAAAAGTGATTATTTTATGTGGGCAGTGAAGTACATGAATATTGTTCGCCAACCACTTGAGAAAGCTTTTTGCGAATATATTAAGTAATAGTTTTAACTTTTTGTTATCAAACGTTAACATATCGAGTTGGGCATGGAAACGTAAAACTGATATAATTCGAAAAGTTTGATGTATCTCAATCAGCTTGAGCATAGTGTTGCGTGACTGCCTATAAGATAATGAACAATAGCTTCGTGGATCGAACTGGATCAGATAGAAGCGTGCGGTTGTGGTACCGCAGCCAGTCGGTCGGTGGTGTACAGCTGAAATTTTCTAAATATAGATTGTCAAGACATTCGTGTGCACAGCCGTTCTGTCTGAAACCTCCTAAGAGAATCGTCCTTCACCCGGTGTAGTGTACTCGAACGTCAATATTGCAGTTTCATTCTGGAGCCCTCCTGGAATTAAGATTCAAGTGCTGGTAGATTCGATGGTAACAATCGCTTTGCGGTGGTAAATCATTGTGGGAAACGACATTCACGCTTCCTGCTGACATTCGAGTTGAGACTCCGAAAACGTGAATTCGTTCTGCCGTTCCCAAAAGTGAATGTATTTTTATAAGCGTGATTGTGTACAACACCGAATCGGAAATTAACGTCGGACCAAAATGAAAAGTCAAGTGGAAAAGTCATTAAACTGGATTGAAACGGTTTGACACACACGAGCGCACGAAACGTGCGATAGATTTGTTGTGTACGTACACGGGCAGCAGCAGCAAACACGACGAATTGAAACACTTGTCCGCTGTCGTTGACGTCAACTACTGTCTAAAGGGAGCGAGCGAGTAAGCAGGCAGAGTTTCCAACTTTCCGACCAATTTATGTGGAATGGAATCTGCGGGATACGTGCACATGAATGGGGAAACAGTTAATTTGTCCGCGACTGGATACACAAGTATACCAGAAACAATGCTAGATGCGAATCCTTATGTACACTTAATTAAATAATTATTTTTCAAAACGTCTTTCCATTTCCGCCATCATGAAAATTATTTAAACTTTGGGCGCTAGAGTATTTCTCATTACTTTGTAAATAAAACCTTCACTAACAGATTTGCTATAGTACAATACTCGTAAAATAAGCCAGATGAACTCTAAATTACATTTCGTAATATCTAAAAAAATGTTATTTTGCAGAAACCAGATAAGAATTAATTCCGACTATAAAACATATATAATAAAACAGCTATTTTTAAATTACATTAAATTCATTTTTGCCACAATTGTTGAAAACGCTTTGTGTACACAATTGCTTTTACTATATTTCAATGGAGTTTACAAAAAATGATAAAAATTTTCTTATGAAACAAAATTCAAAATTTCTTTCCAAACAAAAATTTCCGTCTGACACTTCGTTTAGATATTTACTTGTTTTAGATTGGAAAATTTTGTTTTGCGTTAAGCGATCCAAATTTAACATAACTTACGTTTTATTGTATTTGGGAGAAGTACTATTTACGGAAGAAATTCTTTTTTTTTTAAATATTGTTAACGTCCAGTTGAATTAGTATTTTCTTTAAAAGTAAAATTCAGAAAATAAAAACAATGCTTTGTTAAAATGAACCGTAAGTCCTTCCGTTCCTTCTCTTTTGACTGGGTATAGGACCCGGTACGATGGTAGGCTTGCCACGCCACAAATGAGCCAGCCATCGGGCATTAAATAACCTCTTTGTTTCAGGTGACTTCACGGGTTGAGTGGGCCGAGCAAGGTGCCTCTTTATGGCATAGGGTTATGTAATCGAATCGCATAATTCTATGGCATAAATTGGTCACTGGGGTACTTCTCCTCTCCTTGGTCACCGGGGTACTGCTACTTTACATTGCATGAATTTTCCACTCAGAAGAGGAATACCTGGCCACTACAACAATTATGGATTTTGATCCAGTTGGGTGGGTGCGAGAGGGCTCCATCACCACCCGGTTGCCCCTCTCTCATTTGTGGGCCATGAGGCTCTTCGGGTAAGGACTAAGTTACCCAAATTCCGCCCTTTTTACTTGTTTCTCTTGTTCCGTGAACAAGTCATTTTTCCCTGCTGTAGTTGTCTACAATTTTTGCGACTTCGGTCGCCTTGCTTTTGTTCGACCCCAGAAATTCGTGAATACGAAATTCTTTGTTGTGGGTCCTTGTGCTGGGGGAATGAACCCGCCCCACGACACCGCAATGCTAACCTGCCAGCGCATTCACGCGTCTCCAGACAAGGGCATTCTCGACGGATATCTCCATCTTCTTCTGCCGAGGCAGCAGACCATCGCTGCAGTCCTTCACGGACTTTGAAATAAATATTCACTACAGGGTGTATATCTCGTAAATATCACTGCGTCATTCAAGGTTATTCTATCAGGTAGGAATTTAACTTTGATCCTACCGCTGAGGATATCAAATACAAAACAGAAGCATAAACAGTGGCGGCGCAAGGCGTGGGTGACGTGGGCGCCCGTCTACGGCCTTGCGCTATAGGGGCCTCGCGCTTGAGAGACTTTTCTAACTCAATAAAAGTTTGAAAAGTATTGATACCAGTAAAAGCTGTGAATGATTTTACTCAAAGCTAAACAATAAAACCATTCAAATAGCTAGCATTTGACGTTACGCATCAGTTGTCCAGTCCATAGTATAGTATAGTGAAATAGTGGCCACGACCAACTCAACTACAGTAAGGCAATGAAGAGGGATGCCGCCATCGAATGCGATCATCTTGGCTTACAGTGTTCTTTCGCAGCCGCCCTCAATGTTGTCTCTCGCATCACAATTGCACTCCTATCTGCGGTGTAATATCTATAATTCTAATGTGATTTATAATTGGATTGTGTTTATTGGGTTCCTCGATCGTTTCGTAGAATGCCAGCACACTTCCATGAAGCTCCAATGAGGTATCCGATGGCATTTAATAACATATGCAAATCTCACTAAATGTTTGGGTTGGGAAATTCGCTTAATGGATAAGCATATCATTCCAATAATCAATATCAACCTTAAAACGATATAAAAAACGAGTTTTCTTTACCGTGGGAACACCTTTTATTATCTTGACAGAATATGCAATTTTTATGCAACTCGTCATGCGCAAAGTTTTATGCTATACACATAACGAAGCCGCCATTATAAGTCGCATTGTATACTAGTTGACACTAAACATGGACTACAGAAACCGGTCTAACCAGTATATGTAAGACATACGTGATGTGCCGTCTTATTTGATCCAAGGACCATGGTCAATGCTCCAAAACAGGTTTGAGTCAGCTATAAGGGTATTTCCATCCCCCCGCTACTTCTGAGAAAGAATCGTGAGTATTTATTCGTGTGTGAGGCCAAATGCTACATGTGTTGATGAACATGGCAACGGCTATCAAGGGAATTCCGTACCTGCAAACGCTTTTGATTTTTGTTGATTCGTATCGACCTTAACTCTTTCTCCATGGCATGCGAGAAAAAGCAGACTACCGTAAGCATTTCTATTATTTCATTGTGAGTGAGAATGAGTAATATTGTATTGAAGGTTTGAAAATAATAACTATTAAATTTATATTTAGTGATTGTTGATCAGCCCAAATTATTCAAATAGAATTCCAGTTAGATACTTAAGGTAAATTTTCATAAACTAACTGTAGACATGTGGAGTGACTGTAGGTATGTGCATAATAACAAAATTATTATTGTTAATAGGTTCAATATATGTTAAACGAGATTCGTCATGTTCGTCCCAAGAGATGGAGATATTGGGAGAAAATGGGAGTCAGGCTTTAGGTTCAGGATTGATGAATTACCTCAAAAAACATCTCATAACATGACAAAACCAGATGAATTGATTTTTTTGACATCGGATATTGCAACAGCCAATACTTCATTCAATTTAAAAGCTGTACTGAGTAGTAAGCTACAGTCAGAAGTAGAATTAGCATCAAACTTTACCCAATCAGAATCTGAGGTGGAGAGCGGAATCCTTGAACAACAAATAAATTTTCGGCCACGTTTATAAGTTCTGATCCAAGAATGTGATCGTGTCCTCTATCTGATTCTCAGCATCATGATATTGTTCAAAGTGGTACAATGCAGCCATCAAATAACAGCGATGATGGTAAGCCCAAGGATGATGATCGTAGGCACTTTTCTCATTTTTAGGGTTTTGTACTAACATACAAAACCCTATTGCAATCATGACCTGTGTCCGTCTGTCCGTCCGTCCGTCTGTATGTCACAGCACTTTTTCTCCGAAACTATAGAGGCTACAGCCATGAAACTTTGTGGAAAGGTCAGAAGTGGTGACTTCTTGAAAGTTCAAGGGTGAAAAATTTTTCAAAGGGGCTTAAGGGGGGTCTCCCCATATAGGGAGGTGACCCCTCAAAAAAAAATTTTCACTATTGGTAGTCGAATAGGGTGTCACTGGAAAGGTCTCAATGAGATCTTTTCAAAACAGGTCTTAAAGTTGCCTTGTGAGTACCGAGGGGGGCAGGGAAAGGGGAAATGTACGAATTTTTCGCGTACCCCCCTTCGCGATTGGACACCTTCCATCCGAAAAATCTGAAAAAAGTCGTGAATGTAGGCCTTAATCAGTACAACAACAACAAATACATGAGAAGTCGAAATTCACTCAACTTTGTCAGTAATAGTATGATTTATCGATTTTATGTTTTCTTGAATAAAATCTAAATGGTGCCCTTAAATTCAATAAAACAGATGACTATTTATAAGATTGATCTTTTCGGAAAGTTTCATAAAGATCGAATCGTATTTACCGAAGTTATAGCGATTTAAATTTTCCTGTATTACTATGGAGCAATATGCCCTGTATTACTATGGAAACATATGGCTATGGAGCCTTATGCGCGACTTAGACACTACAGCTTTGCTAGGATTTGCATGAAAATTTCAGGAATGATAGGTATCATGAGGGTGAGTACATACAATTGAAACAAGTCGAAGAGGCAGGAGAGAGCTCCTAGCAAAAGGGCTTTGTAGCCATTCTAGGATTCGAAAAAATAGGCCATGAATCGATGCTTACAGTCCAGAGGAGTGGCCCCTGAAAAAAATTTCATGAAAGGTAGCCGATATGAGTATCAAATGAAAGTTCTCTATGAGAGCTTTTCAAAACAGTTCTTGAACTGACAGTTTTTGCTTCAGTGGGGGGGGGGGGGGGGGGGAATACTTGAAAAATGTGTTTCCTCCCTCGCGAATGGACACCCGTGATCTAAAAAATCTGAAAAAATTATCAAGCGAGATATTTATTGGTATGACTTTAACAAATACCTCAGAAGTCAAAATTCTTTCAACTTAGTTAATAATTGTATGATCCTCGAACATGACGTGTTTCTTAATTTTATTCGTTGCTGGCTACGGCATTTTGTAAGTTGAGTACAAAACCCTTCTGATATGAACCTAGATCTGTCTACCCAACTTGTTATTTTTTAAGAAGACTCAGTTATGGTGAAACTCAGCATCGTCTCTGGCTAGTTTATTCTAGTTGTCAAAACAAAGTTCACTGTTTTCCTTGTAGACTTTTAAGCAATTCTCAAACTCAGATGATTCAAGTAGGATGCTGTGACTGGAAACACTTGACAAATATTTTACAAAGGCACGAGAATCCCAGAGAACATATGTGTGTCATTTATGTTTCAACGGCTAAAATTTGAGAAGCGAATTAAGCATGGGAAAACAATAGATAAAGAAAACGAAAGGCTTGTCATGAATCTCAAAAACATTGGTACAATCTATTTGAAATATTAATTGACATCATTAACTTCTTAGCCTCACATAATCTGGCATTCAGAAGGCATAGAGAATCTCCTAAAATAGACTGTAGTGGAAATTCTGGGAACTGCATAGACTTATTCAAATTGATTTCTAAATATGATCCCACGGTTCGTCAACACATGAAACGTATCAATGACCAACAACTTGTAACACATTTCCTAAACCATGATATTAATAACATGTTTATATGGCTACTGACGAAAGAGCGACCGGAGAAGTGATTCAAAGGGTAAAAGAGGCAAAATATTATTCTATTTTGCTTGTGTGTACAAGAGACTATAGTCGAGTTTAACAAATGTCTGTCGTATTACGATTTTGCAACATAACAAACGGTAAAATAGAATAACATTTTATTGGGTTTCTTGTTGTCGCTGAGTCAACTGGGGACTACCTAACTAATGCAATGCTTAAAGAGTTAGGAGCAAATAGATTAGATATTCATAATTGTCGTGGCTAAGGGTACGACAATGGTGCGAATATGGTAGGCATAAAAAACGGAGTTAAAACTTGAATTTCAAATATTAATCCGCGGGCATTTTTTACACCTTGCGTGTTGTCACAGTTGGAACCTGCTGTTAGTAGATGCAGCTGATTTTATTCAAAAAATTTATTTGTTATTCGCAAGGTGAAGCAAACGCTGGGAGTTTAACAAAGGCAAATTAAAACTTGCTTTAAAACCTTTATCAGACACAAGATGGGAAAGCAGAATCGAAGCAGTTAAAGCCATATTATTCCAATTTGATGATGTTGTTGAATGTATTGAGAGTTTGAAAAATCACACAGAAGAATCCGATGCACTTAGTGATTGTGATTCAGTTCTGAATGAAATTCTCAGCTTAGAGTTTATTATATCGTTACATTTATGGTATGAAATATTATCAAGAGTGAATATCATAAGCAAATTATGGCAATTCGTACAAGTCCAGTTAAGCATTGTCCTTGATAATTTGCATACGTTCTGTGACTGGATTAAAGAATATCGTCTAATTGGATTTGAACAATCCTGATCTGATACTCATCGATTTATTGAAAAAAGGTCCTCCTAGTGGGTGAGAGCAGTGACATCCAATCTTATGAATGTATGAAAAACTGCAAGCAATTATACTGAATTTGGCCGGCTGCATCGAAGACGTAAAGCAGCTGCTTCAATACATAACCGAGAATAACTTGAAGGAAATTTAATATAATGGGTCAGCAAAGACTTTCAGCGTTAGTGGTTTTATCTATTGAGGCTGATATAGCATCTAAGTTGGACTACGATGCAAAGGCGAAAAGTAGAAAATTTCTGTTTATTTAGTTTTCACTGTTAAAGTCTAGTTAGCAAGTGGTATCATCTTGAAAGAGTAGGAATAGAATAGTCAGATAATAGAACTCCGTTCACCAATTTATAAAAGTACTATACAGGGTCCATTTGATGACTATGCAATTTTAACTCGCATTGAGAAAACACTTGCTGACGACACTCTAATTTATTTATGTTAATTCAAAATGTGTGCTTTTGTACAAATAAAACATCTGTTGAAATTGTTTTATTTCCATGATATTCTTCCAGTTGTGTCATTGTAGGGCCTTGCGGAGTTTATCTTGCCCACATAAATTGTTGGCCTTTCTCCGCTGCTGAGCATAAAATAGTTATACGGGAGGCTAGAGATGTTATATTTAGAATAGATAGCTGATGTTCATATGATGGCAAGCTCTGGAAATTTCTTGGATCTTATAGAGATCGAAAAGCAAATAAAAAAAACTGTCTCTAAATAGACTCAAATCTCTGGAATGAACATCGAAAATGGAATTTTAACAACACACGCGTGCTCTATAACTGGCCGCACGAATGAGGTGTTCAATATTTTTGTTACCCAGATATTACTAAATTCATTAGCACGCCGTTTGATGAAACCTAAAATTTTATTGGCCTTGCAGAGAATCAAACTAATGTAAATGAAACCTAAGTTTCTTATCCAAGCGGACACCAAGGTCCATATACTGTCAACTCTAGAGAATTGTGTATCAGTCAGATGATAGTCAGCTAAAACATTGTTATAATACGAGTATGATATAATTTGAGATCATCCGCATAAAATAAGTGTGATATATCGAATAAAACATCAGACAGGCCGGATATAAAAATATTGAAGGGAAGAGGTCCAAGATGACTTCCTTTTAGTATGCCGGAACGAGCGTATATTTGTTTGGGCATATGCCCTTAAAATTTGATGGTTTGAGTCCGATTTTATAGATTTTTCAGTCGGTGAAACAAAGAGCCAGTAATTCCAAATTTTCGCAATTCATTTGATAAAATCATATGGTTGACTCGATCAAATGCCTTGCTAATGTCAATGTACAGGGTCGGTATAATAAGTAACCGGACTGAGCCTGCCCCGTGCCGTCAAAGCGTCTGCTAACCGGTCTCTGGTGTTGTAGCGGTGGTGGGGGTCTAGGTAAAGGGAACCGGGCTGCAGCAGTTGCCTCCAAGCGCTTGGAGAGATAGCATCGAGCGAGAGCGGAGTGCGTGTTCAGTTACGTCGTCGGAGTGAAAATGGAGCGTACGATCGAGCAACCGAACCAGAGTTTTTTAACCACGTTATTACAGGAGACGAGACGTGGGTTTTCGAAAACGATCCTGAGACGAAGCGGCAGAGTTCGGAGTGGCACACATCGGCGTCACCACGACCGAAAAAAGCGCGCATGAGCAAATCTAAGGTGAAGTCGATGCTCATTGCTTTCTTTGACGTAAAAGGCATTGCCACCCAGCCAAACTGTAAACGGCCAGTTCTACAGAGAGGTGCTACGTTGACTCACCTCCCGGGTTCGCCGTGTCCTTCCGGAGATTGCCAATTCGTGGATCCTCCATCACGACAATGCTCCGTTGCACACCTGCCTGGCCAAACAGTCGAGGGCAACGTTGCCACAGCCTCCTTACAGCCCGGATATGGCACCAGCGGATTTCTTTCTGTTCCCCAAGATCAAGAGACACCTTAAGGGGACGCGGTTCGGGACTCTGGAACACGTTCAAATTGCTACGACGAGGGCTCTAGACAGCATTGAGGTTGCCGATTTCCAGGGATCGTTCGGGGATCGGAAAATCCGGTATCAGCGTGTTATCGACTCCAATGGGGACTACTTTGAAGATTTCTAAAGAAAAATAAAAATATTTTTCTAATAAAAAATGTCCGGTTACTTATTATTCTGACCCTGTATATCGCATCAACTTGATGTTCGTTTTCCATTGCACAAAGTATGTTAGAGACCATAACTGTTGGATTGTGATTGTGGATCTATTTTTTCTGAAGCCATATTGTTGGTCATTGAGACGTTGCTCTATGGTAGGAGATAATTTAGCATATACTATTTTTTCAAATAATTTTGGAATGGCAGATATTATTGCGATTTCTCTATTATTTTGAACAACATTTTTACCTTTATTTTTACAGATTGGGGTTAAGTGAGAGTACTTTCAGTATTCTGGAAAGATACCGCAAGAGAGTGATAATATAAACAGGTTAAACTAATTGTTCGCTACACTGCAATAAAAAATACGATGGGAGTAAATCAGGGCCAGGACCATGGTTCAAATCAAGTGTGTTTATTGTATTGGGAATATCATCCTCAGAAATTGAAAATTCCTGAAGCAACGTGATGAAATTAGTGTTAGGGTGGTCTGTATGAGGTATGGTATCAGATAAATAATACACTGATTGAAAGCGGTCTGGAAAAAAATCACATACCTCTTTAGGGAGGGAGGAACAGCTATAGTTATAAGCCGTTAGTTTAGGATAGCCATGGTCTTTGCGTTTAACGTTCACAAAATCAACGACGTTTTTCGGATTACAGATTATGTTTTCTCCGTGTGGGGCTTTCGGACCCCATCGGAAGTGTCTTCACGTAGCGGATAGAGGCTGCCCTAACTTGCTAACTGGTGGGTATGTGGGAAATAAAGTACCACTTGTGGACCCAAACCGACTAAGTCAAAGCGCTGACAACGCCCCACTTAGTATTTACTTGTCATATAACCAGGATAACGGCCTCGTATTGAATTCGACAAACGACAACGACTATCGCAACATTTTTAGGACTGTTCTTTTGGAACATGGAATGTTCGATCATTAAACGGCCCAGGCACTCTGCGACAACTTTTGGATGAATAAAGAAATACAAAATCCACATCCTCCACCTTATTTAAAAGTGGAAAACTGCAAGGAACCCATGAGTTCAGAGTGGCTTGCATTGTTGATAGCACATTTAAACAAATTATTAGCGACTTCAAGACCGTTAACGAAAGGCTCTGTGCGATTCATGCTAAGCCCAAATTTTTTAAGGTATGGCTAGTCAAGTGTCACGCGCCCACAGAAGACAAGGAAGAGGCAATCAAGGACAAATTTTACAGCACCCTGGAGCGCACTGTCGACGCATTGGCGTCAAATGACATTAAAATTGTTCTGGGTGACTTCAATGCAAAAATCGGCCGAGAAATGGCACATAGAAGAACAACCGAAAGATACAGCCTCCATGCAGAGACCAGCGACAATGGACAACGATTTATATCACGACTAGTAAAGGCTTTACAGTAAACTCTACACGCTTTCCACATTGAGACATCCATCAGAGAACGTGGGTATCACCAGACTGTCGAACATTCAACCAGATCGATCATGTTCTCATACAAAACCGAGCCACCACCAGCATTCCCGACACGCGCTCGTACCGCGGTGCTTTTTGTGATTCGGACCATTACCTTATTAGGGTCAAGTTCCGATGCCATATCTCCAAGAGCTGTAAACAAGGAGCATCAGTTAGTTCAAGGTACCAGATACACAAGCTAAATGATAGCTCAGTAATGTCCACATACATGTCGTCCCTGGAAAATCGCATCAACATATCCCCGCAGGCGGGAGAAAGTAATGATGACATCAAAACCATGTGGAAGGCAGTAAGGTATGTGGTAACAGAAGCAGCTGGCGAGGCCTTGGGGTATCAGCCACGGAAAAGTAGGAACGAACTGGTACGACGAAGAAAACAAGGCAGTGATTCAAACAAGGAACCAGGCCCACAAAGGATACATCCAGCGACCAACTCGGGCCAAAGAAGAACAATGTAAAAGTTCGACGTCAAGCTTAAAAAAATGTGATGAAGAAAGAAACGACCAACCAGTACCAAGATCCAACAGATAAACAAAAACATTACCCTACATGAAGTCAGATCGGCGTATGCCTCTATCAAACAACTAAGGGATGGCTTCAATTCACAAACAGTCTTTGCAAAAGTGTACAAGGAGCAATCATAGGCAACCCAGTCGAAATTAAAAACAGATGGCTGTAATATTTCCAGAAGCTATTTGCAGCGTCCCCAACAACGGCTGAAGCTGTGAACATTCGAGAAGCAGAGCAAGAGGTCCCAGTCTTACCACCAACCAGAGATGGAGTACAGGCAGCAGTACGAGGCCTCAGAAAAAGTAAGGCTCCTGAAATAGATAGAATACCAGCAGTATTGCTCTAGAGTGGGGATTTCCAGCTAAATAGTTTTCTGCATCGACTTATATGCAGAATATGGTCGGAAGAGCAATCACTGGAGGACTGTCGGAAAAGCATAATATGTCTT
The DNA here is from genome assembly GCA_963969285.1 of Odontomyia ornata. NCBI lineage: Eukaryota > Metazoa > Arthropoda > Insecta > Diptera > Stratiomyidae > Odontomyia > Odontomyia ornata. Next base: position 46,245,021 of record OZ017742.1, read on the forward strand.
GTGCACGAAAATGGGGACAAATTAAGGTGTGAAACTTATAAAGCATTGTTCTACTGTCATAGAAAGAAAATTAAAACGGTACTATGAAAGTATTATAGGAGAGTATTAGGGAGGCTTTCGAAGTGGACAGTCTACAATAAACCAAATATTCTCAGTAAAGCAGGTATTCGAAAAGTGCAGGGAATATAAGCAAGCATACGACAGTGTCGATAGAAATGCACTCTGCAAAATAATGCTTGACATTGGTGTCGAAACAAAACTTGTCCGCATGGTCAGGTCAAGATGCTAAACACAGTGTTCCAGATCACGGTAAACGGTGAACTAATGGACAGGTTTAGGATGGAATCTGGCTTAAAACAAGGAGATGGACTTCCCCCAATGTTCTTTGATATTGTACTGGAATACGTCATCAGAAAGACATCAGCTGAAGCCTCGGGTACAATTAGCACATAAGCTGATGCCGTCAATATTATGGCACGTTCAATTTTAGATGCCAAAGGACTAGAATCTGAAGCAAACCGAATTGACCTACTATTAAATGAAACTGAAACTAAATTCATGACTCAAACGAGGAAGAAAACTCCAAGTCGACAAAACCTGACTTGGATTCAACCTGAACAAAAAAGGCACCAAAAAGGACGAGATTGGATGCCGCATAAGCGCCGCGAATGAAGCCTTTTACTCCATACTTCCCATTCTAAGGTCCGGGGTTTTACACAGGCTAAATAATTTACAAAACACTAGTCGAACCTGTGCTTTTATATGGAAGTGAAATATGGAGCCTAACAGGCGAATCCGAAATGGCAATATACGTGTTTGAATGCAAAGTCCTCCAGAAAATCTACGGCCCAGTGAAAGAAGGAACAAAGTGGAGACTACGTTACGGTGATAAGTTGTATGAACTATTTGACGATCCACCTGTCTCCTCTTGCGTAAAGCTACGCAAATTGCAATGGATGGGCCATGTAGAAAGAATCTAAGAAAACCGGATACCTAAAAGAACATTAAAAGGTAGAGCACAAGGTAGATGTCCAGCGGGAAGACACAATAGAAGCTGACAGCAGATCCTTGTTGGGAGTAAACAACTGGTAGACAAGGTCGCTGAACCGTGATGATTGGAGGAGGTTAATTCTGGAGGCCAAAACCTAGCTTGGCATAAATGATAGTTATAGGTTTTGTTTTCACCAATGACATTAGCATATGTTTCATATGCCTCATGTGACTTCAATTCACATTCATTTGCCAGTTTGTCGTATTCTCTTTTGGTTTCCTTTCTTACATTGGACTCTTTCTGTATAGTTTTATGCAGCTTATTTCTTCGATTTCGCAAATTTCTTAGATTACTATGTAACCATGGCTCAGATGATCTGTCCTTCTTTTTGATTTTAGGTACATGATTTTCAATGGCTTCATATGATCCGGTAGAAATAATTTACCGCATCACCTATATCTAACGTTAAATGCATGCTAGTCCAATGAGTATTGGAAAGACAGGTTATAATGCTATCGTAGTCAGCATTGTGGAAATAAAATACAATGGAACTATTGTACAAAACGTTTCCTGTGGCTCCAGCAGCGGTATCATCCACCGAAAGTGCGGAGTGGTGAGGGCGGTTTCTGAAAAGATTTTGCACGTCGCTTCTTGGACTTACCACTACCTCGTCGTAAGCATTTGGGAATATCAAATCTAACCAATTACCATGTTAATTGGATGTCGGAGCAACTTGCAGTAAATCATTGCCATATAATATTGTTACATGTACAAATAATTCTGCGAGCTACTGTCGCAATTGTTTTCACAACAATGAAGAACACGAATTTACTCGAAACCACGAGAACCCAACAAGCATGAGCAACATCTGAAAGTGAGTCACTGCTCCATTCATTTGCAGTCGCTCGAATGTTCCCGCGAATTCGCCAATGTACGAGAACTGGGTTGAATGACTACAGACCGTATATAAAGGCAAGCTGAATGAATGGGGGGATCATCATTCATTACAACCGCGATAGAAAACTACGATACGCGAAGTACAGGCGATATTGATTGTTTGAGTGCGAAGTGATTTTAAGTAGACAATTGCGATAGAAATTTATGGACAAGTAGAAGGTTGAATTTTAATAGTGAAAATTAAAGTTCTGAAATTGTTAGTGAAGTGATTGTGCATTTTTGACGAAGCAAATAAACTCTTTTAATTTAATTTAAAAGACATTGCGTTTTCACTTTCCCGGAACTTTAAAATTATTGGCCGCGAACCAAAACACGCGACAATATAGAAACAAGGTTGAAATCACTGTCTTCTAAAAGATTGACTGGAATAATACGGACGACAAGTTCGTCCACTACAAAATTTGAATTAGGTCTGTTAAAGTCTCCACATATTATACTTGTAATTTTATCTTCTTCTTTGGAGAAAGCAGCAATTGAGAAAATTAATGCACAATCCTCATTGTATATTGCTTCATTGGACTTTGGAGGAATATACAACGGAATACACCAAAGTACAAGTAAATTTTATTAATTTGGATCCTAACTATGTCATGCTGAAAACCTTTATGAGGCGTAGTATTGACAAGTTCACTCGCCACTCTCTTGAGTTAGACCACTTCTGAGGGAGTCTCGATTTTCTCTAAAAATAGACCAACTACCATCGAGGATCTCTTCATTACGATAGGAGTCATTTACCCAAATTTCTGTAGATGCAAGGATAGTGAAAGGGCAAGATTTAGCGTTAAGAAAGAGTTTATTTAGTTTGCCTCTCATACCACTACAATTATGGTAGAAAAATTTGGTGCATTTTACAGTACTTTTTTCGATTGACATTATAAACTAATGATGAAGTTATAAGCATGAACTGCATACCGTTTTTGCACATGTCATGCAAATACGTAGTCTACACTTAGGACACAAGTGTGCAGTCCTCGCTCCATTGTTTGCCGGACAGAAAGAGCATCTCTTTCTTTAATTCCTCTCCTATTTCAGGTTTTCATCTTTGGCAGATGATGATGCTGATGTCAGTTGTAGTTTCAGAGCTGTAGCAATGCTTGTTCTGAGTTGAGTAGGAAGTCTTTGGTTGTAACATCTTTCTTTCATATAAAGTTCACACAACATTTTTGTAAGTCCTTTCAAAAACATCATCCTTGTCATTTTCGAAGTGCTTTCATAACATTGCTGGATGATAAAAGCATTCAGTGCACTCATGTCTAATATTTTATATTAAACAGCCATTAGCCAATGACGTGTTCGACGACTACTTGAATACACCAAACACATTTGATCGACAGAATCAACACCGCCTTTTGTTCTATTGTAATGAAGACATATGTCAAGTTTGTTAGTAGATTCATCTACATCGTTGTCATTATGCATGGAAGAAACAAAAATGACTGACTTGTTTTTCTTCGGCACATAACTCACATTTGTCGTGTCATTTGTAAACCCGCAAAGTGATGATCCGATTAGTCGAGCTTTGTGAGGCAAGAACTTTTTAGGAATTTCCTTCTTGTTTTTCTTCATAGTTCCAACGACTGTAAGACCTTTGGATTTCATAACGTTGATGAGTTCCATCGATGTGCACCCATTGTCTGTAGTAGTTTTCCGGTTGGAGTTCAAAATCGGCTGACATAATCGCAGACAAAGAGAAAAGACAAAGAAAGGAAGAGGGAACCCCTTTGTTTCCTCAACCCATAGCTTCCATGATTCCTCATCCCGAACCCCCAATTAAATGATAGTAAACGCTCTCGGGATCGCACATTGGGTGCACTGGTTCCTCAATAATGGGACATAAAATGCCGAGAAATGCTAATAACTGTAAATACATCTACAGCTCTGCTACTATTGTCAATTCTACTTACACCTCCTTTGTGGGGTTTCTCAACCTGTAGATGGGCCTCGGAATGGACTGGACTCATGGCAACGACCTTGCAAACGAAAAAAGGACCATGGCATTGGATCCTGGAATGTCAGATCACTCTATTACCCTGGCGCTGTTAAGGATCTTTCACAACAGGCCAGTCAATATAAATTAAAAATACTGGCAGTCAAGAAAACGAATTGGAATGAAAACGACATTCAAGACAAGAGATTGCACACAATATTCAAAAATGGGAAGCCTACCGGAAAACGAGAACTCGGAGTGGCCTTCATTTTAGATAGGGAGCTCAAATCACACGTTATTGATTTTACGGCAGTCAATGAACGGCTGTGTGCAATCCGTATAAAAGCGAACCGACCGAGGAAAAGGACAAAGAAACGTTCTAAAATCACCTGGAAAGACTAGTTGACTCATTGCCTACAAACGAAACAAAAATAATTCTGGATGATTTTAACGCTAAGGTTAGCTATGAGATATCGAATCACGGAACGGCTGGAGTATATAGCCTCCACGATGAAACAAATGACAACGGCCAGCGCCTGATTGACTTTGCATATAGAAGAAATCTAATCATAAATTCAACTTGCTTTCCACATCGACGCTTTCACAAAATGACCTGGGTATCAACGGATGGCAACACACATAACCAGATGGATCATGTTATGATTCAACAACTTTGGGCCTGAAGCATACTTGGCGTCCGTACATACAAATTGTAACTCAGATCATTACTTGATCAAACTAACCTATCGATGTCATATGTCAAAGGCATATTCAGGCTTCAAATGGCGTCTGTGGCCAAAAATTTCACGTAGGCTGGCTCCCATCTTATCAAACGCATCCATAAGGACAAGTAACTAGCACTGGATGAAAGTAAAGCGGCTATTAAGACTGTGGCAGAACAGACAATTAGACATCAAGCCAGATGGAAGAGGAATGGTTGGTTCGATGATGAGTGCCAGAATGCGTTAGCCAAAAAGAATCAGGCATACAAAGACTACATAGGTAGGAAAACCAGGACGAAGAGAATGCCCTTTGAAAATCTCAGAATAGTTGCAAATAACCTAATTAGAATTAAGAAAAGGAAATACTATGACAACCAATTGAGAAGCATAGATGTGAGTTTAGCGAGCAACAACACGAGACAAGCATACAAAGTAGTGAAAAGCCTGAAACGTCGTTATCAGCCCAAAGCCACGCTCTGTCGTGATGACATCGGCAATATCATCGCTGATGAAACCAAGATTAAGGAAAGATGGGCATCATATTTCAAGAACCTCCTTAATTCTCCGCACAGCTCCAGAAAATTGGAGCCTATTGATGTCTGCGGAGAGCTTCCAACTCTGGATGAAGTATGTTCCATCATCAAAGTCCAAAAGAATATTAAAGCGCCGGGCATCGATGAGATTCCAGTGGAGCTCATCAAATATGGTGGCAGTAGTGTTCATAATACTATTCACAAAGTCACCCAGCACATTTGGCAACAAGAACAGATGCTGAAAGAGTAGAGCCTTTCAATTATATTTTCCTATCCACAAAAAAAGGTGACAAGCTACAGTGCGAGCATTATAGATGCATATCACTACTTTGGACGGCGTACAAAATATTTTGAAAGATCTTCAAAAATTAAATCGGATCATATGCCAACAGTCCTATTGGAGAGTATCAAGGTGGTTTTAGAGCAGGTAGATCAACAAAAGACCAATTGTTCAGTTTCAAGCAGGTACTTGAAAAATGCTGGGAGTTCAGCAAAGACCTTCATCAAATTTTCGTTGACTTTAAGCCAGCATACGAGAGTATTGATCGTAACGTATTGTGTCAAATAATGCTTTGGATTGGCATTCCAGCCAAATTAGTCCATCTTACCAAAATGACAATGGCGAGACGACCTCCCAAGTTCGTATCAATAATCAACTCACCGATGCCTTTGACACAAATATCAGACTAAAACAGGGAAATGGGCTGACTCCATTGCTGTTCAATTTGGCTCTGGAGTACGTAATAAGGAAGCTACCTGTCGATACACGAGGTGCATTACTATACAAATGAGCCAAGTAGTAGCCCTTGCTGACAACATAAACATTTTATCGCGGTCATTAACGACTGCCAAAGAACTCTTCCTGAAACTCGACAGCGAAGCAAAACCAGTAGGGCTACAAATCATCCTTTTAGCTTTATCATGACGCAGTCGAGGAAATATATCTCAAGCGCACAAAGTATCACACTTGGCGGGTACAGTATCGAAAATGTCAATAAAGTTGTGTATCAAGGCGTCAAAGTGACGAGAACCGGTACTGGGAGAGATGAAATACGCCAAAGAATACAGCTCGCAAATAAAATATTGTATTCAGTTTTGACGATCTTGAAGACCAGCTGCATACACAGGAAAACAAAACTCCAAATATATAAATCTGTGATAAGACCTATGTTATGCTATGGATGTAAAACGTGAACCCTAACCCAAGCATCCGCAAATATATTGAACGCCTTTGAGCGACGGGTCCTGAGGCGAATAACCGGAGCGAAGCTGGACAGGGACCAATGCCGAGTTTGATCCAACCATGAGCTGTATGAAATTTTTGACGTGCTTGAGGTCCCAACGATTGTCAGGCTGCGGAAGCTGCAATGGGCTGGACACATGAATCGTATGGACGAACAACGGATACCACAAAAGTATTCGTTGAGACAACTGAAGGTCGGAGACCAGTCGGGAGACCTAGGAAACGCTGGTCTGACTCGGTTGACGAAAACAGTTCATTGCTGCTCAAATTTTGAAATTGGAGGCTCTGATCAATGGAGTTGGAGGCGCTATTTACAATAAGCGAAGGCCCGAGAGGGGCTGTAGTGGTGCTACGAAGAAGAAGAAGAATTGCAGACACGCTTGCATTGGTATTGGATATTTCTTTTTTCTTCTGTCGAAATCATGCCGCCGGTATTTTTTCGCAGTACAAATACATATTCAGCATGCAGTGTACTTTATAATGCACAGGACATTACATTTTTAATCCATATCTGTTGGGTTTGGTTGGAATGTACATTTTGAAGGAGCAATGTTCCCTGAAAGCAACCAACATCTTACTAATAGTTGCATAGCACCAATAGATTAATTCGCTCGTGAATTTTTATTGAAGATATTGATAATCTCAATCAGTATGCAACTCGATTCAGTTCTTCTTGGTTCTTCTCGATCATCTGTGTTATCAAAGTGAAGGCACATTGAAAGTATATAAGGTCACAATGAAGACATATACAGCCGGGAAACATCCGTCCAATGCCATCAGTAGCGAATAGCGATATTACGGCCTCATGATTTGCAAAGTGCATTTCATCGATTCTGTGTGATTTTCTGACTAGTGCTTCAATCTAAACCCCGCAAGTTCGTTGTTTGGGCATAAAAGTATTTTGTTTTTGATACCTGCATCAAATATTATCTGAAATAAATCAGTTGGATTGAACGGCTCAATAGGTGTTGATCGAGATGCAGTACATGACAATCTGATAATATTATGGCTCCTGCTACGGGTGTTTCTTGCAGGTGGTGTTTTTGCCCACTTGAATATATTTTCTTCCGTAAAATATCCAGTAGAACTGGTCTGTACATCCACTTCTTCATGTTGGTAAGTGTTTTCGCTTTCAGATAATTCAGAGTTTGAGTCATGATCAATCGTTATCACAAGCTCCTCTTCATTGTTAGAAAAGTCATTTTCCGAGTGGGTGTTCGGTACATTATTTCGAGATATGGGTGAATTCCTACTGATTTCATTTTTATCACTATCGGATTCATTCAACCACTGCTCTATTATATCATCTCTATTTGTAGAAATATTCCTTCAGTTTACCATCACAAATATCTAAAAAATTAGGAAAATTAATAATCAATTAAAAACTAAAAAATTTACGTAACTATAATGGTGGGTCCCACGGATCCGCACGGACATCAACGCTCACTTTTATAGTAGCCAGCGAAGCACGGCCGTTTACCTTAACGTGCCTCGGCGTTGTTGGAAGGTAGCTACGAAAGTGAGGCGCGCACGCGTTCAAAAATTTAACATGGGTTCACTGGACCCATGACTATAGTTAAGGATCAATTTACATATTTATATTATTTAATAAGCTGCTTTTCTCTCCTTGGTGTGTTTATGCCGATGAATATTTTGGCGGAAACTAATTTTAATTATGTCTCTTTTACTTTTTCAATGTTTTATACCTTCTTTTAAAGGTTGTTTGGTCAGAACAGAACTCGCTTACCACTATTCACTTTATAGAGGCCAAAATAAACAATTACGTTCTTCGAAATTCACGAAACCTCCCAGTATTTCACTGTGGTTTTTGTAATTTGAAGTGGTACTTACTATTCAGTAAATATCAGCAATTACCTCCCGCACAATATAAGCTTTGCAATGATTTCATTGCAAATGGCATATACTTTTAGAAAATCAATCAATCAAAAACACTTAAAATAAAACCTCAACTTTCATTACAGATGAAAAAGGAAATGCCACAAACGCAGTTAAACTCGAACTTGAAGATATGGATACCTTAAATGTCAACAATATTGACAATAACGACTTGACGATTCCTCTTGCGTCAGATATAAATTCTTTATGCACGTCTCGTGAAAAATTACACGAAACTGAAGTTGATGAAGAAATGTTGGAGCCACAAAATCTTGAGGACTTTGGTCGCCCGTCTTGTGAGATTTACGGGTTAACAGGTACTAACCACGAGGATGACAATAGCACTGACAGTTTCTATTCCGGTAAGTAGGACATTCAATATTTTATTAAGATAAACCCTTTTTAACAATTTTCATTATTCTTGGATGGGGTGAATAATATTTGAGTGGATTAGGTTAAAAGTATTCAAACCTTTTTCCTTCATTATTTATCAGTGATTGAGGGATTAGGTGTTTAATTATTAATGGATTTATTTGAAAATCTACATTGCTGAACGTAGTTCACTGATAAAAGTTATACCATTTCTATTGGGATAATCATTTAACTGCGGCGTAATATACGATAAATATTTTGCTTTTTATGAGATTACATCTTCGTTGTCCCCGATGAATTGTAGAAGTTTCCCCATGCCTTTGCACTTGATTAGAAATAAATAATTTATGAAGAAGTTAATTTTAACACAGTAAACATTCAAAAGATACAGAAACAAGGTGTTCTTTTGATTTTAAAATTGTTCTGCATCTGTAAACTTATTCTTTTAATAAACTTTAATTTTGCCGTTGGGATATAATGCACCAACGTAACGTAAGCTCGCACTTGTTGGTTATATCTTGATTTTCTAAAAATGTTCAAAGTGGTTTCTGGTTAAGTAGAGACAAGAACAAAGCAAATAAAAGACAAGATTGCAAGTCTTGTGTCCTTCACAATACTGTGGTTGCCATCGAAATGCTTGTGGATAATATTTTTTAAGCTCACAAGAAAATACACCCCGCCGTGGATATGAGGATAAAAAAATTCTCCTAATTGAGTGGTCGCCGAATGCGAGGAATTTTTCTCCAATGTTACAGTACTAATAGCAAATACAAAACAACACATGCATTAGGGCTTTCACTAAACTCTGGATGTATTTTAGGGGGCGTTCAAATATTACATAACGCAATTTTTGAATTTAATTTGAATTACTGGTCCGCTGTCCAAGGCTTCACCAGCCACTCAGACTCTTTCATTACTGGCATTAGGAGAGCAGACGAAGAAGGTTCCGGAATCGTTTAACCCATTTGCATTAACTTCATCTTCGTCGAGCCAATAAGCACCCTCAGATGATGTTTCACAACGGCGCACAATGCAGAGAAGCTCATTAGCCCCCTGACAAGTCGCTTTTGCCGTACTCTAATCCCAAATTTTGCACATATTCTGTTCCTGAGATTGGATTGTACTGCTGGGCAAAAGAAATCGTAAGGCAACTGCTTAAACCCTTCTAGAGGACGCGACAGATCAACGGATAACCTCACAAGAAGTGGTGAAAATTTGCATGATCCTTTATTTAGCTGACCAGGTACCACGAGCTTGCTTGGTGTTTGAAGAATTGGGCAGGGTGACGGCAGGAAAGTACCGGAAAGACAGATTTAAATCCACTCCTCGAGCGCAAACAACAGGATTCGTCCACGCATTTAATCACCTGCAAGAAATATTGTGACGTGAGCGCTATACCACACTTGATCAGGTTCTGCTGGATCCTGCAAGCTATGACCAGGCTTTCTTTATTCCGCCAAAACATAGTAGTTGTCAATTTTCATTTCCCTCCATACGTTGGCAAGTGTCTCTGCAGTGTGCTTAAAATTGCATTTTTCCAAATCATCATCAATAGTGATTTCTTTGTTGTCGAGATGAGAACCATAATATTCATGCGGCAGGATGACGCCTGACAGTCGTTTGCTGAGAGGGGTCATGCGTCGCTCAACTCGGTTGTAAGCGCTCCACCCAGGAGCATTAGTCGCTAAGAACATGGCGTCCGGGTTGTATTTTTTGAAGTGTTGAATGGCAAAGTTCTTGACTTTCCGATAACCAAGGTTTTCGTCCGGCCCACCATCTACAAAGATGATGATCACTGGCTTCACAGTGTTCGATTCTGTCATCATTAAAGGTTTTAGTCCAGACACTAATAAAAGTGGTTCCAAATCATAAACATGGGTGTTCGCTGTGGAAGATGCATGTTTTCCACTCCAGATGGATATGTATATCGGCTCGCTGTAACCAGCAGCTTCTTCCTTACCCAAACAATCAAGATCCACTTACAGAAGGAAGATGCCGCTCTGCCACGACCCAGTCATGGTCTGGTAAAAGTATTCTGTATTCTATGTGCATTAAAAGAGGGCTCTGACTGCCGGTAAACCTATTGGTACATGAACGAATTGAATATATTGTTACATGTACAAATAATTCTGCGAGCTACTGTCGCAATTGTTTTCTCAACCATTAAGAACATCATGATCAACAAACGAATGTACTCGAAAACTCACCAAGCATGATCAACATCTGAAAGTGACGTCACTGTGCCATTCAGTATTGCTCGAATATTCAAGGTTGTTCGCCAATGTACGAGGAATGGATTGAATGACTAGAGACCCTTTATAAAGGCGAGCTGAATGAATGGGGGGATTATTACAACCACGATAGTAAAACTGGAGCGTGAAGTAAAGGCGATATTGACTAACAGTGCAGTGATATAGACAGTTGAATAAAAAATTTATAGACAAATTGAAAACTAAAATCGTGAAATTGTTAAATTAATGATTGTGCATTTTTAGTAAATAGACTTTTTTAACTAAATTTTCACTTTCCCGGAACATTAAAATTATTGGCCGCGAGCCATAACACGCGACAGTGGTGTCAAGAAGTGAGAAAAAAATTTTAAAAGTAAAAATTGAACATTTTTATAGTGTACAATAGTAAAATTTAACGTGGAAACTGGCGGGCAAATATTCGAAACAATAAAAATGCCAAGAAGCTTACATCTACAAATTTAATAAATTGACCATATCGAAGCTCAAGGAAGAGTTGGAATAGCGAAATATGGTCACACAAGGGACATAGGCTATACTGATCGCACGCTTGCGTGACGCGATCGAGTCGGAAGGCGTGAATTTGGATTCAGGTGAGCCCTCAGATGCAGAAAAAGGTGGAGAAGTGAAAACACCAAAATCAAAGGAGCCAGAAAATGCGCTGATGCAAATGTTGATGCTGATGCAGCAAGAGCAGCGACAACAGTCAGTCTTCCAGTTTAACAGCCATGCTAAATGAACAATTTACGAAGCTAAATGAACAATCAGCGAAGCTAGGCTAACAAGCGATCGAAATCAAGGCAGACATCACACAGAAGCTGGAGAAACAGTTAACCGAAATAAAAGCGGAGCTCGGTAGTCTGAACAAGCAAATTAAAGGCGTCGAGGAAAAGGCTTACCAAGTCGAGGAAAAGGTCAGCCAGGTCGAGGAGAGAATCAACCATGAGATGGAAAAAATAAACAAGTTGGATAAACAGACCTACGCTCATGTCAGAAGGGTTTTGTACCCAACTTTTCAGAAATGCAGTCACCAGCAATGAATAACCCCAAGAAATATGTCAAAGAGATGTGCACACTTATAAGATAATCCGAGGTTTTTCTTTTTTCAATGGTCGCCATTTTGTTGCAAACCAACAAAAATCACTCAAATCATGAATTCTCAAAAATATTCATATTATTGATCTTATTGGAAAATTTCAAGAAGATCAAATCAAAACTGCAGTGACTGATTCGATGGAAAGTCCGTAAAATATCAAAATTATGTGTTATTGTTGTTGTAATTGGAGAAATTTCAAACGGCTATAACTTCCGTGTATATCATTCGAATTTCATCAAACTTACAAAGTTTAAGAACCCTTAGCAGGACTACGTAAGTATACAGTTTCGTTCAATTTAAGGGTACCGACGCGATTTTATTGGGGAAAACGTGAAATTCGAATATCATACTATTATTAACAAAGTTGACAGAATTTCGATTTCTAAGGTATTTGTTGCTGTTGTACTCATAAGCACCTACCACCATAGTTTTTTCAGATTTTTCGGATCACAGGTGTCCAATCGCGAGGAGGGACACACAGATTTTACGTGTATTTCCCCTCCCTGCGCATACCTCAAAGCAAAAAGTATCAAATTAAGACCTATTTTGAAAATTTTTCATCAAGACCTTTCATGTGATACCCTTATCGACTCTCTTTGATGAAATTTTCTTTTTCAGGCGCCACTCCCCTATATACCTTATAAAATTTTTTGTAGTTGAACTTTGAGGAGTGCACCACTTTACACCTGTATACAAAATTTGATGTTTCTAGCTTAAGTAGTTTGCGAGAAAAAGTGCTGTGACACACGGACGGACGGACAGACGGACAGACAGGTCGCGAAACTAGTAGGGTTTTGTAAAATTATTTTACAAAACCCTAAAAATGAATTGGAAGCAGCGAAGGCAGTAGTAACCACCTCACCAGCCCCGCTCACAACCGCAGCGCAAAGCTCATCCAGAAATGTGAAAGCACCAATATTCGACGGGCAAAAGGTCTGGAGCATTTACAAAACCTAGTTTGAAGCCGAGGCTAGGGCATCACTGGAATGAGCAGGAACGAGCAACTGCATTAATTCTTGCTTTAAGAGGCGTAGCTGTCGAGCTTTTGCAGACGATCCCCGTCGAGTTGCACTCAAATGTGCTGGACATGCGGTATGGAGACGATCATCTGAAGCAAATTTATCGGTCGCAGCGACGGCATCGGATGCAAAAACCTGGCGAAACCTTACAGCAGCTAGCCCAAGACATTGAGCGACTGGCACTTTTGGCTTACCCAGCATACGACCCAGAACATCGAGATGACGCAGCAACAGAAGCATTCATTAGCGCATTAAAGGACCAGGAATTGCAACAAGCCATGCGTTTAGCCCAAAAGCGAACGGTCAAGGATGCATTGGCTTATAGTCTGAACTTTGAGGCAGCGAAAAATGTGACTCGCACCACTGCCCGGGTTTGCGAGGTAGTAGCAGACGAGTGCGGGTGTGAGCGCGTGGAAATTGAGCGAGAGCCGCAGGCAAATGGTGCGCCTAGATGCTGGAATTGCGGAGAGAAGGGGCACCTGCAATGCAAGAAGCGAAGAAAACCGAGCTATTGTCCAGGATGTGCAGCTAGGAGAAGATGTAAACCGAGTCAGGAGCCCAGAATGGAAGCCCTTCAAACTGAGGGGTCGAGAAACATGTAAGAGCCAACTTCGTGGGGCAGAGGTTGGCTAGGAGGATCGACGTCTCCAGCACCACCATCGCCGTGTCAAGACTACATCATAAAGAAGCGGACTTATGTCTTCCGGGTCAAGTTCACGGAGAACATTGCACCATAACAATCGACACTGGTGCAACCTGATCGATGATCCCACTAGACCATGTGAGGGAACAACTACTTTACAAGGGCAGAATTTTCTCACTACGGACAGCTACGGGAGAGACTGCACCTGTTCATGGAGAGGTCAACCTCCAAATACAGTTGGGAGACCTTGCGTTTCGACATAATTTTCTGGTCGCGAACATTATGGATGACTGCGTTCTCGGAATGGATTTTCTGTGACTACATGGAATCACGTTGGATTTGGGCCAACAGGTATTGAAATGGCAGAATGTTGAATATTGATGGAGGATCCCAGCGTCCAAATTCCCAAGATAAATGTAGTAGCATATACCGACACTGATGTACCGAATTCTTCCGAAAGCATTGTATGGGCCAAGCTTGATGGTGATTCTGGAGACCACCGATCGTATCTGATAGAGCCAACGAAGACGTTGGCATTGCGGAGTTTGTAGGGTGAAGCCTTGTAAGATCTATAAGGAACAGATACGTGCCGATTAGAGTCCTTAACACCGCAGACTCAACCACGAGCATCAAAGCAGGAGAAGTCATCGGCAGCTGCCAGCCTGTTTCCACCATCACCTCTTTGGAAGCTAACCACGACCATCGTAGGAAAAGGAGGCAAGACGCAGACAAAGCCTGGGAATCAACGTCTGCAATATTGAAGCAGGTCAAATTACCAGTGCCGCTATACAAGCGAGCCTCTGATCTGGTCACCAAGTACGGATGACGAAGGCCGAACGAGTCTGGTAACTCACGTCATAGATACACAGGGAGCCAAGCCGATTCGACAAGCACCGAGACGTCTCCCTATAGCCAAACAAGGAGAAGCGAGTGCACTGATCTCGGACATAGAAAAACAAGGTGTTATCGAATCTTCTGTTAGTCCATGGGCCGCGCCAGTAGTTCTTGTAAAGAAAAAGGATGGTAGCACTCGTTTTTGTGTCGACTATAGGCAGCTTAACGACGTCACTAAGAAAGATAGTTACCCGCTTTCAAACACATCAACGACATCATGGACACTTTAGCCAACCAAAATGGTTTTCTACACTCGACCTCAAGAGTAGAAGAGGCAGGTAGAAATCGACAAGAAAGACCGAGAAAAGACCGCATTTTCAGTTGGAACCGGATTATGTCAATTTGTGGTGATGCCATTTGAGCTTTGCAATGTTCCAGCCACCTTCGAACGCCAATGGAATACGTGCTACGAAGTCTAACCTGGAAAACCTGCTTGGTGTACCTAGATGACATCATTGTTATCGGGAGAACGTTCGAAGAGCATATGCAGAACTTAGAAGACGTTTTCTCCCGATTGAAACTGGCGAATTTGAAACTTAGTTCTGACAAGTGTACCCTTTTTGCAGCTGAATTAAAATAACTGGAACACATCGTATCAGCAGAAGGGGTCAAAACAGACCCTGGGAAAATTGAAGCCGTAAAAAGCTGGCCAACACCAAACAACAAGCGTCAACTACGAAGTTTTCTGGGTCTGGCGACCTACTATCGAAGATTCGTTGAAGACTTTGCCAAAATAGCTAAGTGTCTCTTTCAGCTAACCGAGAAAAATCGTCCGTATGTCTGGAATGAACAAGGCAGCCTTTGAGATCTTGAAGGAGAAGCTGTGTGAATCACCCGTGCTGGCATATCCAAAACCCGGAAAAATGTTTGTAGTTGATACTGATGCGAGCAACGGCGGGATTGGAGCTGTACTTTCCCAGTAGATCCATGGCGAAGAAAGAGTCCTTTCGTATTACAGTCGAGTTCTTTCAAAAAGTGAGAGGAACTACTGCGTGACCAGGAAGGAGCTGTTGGCTATAATAGAGGCCACCAAGCAGTTCCACAAGTACCTATATGGCCAGAAATTTGTTTTTCGAACGGACCATGCATCGCTGAGATGGCTACTTAACTTCAAAAACCCCGAGGGACAAGTTGCAAGATCGATCGAAAGATTGCAGTCATACGACTACAAAATTGTTCATCGGAAGGGTGGAGTTCATGGAAATGCTGACGCCCTATCTCGTCGTCTATGTCCAGCTAACTGCAAGCATTGCCGACGGATTGAAGAAAAGGAGCCAACCGTTAATCTGCGAGTGATAACGGCCGAATTCGATGAAGGTTGGACCATTGCTCGTATGGAAGGAGACAACTGGGCAACCTGAGTGGAAGGACGTTTCGAGGCATAACGCCACCCTGAAAAGTTAATGGGCACAATGGAACTCCCTTCAGGTGGAGGTTGGTGTACTCAAGCGGAAATGGGAAATGGTGGATGGCAGCTCCTATCGGATGCAAACTATGCTTGCCAAAAGCCGAATCCACGATGTGGTTAAGGAAATGCACGAAGGATGCTCGGGAGGCCACCTCGGTGTTAACAAGACCTTAGCGAAATTGCGGGAAAGGTGCTACTGGCTCCACGCTCCGAGAAGACGTTGAGGACTGTTGTCGCAGATGCACAATTTGCGCTTCCGTCAAAGGTCCAAAGCGATGACTGAGAGGACAAATACAAACTTCAATGTTGGTGTACCGTTTGAAAGGATTGCTCTTGACATCGCAGGACCTTTTCCTGAATCCGAATGGGGTAATCGATACACGTTGGTTGTGGCTGATTCTTTCTGCAAGTGGCCCGAGGTCTACCCCATTCCCAACCAGGAAGCAACTACCGTAGCCGAACAGCTAGTGTTAGACTGGGTCAGTATGTACGGCGGTTATTGTGAACTCCATTCGGATCAAGGTCGAAACTTTAAGTCACTGGTTTTTGGCGAAATGTGCGAGCTGCTGGGAATACGGAAAACGAGGACAACACCGCTGCATCCCCAATCTGATGGAATGGTCGAACGTTTCAAAGGCACACTCAATAAAAACCTGGCGAAGCTGTTTGACGAGAACCAAAGGGACTGGGACCAACACATCCCACTATTTTTGATGGCCCAACATGCATCGACGGGAAAAGCCCCAGTCAAAGTCATTTTTGGAAAGACTTTTTGTCTGCCGGCTGATATGAAGTTCGGAACACGCCCTGAGAAACCCCAAACGATCTCAGAGTACGCAAGTGAGCTAAGGCAACGGTTGAACTAGATACATCAGACAGTGCGAAAACATCTCGAATCAGCTACTGACCGCAGGAAGACCAGGTATGATCTAAAGGTAAATTCCACTGGCTTCCAGCAAGATGACTTGGTGTGGCTGTATAACCCACAACGGCGGAAGGGTAGGTCTCCAAAGTTGCAGCATAATTGGGAGAGACTTTACCGAGTTACTAAGCAAATAACGACGTCGTGTATCGAATACAGGAACACCGTAAGCCGAGAGCCAAAATGAAAATCATGCAACTGGACCGTCTTGCCCCATATTACATCCAGGGAGACTTGACTACAACTGGCGACACAGCTTTTCTGGGCAAAAAGAACTGAGGTGGGGGCAGTGTTGCATGTACAAATAATTCTGCGAGCTACTGTCGCAATTGTTTTTACAACCATTAAGAACATTATGATCAACAAACGAATGTACTCGGAAAACCACTAAGCATGATCAATATCTGAAAGTGTCGTCACTGCGCCATTCAGTATTGCTCGAATATTCCAGGTAGTTTGCCAATGTACAAGAAATGGATTGAATGACTAGAGACCCTTTATAAAGGCGAGCTGAATGAATGGAGGGATTATTACAAGCACGATAGTAAAACTGCGATATATTGGAGCGGGAAGTAAAGGCGATATTGACTAATAGTGAAGTGATATAGGCAGTTGAATTAAAAATTTATAGACAAATTGAAAAGAAAAATAGTGAGATTGTTAAATTAATGATTGTGCATTTTTAGTAAATAGACTTTTTTAACTTAATTTAAAAGACAGTGCGTTTTCACTTTCCCGGAACATTAAAATTATTGGCCGCGAACCATAACACGCGACAATATTATTTTCCGATAGCTGCATCAAGATTTCAGTTTCACGTTTATCTGCCACATTTGAACTTTTTTTGTGGTTGGGAGGTGAATGCCATGTATGCACTGAGTTTGGGACTCCCATGCACGCAAGCAAGTAAACTACCCACTAAACACCTCGTCTGTCAACCCAAGAACCTAACCTGGAACCGTTTGACACATTACTTCGGACCAGATCTCGTTTTGTTACGCCGTGAGATGCCTTCAAGCTGGGGATCCCTTCTTTAGCGGAAAGGAAGAGGGGAAGAGGAATTGCTAGACTGGCGATACCCCAGCCCCAACACCCCCGGCTGCTATGAGCCCCTTTTATCTTTTTGGACTGCCCGAACATAATATGCCATATGGTTCCATTTATCAACCGATCCAAGCGTCATGGCAACTGTATTCGTACTAGCCGTAGTGAGCCCTCGCTTCTGCCTGTGGAGGTCCCTTCGCAGCTTGTCCCAAATTTTGCACGCAAATACGAGTTTGGAAAAATGCAGATCATTTCAAGAAAGCTTTACCAGAGAAACATTTTGAGGGTCGGAGAATTTTTTCGAATTCTCAGCTTTTGTCCAGAGCCTAGCAGAGTCGAGATAGCCAACACGGCCTGTGTGAAAGCGGGGGGCCTATTTTCACATTTTTGTTATGATTATTCTTCCATAGTATTTATTTAAAGACACTTTGTTCTATTCTCATTGCTAAATTGGGGAAGTAGGGACAAAATGACAGGGTGTTTTATTTTTTAATAATATTTATTTATTTAATGGTATTATCATCAGTCTCAATCGTTTTTACTCAGCTTAGGTTCATTGACTATCAGCAGCACAGTCTTTAATTAAGTAGGAACTATAATTAAATATATATTTAGAAAAAATGTAACTAATCACAAAACTCATTTTGTCCATATAGTACGGGCAAAATGATATATAAGGTACGGACATAATGACATATTAATTTTTAAGAACACAGTTCACAAATAAATCTTTTGGTCCTCTTTGCGACATCAGCACATGACGCAAGAGCCCAAAGAGAACAAGTCATAATCTTAACCAACCTTCGCCGGGCTTAGAACGGGAAAAGAGGTCATTGCAATAAATGCAACCGCAGTCACTATCGTTGTCTTCTGTCTCGCATAAGAAATCTTCGCTTCTTGAGCTATCATATATCAGAGCAGTCGTACGCTGCCTCGATGCTCTCAATCTCTTCTCTGATGGTAGAGTGTTTTTGGAAGCAGGAATATTTATTTCATCCTCATCAAAAATTTTTCTTTTAACTTGTCTCTTCTTTTTTACCGATGGATCCTTTGGTCTATTTTTAGCAATAATTTCTTGCATATTTGGAGGAGAAGTTAAAAGCCAATCACCTTTGACAGGTTTCAATTTTCTTTTTCCTTGGCCTCGAATGAACTGCCCTTGTGGTGCTGGCGAAATAGTAGCAACTGGATATGTCAGTAATTGCTTTAATGGACCAAGTCTCACACCGTCATCGTGCGCTGCTCCAGCTACCTCAACTGGATTAGACTCCTCTTCACATGTTTCTAAACTCAGGTTCATCACATCAGAAACAGCAACTCCAATGTCATTATTGGTGCGTTGTGTTTTATGAAGAATCTACTTCATCGTCATTTGTTACTGATGGATTTAAAATAGATGCAACATCGTTACTCGGAAGAGGTGTTGATACATTTAGTTAATGGTAAATGTGAGCT
Source organism: Odontomyia ornata (assembly GCA_963969285.1). Classification (NCBI taxonomy): domain Eukaryota; kingdom Metazoa; phylum Arthropoda; class Insecta; order Diptera; family Stratiomyidae; genus Odontomyia; species Odontomyia ornata. The sequence goes on from OZ017742.1 coordinate 46,264,392, forward strand.
GAGAAGTTCAGCTGTACTGTCTGCAATATCTTCCTGACTCAACGGAATATTTGTGGTCTCTGCTGGTTCAAACATGTAGTCTGGAAAAATATCAGGATTTTTAAAGCCATTAATTGCATTCTGAACAGTTGCGGCTTTTCCATACGCTTCATTAAACAAATACCCGATTTGTAAATGGGTAACAACGTGCTCTGGATTTAATCACTTAGATAGTTCTTGATTGAAATAAGTTTTTAGTGGTCCATAGATACAAACATCCAAGGGCTGCATTCTATGGGTGCAATGTGGCGGTAAACACAACATATGAATACCATTTTCTTTGGCATAACTCAAACATTCAATGCTTTTATGACTTGAGTGACCATCATAAATAAGTAGAACCGGATTGTCTTTGCTAGATTTCGTATGTACCTGAAAATGTTTTAACCATTTTAAAACACCTCTTTGCACATCCATCCTGATTCTTGTGCTAGTCCAAGAGTGCCGGTGGGAGCCTCATCAACTAGTTCATTTTTCATGTTCTTCCTAGGAAATATCATACATGGCAGAATAAATGAACCGATGGTATTCGTACAACACACTACTGTCACATTCGAGCCTCTCTCAGTACTGGTGAGACAGCCGACTTGTTTCCTGCCTTTGGTGGCCAGAATTTTTTGTGGTTTCAGGACTGTAGTGAGCCCGGTTTCATCCATATTGAAGATTCGGTGAGGTCCCAAGTTATGAGTCTTCAATAATTCTTCATAAATACGGAAAAATTTAGCTACCTGTGGTTTATTAAACGCTGGCGCTCTTGCAGCAGAAGTTGGTTCTGGAGTGCGCAGAGAAATGTCCTTATTACTTCTCAGGAAACCGTCAATCCATTTTTGTCCAACACGTTTCGTGTCCTTGCTGAAAGGGTGATCGATACCATTTTTTTCGGCTAGTTCAAAGGCAAGTTCTTGGAGTGATGTACGCGTGAAACCGAAAAGTGGTGCTTCTAAAAACGTCATATGTTCTACTAACTCCTGCTCAAGTTCAGTTGAAAATATTTTCTTGAATCTTCCTAATCCTTTAGAGTTCGAATTCAAGGTTTTGTTCATAGTGAGTGCATGTCTTCTAAGCGTCACCTGAGGAACTCCGACTGTTTTTGCGACCAATTCCCATCCCATTTTTTTTGCTTCCATGCTTCAATTGCCTTATTCATGGATTCTTGGCTCCAAGACTGCCGATTTATTTTTCTTTCGTATTTTTGTGCCATATCACCTAAACAAAATAATAAAATGACATACCATGTCATTTTGTCCATTTTTTATGTAAGTCATTTTGTCCAAATGTTAACAAAAATGAATAAAAAATCAAAATTCCATCAAGCAACTGATAATATCAATAAAATTAATCGAAATCACTGCGTACTGGCATAAGTTCATTGATTTTGATAGAAATGATTACAAACAACAAATAACTCACCAGAAAACAGGAGAAAACCATCTATAAAATAAACTATTGAAGATGCGAAACACGTTCGAACTGGTTAATGCGACGCGACTGTGACAATGACGCTCAACATCTGACAGGATTGTGAATATGGCTGCCGTCACGTGATACAGTCGCGGAGACGTAACTAAAACCCGCCAATTTTTTTTAATAAGGCGACTATGTCATTTTGTCCATACATGTCATTTTGTCCGTACCTCCCCTATATTTAGCTTCTATCAGTCAGTCCCATGTACATATAATCGTATTTATTATATAGCGTTATCCATTTTATGCTTGGGAAGGTAAAGCTGAAGAAAGATTTTCTACAGGACCTTGACCTTGAGGTAATTTTCAATGACTTTTCGGCACATTTCCGGCAATATCTCGTCCATAACTTCACGAATATTGGTTTTCAATTGATCAAGATTTTGAGGATTGTTTGCGTAAACACGATCGTTCGCATAGCCCCATAAAAAGAAATCCAAAGGTGTTAGGCCGCAGGATCTTGCCGGCCAATTGACATCACTCAATCTCGAAATTACGCGTCCTGGAAATTTCTCTTGCAAAAGTGCTCGATTAGCCTATGTTGTGTGGCTTGTGGCTCCATCCTTTGGAACCACATGTTCTCCAGATCGTAATCTTCAATTTCTCTCCAAAAATAATCGGTCAATATCCGTCCATAGCGGTCACAATTGACTGTAATGGCTCTTCCTTGATCGTTTACAAAAAAATACGGGCCAATAACACCACCAGACCATAATGCACACCAAACGGTCACTTTTTCCGGATGCAATGGCCTATCTGCTCACCTGAGAATTTTGAGAGCCCCATATGCGCCAATTCTGTTTATTTACGTAACCACTGAGCGAAAAATGAGCCTCATCACCAAAGAACATTTTTGTTCGAAAAATCGTTATCAATGGCTTGTTGTTCAATCACCCAATTCGCATACATTCTGCGTTGTGTATGGTCTTGAGGCTTGAGTTCTTGAGTGAGTTGGATTTCGTATGGATGGAGATGCAAATCCAAATGCAAAATCCACCACAATGAGCCGTAAGACAAGCCCAAATGTTGAGCACGTCGACGAATCGACAAATTCGGGTCTCCCTTCACACTTTGAGCAACGGCAGCTATATTTTCAGCAGAACGAATGTTGCGATGATGCACAGGCCTTGCAATATCAATAACCGATCCAGTCTCTTCAAATTTTCTCACCGTGTTCGAAATTGTTTGCTGTGTAGGTTGATTATGTCGACCGTAATCGGCTCGTGAAGCCCAAAATGTTGATGCAGCAGAATCTCCATTTTTATATTAAAATTTAATAAATTTAACGCATTTTTCGACTGTTGAATAATCCATATTTCTGAATGGCAAACCATCAACTAAAAAAAAGCACGCTTTGAATGACATTTAATTTTGGCAGATGTCAAATGGCAGGGTGAGACTTTCCCAAGCACGAAATGGATAACCCTGTACTAGTATAGGAGATGAAAAGCTACTAAAAAATTAATTTTTATCCGAAAACTAAAGCGATACATCACTAAAATGTAATTTAAACTAATCTACGGCTTACATGGACTCCTTAAAATCATCCCTAATTCGTCTTTGGTTGAAAAGTGAAATTTTAATGTCATTTGATAAATTACCATCAACGGAAATGTCCAAAATAAAAGCGAATTATTTATGTGACAAGAAAGAGGACACGTTGCAATGTCAACAATAAGCTATGTATCCGTAAGTTCAGTACTAGGATTAAGGACATAGAGCTCAGGTCTTTATTCTTCAGACTTTACATGATAAAACGACCAACGTTGGACGTTCGAGAAGATTTTCGGGTGTAGGGAGTGTAGTTTTAACTCATTTTGTATTTTCATTGACGGGCTTAAAAGGACTTTTAGAGTTTCATGAAAGTAAGATTTGTTATCTCGCGCGCTAACCAAACTTAATATAATTCACCTGTGTATAAAGATACTCACATGAGTATATTTCCTATGGGCTTTTGGGGAAACGGTTTTTGCTCTACACAGGATGTTCGTACGAAGTTTTAGGTTTGGAAACAAAAGCAATGAAATGGTTTGCTGTCTCTTAATTAGTGATTTATTGTAATGTCTAAGAAACTGTCTTTTCCGAAATAGACCAGACGTTCTTATTGGATTTTATTGTTAATTTGAAAGTAAGACTATCTACGAGAATTTATACAATGCTAAAAGAATGCGCAACCACTACTACTCCTTTAGGCTTCATTCAAATTAACACTTCAAATATTAAAACATCAATTATTATCGCACCACGGAGAGCACTTTCATGGAATGGAAAATGCACTACATGTGATTTAACTTCACATATCCTCCTGTACATGTCGCCTAAATCGTTTCTTTTAATGTTTCCTCCACCCGACAAGGACTAGTACACGAGGTCAATTTCCCGTCGCCTCATAGCCATAAAATTCGCACATTTCCACCATTAGCGATGGAGTGAAGCGAATCAAAAAGGCGACACAATTACATCCCCATCCCCACATCCATTTCCCCAAACAGAAAGTGAAAATGGTGATTGCGAAAAAAACTCAAGAAAATAAGGATCAACTGAGCGGCAAATGTACAACTAAATAAATTCGTTTGGTTGGTGGTGCCAAAACGATGAACTCGCGTGGCATATGCATTCAACTCCATTCAGATTCAGATGTGTGAAATGGGGTGTGTGAATTCCAGAGAAGAAGGATCCATACGAGGGTTTGGTGGGAGGTGTAAAGTTTCATTGACTGAACCGAGGAAAACCAGTGGGTGAAAGACACTCGTCCCTTCCTTTACATTTTACATTTTCACATTGCAAAGCAATTCGAATACGTTTTTTAGGGATTTTTCCGTTTTCAACTTGTGCGGTAGGGGCGGAGATGACTTGGATTCAACTTCACTCTGGCAATAAGAACGAAGGGTCGGAGGAGCATTGTTTTGGGTTTTTAAAGGGCAGTTAGGCTATATTGAAATCGCTCCCCAGGTTCAGGTGTAGAGCACCCTGGAGTGTCGTGGCGAGCCAAATAAAGCACCCCGAACACCAATTGTATTATACACCGCTCCAACTACGATGGCATTTCCCGCCGAGTTATTTCCACGAATACGACGACGGACAAAATGCTCACTCAATGCGATATAGTGTGATTCGAGAACGTTTCCTTACATACGAGTACGTTAATGCTTTTGCATCTGGAGGACGATAGGTTGAATGGGAGGCCAAATTGTGCAGGAATGAAGTGAAATGAATATGCGATTTGGTTGGAATAGAAGATTTCGTGTATATGAATTTCATGTTACTTTTCAATAGTTTTATTTCGACGCTATTTTGATTGTTCCTTCTGCATTCAAGTAAGGATTGGTTTTCCGAATAGGAAAAGAAGTGCGTTGTAAGAACGAGTGTTGCGATGCGATACGTAGAAGTCCCGCCAATGGGTGATTTTAATAGAAATCATATCTGATACTCTATATGTAGTGCAAACTTAGCATCTTGTTTTTTGCTTGTTGAATTTTCCCCCTTTTTGAAGTGTAACTTCTTTACTGACAGGGTGAAAATTTTCAGATGTAACGAAAAAGCAGAACGTTTTATAGAGTGGGTATACAGCGCAATGATATTCCTGCAGCAATCTGTTGCAATGATATTCCTGCAGCAATCTGTTGCAAGTAGAAATTTACTCATGCTGCTACATAAATTTGCAACTAAGTTATCGCATTCTGCCCGAGCCCTTTTTGGGAATAGCCAGGCAGTCTTTGGAAAACTGGCTGTGCCGGTTGCCTAGCATGTATGTTTGGTGGTGGCGGATGGTGGCCTACCGACGGTTTGTGATGAGCAGGGAAGTAACTGAGGATCATTTGCGAATGCACAGTGCTACGACCAATCAGGAATAAGATGAGAACTGAGAGTCTGTTGGTGTGAGTAATGACAACCACCAACAATTACTAGACAAACTTTATTAATTAATATAAGCACGATAATCACAAAAAATTCAAATTTTATATTAGTCGCAGCGGTGTTAGGTTTTGATGGCAAACCACTTATCGATGGAAGAAAGAATAATGACACATAACAGATATGTCTTTCAAATTAAGGCAGTACCAGTAGCAAAGTGGCGGTGAAAATGTGGATGTTGTTACAATACTCCCTCCTGAATAATGCTGTCATCGACAAACATGGATGACGTTTAGCACTTATTTGTCATCTGTTGATTCCAACTTTTCAATGAATGCTGCACATAACTCTTTCATACATGCACTGGACGTGGATTGATCGGTGTGCTATTGGTGTGAAATGAGCTTTGACTTGATGGCATTGTTTCGTGTACAGTCGGAGACTGATTTTGGTGTCTGTTTAATTGTTCAATGGTAGGTGATTATAATGTCGATCGTGAAACAGGTATCAATGTCGATCGTGAAACAGGTAACAATTAATTGCATGCTAAGTTAAACATAGTGTTTGGCTTACCAGATTAACAATTGATTACATGTCAAAGTTACAATTGAACAGAAACAATGAATTCCATTGATTAGGAACTAAATATATATTTTATATTATTTAGTACAGACAGTATGTATTAATCTTGCAGTCAGACAAGCAAACCGCTCGAAAACCTTCTTATCCCCTTCTCGAAGTTTTATGTGGCAGACCTGAAAGAATATGTAATTAGTTTTTGTTAAAATCATAATTTGAATTTCGCGCCTTTATTCAACTCTGTCTTGACTTTTTCTGAGCTTGACCGCTTCCTATCAACTTCAACTCTCTACGTTCTGTGAATTTGACATGCAAGTGTTAATCGCGCCTTAATACTGAAATAAAAGACTTTTCCTTGCAAAGTAGAAATATATTTTCAATTATTTCATCAGGTTATGGGCCCAGTAAAGCCCAAAAATAGAATCAGTGCAAAAACTTTCAGTGGAATAAACATTACAGTGAAAAATAGTGAACACAACCTAAAACGCAAAAACGTGACTTCTAATTTAACAATTGCAAAGTGCTTTCTCTGTTTTCTCGTGATAACTGGACTAAGAGTTCTTAAAAATGGCAGCAAATAATCAATTGGCATAAATTGAATAGCTAACCGGTCGAAATAATTATGCAACCTGGCGATTTGCTGTAAAAACATATCTACAGCATGAGGAGCTGTGAGACTGCATAGAATCCGCCACAGGTGTCGAAGTGAACACAAAACGAGATACAATTCTACTAGTTGACTAGTTGAGGGTAGCATTGCACAGCAAGTATGGGACAAGTTATCGAAAGTATTCGATGACTCTGGGCTGACACGCCGTGTTGGGCTGCTGCGTGATCTCTGTAATACCTCGCTTACTGCATGTCAAAAGGTAGAGAAATATGTGAGCAAAATTATGTGCACTGCTCACAAGCTCAGAAACATTGGTTTCCAAGCAGACGACGAATGGCTGGGTACACTGCTGCTCTCCGGTCTACCAGAATCCTATCAACCAATGGTAATTGCTATTGAAAGCTCAGGCATGAAGATAACCTCAGACTCTGTGAAATCAAAACTATTGCAAGACGTTAGACAAACAGAAAGTGACTCAACAGTGTTCTCAGTCACTAAGAAATTTAAAAACAATTATAAGAAGCAAACTAAGGGTCCGAGGTGCTACTCTTGTAACAAGTATGGCCATAAAAGCTCTGAATGCAAATCCAAGACGAAGGATATTCAACGAAAAACAAGCAGTTCTTCCTATGCTGCTGTGTTTGTGGCAACATCCAGCCAAGATGATACCTGGTACGTAGATTCCGGTGCATCCTCATACATGACAAGACATAAGAATATGCTTGAAAATGTGACGGCTCCTGCCATACAGAAAATTAGAGTCGCAGACAACAAATTACTACCCGTGCAATGCTCAGGAGAAGTGAGCTTAGATGTTTATGACGACGAAGGTCAAAACAAGAAGGTGCTTTTTACAAAAGTATTATGTGTTCCCGAACTCGCAACAAATTTATTGTCCGTAAGTGAAATTATTCACAGTTGTGGCCAAGTTAAGTTTGACAGAACCGGCTGTGTTATTATGAACAGAAGAAAAGAGATAGTAGCAACAGCAAGTGTCATCAACAACATGTACCGGCTGAATATGCCCGGAAAAGGCTATGCATGCATGTCTGATGTCAAAGAACCAGACTTTTACCTGTGGCACCAACAAATGGGACACCTGAATTTTAATAGTCTACGGAAGATGACAGAAAACACTGACCATGTCGTTTTCTCAACAAAAGCACCTGCAATCACATGTGTAACATGAAGAGAAGGCAAGCAAACAAGACTACCTTTCAAAAGTGAAGGCTCCAAGGCTAGAAATCGGTTCACTCCGACGTATGTGGGCCAATGGAAACGCAGACTATGGGTGGTGCCCGATATTTTATAAGCTTTCTTGACGACTATTCAAAGAAGGTGTTCGTGTACTTTCTCCGAAACAAGTCTGACGCTCTGAAGAAGTTCAAGGAATTCAGAAATGAAGTAGAAAACCAGCTGGGTGCTCGTATTAAAAATCCTTCGCACAGATAACGGCTTGGAATACGTCAACAAGGAATTCTCAGATTATTTAAAAGGCGCTGGTGTCGTACATCAAATGACCACACCTTATACACCTGAACAAAATGGGACAGCAGAATGCATGAACAGAACTCTAGTAGAGAGAGCAAAGTGTATGCTCCTAAATGCCAATCTACCCAAGATGTACTGGGCTGATGCCATACATACTGCGGCACATGCAATCAATCGTTCTCCAACGAAGTCCTTATCTTTTAAAACGCCAGAAGAAATGTGGTCTGGTGAAAAGCCAAAGGTGAACCATATGCGTATATTCGGATGTGAAGCTATGGTACACTTGCCCAAAGAGAAACGCAAGAAATGGGATCCAAAGGCACAAAAGATGATCTTTATTGGATACTGCGATCATACCAAAGGCTACCGATTCATAATATTGGGTTTATAACTTAATTCGTGCGGTTTGCTAAGAGATGGCGTAACTTGTATAGTATTACATCGTTCCAAAATTCCGAACCTGTGTTGGAAAGCTACTGTCATTGTACGTTTTTTCAGTGTATGCCATTCATTTGAAGCGTTAACAACAATAAATTTTTTTCACTCAAATATGTCGAACTTTGTTCCTGAAAAAGTGTTTTTGTGGGGAATTCTTCTTCATAACTTTAATATGAAGAAAACTGCTGCCAAAAGCCATCGTATTTTGGTGAAAGTTTATGGTGAACATGCTCTAGCTGAGCGAATCTGCCAAAAGTGGTTTGCACGATTTAAAAGTGGTGATTTTAGCTTGGAAGACCATGAACGTCCTGGGCAGCCAAAAAAGTTTGAAGATGAAGAACTGAAAGCATTACTCGATGAAGATTGTTGTCAATCTTGGGGTGTCACTCAAGCAGCCATTTCGAAACGTTTAAAAGCAGCTGGATGTATTCAAAAGCAAGGAAATTGGGTTCCACATGAACTCAAGCCGAGATACGTCGAAAGGCGGTTTTGCATGTCCGAAATGCTGCTGGAATGCACCAAAAGGAAGTCATTTTTGCATCGGATTGTTACTGGTGATGAAAAATGGATCCATTACGAAAACCACAAGCGCAAAAAATCATATGTGAAATCCGGCCAACCAGCCAAATCACCGGCAAAGCCGAATATGCATGGCGCGAAGGTAATGCTCTGTATTTGGTGGGATCAGAAGGGTGAAGCACGCCACTAAACACAATTAATCCGTTTGAAGAAGCCGAAAAACGCCCGGAATATGCGATCAGACACGAGGCAATCATTTTCCATCATGACAACGCTTGGGCCCACGTTGCTTTTCCGGTTAAGAACTATTTGGAAAACAGTGGATGGGAAGTTTTACACCACCCACCTTATAGCCCAAACCTTGCCCATCCTGACTACTATTTGTTCCGATCGATGCAGAACGCACTCACTGGAATACGGTTCACATCGCGAAAATCCGTCTACTTCAGACAGTGAATATATTCCGGACACCAGCATTGATCTTGGTAGTCCTCCAGTCAGCAAAATCGACCTGAGACTAAGAAAGAAAAATAAGGAAAAGACTAATCTAGATGATTCCGTAGAAAATACTTACCTGTGTCATCACGAAGAGGTACTGTCAGATGTGCCTACGATTTAGCTATAAAATCGGTAAACAAAGAAAAATGGAGAAAATCTATCACTGAAGAACTGGATGCTCTACAGAAGAACAACACATGGACATTGGTAGAAAAACCCCCAAATGCCAACGCAATTGGATGTAAATGGGTATTCCGTATAAAAGTAGAACCAACTGGTCCACGTTATAAATCACGTCTATGTGCAAAAGGATATGCACAAACTGTAGGTATTGATTACCAAGAAACTTTTGCTCCAACAGTCAGGTATGATTCAATACGATTGTTACTATCTGTAGCTGTACAAAATAATCTCAAAATCATGCAACTAGACGTCAAGACAGCTTTCTTATATGGGGAACTTGAAGAGACCATATTTATGCCTCTACCAGAAGGATTGGACCATGGTGAAAATATGGTATGTAAACTTAACAAGTCACTATACGGGTTAAAACAAGCCCCTCGCTGCTGGAATGCCAAATTTGACTCTACACTGAAAAGATTTGGTTTTGTAAATAGTAAAGTCGATCAATGTGTGTAAATTGGTCAAGTCAATAAGAAGAAATGCTATCTGTATCTCTATGTTGATGATGGTCTCCTATTCTCAAGTGATGAATCAGCATTGAATGAATTTATAGGAGAACTGAAAAACATATTTGAGATTAAAATATTGGAATTTCCAAGTAATTTTGTGGGAATGCAAATAGAAAGATTCAGTAACTGCATATTCATACATCAGACTAAATACATAGAACAAATATTAAACAGATTTGAAATGAATAATGCTAATACTAATACTGTTCCAGTCGACCCTCACATGAAGCTACAGAAGGGAGATGGAGAGTACGAGAAGAACGTTACATACAGAGAAGCTGTGGGCGCTCTTATGTATCTGGCTACAGTGAGTCGGCCCGACATAATGTTCGCAGTCAGTTTGGTGAGCTGATTCCTCAATTGCTACAACCAGAGTCACTGGAACGCAGTCAAACGTATCTTTAAATATTTAAAAGATTCTAAAAGGTATGGACTTTGCTACTCACATACACCAGAAGCTTCTAAAGTCATTGGCTACAGCGATTCTGACTATGCAAACGATCTGGACACACGTCGTTCCGTCACTGGCTATGTTTTCTTCAAGAACGGGGCAGCCGTGACTTGGTCGAGTCAAAGACAACAAACTGTGGCTCTGTCGACAACTGAAGCTGAATTCATGGCAGCTTGTGCCGCCACTAAAGAAGCAATGTGGATAAAACAATTGCTAAGTGACATTGGCGAATATAAACAGGACTCAATATGTCTTCATTTAGACAATCAAAGTGCCATCAGTGTTATTCAAAATATAAACTTTCACAAGAGGTGCAAACACATTGACATTAAATATCACTTCATTAAGGAAGAATATTTTTTAAAAATAATCGTATTAAAGTTTGTAAGCTGTGACTCTCAGTTTGCCAATACATTCACAAAAGGATTGTCAAAAGATAAAGTTCATTTTATAAGGTCTAAACTTGGCATGTACTTGCATAGCTCATTGTTATAAATAATCATTAATCTATATCATGTACGTTATATGTAATTAATGAAATAAGGCTTGAATTCAGGGAGAGTGTTAAAATCATAATTTGAATTTCGTGCCTTTATTCAACTCTGTCTTGACTTTTTCTGAGCTTGTCCGCTCCCTATCAACTTCAACTCTCTACGTTCTGTGACTTTGACATGCAAGTGTTAATCGCGCCTTAATACTGAAATAAAAGACTTTTCCTTGCAAAGTAGAAATATATTTTCAATTATTTCATCAGTTTTATTCGTAATCGTAATTTGTAGAATACTTTTTCTTCTTATTATTTTTATTGAATGTTATTTCATATCAATTTTCCTTTACATTAAATGTAATTTTATATCAATTGTCCTTTGTATTAAATTTAAACGTTTTCCTTTAATTATATTAAATTTTTGTATTTAAAAAATTTAAATCTGCCAAATAAAATTTTGAATGTGGGAACGCTGATTGAGTGCATCTCAACGGTGTATTACCTTGCGGAAGGCAAGAGACCTCAGCTGATGCAATTCACCGCTTACACGGAACGTGAAAGAGGAAAGAGAAGTTTTGCGGACGGATCGCGGAGTTGACTTACGACCGCGACACGGCGAGTACGCGGAGAACGGCCGGAAAGAAACGAAACTACTCAGCGTAAATAAAAAATTTGCGAATTATTTCAAATAGTATATTTACGAGTTTCAATTCTTCCCCACAATACCTGCCCATTAGCAAAACTTCAACAAAAAGTGTTCCCTCGCTTCACGTTAAAATTTTAAGTAGAATAGTCATGGATGTGATGGTGTTCGCGAGATAATTTTTAAAAAGATTGCCGGTGATGGAAATTTAGAGCAAGGAATATTTGATTACGAGTTTTTCATGGTATTATCCATTAATCAAAGAAATAAAATTGAAACTGGTATACTTTAACAAGATGATTACTTGGGTGAAATGTGAGGTGGAATGTATTTTTGGTTTGTGTCAAAGAGTTCATTTCTTGTAGCGAAAACCATGTTCGTTGGCACCAAAATTAACATAGCGGTTACTTGTGATGCATATAATAGTTTTCGGGAAGAAGCTAGCCTTCAGTGGCGTTTGAGGCAAATACACTGCTATCAGGACTTTTTTTCGATTGCGAACGGAACAATAAAACACATTCAAAACAATACCTTTGAACTTTCTTGATGAAATTTCGGGCAATGGAGAAAATCATGATGTTTCATTAACGGCTAAGTACAGCAGCACCAAATCGGGAAAGTTGACAATTTTCCATGACCGAGAAATTGATGTGGCGCAATCAGCGCTGAGGACAGCGGAAGGGAGAGAAAAAGGCAGGAAAAGGGTTGCTCGTCGATAATTTTTCCTCAACTGGTGACGACGATTTTTGCGTGTTTTCATTTAATTTCTGTGAACTTACTCCTGTTTGAAAGACTTTCGGCTGCGTGGAATACGAGACGCTAAATTTAGTCAAGCGCTAAGGTCGTCAGTCTACACTTTGTATCAAGTTTACGCACAGCCCAATGAACGGCATTGGTGAAAAGTTCACTAGTTAATCCGTTCAGTCAGGCTGTATTCACAAATTGTGGTGCATTGTTCGGAAACCGGGGATAAGGAGAAAAATCGCAAAGCTGCCGTCAGGACACTGAAAAATAGCACATTGTGAAATTTTTCATCGTGATGAACAAGAGGTCGTACACTCGATAGTGATTTCCCAGGTATGTACCTATTGCAATGTTTTGGGGCGTTGGAAGAGTGCTAGCGCTAGATCGGGAATAGTGGAAGGACGGAAACAATGATTGACGTCTCGAGTGTTTTTTAATCGAGCAGTCTGATGATACGGGTGACGGAATTATATACTGTCGGGATTTATGTGGCATCAAAATGAAACTTTGTCGAAATCAAAGACCCGCAAGTTCGACCCGCTGGAGAGATACCATTGAACAAAGTTTAAGTCAATTCCGTTTTTTTGCAATTGCTCGTATATCATTTTGATTTAAACAAAAGTTAAAAATTGCCTAGCAGCAGCTCTGGAGTGATGGCATTACTGTGCAGCATGTGCCAGCATGAGATGATAAAATTCCAAGCGATATTATTCACTCTTACTCGCACTGATAATTGTTAAACAAAAGAATTACAGCAGAACGCAAAACAGTTCAGTCATAATAAAATAGATATACTTCCGGACTCAGCCATAAATTGAACGAGTTCTTTGTCACGTTCGGCAGGAGCAGCAAACCAAAATATCAATTAATTCAACGTCTCTTCACAACCATCTCTTGTTAAAATTAACAGCAAATGTCAATGCAATCTATTCCATTCTTCATGCAATAGTTAAGGTCTTTAATTTTTGTTTTATTTTGTATAACGAATTATATAATTGTTTACATTTTTGTTTGTTAAAGGACATTACTTTATTTACGTATGAGCATACAAAAACCGTTTAATTATTTGAAATTTATGGGAAATTCATGATGGTTTGATCATTGACATGAGTGAAATCCTTTCCGACATTTCGTAATGAATCCATGGAAACACTACTATATTATCTTTATATTGGATGTACAACTTAATAACCGGAATTTTTTAACGAAATTTGGTGCGTTATTGTGGAAAAATTTTACAATATATTTTATTCGAAGTATTATCTATCGAAAGCTACAACATTTCCTCATCTTTCAGGCAATTTATGAACTCCACCCCAAAAAATTGCGCCGGCTTGGCGGCCAAAAACGAATCTATCCAATTTCGGATGACTTGCTCTGAAGTGAAGCGTCTTCCGGTGAGGGCGTTTTGCATCGAGCGAAATAAATGAAAGTCAGGCGGAGCAAGGTCCGGACTATAAGGTGGGTGGGCCAGAACTTCCCATCAACTATTTTCCAAATAGTTTTTCACGGGTCTTGCAACATGCGGCCGAGCGTTGTCATGATGAAAAATTATAGCCTCGTGTCTAGTCGCATATTCCGGGCGTTTTTCGATGATGGCACGCTTCAAACGTATTAATTGTGTTCAGTACAGATCACCTGTGATTGTCTAGTTCGATTTCAACAACTCATAATATAACGGCCCCTTCTGATCCCACCAAATACACAGCATAACCTTGGTACCATGGATATTTGGCTTCACCGTTGATTTAGCTGGTTAGTCGGTCTTCACGTTTGACTTTTTGCGCTTGAGATTGTCATAATGGATCCATTTTTCATCCCCAGTCATGATTCGATGAAAAATTATTTCTTTTTATGGCGCTCAAGCAGCATTTCAGACATACAGAAGCGCCGTTCAACGTCTCTCGGCTTCAACTCATAGGGGACCCAATTACCTTGCTTCTGAATGTATCCGGCGGCTTTCAAACGTTTTGAAATGGCTTGCTGAGTCACTCCCAACGATTTGGCAAGTTCGTCTTGCGTTTGACACAAATCCTCATTGATTAGCGTCTCCAATTCTTCGTCTTCAAACTTTTTTGGCTGTCCTGGGCGTGCTTTGCCTTTGATGTCAAAATTAGCGGCTGTGAGGCGTTGACACCATTCACAACACTGTCTTTTCGCTAAAGCATCGTCGCCATAAACTTCTACAAGTAAACGATGACTTTCCGCAGCAGTTTTCTTTGCAAAAAAATCATCCAAAGAACCCTCCGCAAATGCTGTCTTTTTCTCTAATTTTCCAAGTTATTCATCGTGAAAAATAATAATGATACACACAAGATAAAATTGTTTTGTTGACATTTTGAAGGTACATTTGACAGCTATCAAGTCAAATGTACCTTCAAAATGACATATATATATATATATATATATATATATATATATATATATATATATATATAAAGTTCGAGCTTTCACGATATTTGCTAGTACGGACATCAAATTCCGGTTATTAAGTTGTACACCCAATATAATTAATTTAAAAAAAAATAATGAACGGTGCATAAAATTAATCAAAAACAAGTTGGGTAGACAGACCTATGCTCATGTCAAAAGGGTTTTGTACTCAACTTACGAAATGCAGTACCCAGTAACGAATAAAATCAAGAAAGATGTCATGTTCGAGGATCATACTATTATTAGCAGAGTTGAAAGAATTTTGACTTCTGAGGTATTTGTTATAGTTATAACCACAAATATCTCCCTTGATAATTATTTCAGATTTTTTAAGATCACGGGTGTCCATTCGCGAGGGAGGAAACACATTTTTCATGTATTTCCCCCCCACCTATGCCCCCACAGAAGCAAAAACTGTCAGTTTAAGAACTGTTTTGAAAAGCTCTCATAGAGAACTTTCAGTTGATACTCATATCGACTACCTTTCATGAAATTTTTTTTCAGGGGCCACTCCTCTCTACTGTAATCATCGATTCATGGCCTGTTTTTTAGAATCTTAGAATGGTTACAAAGCCCTTTTGCTAGGAGCTCTCTCCTGCCTTTCCGACTTGTTTCAATTGTATATACTCATCTTCATGATACCCATCATTCCTGAAATTTTCATGCAAATCCTAGCAAAGCTGTAGTTTCTAAGTCGGTAAAAAGCGCATATGGCTCCATAGCCATATGTTTCCATAGTAATACAGGGCATATTGTACCATAGTAATGCAGGAAAATTCAAATCGCTATAACTTCGTTAAATATTATTCGATCTTTATGAAACTTGCAGAGAAGGTCAATCTTATGAATAGTCATCTGTGTGAATTTAAGGGTACCGTCTAGATTTTATTTAAGAAAACATAAAATCAATAAATCATACTATTACTAACAAAGTTGAGTGAATTTCGACTTCTCGTGTATTTGTTGTTGTTGTACTCATTAAGGCCTACATCCATGATTTTTTTCAGATTTTTCGGATGGAAGGTGTCCAATCGCGAGGGGGGGTACGTGAAAAGTTCGTACATTTCCCCTTCCCCTGCCCCCCTCGGTACTCGTAAGGCAATTTTAAGACTTGTTTTGAAAAGATCTTGTTGAGACCTTTCCAATGACACCCTACTCAACTACCAATGGTGAAAATTTTTTTTAGGGGGATCACTTCCCTATATGGGGAGACCCCCTTAAACCCCTTTGAAAATTTTTCCCACCATTGAAATTTCAAGAGGTCACCACTTCTGACCTTTCCACAAAGTTTCATGGCTGTAGCTTCTATAGTTTCGGAGAAAAAGTGCTGTGACATACAGACGGACGGACGGACGGACGGACGGACAGACGGACACAGGTCGTGATTGCAATAGGGTTTTGTATTTTAGTACAAAACCCTAAAAATTATGAACGGTGCATTAAATTATTGGATGAATTGTAGAAATAAAATGGATTGTAAAAGTTAAAAACTACAGTCTTTCCATTTCGTGTGACCAGGCTGGATATAGGACCCGCATCGATGGCAGGCTTTCCGCTAATATGGGCTAGCCATCGGGCGTGCTCTTTCGTTTGTTTAATTTAGCAGCGGCTCTTGCCGGGTAGAGTGGCCTTCCGCTCGCGTGCCTTTTTATGGTATAGGGTTATGTGATTCGATCACATAATTTTATAACATAAATTGGTCACGTCTTTATTTCTCTTTGATGGGAAAGTTCATGCAAATTATGTTTGTATGAGTTTTCTATTCAAAAGGAAAATATATGGCCACGTCTACGTTTGGATCTTGACCCGATTGGGAGGATGCGAGGGGGCACAACCCCCACCTGTATGCCCCACTCTTATTTGTGGGCCATAAGAATCGTCGGGTAACGACGAAGTACCCTCAAGTCCGTCTGTCTTCCCCAGGCCCAGTTTGTCCTTTTTCGTCTGCAATCTCCAACCCTTAGTTGGTTACCTCCTTTTTTCGACTTCGGTCGACCTTTTCTTGACCCAGGAATTCGTGAATGTGAAATTCTTTTGTAGTGGGTCCTTGTGCTGGGAAAAGAACCCGCCCCACGACACCGCAACGCTAGCCTGCAAGCGCATTCATGCAAGACCAATCTCAGCAGATTCCAGCAGCCACTGAGGCAGCAGACCATCGCTGCAGTTCTTTATGGTCATTTTTAAACCTATATCACTACAGATATCCAAAAAGGTATTCATTCGGAGAACTGAAGCTCGCAGATCAGTGGAGAAACCAAGGAAACGCTAGCTTGCTTCGGTCGATGAACACAGTTGATTGCTGCTCGGTTTTTGAAATTGGAGGACGCGGTCAATAGAGCGAGACAGTTGGAGGCGCTATTTCCAGGAAGCAAAGGCCAAGAGGGACTTTAGTGCTACGAAGAATAAGAAGTACAAACAGGCCGCCTGCCTCAACGCAATGTTGTTGAACGAATTCAACTTAAGTTGACACATTTAACGTAACGCCCACTGTGACAAAGAAGAAGCTATAATTATAGTTCAACCTTTCTAGCTAGCAGTCGGCAAAACTTAACAATAGGTAGTTTATAGACATTTCCGCAACTGTTAAAACTCCCGACGCGGATGTGTCCATCTTCGCCGGATGCAATCTGGTTAACCGTACTAACGCCCATTTAGCTGGAAGGAGCCGTTGTTGAGCTTGATTTTTTGTGTTATTGAGTTTGATTTTGTTTTGTGGAGATGTCCATTTCTGTCACTCGTGAAATTGACTAAGAGACTCAATTGACAATTGAAGTGTTGCACCGTTTGATCCGTTCATCAATGTTAATAGAGGCGTTTGTAATTTATTTGGTTAAGGAACGGTCGACAATGGCTCCCCAATGAAAAAATGACATCATCCGAATCGCCTGTAAGTCAAGAGAGCACCTGGGAACTTAAACAGGCTTCAATTTGTACGATTGTAGTTGACATCTTTTCAAAAGTACGGATAGTCCCTCCTATAATTCGCTTCAAATTATGTTTGGCACTCTGAACTATAGCTTTCCAAAGGCCGCCGAATTGTGGTGCAGCCGGAGGATTACAATGCCACGTCATTCCAGCAGATGTGAGGAATGAAACTAGCTCCAAACGCTCCTTACTATGTTGATGTAGTCTTTTTCTGAGCTCTGCATCAGCGCCTATGAAATTTGTACCCCTATCGCTATAGAGATCGCTGCAGCTTCCATGCCGTGAAACGAACCTTTTGAAAGCCGCAATAAAAGGTTGTGTAGTCAGGTCGGTCACGAGTTCAAGATGACAAGCCTTCATTACGAAGCAAACAAAGATGCAAAGATACCCTCCAGTGAACTTTAGACTCCTGCCTTTCATCATTTTCAACATGCAGGAACGGTGTTTTTACAGTAACTCGTGCGTTTGGTAGAGATGCCATTATTTGGTGTTGAGTGGTAGTCCGATGATGTATGCAATTAACACACTTCCTAATGTAACTAGCCACACGATTCCGACCAGAATTTCCGTCGAAAATGACTTAGAGTAAGTTGAGTGCCACCATGAAGAATGAAGGAGTAAGCTTATTGCGATCAGCAAGTGGCAGGAGTCTAAAGTGTGAGTGATGAGAAGCGAAGCAAGTCGATGTCTTTTTGGCATAATTATTGGATGTTTCTCCGGAAAACTCACTGAAGTGTTCTCCAATCTTCCGCAAACTCGCATAATGCCTTTAGTATCCAAGAAGGGGCTCAATCTCCTATCTTGCTACGTCTCGGTATCTCTTTTAGGTTTAAAAGATATTTAAGCTCTTCAGATAGTTCCCCACGTTGCGTTTCTATAATCCAGAAATCAAGAACATCGAGCGCGTTTGTATAGTAGGCAGCTTCAGAAGTGTCGCAGAATGCATACAAATCATATAGGCACGATGCAATGATTCCTAACCATCGTGAAATACGAACATCTTGCAATAATTTTAGCTCATTTCGATGTGAAAGCCATTCATCTATGATATGTTGAGATAAGGGTTCGTCCCAACTCAGTTGCAGAAGCTAACGTTTTGGGAAGACCATTTCTGTGCAGATAACTACTGGAGCAATCCAGCATAAAGGATTGAAGAGACGCGATGAATCGGCAAGAAGAGTCCTTCGCATAATAGGATGTTGTGCTGGTAGTTATGTTAATACTGAAGCGAAAGTCGGCGCATGTAGGATGCCAAAGAAGTCCAAGAGTGTTGATTGTATCATGCTCCGTTCAAAACCGTTCAAAATGCCGCGCGCCCAAGCTTAGCTCGACAGTCCGTGTAGAAGAAAGGTAGGAATCCTCCGAGCTATAAGAGCGGTTAGATCGAGCAGTCAGAGTAAAGAAAGATTGCACATAATACGCGCTTTAAGAGATGTTGATTGAAGCAGTTCGGGTTTACCACATTCCTCCCCTCTTAAAATCTGACGAAGTCATTGAATTTTGATCTGACTCCTTGACTTGTTCGAATTGTGTAACGAGGCTTGACTTCAGCTTCAGGTCCTTCTTGAGTTTCATCCTCACTTCCGGCTTGTTCATCATTGTGAGCGTCAGAGTGGTCGACATGTCGAGGATTGTTGCCAGGTGTGATAATCGGTTCAACTTCACCAACTGGCAGATTATTTTCGTCACTAAACTCGGGCAAGTCAAACAATTCAATCAATTCGTTTTTCATATATCGGCGTTTGAGCTGATTCGTGTGAGCTCGTACGGTTCGACTTCCTGATGGCGTTGTAATGTCAATCGAGTAATTGACAGCTCCATCTCGGCTTTTCACGAAGCCAGGCATCCAATTCCAGTTATCACTGGTTGTGTGGAGTTTGTAAAGGATTTCATCTCCGGGTGAAAACTCTCTCGCCTTTATGCAAGTTAAATTGAGTTTCCATTTTTGTGCGTATCTTACGGCCGGTCATCAATTCGAATGGTGATTTCATTCCGAGATTGTATGATGGTGTGTAGCGATACGTCATCAGAAATTCTCGCAATTTTTTTTCGATGGTTCCTTCGGCCTTCTGTAAGCCCTTTTTGAGAAGGTCAACGAATCGTTCCGCCTGACATTTTTGACTGAGGGCTGTAGTAGGCGGTCGTAAGATGCTTGATACCGTGTGTCTCGCAAAAGTTTTCAAACGAGCTCGACACGAATCGAGGTCCATTGTCCGTGACGCAAACTTTGCACAGACCCTGTCGGGCCAGCACATCAGCAAAAAGTTCGACCGTCTTCGTTCCGGTTATTGTCGCCGTTTTTATAACTTCTGGCCACTTGCTATACGCGTCAACAACCACTAGGAAGTAGGAGCCGCTGCTGGGGCCGGCGTAATCAAGGTGAAGGCGCATCCGTGGTTCCAATGGCATGGGCCAGGGCTGCAAGGTACATTTGCGTGGTGCCTTTGATTCCCTTGCGCAACGTTTGCAAGTCTTAACGATTACCTCTATAGCTTTCGTTATGCCAGGCCAGAAGACTTTGTCGGCTGCCAATAGCTTCATTCGGCACTCACCTGGATGACCTTCATGTAGGTTCACAAGAATATGTGCTCGCAGTTTTGATGGAATGATGATTTGTTCGCCACGGAAAATGCAATTTTGTAGGAATTTTAGCTCTTTGCGGTGTCCGAAAAAAGAAACGATTTCGATTCCTTCGATCTGACTTTTGCGCTGGGGCCAGCTGTCAGTCACAATGAATTTGATCACTTGCTGAAGGTTAGCGCAGGCTTTCGTTTCTTCTTGTACTTGTTGGAAGGTGACAGGAAGCTCCTTTGCTGACTGTATTGCGAAACTTAACAACTGTTCGTCATTGTCGTCAATTCCCTTGACTTGTACCGCAGCAATAATTTTTTCTTCATCAGCTTTCATCTGTTTTGACATAAGGCAAGATACGACGTCAGCATATCCGAAGCTGTTGGTTCCAATAAATTTGAACTTAACATCATAAGCCATGATGAGTAGTGCCCATCTCTGTAGTCTGCTCGCTGTATATACGGGAATTCCGTTTTTCGAACCAAAGATGGACAACAGAGGCTTGTGATTGACTTGCGTGGTAATTTGTTGCCCAGCGATGTAGAAATGTGATCGTTTTAAGCCAAAGATGAGTGCTCGCGCTTCTTTTTCAATTTGGGAATAATTTCTTTCCGCTGAATTGAATGTTGCGGCAAAATGCATGATAGGATGCAGTGAATTGTCGTTGAAACGGTGCATGAGGGCGGCTCCCATGTCGTCTTTTGACGCGTCTGTCGCTAGAACGATGGCCTTGTTGGGATCAAAATGCGTAAGTACCAGATCTGATCCCAGGATCTTTTTGAGATTGTCAAAAGTTTGTGAACATCTTGCCATTCATACTTCACATCTTTCTTGAGAAGTTCGTCCAGGGGACAACTCAGCGTCTTCATTGACTTGATATACTTGCCATAGTAATTGACTGAACCTAAGAATGAACGGAGCTGACTGACATTAGCTGGCGGAGGTGCTGATGCGACTTCCCAAATTTTTTCAGGCTGTGGTCGGATGCCTTTGTCGTCGATGACATGTCCACAGAATTGCACAGATTTCTTACCGAACTGACACTTGTTGATGTTGAGTTTGAACCCGAATTCCTGCAGGCGTTGCAGTATTTTCTTCAACTCTTGCTTGTGGTCATCAGCATTCTCACCGCCAGTAATCATGTCGTCGATGAAACCGAACGTTGAGATTCCACTGAGCATCATGCCGACAATTGCTTGAAATTCTCCTGGGGCTGTTTTAAAGCCTTGCTGGAGGCGATTGACCTGAAACAATCCAATGTGGGTGTTGATGGCCATCACCTTTTTGGATATATCGTCGACTTCCACTTGAAGGAAAGCGTCTGATAAGTCGATTGTGCTGAAAACTTTTTTTCCTGCGAAACTTGCGAAAATTTGATCGGGTGATGGCAAAGGATACTTAAAAGCTTAAAAGCTTCGTTAACCCCCGTCGAATAATCAGCACAAATTCGAACTCTTCCATCCTTTCGTTTGACTACGACAATGGGTGCTGCCCACTGAGAATATTTGATAGGGCTGATAATGCCCAAGTGCTGCAAACGTTCTAGCTCAGTGACTATAGTAGGTCGAGCTGCTTGTGGAACCGGACGAGCTTTTCGGAAGACTGGTTGAGCTCCCGGTTTTAGTTTGAGTGAGACTTTAGCTTTGTTATAACAACCAAGGCCATTTGAGAAGAGTTCATGAAACTCTGATTGTACTTCTGTGGTCAGGTCATCGCAAGATGTTGACCTGACTTGATTGCAGACGTTGTCGATTGGAACACTCCACAAATTGAACACATTGATCCAGGGAATGCTGAAAAGGTTGAGATTTAGCGGTGTAATGAAACAGCATCCCTGCTTTTGAATGCCATTCAGAGTAATGTTGCACCAGAAGTATCCCAGTAATGTAATCACGTCTCCTGAAGCACTTGTTGCGTTCGTTCGATTTGATGCAGTCAGTTTCGGACGTCCTAACGTCTCCCAATTCGCCTCAGAGATGATTGTCATGTCCGAACCTGTATCAAACTGCATCTTTAGCTGAGCACCGTTGGCAATCGGCTTGAGAAACTTCCTGCTTGAAACCAAGTTGACTTTTGATTGTACTTGGTTCGCTTGCGGCTTCTTGTCGCCCTTCTTGTTGTATTTTGTGTTGCGTTTCTCTCGGAAATCCTTGTAAATGTTACACTAACCTGCCTCATGTGACTTCCCGTTGCATCTGCTGCAGGTCTTCTCCTTGAGGGGCAATCTGCCAACCAATGCCTTTCGCCACAGCTGGGGCAAGCATACGGCGGATGACCGGTTTTATCACCCCAATGGCTCTTACCTGGCTTACCACTTTGACCCTTAAAGTGATGGACAGCATGAACTTTAGAAGAACCCGACAATACACCCACTTTTCCTTTATCGATCTTCAAACAGGTGATACGTTCAGCCTCATTCACTAAGTCCTGAAGGTTCAACTTGTGGATTAGAGCTATTACCGCATCGTTGGCTGCTTTGTCGAGCTCGATGTGTTGATTTTCGACTTTTGCGAGAAGCTTATCAAGGATCAGCGAGTCTTGTGATGACGTGAGACCACTCACAAATAACAAAACCTTGAAGTCGTCAGGCGAGCATCGAGCGATTTTGAATTTCTCAGCATTTTTGTTAATGCGCGCTGCATACTCACTAAAATCTTCACTGTCGAATTTTTCAAGCTTGAAGCACTTGTGCCGTATTGCGAACTTTGTTTCTTTGTAACCGAAGAGTCGCTTGAGAGTTCTCACTGTGTCAGCGAGTGTCTGGTCTTGAGGGTTCTGTGGTAGAATTGAGTCTGCGTAGCGTTGGTACTAAGCTTGTGGAAATTTTTGAAGAAGAAGATGGATCTTTGTTGGTTCGTCGAGGTTGATTGCTTGTGTTGTTAACAGCGACTCGTAGCGTTTGTAGTACGTTTCGAATGTTTGGTTGTTGTCCGGATCGTAATCGAACTGCACCATGCAATCGCCAAGACATTTCACTTTGAAAGCTGTTGAATTTTGTGCTGGCGCTTGGCCTGGTGCAGCCGCCGTGTTCTGTTGTCGAAGCAATTGTTGCATTTACTGATTTTGTAGAGCCATTTGCTCTTGAAATAAGTCGCAGAAAACTTTGAATTGGTTTGAGTCCATTTTGAGGTTAGACACACGTGTTTCCGTAATTCCTCGTCGCCAATGTTGTAAACCGTAAGTTGATGTATTCAAAGAAGAGATTTACAATTCTGCTTTATTTCAAAAAGCTTTCACTACAGTCTTTGAATATTAATTGTTGATAACACTTAACTAAATATAATATTCGTGATTGCTGCAACCATGATGAACTCCGATCCGGTTTGACCATTCAAAATGCCGCGCGCCCAAGCTTAGCTCGACAGTCCGTGTAGAAGAAAGATAGGAATCCTCCGAGCTTTAAGAGCGGTTAGATCGAGCAGTCAGAGTAAAACAAGTTGGGTAGACAGACCTATGCTCATGTCAGAAGGGTTTTGTACTCAACTTACAAAATGCAGTAACCAGCAACGAATAAAATCAAGAAACATGTCAAAGACGATTTTATTTAAGAAAATGTGAAATTCGAGGATCATACTATTATTAACAAAGTTGAAAGAATTGAGACTTCTGAGGTATTTGTTTTACTTAAACCCATAGATATCTCCCTTGATAATTTTTCCAGATTTTTTAGATACACCTTTTTCATGTATTCCCCCCCCCCCGTGCCCCCACTGAAGCAAAAACTGTCAGTTTAAGAACTGTTTTGAAAAGCTCTCATAGAGAACTTTCAGTTGATATTCATATCGGCTACGTTTCATGAAATTTTTTCAGGGCCCACTCCTCTGTACTGTAATCATCGATTCATGGCCTATTTTTTCGAATCCTAGAATGGTTACAAAGTCCTTTTGCTAGGAGCTCTCTCCTGCCTCTTCAACTTGTTTCAATTGTATGTACTCATCTTCATGATACCTATCATTCCTGAAATTTTCATGCAAATCCTAGCAAAGCTGTAGTGTCTAAATCGATAAAAAGCGCATATGGCTCGGTAGCCATATGTTTCCATAGTAATACAGGGCATATTGTTCCATAGTAATACAGGAAAATTCAAATCACTATAACTTCATTAAATACTATTCGATCTTTATGAAACTTTCAGAAAAGATCAATCTTATAAATAGTCACCTGTTTACTAAATTTTATTGCATTTAAGGGAACCGTTTAGATTTTATTTAAGAAAACATAAAATCGATAAATCATACTATTATTAACAAAGTTGAGTGAATTTCGACTTCTCATGTATTTGTTGTTGTTGTACTCATTAAGACCTACATTCATGATTTTTTTCAGATTTTTCGGATGGAAGGTTTCCAATCGCGAGGGGGGGGTACGTGAAAAGTTCGTACATTTCCCCTTCCCCTGCCCCCCTCGGTACACAGAAGGAAATTTTAAGACTTGTTTTGAAAAGATCTCATTGAGACCTTTCCAATGACACCCTACTCGACTACCAATGGTGAAAATTTTTTTTTGAGGGGTCACCTCCCTATACGGGGAGACCCCCTTAAACCCCTTTGAAAAAATTTTCCACCCTTGAACTTTCAAGAGGTCACCACTTCTGACCTTTCCACAAAGTTTCATGGCTGTAGCCTCTATAGTTTCGGAGAAAAAGTGCTGTGACATACAGACGGACGGACGGACGGACGGACGGACGGACGGACAGACGGACACAGGTCGTGATTGCAATAGGGTTTTGTATTTTAGTACAAAACCCTAAAAAAATTGCACATAATACGAGCTTTAAGAGATGTTGCTGGTACATCTTTAGCGCCAAAGAGGACGGGGTCAATGTACAAGTAGAAGTCTTCAATTATGACCTGTGCACCAATCAGGAATCGAAGTT
This sequence comes from Odontomyia ornata, assembly GCA_963969285.1. Classification (NCBI taxonomy): domain Eukaryota; kingdom Metazoa; phylum Arthropoda; class Insecta; order Diptera; family Stratiomyidae; genus Odontomyia; species Odontomyia ornata. Next base: position 46,289,707 of record OZ017742.1, read on the forward strand.
GTTCGTCCAAAGTGAGTTACTTTAAAGATTTGATAACTAAATAAGCAGATGATTTAGGACCGTATGTTACAGTGGTGAGTCGAAATTCTTAAATTTGCTGCTCAGGAGAGTCCCGCCAAACTATTCGCTGTAGATACGGTACATTTTTTCAGCGTCCGAGGTAAAAACAATGAGCAGCTATCTCAATTTCAATATTATCATTGGTAACTCAATCTGCAACTTGGGACCATTACACAAGCGACCATTAAGAGAAAACCCGTTTGCAAATTTCTGGGAACCATCAAAAACCGCTCGGAGTTTATTTGACGTACTGTATTCTTTTGTGGCATCGTGCTGAGATAAATAATAAGTACTACCAACGTTTTGTTCATGATCAGGAACGCATTCCATATGCTTCAAATCTAAGTATTCCTTCATGAAGTCCAAATACCGCGCCCGAATAATACTATTATTCTGAAATCGATGCTCCAATTGAATAAGTTGACGAATAGCTATATTTCTTGATTCATCTAGAACGAGGTGTGACAATTAAGTAATGAGACTCATTCCATAAAAACCGTATATTTAAAAATTATTCTACAACTCTGCCACCCCCTTCAAATTAGTCCCAGCGCTTTATCCATGCTTCGTAACATTTCTGGAACGCTTTGACTGGGATGTCCACGAGTACCCTCGTCATAGCCGCCTGTATGTCCGTAATCGACTCAAAATGGTTTCCTTTGACCACCGATTTTGTTCTAGGGAACGAAGAAGAGTCACAGGGTGACATTTCAGGCGAATAAGGCGGCTGTTGCAACACGGCGATCCCTTTAGAGGCCAAATACTGGGACACGCTGAGGGTGGCGTGGTTCTTTGGAACCATCTTCGCGCATAACTTTTAATCCCAAAATCGTCGGTTTAAATTTGTCTGACTGTTTCACGGTTCATACCCAGCTTCGAGGCTAACATATGAACTGTTAAACGCCGATCTTCATGGATTAGGGTGCGCACGCACTGTGCATTTGCGTCAGTCCACACCTCGACTGGTCTCCCGCTCCGTGCCTCGTCGTCTACGCGTTGACGCCCTTCTTTATGCCATCAAAACACCTAGGCACGACTGAGAGCACTATCACCATGCACTTTTACAATTTTAAGCGTACGTTTCCGAAGCTGTTTCGCCCAATCTGGCGCAAAGTTGTATTGCGACGCGTTGCTCTCTATTTCGTTTCTCCATATTCGTGACGAGCACCACCACCACACGTCTACCCAACCCGGCACAGCAGGCGAGCTAAACAAGCTAGAGTGATGGTAAATGTATCAATGGAGAGGGGAAGGAAATTTCAAGGTCGCAGGTTTACCACAAGCGCGGCAATAAAATTAGTCTTATTACTTAATTGTCACACCTCGTAGAGGTGCTTCCTTAAGGCTCGGCAAAAGTGAAAGCTGTATAAAATAACAGCCTACGATTTAGTCTCCGATATTACGAATGACTTTGATGGGGAAAGCACAATATGGTTTGGTATTAGTTCGGAGAATCGAATGACGACACGCAGTGCGTAACAATATTGTCAAAAGTAAAACTCCACTTTCCAAAATGACGTCAAAACTGAATTTTTTTCACAATAACTAAACAACTAACATAAATATGGCTTCTAATTATTTGCTTTGCCTTATTTGCACTGGAATTATGACGAATGACTTTATTTTGTGCGCAACATGTATTCACCAATGGATATTTACTCACTGAACGGCGTGTTGTCTGATCCAAATTTCCGATTCACAAAGGGCAGTTAATTTATTTGTTAAACAGAACATGATGGTTTTGATCAATTGTTTTCGAAAAATTCGTCATTAATAAATGCAAAAAAAATATTTATTTATTTATTTTCGAACCGAAACCAATAAAAAATTGCTGAAAAAAACGAAAGAAATAAAATTAATAAAAAAATTGCCAAAAACCTGAAATTTTTTTCTTCCACCTGATTGGCACCAAAGGTTCACAGGAACCATCTCTGGACTAAACTTTATTTTCCCTGAAAATTTCATAAAAATCCGTTCGACGGTTTAGGAGTCCATATTGGACATACATACACATATAAAAACATCCATTTTCATATCTATAGGTCCATATTCGTATAATGATTTTAGTGAAACGCGATCAAACAGGTGATATAAATTTGATAGAATTGGTTTCAAAGTAATAATTTAACCATATTGAAGCACTTGTCACTTGCAACAAATGAAGAATCTGGGATGATATCATAATTCCCAATATTGGATAGTCTAGATGGCGTTCGTTGTCATATATCGGGCAATCCTAATCAGATTAAGACAAAGGAGGTGACATTCTTATCTACAATTTTCATATGGATAGTTTTGCATTTCGTCACTCGTGTCAAAAGTTGTATTCATTTAAAAATGAGTGAAATTACTGAAATAATTCGTTATATTTTACAATATCACTATGATCAAGGTGAGAATACATTGCAGGCTCGCGAACAAATGTGTGGTGTCTACGGTCAAGGTACTTTATCAGAAGCCACAGCCAAGAGAGGTTCGCTTGATTTCGTTTTGGAAATTTTGATGTTAAAGATGCACCTTGCTCAGGTCGACCAATCACTGAAAAAGTCGATGAAACATTACAAAAAATTGAAAAGACCGACACATAAGCAGCCATGACATTGCTAAAGAACTGAATACCCATCACCAAACCGTTTTGAATTATTTGCGTAAGGCTGGATACACAAAGAAGCTCGACGGTTGGGTGCCGCATGAATTAACATAAAAAAATTTGGTCGACCGAATTTCTATTTGCGAAATGCTGCTAAAATGCAATGAAATCGAGCCATTTTCGAAGCTAATCATTACGAGCGATAAAAAATGGGTAAGATACGAGAACTTCGTTCGAAAAAGATCATAGTCAAAAAAAGGTGAATCATCACAAATGACTTCAAAGCCAGGATTGACACCAAATAAGGTTATGCTGTGTGTATGGTGGGATTGGAAGGGTATTGTTTATCATGAGGTGCTAGAACCTGGCCAAACACTCAATTTGGCTCTGTACTATCTGCAATTAACCAGATTGTAACAAGCAATCCAAAAAAACCGGCCAGAATTGGTCAATAGAAAGGGCGTCGTCTTCTATCATGACAATGCCAGACCACAAACATCCTTGATGACGTGGCAAAAATTGACAGGGCTTGGCTGGGAAGTCTTGATGCATCCACCGTATAGTCCAGACCATGCACCAACAGACTACCATTTGTTTCGGTCTCTGCAATACTTCCTTAATGAAAAGAAATTCACTTCAAAAAGGGACTGTGAAAATCACTTGGCCAAGTTTTTCTCCGATAAACCACAGAAGCTCTTCACAGATGGAATAATGACTCTACTCAAAAAATAGCAAAAGGTCATAAATAATAATGAACAAAATGTACCTAAATAAAATTCAAAACAAGGCTCAATACTTTTCTGACTTCTTCTTCTTTTTAGCACTACAGCCCCTGTCGGGCCTTCGCTTAGAGCTACTTAGAGTATCTCATTTTCATGACCGTATTAATTTTTTAGGAAGCTGGTTTGGTCAGTACCATACTCCCATGTGTCTGCACAGCTATGATATGATCTTATTAAACCAGTACATATCACCACTTAGTGAACACTCGTATTCTGTCCGAAAAATCTCCTGAACTAAATCACGTTGCTCACCAACGAAATTTGAACCTGGGACTTTCGGCTTATGCGTCTCATGCTCTAACCACTAGACTTTTTTGACTTATTAATATTTATTCTCTGTGTAAGTCCAATGAAGTAATTCTAACAAAATATTCTTAACCGGATCTAAAACAACAAATTACCATGAATCGATAAAGTATAAAAATACCCAAGATACGAGTATACACAATCTAGCTCCCATATTCTGTGTTTCCATTCAATTGCATTATATCCTGGTATGAAAAGAAGGCGGTATGTTGTTCTATTCCTTAGTCAAGAAACATACCCAGTTTTTCATCATTTCCTTTTGTATCCTTCCCTCGTTGTATGTGTGCTGATCATTAATTTATTGTGCAATTCTCCCATATCAAATTGCGCCTTGCTCAACGATCAAATAAATGTACGATAAAATCACGATGAAAAGGGAGATTCATCGAAAAGAAATAAATATCCTTCGCTATTTAAGCAGGAGATGAGAAGAAAAATAAAACCACAAACAAATTTCGCTTATAATTCTTCCTTGGGCGGATTGTTTGTTGCTTTTGTCTCATCCACTCGCGATACAAACAATTAACATCCCTCTGGTGAAAAATTTCTAAAGATGAAGACAACAAACTCCTTAGAATCGCGGTCGTTGCTGTGGGTATCCTTTTGAATTGTGTTTATACACCACAATCTTCACCTTATCTCAATAAAATATCAAATGTCGTGTTTTTGAGGTCCCGCAAGGCGACCAGTTAGCTATGTTTTGTTTCTTGACAAGGATTCGGCACTGGTAAGTCGATGGTATGATCACGATATGTGTTTCTGCAATGGGTCTACAGTTGGAATTAAAGCATGTTCCGTTGATTCTTTGGAATACATTCGTACGCGACGGACGGTTCATCAGAATTATAATTGGTACATTGGTTTAGACTTTATCCTGCATTTGATAGTGAAATGGGGAGACATCTTTATTGTTGAATATTGGTTGTGTAAGATGATATTTTACGTTTGGATATTTTTCGTCGAAAATACGAAGAAGATAGATTAATTTCGATGAAATCTTGCAAACTTCATCAAGTAATGTATGAAAAATTGCTTGTATCGAGTCAAAAAAACTGTCTCCACTTGAATAGTTAGATGAATTAAGAACATCAATTGATAAATTTATTGATTTAAATACTCAAATCATCGATAGAGAGTTGAATATGATAGGGAAAAATTAAATATTTGGTAGTTGAAGACCAATATTTTCATGTTCTGAACAAAGTATCTTTAAAGTCCAAGTGGGATGTTTAAACTGGCTACTACTCAATTCTGTCAGGGCTCTGTTGGGAAGAGCTCTCCAACCATACCGCTCATCTACAAAAAAAGAGCTCTGAAGAGAGCCAGAGGGGTTGGGACACCTGAGATTTAAAATTTCATAATTGGTTATGCTCTCCACTCTAACTTATTACTACAGAATTCATGAGCATTTTTGTGGCCGGGAGGTATAGGCCAAATATTCCCTAAATGTGAGATGCTCAGGTACGTAAGATTCTACGTCTAGCACTTGTTGCGTGTAGACGTGTTTTTAATCACTCCTGTCATTAATTTTAAAAATTAATTAATTTTTCGCAAAAGTCTGTTTCAAACAATTGCAATATTTTTTTACGAGCCAGTCAAAAGCTAATTTTGATTTTATTGGGAAAACCATCACCGTCGAATTATTCGAGCATTTTTCGAATACCTGAAATTCATTTCCTGAAGAAATATCAAAAGTAGAAATACGTTCAAGGGAAGTCCCGGTCTGAGAACATTCCCTCTAGTCTCGCTGCGAAAGCAACGAGATGGAGGAGCCCGATGGCTTCAGCCATCAATCGGAAGGACCAAGCCCATCGCCAATGATGATGGGCGAAAAAAAACTTAAAAGAAAATACGAGAATCAAGAACAAAACCCGACAATCCTATCGGTTATGGAAATCGAACAGCTTATCCAAGAAAAAGAGAAAGCTGAAAGAATCGAAAAAGAAAACGAAGAACTCAAGCTTCGAGTTAAATCTTTAGAAGCACTTGTTGGAACGTTAACGTTCAACAAGGATAAAGATAGCAAGAAAAGCCGACAAGCAAACCCAAAAACTGAAGAGAAGAAAATTAAAAAGCCACAGGAAGAAGCTAATCAAGAGGATGTCCTCAGCGCAGGAGGCGCAAACGAAAGCAGAAATTATTATGCAGCGCTAGCTGGTCTGGAAGAAACAATGAACGTTGAAGAAGATACAGGTAAAACGTCAAAATTAGATAATGATTTCATTGAATATCTTAGAGTTAAAAATCGGGAGAAAAAACCAAAAGGTTTGTCTGCTGGTCCGTCCGTTAAAATTAATGAAAAAAAAGAAAAAGTCCCACCAATCAATGTGTTTGGGCAAACGGGCAAAGATATGGTTCGGCTTTTGGCAGCCGAAAATAAACTAAAAGATTTTCAGATAAAAAGAGTCAATGCCGATAAATTGACAATAAGGACTAAGTCGCTGGTTGATTTCCAGGCAACAAAAAGTGCTTTAAATTCTGGAGATGTTCCGCATTTCACGTACACCCCGAAAAGCGAGAAGAACCAAACCTTTTTATTGAAGGGTCTGGACTGTGGTGAGGACACAGTCGATCTACTTCAGGTGCTCCAAGAAGCTGCACCAGAAATACAATTTATTACAGTCAAAAACTTTGCAACGAGGAGATCGATTGTGGAGCGCAAAAACTTGCCTCACTACTTAGTCCAGATTTCGAGCAAAAGTAGTTCGAGTGCCCTGCAGAAAATACGGTACTTGAACTTCCGCGTAGTGAGGTGGGAACGCCTCCAGAAAAGTGAGGTCAACCAGTGCTACAGGTGTCAAAGATTCGGGCATTCGGCTGCCAATTGCGCCATGAAATATAGGTGTGTGAAATGCAAAGACATTCATGCTCCCGGCGAGTGCAAATTGGCTCAGGCGGAGGCAAAAGAAAAACTATATTGTGTGAACTGCGGTGCCTTTGGTCATCCAGCATCATATCGAGGATGCCCCCGGTATCAAGATGCAAAGATCAAAGTCACTCCGAAACAAAGTCAAGCACACCGCAGTGTGATACCTACCAACTTCGTCAAGCCCGGGGTGTCATTTGCACTTGCCGCGAGAGGACCAGCAGACAATGTAAATAAAATGAATAATGTAAGTGGCAATAATGAGCTGCTCCTTAATATTTATCAGCAACTAAATTCCTTATCAGAGCGAATCGATAAACAAGATTCGAAAATTAACATTGTTTTTCAGCGTTTAGGGCTTTCAAATGCCTCAAAATAATTTGTCATCCAGCCACATTCCCACGGATAGGATTCGTCTCATCTCGATCAACGTCAACTCCATTGTTACTATACATCGGCGTGATAATCTCCTTGAATTCATTGCCAGACAAAAGCCTGACATCGTGCTTCTCACTGAAACCCACCTCAGTTCATGGCACTCCATGAGATTCAAGGATTTTGAGTTCGTAAGAAACGATGGGGTGACAGGTGATGGGGGAGGTGGCACCGGGATATTGGTTCGAAGACCCTATCGTTTCCAAAATATTGAAAAAGTCGAATTCAAAAGCTTTGAATCTCTTGAAGTGTCCCTTATCAAAATCTCACTGCCAGGTGGGGATAACCTCTTCGTTATCTCTGCCTATGCAACTGGTGGAACTGTTCTCAAGCTCAAGGAGGAACTCAATTCCTTGTTTGAAATACTCGAATTGAACAGGCTGCATAACTATTATATTCTTTCTGGTGACCTGAACGCCAAGCATACATCATGGCTGAACGCCACCAATAATCCAAGAGGTGTATTCCTGAAATCATGGATAACATACATTGAATACAGGTGCAATCTATATGGGTCGGAGTTCCCAACATACCCTAGGACAAATTCATATTTGGACCTTTGCATTGCTGACGCAAGACTCGAATTCAACTTTAATAGTCCTCAACGGAAACTGCAGGTGCTTCCTTATGATAGCGACCATAACGCAATCGTAATGGAAATCAATCATCACAGGGATGATTTCTTCCTCATTCCAGTTCAACACGAAAATCATCGGTTGAACTTCAAAAAAACAGACTGGGGAAAGTTTCAAAAGAAGTTTAATCGCGAGTACCAGAAGCAATGTCCCCCTTCTGATGGTGGCAACTCTTGCTCAATGGTTCCGAATGACAGGAATCTAACTAACGATGAAATAGATGTCTATTTGTCGAAGTTAGAGAAGCTGACGTTGGAAACGATTGAGAAAGTCGTTCCCAATATTAAACTTCGAAACAATATGGAAGGATATGAAACACCAACCATCGCAAGGTTGAAAAGATTGAAAAGCCTTCTTCTCACACGCGTCAACAATATTTATCGACGATTTTTGGATTACAACCATCCCTCGTTGTCTTTGTTGAAATTACATCTGAAGAATGTCCGGAACTTAATCCGGTCATACTTCAGGAGTGAGGTCAGCAATCAATGGGCGGAAAAATTGAGGGGTATTAGCCCACAGGACCCAGATGGCGTTTTCGCGAAAGTGAATAGCATATTCCGCAAGAAGTCTCGAGTGAAGGTATCGAATCTTAAAGTCACTCGTGATGAGATAAATCTTCTCGATAGGGCTGGTATCGAAATTGATAGTACGACTCCGGATAGAAATGGAAACAGGATTATTTGTGAAGGATTGGATAAACTTGCCCAGATTGGAACACATTTTGAATTGGTTCATCTACCAAACCCTGAGAGAGGGAACGAAATTTTTTCAGAGGTCGTTGAAGCAAAAGTTTCCGACTTCAAATCAAGCCTGAACGGCCAATCAATTCTTCATTTCAATGAAACATTAACATCTGACCTCATACCGAGCTTGAATCTTATTGATTATTTTGTCAGCTATGAAGACTTGTGTTTCATATTTCGCAAGATAAACAACAAGAAATCATGTGGTACTGATGGTATTCCAAATGTAGTTCTCCGACATTTGCCTGAGGTTGCTATTAGGAACTATTGCATATTGTTCAACAACATGTTGAGCAATTCATATTTCCCAAATGAGTGCAAAAAGGCTAAGGTATTTCCGATCTTGAAGAAAGGGAAAGAATCTTCATGCGCCAAAAGCTATCGCCCAATTAGCTTGCTGCCTAACATCAGCAAGGTGTTTGAAGTGATACTCAACAGAGCATTAAACGCCCACATTGAGGAAAATGAGTTGATGCCGAATTGCCAATTTGGTTTTCGTGCCAGGCATTCGACCACACATGCAATAACGAAAGTAACCTCAGACATCTGTTGGAAACTAAATGATAGACAATGTGTTGGAGCATGTCTCATTGATATGGAGAAAGCCTTTGATACGGTATGGTTAGATGGACTTATTTTTAAACTCCTTCAGGACAAGTTCCCCAGACACCTTGTCGCCATGATGTGTAATATGTTATACGGGAAATTGTTTGTTGTAACTGATGGAAATCTGACAACAATGCGCGAGTTCAAGGTCTTGAATGGTCTACAGCAGGGAACAGTTACTGCGCCTCTGCTCTTTTCAATCTTCATTCGCAAGCTATTGAACGGCTTTGATTTTAACGTCTCGCCAACGCGATCATTGGTAGCGATTGCTGATGATCTGATCATCTATACGGCCGACCGAAAAGCTACAATAGTTCAGAGCAATCTCCAAAAAATGTTCAATGATGTACAGCTGTACACTGACAATTGGCGAATGAAAATCAATGCGCAAAAGTGTGAAACAATCTTGTTTCGGACAACGCTGCAGGGGGTTAGTCAAGACCTGAAACGTAATTGGAAAGATTTCCACATCATGGCTGGTGAGGGTAGTCTTGAACGGGTTCCACATAAATCCTGTGTTCGATACCTCGGTGTTTATCTCGTTCAGTATCTGTACTATACTGAACATGTGAAAATCATGCTCAGTAAGGCACTTCAAGTAGTCATGGCCCTTCGAAAGCTCTTTCATTCCAGATACATTGATCAAAAGGTCAAAATTATCTGTTGCAAGACACTGGTTAGACCAGTTTTGACATATGGATGTCAGATCTGGTACAACCAGAGTGCTAGTACTATGGAAAAATTAAGAGTTTTCGAAAGGAAATGTCTTCGTGCATGTACTGGTTTGTACAGAAAGCCTGAGACGGATTGGAAACATTATATATCGAATAGAAGAATTTATCAAACTGCTGAAGTGACTAGACTCGATATTTTCATATTTGAACTTCTTCGGAATCATATCGCAAGATCTGTGACTGTGAGTGAAAACCCTTGGATTTCACAGCCGTTCCACCCTACAGACGGGTATATTGCGACTTGCCTCGCTACTGGCTTCATTCCTCCAGAAGCATTCGTGTATTTGGACATGAATCGATATGTTTTTGATTCTGACGGCGTCCCAGTCATATATCACATATATCGACGGGCCACCGATAAGAAGATAAAATATCCTCCTAATTTGAGTTCACGAGACCAACAGTTCCAATGGAGGTACTCATTTGCTAGATTCGTTGAGGCTGATCGAGTTGAAACGGGGCAATCTAGGTATTGGTGGCTGAATGACAATGTCTAAATTATTCGTGTATATTTTCAGTTTTGGTGTTTTTCGTTATTTAGTTTTTGAGTTTCAGCTCATTATTGCTACATTTAGTGTTGTTGTTTATTTTTGTTAAAAATTAGGTATAGGTTAGGTTTATATTATGTTTATTATATTAGGTTAGAGATAAGGTAAAACGCTTAGGTTAGGAACATTGTTATAGATTTTTTTAAGTATAAGATAAAGTTTTTGATAGCATTTATTAGAATTAAGTTAAAACATATTAGGTGTAGGATCAAAGTTCACTGTAGTGTTAAGATTATAAATAATTTTAGAATAGTGTTGGTTGGTTTTTTCTCCTTTTTCCAATTAAATTTAAAAAATATGTAATAATCTTCATTGATTTGAATTCGCTATAGTTTTTTTTTATGTGTGTAATGAAAACGTACAAATTTAGAGAGCCATTTGGGCCATTAAGTTTTTTTTTTATTGTTATTGTTTGGAATTTGCTTTATATTCTTTTAAAATTTATAACGATTAGTATTGAATAAAGCGCTTTTGATTGATTGATTGGTACGTAAGGCTTTCGTCCTATAACCTCCCCCGTCAAACTGAGGAGAGCTTCTATTTGTGTAAAATAGAAAAAATCTATGTATCTGTTTATTTTTATTTGTTAATTTTCTTTGATTTTCCACATATGAAGAAGCATAAAACAATATTCCCTTCGCCGCTTCATTTAAGGAGTTGGTGAAAAATTGTGGGGCTTAACTAAATGCGATGCGCGTTCCCCATACCAGAAGAAAAGAACAAGTTGTGAAATTCATTATATCCACTAAACGATTGAAGTCGCTACATCTCACCAACAGATGCGCTGCGATCACTCGAGTGCCACCACAATATCCTCCCCCAAGTAAGTCAGCTAACTTGATTTTTGACAGCCAGACGAAATCTGTTTAGGAGTTTGCTGAGTTGCGAATCTGGCATTTTTAATGCGTGAATATGTTCGAATCGGTCGGGGGTATTTGCAAATGATATTGCTGTTGGTGCAAATGGTACTGATTCCTCATTTTCGGTAGCAATTGCATACATTCAACATATGCCAGCTTAATTCTCTCGGTGGAAAATGTTTCGGACTTTCCATTCCTCTTGATGCGCAAAACCCGATCTGACAGTCTATCTTCTACTTCAAAAGGGCCATCGTATGGTTGTTGGCATGGAGTTTTAGTCGAATCAACTTGAACGAAAAAGTGGCAAAAAGTTTCCAGATTCTTGAAGGCAAAAGCTTTTGGATGGCTATGGTGAATTGTGGGAGTCGGCTTGATTTCTTTCATTAAAAGTTGAATTTCCTCGCAAATATTGCCGGATACAATAGATGGTCATCAAGATCGTCGAAAAAAAATTTCACCAGGAATTTGCAATGTTGTCCCATAAACAAGTTCCGCAGCTGTTGCATCAATATCAGGTTTGAAACTGATCCTAAATCCTAAACGGACAGGTGGAAGAACCTCATCATATTCTGATGACACATGATGGATGCTTTTAAAGACCGATGCCATCGTTCAACTAATCCACTGGATGCCGGATGATATGCTGTTGTCCTATTCCTGGTGCAACCAATCCATTTTGTAAATGAATCGAACACTTGTGATTCCAGTTGAGAACTTCGGTCTGTTGTTACCGTTTCTGGTGGTCCAAATCTCGAGATCCACTGCTGTATGAAAGCAGTTGCAACTGGATCAGCGCTCAAATCAATGATCGGTATTGCCTCGGGCAAACGCATAAACCGATAAATCATTGTAAGGCAATACTTAAAGCCTTTTGATGGTGGCATCACGATTATGTCCAAATATACACGTCGAAATCGGTTCGAAGGAATCGGAATCGTCTCAGGAGCATTTTTGACGAGTCGCCCAACTTAACTTCTTTGACATTCCAGACAATTTCTTGCCCATTCTTGAATGTCCTTATTCATTCTAGACCACACGTATTTTTTGCTGATTATCCGTTTTGTCGCTCTTCCACTGGAATGTGACATGAGGTGGAACAATTCATAAATTTTCCTGCGCATCATTCTTGGAATGAAGATACGAGTAGCGCCTGCAGATATGTTACGGTAGACAAGCGTTACAGAACTTCCAATCCGCACGGGGTTTAGTCGCAATGATGAAGATAATGACTCCTTTAATATATGCTGCTGTTCTTCCTCAGTAGCTTACTGATCTGCGAGTTCTTGCAAATCGATTGTCGATGGCATAATTATTTCTTCGATACGCGATAGCGTATCGGCCACAATGTTATTTTTGCCTTTAACATACAAAAATTTTGTTGTTTATTGTCCTATGAAATCTAATTTTCGCAGTTGACGAGGTGAAGCTTTGTCGGATTTTTATAGAAATGCATACGTACGCGGCTTATGGTCGGTGAAAATGGTTAAGTTAAGGCCTGCCACAAAATGACGAAAAAATTTAACTACATGATACACCGCAAGAAGTTCGCGATCGCTTCGCTATGTCGCTTTTGCGTTCAGTCCAATTTACGTGAAAAAAAGCCTAGTGGCATTAACTTTCCGTTGACTTCCTGCTCCACAACTGCTCCAATAGCCACGTCTGAGGCATCGTAATAAAGAGTAGGTGGAACGTTTCCATTAGCATTTGCTAGTAAAACTGCATTTGCCACCAGTTCTTTGCATTTTTCAAATGCTTTTTTCGCTTCCGGGGTCCATGGCACTGGTCGTTTGTCACGCTTACGCGCTCCCTGTATGAGGTCAAAGAGTGGTGCTTGCACATGAGCCGCACGCGGGAAATAGCTTCGGTAGGAGTTGATTGTGCCAATAAAGCGACGTAGTTCTTGGACAGTTTTTGGTTTTTCAAGTTTAGTTAGAGCTTCAATTCTGTCCTGTGGAGGTCTAAAGCCTTGTGCACTGACATCGAATCCTAAACATTGAAGCTCTTGCTGTTCAAAAGCGCATTTTGCCACATTAATGTTTAAACCATATTTTTGGAGACGTTCAAAAACGTTTTTTAAATGATTGCAATGTTGCTGAGAATCTTTGGAGGCGAGAGAATGTCATTTATGTAGCCGTGGCAAAAATGCAATCCATGAAAAACAGTATCCATTAAACGTTGAAACGTTTGCCCCGCATTACAGAGGCCGAAAGTCATCACTTTGAATTCAAACAGCCCAAACGGGGTGATGACGGCTGTTTTTTTACGATCCTGAGGAGCATTGGGAATTCGATGGTAGGCCCGATTGAGATTCAGCGTTGAAAAATAATACAGCCAGCTAACTGGGTCGTGAAATCACTCAAATGGGGAATAGGTTATCGGTCAGGGATGGTGATACTATTCAGATGACGATAATCCCTGCAAGGTCGCTTGTTTTCTTCCGGACTAGATGCAAGGGCACATTCACCGTCAGATGGTTGGCAGATGTTCCCTTCCAACATAAAATCAAACTCATTTCTCGCAGCTTTAAGCTTCTCCCCAGATAGCCTTCAAGCACGTTCTACGACCTATGCACCTTGTGTTGTAATGTGGTGCTGGATTGAACCCGGCACAGCTTTTTGCACATTAAACCGTGTTGTTTGGTCGTACTCTGCCAAAAGTTGATGATATTCATCAGTTTTGTCATACGTGTGGATTGCTGGCACTTTCATTGCAGCTACTGATGCAAAAATCTTTAGATTTGTATTTTTATCTACTAGCTTTCTAGCTTTTAAGTCGATAACCAGGCCGTGGTGCCGCATAAAATTGACTCCTAGGATTGCTTGTGTGATGTCGGCTACTAGAAAAGCCCAGGTAAATTTGCGCCTGAGTCCTAATTCCACTTTCACGACTTTTGATCCGTATATTTTTATAACCGAGCCGTTTAGGGCGTAGAGTTTCAAATTGGTGGAATGTTACTTGTTGCACGAAGCTCTGGGTTCGACTGATATTTGCGCTCCCGTATCAATCAAGAATTTATATTCAGATTTTTTGTCGTAAATGAAAAGACGGCTAGTTTTTTCATTCCGACATGAGCCCGTCGATTCGCATACCGTCAAAACTAGTTTTTTGCTGCTCCGACTTGATGCAAGGCGCGCGATATTTCAATTATTTTATCGGCCTGCGCCGCTACTTTGGCAATGTCTGTTACCTCGCTACCCACTAAAATCTCGCGACCATATTCCGGCATTTGTTCAAGGAACAGTGTCTTTAAAACCGTGTCGTTGAACTGGTCACCGACTAAACTTCGCAGTTTTTGTAAGAAAAGAGGCGGTTTTTCTTGTCCAATGTCAACACCACGCAAAACGCGACGCAATTTTACTTCACTTGATTCCGCGAAAGATTCTAAAATTATCTTTTTAACCGCGTCATATTTTCCATGCTCGTACAGATTAATAGCATTCTTTGAAGAGTGCTGTCCCCATCTTCCCAACTAAGTATAGGTTTCCGTAAGATTCTTCTGCAAACAGCACCTGACTACAAGTACCGGAATCACTTTTGATGTAATTTCAGCTGGGGGCAAGGATGCTACATAGCCCCATATCCTCGGCGTCTTAAGCGACCCATGTCCATCGAGAAAAGGCAGCTAGGGGGCAAAAAAGGCTGTCATGAACGGAGTCTCGAGGCTCCTGGTGGTAGGTAAAATGCTATGGTAAGGAACCTAGGAAAAAAAGCACGATGAAATTTGCGAAGAAGAAAAACTTACGATGCAGGAGGCTGGAGCCCTAGCAACAGTAGCAGAGGGGGTTGAGTGAACAGGCGATCTTGGGCCCGACAGAGAAATCCATTCAGGCGTAGCCCTTGTTGGCACAAACACCGTCGAAATAAGGAATCAGCCGTGGAGAAAGCCAGCAAACTCCAAAAATTAAGCTGCAGCAAATGTCTTCAAAAATAACGCAGGCTCCGATAGGCGAGCCAACAATCCTAGCGTCATTCTTAGAGGCAATAATGGCAGCTAAAAATCAGAGATAGACAATAAGCGGACGAATGAATGGTGCACGGTGCAACCGGGCATATCAATGAATAAGACATTAACGACTTTACTAGACGCTAAGGATTCACACACATATCACAACGTTTGGGTGCAGTAAAAAAGTCTGCCCACTCTGGAATGCCCTATAAGTTGGGTAGGTAATGTGGTGGTTTTATTTTGATTGCTATTTGCAGCTGCAACTTGTGCGAGCGATTTCCTGACATTCACTCGGTTTCGAGGACATTCACCATTATTGGCTGGATGTTCTACACCACAGTTCACACATTTAGGCGTTTCCTCTGCTTTTTTAGCGTATTTGAAAAATGGTGGAGCCCATTGTATTTCACACAACGGGCCTGTGCGTCAGAGTTTTTGGAGGAATATCCAAACTGCTGGTAGTTGTGGCACATAACTTGTACAGGACGGAGGCTGTTATGAACGAGCAAAGGAAACTCCCTGCCTACCACTTAGCGCCAGCGAATGAAGGCTTAATGTTATGAATGAGCGAGTGGAACGCCCGCCTACTTTTTAGCGCTAAAATCGTCAGCAAATGACGGCAATGTACATTACACTGATAATCGTTAGCAAATGATAACTATGTACGTTGCGGCCGATATGCCGCTGTTAAGCTTCAGCATATGGATGACGCGTACACGTCGGCGATTGATCACAAGCGAGAAGCTCTATGTATGAGCAAGTTAAGGGTGCTTATAGCGATTAAATGTAAAAGCTTTCGCCAGCCAACTGAGAATCGCAGCGAATATGGGGGCGAAAGCTTTCCTCGCTTATATGCAAAATATTTCCCCCAAGCTGGCTACGATATTATCGTAAATAACGTAGAATGACTCTCATCATCTACAAATAAATAAGACGGAGAAGATAAGTTCCCAGTAAATGAGTACACACGTTCTCATCACCTCAGCGATTTTAATGGCGAAGTAGAACAAAAGCTCGAGTTGAGTTAATATTTATAGTCGTGGAAGAACTGTTGCGAAGCAGTCTTGTTCGAGTCCAGTAAGGGAGCGTGCTGCTACCCATTTATTATTAACAACATTCAAGAAGTTAGAAGTGCTGTTCAGTGTACGACTAAGTGGTAAGGGGTGAGGTGTTGGCTTGAGCCGCGATCCCCCATCGGCCTTTTGGTGATTCACGCCATGTGACCACCCCGAAACAAACTAGTCCGTCTTCTCAGTTACCTCTACAGTCTGGATCTCACCTGTGAAGTGCGATAAGTTACGGTGAAAGTGAAAAGCGCTTCACCTTATATTGATAGTTAGTAAATAATCAAGTCAGTTGTAATCTAAATCTTTTAAAAATGAACATTAAAACAAAGTAAATCCTTTAAAATAAACTCACGTCTTTTGTTGATTTAGTTTAGATGGATAGAGTAGCAGGTAAGTGTTATACAGTGAGAGCTCTCCCCGGGAGCCTTGATGTTGTATATAGGATACACATCAAATTGAGCTCCCAGTTCATACCAGTATACATAGGGTATACTGGTTATGTAACAAGGCGTTGCGCTTCTACAGTGCATATGAGGTGACATATAGCCCTTACATTGTATATGTCATTCTCAGATTTGGGAAGGAGGACCTTCACCAACCTGCATGGCAAATCCCGTAGTTTTATATAGTGGATTTCGTTGGGGTGGAATCCTTGGCTCTCCACATCTCTTTTGATGTCGTCAATCGACAGTCCATACAGACCACTGATGACCACACTCAAATTCATTTCTTCAGGAAGGATGTTTGTGTGGTATTGAATTTTCGTTTCTGTCAAATATTTCATCAGTTTTCTATGGTCTTGAGGCATCTGTGGAATCATCTGGATCCCAAGTAGACCCTTTTGGTTGATTCATGACTCTTTTTATGTCTTTTAAGACTTGGGTCCACTTTTCCGGCTCTCGAAGAATGATACCATTGTCCGTTTCTTATCGTCGTCTGGGGATTTGGATAGGGTGGAAGCCATGGGAGTTGTTGTCGTTGGAATGGCCAGCTCTGGTAGCGCGATTGGTGATGGCAGAACAGGAAATTCGTAATCTTCCTCAGCAAAATCTTCCTGCATGAACTCATTGTCCTCATCTCCTTCTTTTATGGCTTCTTCTTCCAAAGAAGGAGGAGAGGGTGGATAGCTCTCTGATGATGAAGATAAAGACTTCTTTTTCCTCTTTTTATTTTTTGATTTAGCCTGCGCCAAATCCCTCAATTGCTCCATGAGCTCTTTATTAACTCGGCGTTGTTCTACCAACTGCAAGTTAACGTCGTTTAATTGCTGTTGAGCCTGTCGCAACCACTCTAGGACCCGCTCAGCTGTGCTTGCACAGTTTGCAAAGCGTTTGATTGAGCAATCAGCAGATCAATTTACTGATCCTTATTCATTGCGGATATATCCGTCATATCCACAACCCACCATAACATTTCGAGCCCTATCAAACTATTAAATATTTTAATGCGAATGAGAGATAAACAAATTAATATGGTCTCGCAACCAGGGAAAGTAAAAATCACTGTTTGCTTACTCTTTCTCCTCTTTTTTTCGCTTCTCGCTTGAATCTTCCCTCCTGCTCGCTCTTTCCTCTTTGGTAATAATACTATCACTGCCGTTATCACTATCACTACCGATTACAATCAATGTCCAACGCAGACTGTGTGTTAACAAGCCATAAATTCTCGACACTTTTTATTCTGATCTCGTCGTCATAGCCGCCACCTTAGCTTGACAGGAGACGTGTTTACTATGTTATCTAGATAGCTAGTCTGGGAGTTCTAAGCTCAGGGCGTAAACGGCCTTTACCTCTATACCGCAACAAACCAAAACGATGTCAAAAGTTTTGAATCTTTTTTTTTTGTTAGCTTGATTTATCGAGGAAAAGGTCTCATTACTTGTCAAAAATAGTCATGAGTGTGTTTTCCTTCTTTCTATTCTGCCCTCCAAATTAAAAAACAGTACTTTAAGATTTTCCATTATCAAAAACTCTAATAGAGTAAATGCTCAAAAATCAAGTATTTGGAAGCTACTCAAAGGAAAAGTTCAGGGTAATTTGCCAAAAAAAGGTTGCATAAATGTTTAAACCCTCGGTGGACATTTATAATGAAGTCTCTTGAGGTACTCAATGGCCCATTTTGCTATCTTTCATTAGCTCCCATATTAAAAATCTGCAACTAGGTGTATTTAAGCTTGGAGCTTTCGAAACAAAACATATGCTTACAGGTAGGAGGCAACAAATCAATTGAAAAGAAAATTCAAGTCCAGCCTGAGCCTTCAACTTAATTATATTTCATGGTATTAAACTTTTGAAATAAATTTCATTTTGTATGATTGCTGATCTATGAATACATGGGACAACAAAGGAGTATGTATCAAATACGAGGACGGTCCGATAAGTACTTAGCTCCACTGCCCGATGGCGCTACCTTCACAAAAAAGATTTACTATCGTGTAGTACGTTCTCGTAGATGGCTGGCTTCAGCCGAATCGGACTCGTAGTTTTGATTTGACCGCGCGTGGAAGCGGACGTGTATGCGAATTTTACAAAAATGGAGAAAGAGCAATATCGGTCGGTGATTCGATTCTTGTTTTTGGAAGGAACATCGCACAGCCAAATCAAAGAGCGCTTGGGTGCTGTATACGGTGACTCTGCTCCTGCAATTGCGACTGTGAAAAATGGGTTTAACGAGTTTCAACGTAGTCGCACGTCGGTTTTTGATGAACCACACCCAGGTGCCCGAAAAACGGCTACCACGGAGGATAACGGGACAAAAATCCACGAGCTCATATTGGCAGACCACTGATTGAAGGTGCGCAAGATAGCTGAGACCGTTGGCATCTTAAAACACCGCGTGAGTCATATCCTGCATGAAATTTTGGGCATGAGAAAGCTGTCGGCACAAAGAGGGCCGTGTTTGCTCTCTCCGGGCAACAAACGCAACCGTGAGGCTACTTCAGAGCAATGTTTGATGGTGAAGGAGTTTCTGCATCGTTTCGTGACCGTCGTCGAAACATGGCTCCACTAGCATACACTAGAGACCAAGGAGCAGTCAAAACAATCGACTTAACTCGGCAAACATTCTCCGAAGAAGGCGAAGACTATCCTATCGGGCAAAAAGACAATGGCCATCGTTTTCTAGGATTGATCTATATTGACTACCTGGAGAAGGGCAAAACGGTCACAGGGTTCTACTATGCCAAATTATTGGGCCGATTCGATACCAAATCGCAGACAAAATGCCCCATTTGGCGAAGAAAAAAGTACGCTTCCACCATGACAACGCACCGCCATCGCCACGGCTAAATTTGGCTATGAACTTTCACCTCATCCACTGTATTCTCTAGATCTGACCCTGTGCGAGTTATTTTTTTTTTGTTTTCAAACTTCAAAAAGTCACTTGCCGGGTAGAAATTTTAGCCTAATGAGAAGGTCATCGCCGCCACGGAGGCATACTTTGCAGACCTTGAGAAAACGGATATTTTAGACGGGTTAAAGAAGTGGGGAATCGCTGGGTCAAGTGTATCGAGCTAAGAGGAGATTATGTTGAGTAATAAATTGCCACTTACGTTTTTCTTTTGAAGGCTAAGTTCTTATTGGATCACCCTCGTATTCTGATGGTATTGTCACTGCATCCAATATTTACTAGTAATTTGGTTCAGACCGGACACTAAAACACTACGCCAGAGTTTTAAGTTATACATATATCACTTTTGGAATAACTTTGATTCAAAAGTCTGAAAAACCCATAAAAATGGTCAGAAAATATAAATTAAATATTCAATAAGTTTTTTTTTTTTATCAAATTAATGCGTAAGACATTAATTACTATTAGCTATGATATAAGCGATAGTCAATCATAAACTATTCCTCCCAAATTTTTAGTGTGTTGTTATTATAGCCAGTAAATGAACTAATTCAGAGGTAATTTTCCCATACCTGATCTGCACTAATAACAGGACGTTATCAAATTATACTTTCAAATTGCAAATCAAATTCACCCTCTCATCAAATCAGCATCACAACTCATCATCAAATATTCCTTTATAATGTGATTTTATGAAAATAACAAAATATTACGCCTGTGACAATAATTTCATAAGGACGTATCCATTTAAACGACCCTAAAACTCTCACTTTCACCTGAACTCCCATCACTGGAAATCATTTGATAAATAAATGATTATCTCATGGAATTCACTCGCACGTAAGGATGAATGTTGGCGTGGCACATCTCCCTAGGATCCGACATCCTCGACACAATCAAGCACACATACGAGTGTATGCTGCGATATACTGTATTTAGTGGCTCCTTTCGCAATGGTTTCAAGAGTTTTGAAACGCACAAGAAAGCTCACAAGTGAAATTCCATTTCCTCACAGCACTCATATATAGTTTGCGACTGTTTCACACTCGTTTGTGCGAGGTGATGCAATATGTTGGCGTGTGTATGCGAAATCATCGAAATAAAGCTATGAAAAGACAGAGGACAGCAGCTCTGGGACAATATGTGTGCGGATGGCAAGATGCTGCTCTCGGCTTTCGGCACCGACCTAGGGAGTTAGCAAGGCCTGAAGGATAAGTCCTTGGTGAGCACTAGCGACTGTAGAGCTCTCGAAAAACGTAATATGGTCTCGTAATACGCGTTTCTCCCATTTTCATCTTCTTTCCGTACAGCATCCACACAAAACTTTCAAATAGCTTTCGCCACCACCCGGCCACCTTGCCACTGACGCCCGGCCATCCTGCCAACTGGCATTCCTTCGAATTCGAGGCGGACCGGGCGGTTGTTCCGGCTCTGGTGTTGGACTGATGGCTCCTGTGTACCATAGAGCGCATATAGTAATTTCCAATTGGATGTATCCTTTTGGGGCACTTTGGAGCATTATGGTACTCCGAGGAACAATTCAATACGTCCCCAGAGACCTCAAGGAAATATTTCGTTTTCATATACGAGTTGGAGCACTAACAAACTTCCAGTCGTGTCGAGTTGTGCCGAGGACTCAGAGTGGAGACGAGAGGCGAGAAATAATAGTCAGTTGGAGTAGAGTCGAGTCGAGATGAAACCATCCCCAACTGATACAATGGCCATGACTGTGTGTCTTTGGCAATGGGAAACATGTGAATGAATGAAGTAGACATCGGCCATAAATACAGTCTCAAGAAGGACTCGGCGGGTGTGAGGTAAAGTTACGTACTCTCTTGGGCGATCTCGTTTCTTCGCCCAGAATGCTAAGAAATATCTTTGAGCACGAGTACATATCACTGTCACTATATTGAGAGACATCGTCTCCTTTCTTGATGTTTCTTAAGATTTGTAGAACCATGAATGAATACAATTTGGTCGTTTAAGTGGTAAATTCACAATTAGTTTCAAAAGATCAATAGAGATAACTTAACTAACGCTTATTGAGGGTTAAACAAGTGCTCAAAAGTATAGTTGAATGACATTATTTTTTGGAAAACAAAACTAAAAACACTTTCAGCCCTATTTAAAAAAAAAACTGAAAAATGTAGACAACTACCCAGCTGTAGTTAGTCTAGTCCAAAGCAAGGCTCGAAGGCACGAGACTCTGAATGGATTACCTTGATTGTCTGAGGTGGACCAAAGTAAGCTATGTACCATCTTTCCACACTGGTAAGAACAATCAGTAATGAGTGATGGTAACCTTAAATGAAGTAGGCAAATTTATTTAATGAGTTTTCATAGGGAACGTGGTAGAGTCCACGAGCCGTATACTTCTACTCCCTTGGAATAATCAATGGTGGTGACAAAAAGCTCACCGAAAGAATGGTATCCCATGCATTTACAATGTAAAACACAGAACCACCCTCCTGTCAGATGGCTTTTGTACTCAACAATAAGAAACCTTCAATGCGATGTATATGTTTTGTTTAACTTTGATCTCCTTAGTCGTTACTGCCGCTGAGACTGCCGGTGGGATGGTGGGATTGTGAGGCGATTGGTCGGTGAGGTCTGCTTGAGGCGCTTCTGTGCAATTGGCGTTTCTGCTAATGCATGGAGGTGCTTGGCTGGGCTTCGTGGGCTGATCCCATAGGTGATTCGCCAGTGAAGTCCGACTTATGCGCTTCGGTGCAATTGGCGTTTCTGCAAATTGTATGGAGGTCTTTGGTTGGGTTCCTCTAGTTGATCACTCAATCTATAGGGCACGCAGTGCGGGGTGTAAAAAAATTGAATTGGTGTGTCTGCCAAATCAATGCCATTCCAGCGCCCGGTGCTGCTTGCTCTACCCTCCCTTGACCCCGCTCTTGGTGGTGGACTAGGTGATTCGGCTTAGTTGGAAGTACCATATGAAGATACAGCCAATATGGCCTCCCAATACACCAATTCACCAATTGGTGACCCCGATGTGACTCTGACTCTGTCGGAACTTGTGATACAACAGTATCACCCCTGGCATTCTTTTGTGCCTTTCCCGACAACTTCGTCGACTTATCGGCAAGCGAATCAATCAAGAAATTAAAATGGAAGCATTAGCGAAGTCCCAACAGGAAATTAGAAGAACCATCGAGAAGAACGTTAACAACTTCAACAAGGACAGCGTAAAGCGAAAGACCGGGCAATACGCCAAGCAGCGTTTGGCCGTCTTGAAAAGCCCGTGGGAGCTTTTCGAGATCAGTGACGGTATCCTTCAGCAATTTGGGAAGGACAACCCGGATCATTCATACTTTCAAAATGAGCGATTTGTGAAGGTGAAAAAGATCATGGAGTATTATCAAAAAAACATACAGCATACAGCTCCAAGTAACCAAGTCCAGAGTCCAACCAGGCGGATGAGACAACCAAGCGGCTGAACGCAGCAGCTAAATCCTCTCGACAATTGGTGTCGAGAGTTGAACTCATAGAGCGATCACCACACTATTATCAACTTCAAGTGGACATGCTGCTCCGCCTAAAACATGGGCTCGACAAGATCAACGGCATTCTCTGGGCCGGGTTCGAGGATTACGAAGAATTCCAGCAACGACAGTTATACGAAGCGATAAATGAAGAACTACAAGACGCCATCATCGCACTTCAAGAGCTACTGGAGCCCAAATACAAACCCAAACAACAAAAGGTTGAAGCGCCTTCATCAGCGTTGAAGTTATGAAAATTACTCTGCTATCCTTCAGCGGCAAGTATCAGCAGAGGATACAATTTAAGGAACTATTTGCGTAATTGATGCGCTCCCAGGATCTGGGTGACACCCAAAAGATGTTTTACCTAGTCACTAGTCTTCGAGACAAGGCAAGCATTTTAATACAACACCTGCCTGTAGCCGCCATGAACTATCAGCTGGCCTAGGACTTGCTGTGTCAGCGTTGCGACAACAAGAGCTTAGGGTGATTGGCTGCCTTAACATCACGCATCATCCAGTGATGCAAACGGAATCCGCAAGTTCCATCAAGCGACTCCATGACATAACCAAGGAGTGTATAATGTGGCTTCGGAACATAGGATTTGCAGTGGAACAATGGGCTGCGGTCATCGCAAATTTATTGCTGAAGAAGTTAAACAAAACAACTAATGCCCTCAACGAGCAGCTCCTAGCAGATTCGAAGGCCCTGGATACTCTGAAGAATTTATTGAACTTCCTTGAAACAAGATTAGAAACATAGACACCAAACCCTTGCTATAAGATGTTCAAGAATTACTCAACAGATAAGAGGACAGAAGTCGAACAGAAACATAGGCTTTGCTTCAATTGTTTAAGGTTTGAACATTCCGCAAAGACGTGTGACAAAACGTCCTGTACGAAATGCAACAAGAAACACAACACGTTGCTGCACCGAGGCATGAAAGGCAAGATTGAAACAACAGGGGTAAAGAGCCTGAGTCAATTGAGTGAAACGACAGCTATGTTATCCATAATGTGGAGACATTACAAACAACCATCCTACATTCTCCTGGGTACGCTCGTCTGTAATATAAAGGCTGCAGGCGGTGAATTAATTGCTTGTCGAGCACTCCATGATTCTGGCTCGCAAGTTAATGGGATTTCAGAACGGATAGCAGAAAGGCTCAACGTCAGAGCAACCGATAACCCTACGCTCATCTCGGGGACTAGAAATCACTATAAGGTGCCGCAGAAGAGGGCACATATTCAAATCACCGGTCACACAATGTGAGCTTAGTTGAAGCATTTATACTGCCAGACATCACCACTGATCAGTCCGCAAGGATCATTGATATCTCGCCTTGGGACCTGTCTAGCCACATAAGACTCGCCAATGTTCCTAGTTCCATCGACGTTCTAATTGGAGCAGAACACTTTTTTAAGCTGATCAAGGTTGGTTGCATTGAATCGAGACAGGCTCGGCCAGCACTACAAAATACAAATTTGGATGAATAGTGTCAGGGAAAACTCTGTGTATAAATTCTGCCAGTTGTCACCTCTCCACAAGGGAAGAGGTCGACTTAAAGGAACAACTACAAAAATTTTGGGAAGTCGAAGCACTCAACGCATCCATCTGTTCATACTCAGTAGTGGAAAAGGAGTGCGAAGGAATGTCTAAACGAACAGTGAAGCGAACAAATAATGGCTGATTCATTGTGAGACTTCCCTTCAGGCAGCCACCAAGTGTTCTTGGCAAATCACGACAGCTGGCATTAACACGCTTCTTCGCTATGGAAAGGAAGCTGGAACGTAATCCAAAATTGACGAGTGAATATCAGTCATTTTTGAAAAAGCACCTGACGTTGGGCCACATGAGCAAGGTCACCACCATAGCTGAAACCGGCTATTATTTGCCCCACCACTCCGTCATAAAACCTGACAGCAACACCACTAAGGTCACGGTGTTTTTTGATGCATCGGAGAAAACCACTACGATCATTGCGCTTAATGAGATCCTCCACACGGGTCCTTAAAATACAGGAAAATCTTTTTTCTATGCTGATCAGGTATCAGGTAACCTAGGTAAGCTTTGTCTGCAGCGCGGACATAAAAAATGTATCGGCAAGTTGTGATGCACGAAGAGGACCAAAAGTACCAACTTATTCTCTAGAAAGAATCACCGTCAGTACCTGTTCAGAAGTACAAGCTAAATACAGCTACGTATGGCTTTACATCAGCTCTTTTCTATGCCGTACGATCACTTCATAAGCATGAAACAGAAGCGAGCCTATTGTATCCTGGAGGCGCAAACGCATTACGTAAGTACATGTTAATGTTAATGTAATGGTGGACAGTTTACCCGAAGCACTACAAATACAACAAGAGCTCATCAACATCCTAAAAGCTGGAGGTTTGTTGCTGCGCAAGTAGTGCGCAAATAACCCCGCCTTCACTAAGGGTCTCCCCAAGGACCAACTAGACCAACAACTAGAGTTCATTCTGGAAGGCGAACATGAAGTGAAGACTCTGGGACTCACTTGGCTGCCTCGACTTGACGAATTTCATATCAAGGTAAACCTTAAGGATCTAAAGCGAGCAACGAAGCGTCAAATCCTATCAGGCATCGCTCATCTGTTTGATTCGTTAGGCTTAATTGGCCCTGTCGTTGTGACAGGCAAAATTATATTGAAGGATCTGTGAAAACTAAATTTGGATTGGAATGACGACTTCCGGAACTTCTAAAAACTAACTGAATAGAGCTATATTCTGCTGCTTCGCAACAAAGATAGTGCACATATAAAACATTAAAACTTGAGTGTTAACCCGGATACAATACAGTATTTATCTCACGATTTAAGCCAATCTTCCTTTTCAATGGTACACATCTAGACTAGCAAAACCTGCAAAATATTCTTTTCTTCCTCGTGTACTTCACGCTACCTCTTCAGAAGAAGACGCACTCTACAGCTATTAAAGGGGTCCTAATAAGTAGATAGAACATGGCTAATTCAAAGAGTTATTCATACCTAATCCTCATAGAGTCCATTTGGGTTTGTGTGCTTGTCCACAATGATACTGCTGACGTAAACCGGCAGCTCCAATGTGATGGCGTCTGCAGCCTCCTCGTCAAGCGCTCCCGCAGAACTTAGACAGAGGAGCCTGTCTACTGCTCGCTATATCACCAATGGCGTAACATCCACCAAAAAACCAATGTGAAGTTACAAACGTGAAACAATATCTTAATACTACAAAAGTCTATTCTGTCCACCAGTATTTTTATTATCCATTTTGAAATAGTGATTAACTGAAATAGTTAACCAATTAATCAATTTAGGTTGACAGCGATTGCCCGGTGAAAATTCCTGGATCGGTGAGCCAATTTAACCGGCTAATCGACCATTCATCACCGATTATTGCTTCCCTAGTACCTCCATATTGTCGCGTACTTTCGGTTCGCAGCCAAGAATAATTTTAATGTTCCGGGAAAGTGAAAACGCAATGTCTTTTAATTTAAGTTAAAAGAGTTTATTTAATTACAAAAGTGCACAATGATCAATTTAACACTTTCACTAATTTTAATTTTCACTATTAAAATTCTAACACTTGTCCATAAATTTCTTATCGCAATTGTCTTCTCAAAATCACCTCACTATTACTTGATCGCTTTTCAATTCGCTTTCCACACACTATCGCAAGTTTTTATCGCGGTCGAATGAATGATGATCCCCGCATTCATTCAGCTCGCCTTTATATAGGGTCTGTAGTCATTCAACCCAGTTCTCGTACATTGGCGAATTCGCGGGAACATTCGAGCGACTGCAAATGAATGGAGCAGTGACTCACTTTCAGATGTTGCTCATGCTTGTTGGGTTCTCGTGGTTTCGAGTAAATTCGTGTTCTTCATTGTTATGAAAACAATTGCGACAGTAGCTCGCAGAATTATTTGTACATGTAACAATATAAACTTATGATAAAAGTCGCCTACTCGTGATCATGTAACATATATGGTAGTAAGTGCTGTCACCTTATGGGCTCTATCTTATGTTGCCTTCGCATTCCATGCGAACGAAAAAGTGACAATGATAAAAAAACCAAACTGTGGTAGGAAGCCTGTTTGGAAAGTTTTACCACCTCATTTATGATTTGATATGTAGGTTGGTTTTCGATGAAAATTAGAGATTTTGTATGGGTTTGAAGCAGATTTCAACGGCAAAATCAACACAGTCTACGAAGAACATAGTAGCGCGTCTTGTGAAGTGAAAATTGTTTCAGTTCTTACATCGGCTGAGCTTAAGATGCCTCTGAAAGCAAAGTCAGTAGGAGTTTCTTTACTTTTGAAAAGCTCAGCTACCCGTGAAAGATGCTGAACATGTGTTTCATTTAGCCGTTTTAAAAATGTTCTGTCTACAGTGGATTATGAAGTGAATTTTAGGCATAAAAGGAGTGTTTTTTGCCCTTTTTAAGGTGAATCGTGGTGTATAATAGGCCATATAAGTGTTTTAAATTATAAAAGAGCTTTCTATTTTGAGGGCTTTTGCCAATGTAGAGTGAACGCTCTTTGGACCTTGCCACATGTGGGCTAACCACTACAAATGCAAATTTCTCTGACTTTTGGTTGGGTTTGGTCATAAACCATGTTCCAGATTTGACGTTTCATCTACTCTTCACATTGGAGGTGTTTAAGTATGTATCGTAGATATTAATGGTAGCATTGCCATTAGTATCGGGTAGAATACTAGCCTCATTTTCAGCTTATCATGCATAATGGAGTGCAAAAACTGTCGATATTATAATATGTAGGCCCGTGTATGTTAATATCAACCTATGACGAATAAACACATTTGCCAATTAGAATTTCATATAATGTAAACCCCCCAGTAGCCAAGGAGCACCAATCCAGTATTGATATTTTAATTTGAGGCCCACTTTAGAGATTTTTGAAGCTTCTTCGGACAAACGTTGTTGCATTAAGTGGTTGATTTATTTGACTTATTGCTTCTGTTGTGCTTATTTTATTTAGTGGACCTTATTCTGGGATAAGAATGTCGTATGGTGCACATCGATGTTATATTCCCAGCACATCGATGTTATATTCCCAGCACTTTTCGAGGACCTGCTTTGCTGAGAATAACTCGTTTAATGTAGGCCATCCACTTCGAAAGCCTCACTGACATTCTCCTTTAATACTTCTATGTACAGCTTTAATTTTCCTTCCGTGATTTTGGCGAGCACTTAATAACCCGTACACAGCAGAGCAATGCCTCTATCATTTTCACATCATAACTTGTCCCCATGGTTTTGTACAGGACATATTATACTTTTTCGCCAGCTCTCTGGTAACTGTTCTTCTGACCATGTTCTGCATATTAGTCGATGCAAAAGGTAACTAAGATAGGAACCCCCGCTTTGAAACAGTTCTGCTGATGTCCCATCTGTTTCAGCAGCCAAAATACGCTATCGTATTGGTTCAACAGCTAGTCTGCGTAGTGTGGTAGTTAGAGTGCTTGCTGCGTAAGCCAAAGGTCCCTAGTTCAAACCCTGTTGGTGACAACGAGATTTTTTTTGAGTGATTCTTTGGATAGACTATAAGCCCGTTCAGCTATGACTGGTTTCAAATCAGAACGTATTATACCTGTGTGAATGAATCAAAGCAAGGTACTGACCATACCATCTTCTCGAGTGCTGACATATTCGATCAAGATAATGAAATACTCTAACTATCTTTAAGCGAAAGCCCGAAAGGGGCTGTTTGCGAGGTGGTTGGTTTGAGGCCGCTAAACTAAAATATATGATGAGTTGATTCAACCCAAAAATCTCTCAACTAAATACAAGAAGGCCAAAAATATATCATTTATTTGCCATCAATGCGTCGCCATCGATGTTAATCCAGATACCACCCACCTTTCAATGATCGCCACCCTCCTGTCCTTCCTTCATATGATTTCATGAAATAGCCCCAAATCGTTGAAATGTGCTACCTGTGGTAAGGTCTGTTACCAAATCTCCAAAGTGAAAGATCTGGAGCATGGACAATGAAAGGCACCAATCAATGGTTCAAAGACAAATATATTGGTATTGAATAGCTGAGTAAGCACTCCTAGTACTCTCCAGCTGAGTATACAAGGTACTAGGAACTCCAAAAAAATGTTGCGCCCAGCATGGCTTCTATAGTACAAAGCCCATACCGTGAGAATTCGGCAATAATAACAACAATAATTTCTTTTGCTTTATTGTATGAGTAGACGCATTTTGACTCCTTTGAGTCATCTTCAGTGTCTAAAGAATGTGTTGAAGGGAATAACTCTATAACGTCGTGCGATGGATTAAGCCGGTAGTACTACCTTAGGTCAGGTGCTAAATTAGGTCACGTACTACATTAGGTCAGATGGAGGGATATTAGGTTTTTATTTTTTTGATTTCTGGATGTCGGCGTGTTCTGTTTCATCTCGTTTCTGTTTAGTGTTTTTTTCAAACTTGGCACCCCCATATTTGTGTGGTATAAACGTACCCCACAGAGTATAGATAAGCATCCCCAAAGAGACTGCAGTATAGCTCATACGTGTAATCTTTTCCTTTTGTACCCAATTCTATCACATTTACAGTCCAAGAAGAGCTAATTGAGCCCCTTTCAATAAAGTGTGATCACACATGGCACATGAAACAGCAAAGAGGAAATACGTATTTGTGGGTCAAGTTGATAATGGTCATATGTTGTCCCCTGTCGTTTTCCTAAGCCTCTCCTACTTTCACCCTTTTTGAACTAGGCAACTTCTTTTTTACGGCCTCATCTACTTCGGTTAAGTCCATGGCGTAGTCATCATCATTCATTTATCATTTTAATATGTTCTAATTCAGGCCTTCGCCTCCAGTGGTAGTCGCCTCCAATTGTTGCAGTTCTGCTACTTTGTTCACCAGTTGGAAATCCAATGCAAGGATCTGCTGTCAGCATCGATTCAATCTTTCTATTGTTTCCTTGGTTTTCCAGCCAAATGTTCCCTTTGCGATCTACACTCCCACGTTCATCTGGGGAGCCTGTGCTCTTCTCCAAATGTCCTGCTCATTGCAGTTTGCATAGTTTCACACATGCGGATACAGGTGAGCTGTCATAAAGATTATATAATTCATTGTCGCGACGAAGTCTTCACTCTGCTCCATGCTTTACCAAGCTACGTTTCCTCCTGAGCATTTTGCGTTTGAATACCTCCAGGGTCTTTCAGGAAACATTTGTAAACCTCAGGATTTACATCCATACAGCAGCACAGGTTTCATTAGTGACTTGTATATGCAAATCTTATTTTACTTGTGAACTTCTCTGGAACTAAGCATAGAAAGTACGGAGAAAACGCTTTGTTTGCTGCGCTCATCTTTTTTTATATTTCATTCATTTCTATGCCGCTCATATCAAAATGGACTCCTGAGTATAGAGAACAATCGACACTTTCCAGGTTGTAGCCTTCTAAGATAAGGTTTTGCCATATTAGCATATCTTTCTTTGTTTGGGACATGAATTTAGTTTTAGTTTCCTTGACCTGGAGGCTGACATTTTTCGCTTCTGACTCCAGTCATCTTTGCATCTGCAACGTATCCAGACATAATGTTAATACAGTCGGCATATGCTACTAGTTCCATGGACTTGTAGAGTAGCGTGCACATGATGTTTGCTGGTGTATTCCTGATCACATGTTCCAGAGCAATATTAAATGAAATAGAGACAAACCTATCCCTTAGTTCTAGGCCTGAGTTTGATGGGAAGCTCTTAGTCTAATAACCGTTGACTTTGACGTAAAACTCGGTGTTGAGCATTGTAGCCTCGGTCAGGCATACGAGTTTAGCTAAAACGCTAAATTCAAGCATTATTTTGGACTGGGCATTTCTATCAATACAGTCGTATGCTTGCTTGAAGCCTACAAAGAGCTGGTGTACATCGATATTAAATTCACAGCACTTTTCGAGCACCAGTTTTACTGGAAATTTTGAACAATCGTAAATCGTTGACTTCCAACAATATTTACATAAAAGGGCTTCAGTCTTAGTTCAATAACATTTCGACAGCAACAGAGCAATCCCTCTGTACTTTTCACAACGCAGCCCGTCTCTTTTTTTGTGTAAGGGCATATGATGTTGTTCCGCTTGTCATCTGCTAGCTGCTCCTTTGTCTATGTCCTACATATTAACCGATGAAAGGAGTTGTGTAGGTGTGCTTCTTCATCTTGGAGCACTCCTGTCAGTATTCCATCAACTCCAGTAGCTTTGTTCTTTTTGAGACCACGAATGGCTGCTTGTACTTTCGAAGTTAAGGTTGTTGGTAGCGCTGCCAGGATATCTTCTTTATCCCTCGAATGCTCAAAGTTTCGGAAGATGTTGTGGGTCCTGTGAGAAGTTTCTTGGAAATATTCTTCACTCCTGCTTTTAATATCGATTGGGTTGCGCACCATTGCACCTTATGCACCTTCACAGAGGCTCGTACCTAGTGTGTATCCCTCCTAAGCTATTTTATTAACCGTTTGCTGATCTGGCTTCATTTAGCATCATATATTCGTTGCTCTATCTTGCAATTAATGGCCCGTCATTTCTTCTGTCAGCACAGCATTTGACGAAGGGCGATGTATTGCTCCTTATTTTCCCGTGTTAGTCTTTGGACTTCTTTTTTTTGTCGACCGCATTTGACATTATTTGTTAAACCAGTCATTCCAATCATTTTTTGATCGGTATCCCAAAACTTCTTCCGCAGTATCTGTGATCGCATCTTGATAATTTTCTGAATTGTTTGAGTATCTTTGCTATTTTTCCTATCTGCAGGACCGATTTCAGTGTGGCTTCTAGCGATGATATTTACATGAACTTCACCGAATAATCATTTAACTTAAGTAGATTATATTTTGGTGTAATAGCATAGTTAAGGTTCCATTAGACTTGAGAGAGGTTTTAGTTGCTTCTCTCCAAGGACCAAAGATAGAATGGTTTGGTGGCTTTTGGTCAGAATCCGGACAGTAAACTAACGGATCAGGTTTTGGTGCCATCATTTTATGTAGAACATCTGCATACTATTTGCCTTCGGTTGGTTTAACTAGCAGTGTCCGCAGTTTTAGGAAATCTCTCTACGAATGATTGAGAAGAAGTGCTTTTTGGCAACTTTTTTGGTAGCCTTCATAGCAACCTCTTGAATTTGATGTCTGATGTAGCATCTCTATTTGGTGCCTTGTCCTTTCTTCTCTTCTTCTAATCCCTTTTGATTGGGCTACAGGTTATTTTTTTCTAGTACAAAGCATTAGAGCTACTAACGCTTTGAATGAGGGCTTAGCATATTGCTCTTTCTTTTGTCTTGAGCCTATGTTTATGAGCTCTTTGAGCTACCAGCTTTAACACTCCATTTCAAACATCTTTTTTTTTTTGTTTTTTAGTTATCGCAAATCGTGTTCATTCGTTTTAGAATTTGCTACCACCTTTCCGGTACGCATCTCTTGTTTAGAACAATCTAGAGCAATCAAACTATCTGTTTGTCCTTTAATGTGCTTGTAGCACTGAAAAGAAATAAATTGAAGCTAGGTAACTCTAGCTGTCAATAATTCTATAGTTTCTGGAAACTAGGTCTCCCTAGTTCCAAAATACCTTTTAATTCAGTTAGGACTTGCAGGTTACCTACAAGACCTCCTTTATATTTACAATGTGGCACAGCCCTTAGGTCCCTCTAAGGAAATGATGCCTCCACTGCAATGGTTCTCAAAATAAAACGCGATTCTAACTTGAACCAAGAATAATCTACATTTATTTCACCCGTATCTACTTATAGTTAATTATTGCTAACTTTGCAATCATGGTATTGGCATACAAATCAATCACGATACCATGAATGCTTACATTAACCCAAAAACAATATTGCCTCTATATGACAACAATAAATGAAATTAAAGTCATGTTATGTTTACATGCAATAAGACACACAACATGATTCATGCGCTCATTAATGCAACCATGGTGCCTCCATTCATATGCGGAACCATAATTGCTTACATTTGAGCTTGATCGTATTACAAACAACTCGATTGTATCTGGATATCTGTGCCGCATGAACTTGGCACGAACAACTTGCTGATATGCCAGCCTTGACCTACCGTAACGACATCAAAATACAATCGACATGAAAAAATGAGGTTGTTGCAATGCAAATGAATTGAACATTCTAGAGCTCGAACTAGCAACCCGGTAAATTGACCAAAACAATGTTTAAGTTACACAACCTTATAATTGTACGTCGATATATTAGCATTACTTATTTAATTAACATTAATTATAAACAAAATTCTAAATATTTTAGACATTCTATCCTAATCTAATAATTACTCTAAACATACTGCCGGCCTTGAAGTTAAACAACTTCAAAAGTAAAATCTTTCGCGTTGTGGGCGTTGCTGCGTTGTAGTGTAGATACTCCCCTTTTGCGACAGTAGTAAATAAACGCACACAAGATCATCACTGCGACGCATCCCGTTGACGTGTAGCTTACTGATAACGAGTGCAGGTAATGTGACGACGTACCGGGTGAATCGATGTTTGCCTTCAGCTTTTGTATCTCTGAGCTTAGATTGGTTAATGCCTCAAAATGCTTCGTAACGTGAACTGGATTAAAGGCCAACATGGTGGTTGGATCGGCTTCTTCAATAGTAACGTTGACCTTGGGATAAAATGATTTGGCGTGGAACTCGGTGGTTACTCCTTGTATAAAGGGCAGTAAAGTAATCTCAGCGCTTCTCATACTGCAACCTGCATCCATGGCTAGCAAGCCAGAGCCCTTGAGACCTTTCCGCACGATTCGTCCGCTACATAAAAAGTCAAAATCCTCTTCCTTTTTTAACGCAAAAATCCAACGATTAGGAGTGCGAAGCTGGATCCAAATTCTACTGGCCGCGATTAATTCCCTTGGACACAAAGGTGTAGTTCGACGTTCGGTGAAAAGATGTAGTTCACATATGCTGTTGGAGGGGTTGAATTTTATAACGGGTTGATACTGCTGGCACAACGTGTGAGATTTGGTTAGTGTTTTGCAAGCATGAAACTCAGTCTCAGTTAATAGATGAAAATTGTCTCGGTATTCATTTACCATCATGTAGGGCGCCTTGGGTACAATTCTTATGAAGTTGGTTCCGTCCATATGCGGTACTGGGATGATCCGGAACAGTTCGAATCTATTGCTGGTGATTAGTGGAATCTCAATTCCAAATATGATGTAGTCTTTGACTCTAGAGGCGTGTATATCCATGGTTCGATACAATAGCAAAGAGTCGATAGTGCCGTTGTACGATGGTAGGGCTTTCATCTCTGGTAGGTGATTTTTGATGACACGAGCTTGTTCTTGAAGTTGGCTAATCGAAATTATGAGAGGGTTGATTTTGCCATGCTGCGAGTCGGATAGTGACGCCAGTATTGCATCTTGAATATTTTGACATTCAATTAATAATGACGAGGTGAAAATAGCCATAGTGTGGAAGGTTTGGATTAATTTCTGCTCCTTTAGCTCTGCGTTGAGATTCTGTATATTGTCGAACACTGTGTGGAACGATTTATTCACAGAGTTGGCCTGATCACGTAGCTGCTGTTCATCCTTTTTAATTATGTTAATGGTGGTCTCGACTATGGAAGTTTGTGACCTAATCAGCTTCCCAAGATGATTCTCGTCGTCTTTCACTTTGGCGATGGTCTCAGACATATGTTCCTCGTAAGAGCTGTCTAGAACGCCGAACAATTTGTTTGCAATATTGCCAATAATGTCAAATGGCGATCTCTTCCTTCTTATAGGTTGAATATGACTACGTTCAGCTAATAAGATATTATTCTCTCGAATCCCATTAAGTTGGTGTATGTATTGCTCGACAACTTGAATATGATGCTCATTATGGTGAACCACGCTGCATAATTTCTTTAATAGCTGAATTGCATCACTTGCTGCCTTGATAGTGGCCCAGTAAGACTTTAGATCGTAATACGCTAGGACGTGCCAACTGTCAGACGTCAGACTTCCTTCCCCCAAGCTCTCGAAATAGACACCGGCATTATTGTTGAACTCCTCAACTTGTACCAATCCATCCATGGGCGTAGTGGCTGAGAGGGCCGGCATCATTAACAGTGTCAGAAGTATAGCTTTCAGTGGCGATGTCATGTTGGCCGACCCTTTCCGTTTCCGAGATACCGGTGACGTCTGAGAATCCTGTTGTGGCCATATTGCATCGTCAATATTTACTTGGCTGGCCTGTCCGATATTTTGCTCATGATTTGGCTCTACTATATCTACTGGTAATGGAGCTATAGTATGTATAGCTCTGCGATAGATTCCGGACGCAGTTTTAACCCAAACTACGCGGACCTTTTTATCAGCCCCAGTAACGACTTGAACAATTCTTCCCATTGGCCATTTCAAGGGGGGAATGTTGTCTTCTTTCACCACTACCAGCATGCCTTCCTTGACATTAGGTTGCGTTGAAGTCCATTTCACCCGCTTTTGGAGCTCTGTGAGGTACTCCAGATGCCACCGATTCCAAAAATCTCTGCGGACTTGACTTACGAGGGCCCATCTTGTACGCAACGATATATTTGCATCTGTATGTGTGCTGATGCCATTCAAAACCGGTTCGCCGGTTAAAAAATGTGCTGGTGTCAAGGGAGTTAAATCATTTGGATCAGATGACAACGGTGCTAATGGTCTGGTATTTAAAATAGCCTCAACTTCACATGCAATCGTGCAAAGCTCTTCGTAAGTTGGTCCAATTGATACTAGTGCCTTGCGAAGAAGAGTTTTTGTGCTCTTTACAGCCGCCTCCCAAAGACCCCCAAAATGCGGCGACCTTGGTGGAATGAAGTGAAACTGGATTCGGCTCTCCGCGCATGTTTTTGCAATTCGCTCTGTCGATTCAGGATCTTCAAAGATATGCTCAACTTCCGTTTCTCTGGTTGCTCTTCTTTGTATTGGCCTATCAATTTTTCGATATCCTTGCCAACAGCACTTTGCGAGGCAATCAGCCTTTCAACCAATTCAGCCATATCGCACTGAATAATTTCTTCACTGACTGATTTCGAACAATGCTTTTAACCGCAAATCTGCACCCGTTCAAAAACTTTCTGGACGACTCCGTGAATCTCCTTCTGACGAAATTGTCCTTGCAACCAAACCAAATGTTCTCCTTCGATCGGGGTCACCAAATGTTTATCCTTTAATGTGCTTGTAACACTGAAAAGAAATAAATTGAAGCTAGGTAACTCTAGCTGTCAATAATTCTATAGTTTCTGGAAACTAGGTCTCCCTAGTTCCAAAATACCTTTTAATTCAGTTAGGACTTGCAGGTTACCTACAAGACCTCCTTTATATTTACAATGTGGCACAGCCCTTAGGTCCCTCTAAGGAAATGATGCCTCCACTGCAATGGTTCTCAAAATAAAACGCGATTCTAACTTGAACCAAGAATAATCTACATTTATTTCACCCGTATCTACTTATAGTTAATTATTGCTAACTTTGCAATCATGGTATTGGCATACAAATCAATCACGATACCATGAATGCTTACATTAACCCAAAAACAATATTGCCTCTATATGACAACAATAAATGAAATTAAAGTCATGTTATGTTTACATGCAATAAGACACACAACATGATTCATGCGCTCATTAATGCAACCATGGTGCCTCCATTCATATGCGGAACCATAATTGCTTACATTTGAGCTTGATCGTATTACAAACAACTCGATTGTATCTGGATATCTGTGCCGCATGAACTTGGCACGAACAACTTGCTGATATGCCAGCCTTGACCTACCGTAACGACATCAAAATACAATCGACATGAAAAAATGAGGTTGTTGCAATGCAAATGAATTGAACATTCTAGAGCTCGAACTAGCAACCCGGTAAATTGACCAAAACAATGTTTAAGTTACACAACCTTATAATTGTACGTCGATATATTAGCATTACTTATTTAATTAACATTAATTATAAACAAAATTCTAAATATTTTAGACATTCTATCCTAATCTAATAATTACTCTAAACACTATCTGATGTTACCCCCTGGAAGGCAATTATCGACGCTTTGTTGCCATATCTTAGAGCTTCGGTGAGATTCAACAGCACGACTTTAGCCTCCTCTATTTTTAAGGTTTTCTCTTACCATTTGC
This sequence comes from Odontomyia ornata, assembly GCA_963969285.1. NCBI lineage: Eukaryota > Metazoa > Arthropoda > Insecta > Diptera > Stratiomyidae > Odontomyia > Odontomyia ornata. The sequence continues at coordinate 46,326,882 of OZ017742.1, forward strand.
CTTTCTAGCGCAATTTATTCGAATTGCTGCGTTTCCCAAATAGGATACTAGGGCGTATACATACTCGTAGTTTTCTAGCTGTGCTTAAGTGCCGCAATTTCGCCCTACTGTTCCATCTACTTCGTATCTCGTGTTCATTCGTCCGTACCTACTTGGTGCCTACAATAGCAGATTTGGTTCTTGAGGATGAGGTTGATTGGTGGGCAATCATGATAATTAGGATCTCCGTACCGCTGTCTCCGTTGATCTGCGTAGTCACTTTATCGGTGCAGTAATTATTTTATGCAAAGCAGCAAGCTTGAGTAGGGGTTGGCACTAACTCTTATAGAGTTTGGTGCTCAAAGCTAGACCAACGTTAATCGGGGATCCGTCTCAATTGAACGCTCACTACCAACTTAATGATCTAAACCTTCAACATAGTCAAAGGTTTGCCAAGGTTTTATCGGGATGATGCACCATGCAATGGAAATAATGGTCAAGATATCTTAACTCTGTTATTTTACCTGAACATTTTTTTTTTTTCATTGAAAACCTTCACACATATTATCACATTAAACATATCCTTTCTCATTTTCGTCACTTATGTGAATACAAATCTGAGCCATCATTCAGGACGGTAAATGTTTGAATGACATTTTTGCAAATATTCACTTATCTGCTCACTAACAGCGGCGCAAATCTCCATCCCCAAATTCGACCCTTGACTGCACAACTCTCCGTTAGCCAGTTGGGTCATCGTTTATACAATTTCCTCCCATCACGTTATCTCACCACACCCGGGTCACCCGTGTCAGTTGTTTTGATTTCTTCGCGACGTGGGGCTGCTCCACTCAAGTGATTCCTCACTCTCGAGTCCTCATATGAATAATGAAACGCGTTAATGTACAAGTGGAATTTGCTTATTTGTAATGAATTATTCACACCTTTGGAAAAAGTCTGAACTTTTGCGAATGGGTTTACACAGAATATAATGGCTTTATCCTTCGTACATTAGAATAGCTGGAGGGAGAGGAGGAATCACATGCTAACTAAGTAGGAATTTATACTGAGAGTACGTTTCCAACGGCCAGTGTCAAGGGAATTGAAAAGAGTGAAGCCTTGTGTCAGTTTCACAATGCATAGAATGGTAAAGTTTTCCTGACATGTGACGAAACCTTTAAAATTAGTATATGGTGAAATGGCGTAGGCATCTCGTTTTATATGTTTATCTTTAAGCGTTGATGCAAGGGTAGCTTCAATTGACTTTTCTCAATCCTTTCAGTTGTGTATTTTGAGGTCAATTGAAAAAAGACAATTTCTTCCTTCACTGAGTTAGGAATGTGGAATAAATTTTATTTTATTCTGTACCAAACCAATTCAAATATTTCACTGTTCTTTTGTTTACTTATGAAACGCTGTCTCAACGGACAACGCTTGCAGCACCCCGGCGAAACTTGTTCAAAAAACCATAAATAATATACGAAAGTTTTGTCAGGTGAGAACTCGACAAGAAAGAAGTAAAAGAAAACTTTCTTCTTTTCATATCTCATCTCAACCGGGCGAATAGGATGAGAATGTTGTGAGTTCCACGCTAGGCCCCAACGGGGCTGTCACCGAGTCCATTCAAATGCCACTGAGAATTCCTTGGTGATTTCTGTGGCAGTCATGCAAGCCTGGAAGTTTTATGATTTATTTACTACTATCGCCACGACAGCCAGCACAAACCACCCACCAGGAGACACCTTCGTTTTTCACCAGGAAAACCCTGAACAATAGATCCCACGAAAAGAAATGAACCGAACCAGAAATCCACAAGGGTTTATAGCCATCCTCTAACTCGCGCTTTCCTTCAACCCCAACTACCTATCATCGCAACCACCACGTGTACTTGCTTTAAGAGTAAGCTGTAAATAAACCCTTGTTTAACTGCTGGCGAAATAGTTGCTGTCCAAAGTTTGTGCACTTCATATAAAACACGAATAAATTCTCAAGAGTATTCGGTTTGGTTATTTTATTCTTGATAGCATTTTGAGTGAAGTGAAAGGGAAGGGGGATTCCTTTTGTCTATATACATAAGGTGGTAAAATCATAGCAGTCTTTCAAAGGAAGCCCAAATGATGAGAAAAGAGGCGGCAGGGTGGTTTTGTTTATTTCAATTTACAAAGGAAATGTAGTCCGACAAAGGGCACGCATCATGCAATTGAGACGGAAGTCAAAGGACATTCGACAAAGGATTTTGTTCATGGTTATTTCATGGCTACAATAGATTAAGAGTAATGAAGATAACTGAGATTAACAGAGGGCGTGTGGCCGGCCGGAAGTCAAGGGCGACGTGGTTTATGCAATAGAAAGATAGCAGTAAGATTTGGTTTATATTTGATTCACTCTATTGGAAAGAGAGAATACTGGAAAATTATAAATTAACGGAATAATCATAAACGATTCAATCAATCTGAATCTTTTCGAATATTAAAATCAACTTATACATAAGTATAGCCTTTGATTTTAGGTAACTATTTTCAGTCTGTACTTAAAACATAAAAAAAATGAACATATAAAAAAAAATTCTTCTTTATGCTTTATCGTACTCCAAGCTTAACAAACACAGGAACTTATTCTGAGATTAATTATATATAAAAAGAATGACAGAGTCTATGTTACGTATCGTAAAAATATTGGTGAAAAAGAAACGTCTTGCTTAGAAAAGTTCACCAACTACTTATGTTTGGCATTTGGTATACAGTACAGTTTTTACTAAATCTCTATTGTTTTTTTGTCAATAGAAAATTCAGAATATTCATCCTTCCTTTCTTGAACACATGTGTAGTGAATATGTGAATTTCAATATGTCCGTAAAGGACCGCAGCGATGTTCTGCTGCCTCGGCAGAAGAAGATGATAATATCTGCCGAGAATGCCCTCGTCTGGAGACGCGTGAATGCGCTGGCAGGCTAGCATTGCGGTGTCGTGGGGCGGGTTCATTTCCCCAGCACGAGGACCCACTACAAAAAAATTTCGCACTCACGAATTGGATGTTGCTCACGAGGCGACTGAAGTCGCAAAAAGTGTAGCTAACTACACCGAGGGAGATGGTACTTGTTACGAAAACAAGAGGAACCTGAGAAGAAAGGCGGACTTGGGGTAACCTCGTCATTACCCGACGAAGCTCATGGCCCACAAATGAAAGAGGGGCAACCGGGTGGTGATGGAGCCCCTTCGCACCCACCCAACCGGAATAAATCCATATATATTTTGTTGCAGTGGCCAGGTATTCCTCTTCTGTGTGGAAAACTCATACAACTTGAATTGCATGAACTTTCCCATCAGAAGGGGAGTACCCCGATGACCAATTTATGCCATAGAATTATACAATTTGATTGCATAACGCTATGCCATAAAGAGGCACTCTGCTTGGGCCACTCAACCCGCGATGTCACCTGAAACAAGAAGTATTAATTAAGTACCCGGCGGCTGGCTCATGTTTTGAGGGGGCAGCCTGCCACCGTACCGGGTCCTATACCTGGTCAGAAGGTTGGGAAAAGGAAAGACCGATTATCAAAAAAAATTAGCAATTCATCCTTTCCTTTTATTTTCGCAAAATTTAACTGGTTAATTCCACGCAACTATATACGTATGTGCCCAATTAGGGAAAAAACATAGGTATATGTACAAACAAGATTTTATACATCGAACAAAATTAAAAAATTATATGTATGTGAAAAAAATGTAACAAAAACTATGTACATGCCAAAGATAATGCAAAAAAATTATGTATGTATAAAAGAAAATGTAAAAAAATATATGTATGTGACAAAGTGCAAAAAAAATTATGTAAATATAAAAAAAAATGAAAAAAATGTAGATATAAAAAAATGTAAAAAAAGTATATATGTGACCAAAATTAAGGCAACAAAAGGGCACTCACCCGCACGGTCCTCCGAGCGCTCGACGACGATGCAGATGGTCCTGAAATGCAATTTTCCTCTTAGCTGTACTAGAGAAACTTGGCGTTAATTCAATAAGAACTTTGGCAACTTTTCTTGGTTTTGATTTCAACAGGATTTCGAATTTTCGTCTCAGATCGAACCGTTACACTTTGTAATGCCCAAAACTCGTATGTAGATTCTGGCGTTTGTTCACAAGTTCACCGCCAGGCACTTGTCTAAATCAATTTCAAGGCAACGCGAGCGAAGGATGCGTTGCCAAAACACTAGCGCGGGAGCTCTTTCACTTTTCTGCCCCTTCAACATCGTCTAACCCAAATGCATGCGAATCCTTCGCAACGTCTACGCTCGCCTCAAGTGGCAGCCAGCGAAAAGCAGGGAGGATTCAATGTTGTTGTTTACAAACGAAGAAACCCACTCCTAGATATTAATTCCTGTTCCCGTTCTCAATTCCAATTGCTTGGGAGTCGTGGGCGGCAGTTTCACTTAATTCGCTGATTCTCAAGATTGTGTCCCGAAATAAGGCACTGGCGTTCAATTGATTGCATCGATGTGTGGGAGACGGAATGGTGCCCGGGATGCAGTCCAGTAAACTGTTTCCTGCTGGCGAATGTGATATGGATAGGGAGCTCGCGCGATTGTGCCCTTTCGCTCGCTCCTAGTTAAGTGCCGGATGTACGTATGATGAGGATGAGTTTTGTGTGGTTTTCTTGTTTCCCTATGTCGAACTATTTTCTGCAGTGGCCATTGCGTTGCACTAGTTTCGGGTCAACTACTCGAAAACGCTCTCAGCTACTTAGAGTTTTGGCCTTTCAATGGAACCACGGAAGCGCGGAATACGCTGATTGCTTGTAGTCACGTAGGTCAGATCGCCTCTCTCGCGGTGCGGGTTCAAAACTGTCGACCGCCAGGGAAGAACGTTTAGTATGTCGCGAGCTGAACTCCCATGTGCGCAAGTCCGTCCTGTGCCATATCCTCAGCACAATTCATTGCATCAGCAAAGGGGCAAAATTTGGCAAATTCACGATGGACATGCGCTAAACAAATTAAACACAGGCAAAAAAATAAAACTACTAAACAACTATCGGGCACTAATTCCCAAACGTGGGTTATCTGACAAATCTTTCCTCTCCCACCAATGACAACTCCAGCTGTCAGAAGCATTCCATCGTACCAGATCAATCTCAAATCGTACCAGTTCGATCGCAAATTGTTCTAGTTCAATCTGAAATTGTTCCAGTTCAATCTGCAATCGTACCAGTTCGATCGTTTTAGTTGATCTGGGACGTTTTATGCTTGCGTTTTCTTTAACCCCTTAACCGCTCGATTACTACACATGGTTTTACCAAATCTATGCCAATTTTCTTTATATACTCATTGCGTTTCATACGTTTTCCTGAAATTCGAAGCTTTCCGAAAAACGAAATAATTAGCCGTGGAAATATTCAAAATCGCAAAAAATCTAAAGAATCTTCTTAAAACGGAATAATTAGAATATTTTTGTGGTAAGGAATCAACACATCCACACTCAATGATTTCAGGCTTGCCACTTTTCTGGTCTACAGATTTGTTCTCATGCATGGATGATATCAATATCGCGCTTTGTTTTTTGTTTTTGGTACATATGATACCAATGTTTTACCACTTATGAATCTAAAAAGAGTGTGGAGCCTACTGGTTGAGCTTTGTGTGGCTGCGATTGTTGATCGCACCAACTGAAATTCAGGGGTAATTGAACTCACAGAATCACCGGGATCAACTTCGCAAACTATTGCAAATCGTTCTTCGATTGCAAAATGTTGTCGCAGCAGTTTTTCGCTATAATGTGACGATACAACTGAATGATATAAATGTCGGTCTGAACTGTTGTAAAGTAAACATCTTTGTTTTGATTTCTTTGAATACCAAAACTAAAAAAATTTACGCTGTAACCAATATTTACCTAGCGACAGTTCCAACCAACGTGGTCATTCTAGCGGATATGATCACTTTAACCGATGTGTTCGGTGTAAGCAACATTTTTCTACTTTATGTATGGGGCATTTACCGGTTCCGCCTTTTCTGTTTACTATATCAGATTGTACATTGTAAGCAGTGTTGTTATAAATGGTTTCAGCTCTATGTTACACAGTGCTAACCAAAGCCATATAAACAAATGGACGAGCAACGAGAATCTGTGTACTCGTTCATGTGACAAGCAAATTTGCCGCAAAAATAAGTTATAAATAACTTTAAGTTGTAAATAACTTACGCTCTCGAAACTATATGATTCCCTCTGCTTCTCCTTCCCCTTTTTTTCTAGACAGGTTTTTCTTTTCTCTCTTCAGAAGAATCGCTTCCCCCACTGACACCCGCGCACACCAACGAAATTTCATTTCACGTGCACACGATTGCGCCTTCGTTATCATTCGGAAAACAGTTTGGGTACAAACAACAAACGACTCTCACGGAAAACTCGAACGTCAAAGCAAAAGAAAATCGAAAAGAGTGCGAAACACGCGGGAAAACTCATGTGTCAAACCGGATGGAAATTTCGTAAATTTTTAATTAAAAACATGAATTAAAGTTCCGATTACGTACGCGCGATCTTTAAAATTAAAAACTTTTTAAATGTGAACGTGTTTCTCCACTTCACACAACTTTAGCGAAGGTTGCCAATTACTTCGGCTCTCACGACCGATTGTGGATTCAGTACTCTCTATATCTATGGTGCTAACAATCGCTTATATATGTATATGCATTTACAATAGGTAGTGTGTGGTTTTTATGCAAGCTGATATCGATGTGTTGACCGAATGGGGTTGTGCAATTCAATTTGAATTGAGAAATGGTATGAAAAATGCTTTGAGGGTAAACTTATCTGATACAAAGTTTGGCAAAAAATGATAATATAAAACATTGGAAATTGGGCACCTTCGCCATTGTCTTCGCGAAAGTAGGACTTCACTCTCTAAAATAGAATTAGTAGAAATTTAACGAATTTTTCCAGTGGACCATAGTTTCACTTTAGAAGAGAATTAGTGAATTGGGCCATATTCGATGAGCAAATCATTAAAATTTATATGACATAAAAAATTAATGAAAATTTCACTAAATGCTTAGTGCAAGATTAACTGATCTGGACCTTCTTCAAAAAATGATAATCTGGCATACAACTATAGCTCGCTAAAAACACTTGAATAGATTCATCAATGAAAATATCGAAGGTGCGCAAGGATGCTGAAGATATTTAGCTAATTTAGAAAATTTGGAAGACATCATCCTAAAGTACCTTGCGGAAGAGATTTTCAGTAGCTGGATATGCTCAATAGCAAAACGGTCGTGCCTAAGTCCAATAAAAGTGAATAAAATCATTTTCATTGGTATTAACTATTAAATGCATAAAAATATAAATTTCATTTATTCTTTTCATAGAGTTTTTTCAACCATCTTTCCCAACAAAAAAAAATAAATAAACGAGCCTACGTCGGCGACGCCACTCGCACTATGTATGCATACTAGCCCGCCGAAGCTGGTCTTTTTGACTGCGACGCGGACCTCTGCTATGTAATTTGTCGACGTAAGGAGATAGGTTCCATACCATCTGAAGCTTTTCCTTATCTAAATGCAATAGATCCTATCGTTGACGCTCATGAAGTTCTTGTGGATATATAAAATGCGTGCAGGACACTTTCATAATTCGACAACGTTGACAGCAGGAACAGTGAGTTACCATGGTGGTATTTGAAGGATATACATCAAAAATAAAAAGGCTTCAGTCCCCTGATCCCATTTGCCAACTAATCTGAGCATCTCTCTGATTAGACTATTAATGAAGTCACCACACACCACCACGTGATTTGTCAATCCTGTGCAGGTAAAACTGAAAACATCCGTGCCCGCTCAAGAGCTGGGTCCCTATAATTATGATTGAGCCCATCTCCTCTTCATGTCATTCACCGAAAATTGTTGCTAATCGCCAATTGACCGTTGTCTCTCTTCAAACGCAGCTGTCTCCCTATCATTTTTGTTTCTGTGTAAGTAAGTTTTACGGCTTTCTCTCGTAAGAAGAGTGGTAGGTATAAAGCTTGCAATCACTAGCACCACTGACTCAGAACTGCCCGATATGTAGATGCTTTCCTCAGCGCTCCTCTTTACTACACCTTTGCGAAGCATTTTCGGTACAGCTCTTTGCTGAGAGTCCCATTCCATATAGTAGCAATTACTTTGCCGTACTCATCAGGTACCTCTACGTTGGTTATCAGTTGACAAAGTGCCAACAAAACTGCTGCCGCCTTATTAACCATTGCCCTGATTTGCTCAGAGAAACTCATCTTCAAGTCTATCAAAACAGCCGGGTACTTCACAGCTAGCTTTGACTTAGCTTGCACTTCCCCAATGCTGAATGTTCTTGCTTTAGATATTCTCTTCTTTGTCAGGATGACCACTTTAGTTTTCTCCAGCGCTAGGTTGAATCTACAAGCAATCATCCAATCCCTCACTTGGCGCATTAGCATACAAAATCTAAGTTGCGTTTCTTCAACTGTGCGCCCCGCAATCAATGCGATGACATCATCCACATAACTTATCAACCACGACTTATCTAGAAGCTTAAGTCTCAATAACCAATCGTACGTAATGTTCCACAGGCCTGGGCCAAGAATGGACCCTTAAGCAACGCCTGCTGTAACTTCAATCGTTCCATCGCCCCTCCTTTGTGTCGTAGAATAGGCTCCAACCCATCAAGTAGTCCCTCAGAATCTGCATTAGATACTCTGGAACTTGAAAAGGGGTTTCCAATGCTTCCAGAATATCTGCCTATCTAGCAGAATAAACGAGGTTTTTGAAATCAAGTGTCAACAGTGGCACAACCCATTTATTGGTTTGACTGTGAGCCTCCACTCTTTGATCAGTGTTCATCACTTCTGCAACCCCATCTATGGTGGAGCTTGCTGCCAAGGAAATAGGTCCCCAGTAGTACGAATAATCCCATAATGAGTTTCTCGAGCTGTTTCCTGGCCATATCCAGAATACATAAGGGACGGTATGCAGACGGTGATCAGGATTTCTCTTCCTTTTGCTGATCAGCATTACCCGCCTACGGTTTTGGGATAACTGTTTACGTAGGCGAGCGTTTGAACATACTGAGCAACAAATCAGGGCAAATATTGTAGAGAAGTTGTAATACGCCAACTGGTCCTAGTATTTTCCTTGCTTTCGTGGTTAGAGCTGCCTATTCCAGGTCCATCCTCGTAAAAAGTGGGCCTTCCACTGATGCTCTTTCGTGGTTTGCATTGACATGGATGAGATATGTAGGGAACAGAGCCCGTACAATTTTGTTCATTTTTTTTAACTTCATGTAAGTGGGCTTTCGTAGGGCGCCGAGCCTCCGCGTCAACAGTTCATAGCCTAAGCCCCACGGGTCATTATTCGCATCGTCCACGAAGTTTTGCCAGTATCAGGCCTTACTCTTGTTAATTAGCTTGCGAAAACATTTCCTGGCCAATCTACAAGTATAGGCTACTACCCTTGCATCTACCTTCTCTTGCGTTTGCACTCGCTTGTGACACTCTCTTCGTTGTTCAGCGATTTTCGTTGGCCACGACTATACTGAAGCTTTACCGTAATGAGGTCTCTGACGGAGGATGGAAGATTCGCAAGCAGATATAATGATACTCATATTTGAGTTCACCACTCCTCGAGCAGTAGATCTTCCACTCCTCGATAGAGCTTCCGGCAGCGGTGTACCCACCGTAAGCATGTCAGTGAATCCTTCAACGTCCATCTTTCCAGTTTTCCAATCAAAGGCTGGAGTCGAGACTCTATATGTAGGCCAAAGGCCGTAGATCTCAACAACTATACATTGGTGGTCGCTAGCCGAGTTGTCCTCTAGTACACACCACTTGTGCACTCTTGGCACCAGGGTCTTCTGAAGTGAGTGTAAGATCAGGTATAGCTCCTGCTCGACCCCAGCAGTGGTAAGTAAGGGTGTTTAGGACAATAAGCATAGTTCTGTTCACCATTTCTAGGACCTGCTTTCTTCTACGGTCAGAGTGAGACATGCTCCATTCAATGGCTCTTGCATTGAAGTCTCCCCCGATGAGCACCTGGCCCTCTATATTCAAGACAGCGTCCTCCAAAGAATTGAATTTGACCCGGAACGATAGTATTGGTTCGTTCGGCGTTGGATAAATACTAAAAAATGTTGTTCCTGAGCACTTCACCCACACAAAACCCAGATAGAGCAAATACCAGATTCGTCAAGGCTCCAGGTTAGCGAGTTTTTGTCGTAATGTTGGTCTGTGAGTAGCATAAGCTTGACCTTCACGTCCCTCGCAAACTACTCAAGCACATTTTGGGCGCTCCTGTCGGGGTCCCTAAAGCCATATACTTTGTGCCTTTGTTTGAGGCGCCTAAAACAGCGGAGAGGAATTTATCTTCTCCGTATCCTGCATATAGCCCAACCTATGTTGATTTTGCCCTCGTTAGGACTCGTTCGGCAACTTTATCGGTGTTTTACCATCTCAGCCTTACTTTGAACCCTTTTAATGGCCTCCTCTACGTCTGCTTTAGCAGTGTCACAGTCGAGGTGCGTAATTTCGAGGATTGCCATCAGCTTGAGCGAGGCAATTATTACTCTGGCTCCAAGAACCATTTTGATCATATCACGGAATGCATCCTTGTTGGTGACCTCTGATCTGAATTCCACCAGCAAGCCTCCACGCCGGGTTCGCTGCCCAGCTCTCATGGCAGTTTAGGCGTCATCTGGCTTAACTGCTCCTTTTATTTCACGCATCATATTTGCGTAGGGTCTGCCTTCAGGTGGCATAATAACCATGGTTTGTGTTTTGGCTTCCGCGTTATATTGAAACAATTATTCTTCTTCCCTTCTTCAGAAGGCTCTTTGCCAGATTTTTCAAGGAAAATCTTTTTGGCAGATTTTTTGGTTGCCTTACTTAGCACTATCTGAAACACCTTGTCAGAATTAACAGCTTCCTTTGATACTTTCTTCTTCCTTTTTTGCGGTCACCTTTGACTAGGCTACCGGCCATTCTTTTCGTACTGCCAAGAATTGGAGCTACACGTGCTCCCCTTGAGGTATTGGTGTTTGGGCTTTTTTTTCTGATGTTCTTTTTTTTCGTAGCACTACAGCCCCTTTCAGGCCTTCGCTTAGAGATAGTTAGAATATCTCATTGTCATGATCGAATGTACCGGCACTCCACAAGGTGATATGATCATTACCACGCTTTGGCCGTGTGTCCGTCCACCCAGCTGCGATACGTTCACGTATCATAACTGAACATGCTTATAGTCCGTCCAAAGAATGACTCGAACTAAATCTCGTTGACGCCAACGAAACTCGAACCAAAGACCTTCGGCTTACGGGCTTAGTACTCTGACGTTCTTATCGATGTTTTTTGTACGTGGCAAAGGGGTTTCAATTGTTTGACAATACTTTCCGCTTTCCAAATAATTCGTTCCCCTTCGGAATAATCAAGAGCCACGCTGCTCTCTGGCGTAGATTCTTGAAAGAAGCTCTCGTTTTCTGACTCCCATGCCTCATTTGCTTAGATGACGGCAAGAAGAGCGTCACTTAACAGCGTTTTCACTCCTCTCGCACGGGGCACTTCGGAGTGCGCATTGTTTCCTTACTGCACTCAAAGGCCGCAGCTATGCCCGGTCAGACCATAATTCGCCAACCTCAAGGCGATTGCTTTGCCATACAATGGCCGATGATTGGCAAAAACTGGGCCAAGCTCATTTGTTAGCCCCTATATGGGTAAGAACAACCAAAAGAGACAATTTCTAAATTCTTGTACCAAAGTTTTGTCTGCTCTGCCGTGAAAAAAATGTGACGAGAACAAAATAAACTCTGAGAATAAATACACGATGCGTGTAGACCTAGACGTTAGGCAGAGGTCGCTCGAAAGTTTTGACTCAGAATTATGAACCCTGGTCGTACACTTTTGGGAGGAACATTGCTTTTGCCATTAGCTAAATATCTGCAATGGACAAAACTCTTCATCTGGTTTATCATCTAGTGATAAAATAAGATTACATTTACTTATTTCGCTTGGTTTTTATTTATTTAAAAATAATTAATGTAAAATTAATATTGCCTAGAAAATATAAAATCGACTTAAAAGTTACTTAAGAAGAATGAAATAAATTAGACGCAAATGTGCAAGTAAATAAATTATAATTGAAATTGAATCATTGAAAGCAAATGATAGGCATCAAAAGCAATCATGGGAAAAAAAATGTATAGGTAATATTGACAAATAAATTAAAAAGAAGAGAAATTGAGGAGCACAGAGGAAAAATAATTGATAACCAAGTAGACAAAAAATAAGAAACCGCTTTTTAACGCATCAGAAATATTGTCACGGTATTTACCGCAGTCGCAGAAATTATACTACATATACTATGGCAGAGGCATGCTTGACCCGGGCTGGCGTTCTAAGGTCGGCTACCGCTCAGTGGAGTCATTGGTTCCTCATTCTATCCTCTACCCTTGTTGGACCACCTTAGATATAGGGGAGAAACGCAATTGGGAAGGGAAGGAGAATGAAAAAAACAGAAAAGATTGAATCAATAAAAACAACAAAGCCTCAGAAAGTTAATTTTCAAAAATAAATAAATTATAAATAAAAAAAAGAGAAAAATTGAGCTATACTAAATTTGGTGATGCCATAAAAACTTTAAATCAAAACAAATAAACAAATTTATCAATTCCAAAAAACTGGAAGAAATCAATAGAAAATTCAAACAAAATAAAAATACCTTTCCTCTTTGAGCTCTCAATGTCCGATAGGGCTAAATTTCTTTTAAATATATTTTCATTTCATTGATTGGTTTGTAATGTTATAAGTATGCAAGCAGGTTTATTCAAATTTTGGCACTTTTATAAAATGTTGAACCGATTTCAATATTTCTTAACTTCAACTTAAGTTTGATTATTGCAACAATTAATTTTAAATAAATTTTCCAATTAATTCTTTCATTCTCTTATAAAGCTATTTCTTTTACGTGAATATCCGGTTAACAAACGCGTATGTGACGTTGAAGTGAATCGAGACTGTTACTATTACTTGATTAAAGTGTGATAGTTATTTTATATGCCTCGTCAAAAATCAAAATGGAAATTCAGTTTTCTTTCCGAAGATGGTAATTAATGGAGGTTTCCTTTTTTCTCGACTATGGTTTCATCGGTAAATTCTGCTCTTTACATAAAATTATCTTAGCTGCAATGCATTTGATCATGAGGGAATTTGAAGATTGCACCTGGAGATAGCAAATCTGCTTTTCAGCTTCTGCTTGCTATACACTCAGTGATCCACACGAAAATTATTCACCCCCGAAAGTATTCTCAAATAAACCTTAGTCAGGAATCAATATTTTTCAACGCTTTTCCGCGTAATCACTGGCAGGCAAAAACGACTCTACATTAATAGAACTATTTAAAACTGAATTTAAGTGCACGGAGTAATTATATATCCTTTGGTTAGTTTTGAAAAAGTACAAATTGAATTTTAAAGATGAAAACTTTCACAGCAGGGCGAACTCTAACAAACGTCTTTCTCTGCTGTTGACCGGATCGAGACTCCCGACAAGCACGTCCAGTTAAGCTGAACTTTCCGAGTTTGACATACTCAAAACCCATTCTTTCTATTTAATCTTTCCATCTTCGCCAAATACAACATTCCCAATTGCATACCGGCTGATTTGCACATAGTTGTAATCATCAAATCTATGTTACGTAAAAATCATCATCTGGTCTGAAATGTTGCCATTTAACAAAGGTTAAAAGTTTTTACACTCAACCGTTGATATTGAACAGGTGCGTATTCACACCAGTCGCTGACATTCCCTTCGCCCACTAGATGACCAAGTTCCATCTGATGCAACACGATAAATTCTTTGCATCAATAACATTGAAATGGGCATGTTGTTATACTTGAGCTAATACAAGCGTCATAAAAGGATAAGGCCCTATTAATTATTTTATGATTACTGTCCCATTGCAATGACAGAAACTGTTTTAAAAAATTATAATTTTGGAATGTTAAGAATATAAAGATTTATATCGTGAATGTTTTTTCATTAGTTTACAGCTTAAAGACAACTAGGACAAGTACTCGAGCTATGTTTCCACACACACACATTGACTTAGTCATCCTTTTTATTTGGTATGGACAAAAAGCACAATATCGTCTTTTTTTGAATCAAGTTATTTTTCATTTAAATCAGATGCTTTGTTTGCTGTTTTTGGTAAAATTTGGGTTATATTATCCTTTAGAACCGTCACCAAAGTCTATATTTCCTGCCTTGTCAACAAGAATGGAGCCATCAAGCTATGCGCCAGCTTTTTCATGCACTCGCGACAATTTAGCAGCTTTTCCTGTTTACGTGTAATATTTTCGGAATGTAAGACATATTAATTTATAAATGCAATATTGCTTCTTCCTTTTCGAAGCACTACAGCCCCTCTCGGGTCTTCACTTCCTGCAAGTAGCGCCTCCAACTGTCTCGGTCCATTGACCCGGTGCTCCAATTTTGAAATCCGAGCAGCGATGAACTGTTTTCGTCGACCGAGTCAGACCAGCGTTTCCTCGGTTTCCTCACTGGTCTCCGGCCTTCATTTCTCCCAACGAATATCTTTTTGGGTATCCGTTGTTCGTCCATACGATTCATGTTTCCAGCCCATGCAGCTTCCACAGTCTTACAATCGTTGAGACCTCCGGCTCGTCAAAAATTCTATACAGCTCATGTTTGTATTGAATTCACCATTGGTCTCCGTCTAGCTTCACTCCAATTATTCGCCTCAGGACCCGTCACTCAAAGGCGTTCAGGGTCAATGTTTCACACCCATAGCATAACACAAGTCTTATCACAGATTTGTATAATTGGAGCTTTGTTTTCCTGTGTATGCAACTGGTCTTCAAGACGAATTTGGTCTCTTTCATCACTGTTTCTCGTTATTTTGGCGCCTAGGTTCACACATTTGCTCACATTTTCAATATTGTATTCTCCAAGTGTGATATTTTGTTTGCTTGAGGTATTTTGCCTCGACTGCGCCATGCGATATGTTTTGTTTTCATTAATTTGTAGCTCTATTAGTTTTGCTTCGCTATCAAGTTTCAGGAACAGTTCTTTGGCAGTTGTTCATGACCGTGACAAAATGCTTATGTCATCCGCGTAGGCTACTACTTGGTTCGACTTGTATAGAAATATACCTCGCGTATCGACATGTAGCTTTTTTGTGACGTACTCCAGAGCATAGTATACTCAACTAGTTCCCATACCTTTCATTTACCCTGTGTTGCACAGTTTTTGAATTTTCTCAGGGGCACGTCAGCTGATCTGGGGCATGAGAGCTGATCCCATGTTTGGCTCGCCCAAGAAACAAAGCAAAATGCAAATAAAATTTCCGACGCACGAGTTCTTTTACGCATTTCAGAACATGGGAGTGCTGCCCCATCCTAATAAAAAACTAAAAGATTGCATGGAACGAATTTGTTTTTCTGCAAAGTTATTGATTTTTTGAGATATGGTAGTCCTGAAATCTCTCATCAAAGCATATGTTTATATTCGCGCCAATCCTCGCATCAGCATTTACCTACCTACCTGCTACCGAAGATTTATGGCTCTCTGTTCGGCTTGTGTTCGAATTTTTCCGGAGGGTTGATGGAGTGTGGTTACTATTTGAGTATACTATGCTCCAGAGTCAAATTGAATAGCAGTCCGATATTTGTGTCAAAGGCATCGGTGAGTTGGTTATTGATGCTCACTTGGGAGGTCGTGAACTTCATTATCATTTTGGTAAGAAGGACTAATTTGGCTGGGATGCCAAAGCGAAGCATTATTTGGCACAGTACATTATTATGTACATTATTTGGTACAGTTACGATCAATACTGTCGTATGCTTGCTTAAAGTCAATGAAAATTTGGTGCACATCTATGTTGAACTCCCAGCATTTTTCAAGTACCTGCTTTACTATGAACAATTGGTATATTGTCGATCTACCTGCTCTAAAACCACCTAGATACTCCCCAATAATACTGTCGGCATATGATCCCATCACATCGCTAAATATTGTTGAAAACCAGGAGACATAGCTCAAAGTATTTATGTATAGAGCAAACGTCAAATATCATAATGACAAATACTGACTGAAGTCGCAAGTTCGAAAATATATGCAAGCTCAAAATTGCGGAAGGGTGCGTGACCACTGCACCATACGAAATGTACCGATTGGAGGAAAGTACCAGAAGTAACGAGGTTACCAAGTTCATGCTCAGTCATAGCGGAGGACCGTTGATGATTGCGAATAAAAACTGAACGAACAACGGGATGAGCTCTCTTTCTTTAACGCAACCACAAAGATGACACTAAGCAGATATTCGACAGGGAGTGAAGGTCGAGTAGTTGAAAGCGAGGATTTTGGCAAATGAATGGCGGTGGCATAAAGTGGCAGAGTTTCATGACACAGCATAATTTTCGACGAAATCGAAGCAGAGTTTGAAAGGGAATTGCCGACGAAGTGGAAATCCAGCGAGTCGTCACGGAAGGAGTATTGAATGTGGGGTCGCCAATATGTCGGCGAAAATAATTAGGAAGTAAACGCAAGTTAAGTTACATTAAATTGTTTGAGCTCAGAATTTAATAAGTGCAATCTATATTCTGGTCTCAGAAATTGCGGCTTATCATTCCGGAAACAGTAAATCTAGAAGACTTAAAATTTCGCTCGAAAGTCTTGCCCGAGTATAGTTAAAGCAGGTAACGTGTCAGTGATTGGGCAGAAAACTGAGTGCGTTTAGGACTTATGTATATTTGGATCCTAGATTCTTTTGCTTTGGTATTTTGATGAATTGCAGGGGGAACGCAAGTAGTGATATATAGGGGGTAAGGATCGATAAAGATTCCTTTGTCCACAGGTCCGTTAAATATATTTGCTCCGACCGAACTGATTTAGGTGAGTTTCGATTTCCGTTGGTGCGAAAGAGTGTGGAAGGAGACACCAAATTATATCACGCGAATTGATTTTCGGTAAGCCATTTACTCGCTTGGCGGTGGAACGAGCGTCCAGGGCACAAAACGAGTTGGTGGCCATGCCGTCTTTGATGAGCGAAACCGATGCCGTAGGACCTCGACCGAAAGGTCCCTTTCAGGAGAGTGAAAAATGGCCCATCATAATAGAACATGGATGTTCCTACACGCCTGTTCCGAAGATTTTTTAGCTCCTCTAGAACCTCTGGCTTATTTGATCTGATTGTACCAACCAACGTTAAATTATAACACAGTTTCAGCAAATTCTTTGCTAAAGGAACTGATGTGAAGCAATTGCCGTAGGTTACATCTCTATTGCTCCCACAAATAGATTTTGTGAGTTCTTTCATAAAAACTCCCCGAGAGGAAGTCCATTGGCTTGAGTGCATTTTCTCAAATAAGGAATAGTATCAATCATACAGCATGTTCTGCTGTCACGTGCCATTATTTTTTTCCCCGTATTTGTTGGATTTATTCGGAATGTACACGGAAAAGGGAATCGGCCTCGAGAACGCCCATTTTTTGTCTCATATAGTCTAGGAATGTAGTTATATCGAGAGTGGCTTGCAAACATCTCCCATATTGTTTGAATTGGCACAAACGGATTAGTTGGTCCTAGAGCTGGTCGTGTAGATTTGTCATCTTTACGCAAACATCTTATCAGGAAATCAAATCTGCCCCTACTCATAGTAGCAATACACGAGTATATGTTACCTGAATATGAACAATCAAAAAGTTCAACCGTGGTCAAGTGAATATCTTGCATATCTACTGAAATTCTTTGAATTTCATCACGATTCGCAGTCTAAAACGTTGCCTTTATATAAGCCCTTCGAGTTTTAAGCAGAATTTCTGTGTTGGTCCATTTTGTGATTTCCTCAACAATTTAGTTGGTTATGAAAATTCGAAAGCATCTCAAAGTATCAAAAAGGCTTTTATTCATCCGAATTGGACCAATTGATATTCAAACAATATCGAAACACAATGTCGTATCACTTGTTCTGCCAACCACCATTTTTGCATCTTAGTGTTTGATGCTGCAGCATTATAATCGGATTCGGCATGCAAGATGACGCTTATTTTATATGTTCAAAAACATTTTACGCTTCATCCTTAGCGCTCAAGTTCCTTTCTACTAGTGGGAGAGCTTCCTCCTATTCGTCAAAATCACTTCGCATATCATTTTCGAGTAAATTATGCTCAGGCTCGCTGTCCGTAAATTCCATTTCTTCTTCGCTCCATTCTTGCAATATTCGTGAAATTTGATAGTTTGTTAAAGCCACCACCACCATTTTATTTTGTTTCAACAAGTATACAAGCATATAACTACCCGGAAAACTAACAAGAACTTATTCACTTGATTACAAAAACTAACACAAAAGATAACTATACGTGCAAAAGGCGTGTATCTTTGGAAATAATGCGCTTATTGGAAAGACTTGAACGTTGAACGCTAGTTCGATGGATCGACTGAATTGGTATAAACTGTGAGGGGAGTTGCTGCATTTACGAGAGAGTTGTGCCGGTATTTCCAAATTGTGCACGTCGATTCAACGTAGTTTATCTTTCTAGGGTTGAAAAAAAGCGGCACAATCGAATTTGAAAGTTTGATATTAATGAATTTCAAAAATGCAGAGAATCGGAAATTACATCTATCAACACTAAGACGTTGAAGCATCGTATCGCAATGACGTCTTCAAATTCAAAGACATTTCTCGTTGATTATAATGAGGTATTGACGTTTTTTGCCGGTGACCTCGCTGATCCCGCCATCCTTCCGTTAATTTGCTAGAAGGTCATAATTGCTAAGAATATTGAGCTTTACATTGTTCTGGTAATAAGGGGTTGGCGGAGGTTCATACTCTGAACCTAGGCTTGCTTCGAATTTCATTTCTCACCAATTTATTTTCATTATTTTTACAATTTTCAAGTGTTCATTACAGTCCATCATATTCGGTTATAATATGTTGAAAAAGAGAGAAAATTATGCTGAACCTTTTCGGAATTTCTTAAAATTATTTAATCGTCATCATCAATATTCAGCTGCTACTACATTCATGAATTCAAAAAGCTCTTCATTGATGTGAAGTTTCCATTTCCGCCCTCGGTATACGAATCATTAACGCATGTCCCACCTATTCCGCAATGCTTATCTGTGATCATTTATCACCCTCAACCATAAAATTTCATCCTGAGCCAAACGCTAAGTAGTTTCCTAATCGTTGGGAATCACATTTCAACCAGTTCTGCATGAAGAAGGAAATAGTAATCGTGATAAGAGTCCCTATTTGTACAATGGAACAAATGGGATTGCGTTTAAGAAATGTGGATTGGGGTTGATTTCATCCAGCCAGTAAAGTGAGATCATGCTCGATAAAACTTCTTTTCATGGAGGTCAATTTAGTGGCATGAATAATTCGAGCAAATGGAGGATATTGACCAAAAGAATGTATTTGTAGAAATTTGAGTGGTTGAGTTCGGGAATTTAACGGACAAATCCTAAGATATTGTGCTCTTTCATGATACCTTTTTTCAATAAACAGTATAACAGAATAGCTTGATAAAAAAACATTTCCTTTTTCTTCGCGGAGCATTTTACAAAGTGCAAAATAATTGTCCATACAACTTTGTCTCCTTGATTGGTTAAAAATCCTTTATCGATTAAATTTTCGTCCCTTCGATACTCCCAATCTATTCAAATTTTATTATGAATGACATCAATTCCGTTGTGCACTTTACCCCAAATTGAAATGATTCCATGACCAACAATGATGGGATGCGTCTGATTATTCGGGCAATATCCTGGTAACAGTCACGGCTTCGGGATAAAACACCTTTCAATCAATGACGCTGAAATTCAAGCCAAGAGGCGTAAGTCAGTGAGGGTCAAGTGTGCCTGTAGGGGCGTGAAATTGATTTGTTGCCATTTAACAAAAGAAACATGTTGAGCGTTGAGTGTTATGGACTGATGGATGTTTGTCCACAATTGGATTTCACTACGTGGTCGCACACGGTGATGTGAATCTCAGGCACCTTGCATTTACAATTATGGAATTGAGTCGTCTGCTGTTGATGATGGAATAAAAGGGTTATCATCTTGGAATATTCTAATGAAACTCGCGTGGTGTTTTGCCAAAGACTAAATTTATTGTCATATGATACAGGCAGGTAGGTACACATAGTTCGACATAGATGCCGCTCGTAGTATTTAAAATGCATTATTTTGATAGTAATCCTAACATCTCCACTTATCAAAATAATCTAAACTTTGGTACATATGTATCTTAAGATGCATTTTGCATGCTTCAAATGAGTATGGAAATAACAAATATTAAATTGGTTCAAGTAACTCACGCTATAAGAAATATCGGGGCGATTTGAAACACTTAATACATCAAGCTACCTATTAATTGCTGATATGGGTATTGCTTACAAACATCTATACCTTTTTTCTAGTTTTAGATTACTTTCAATGGAAGTATCAGCAGCATTACAGTTTGTCATATTAAATTTAGTTAAAATATGATCTAAGGAAATACAGCCATTCTCATACATTTTTACCCTCATACCCAAGTATTGTTTTAATTGTCCCAAATCCTTAATTTTAAGTTTTGTCATTAGATTAGTTTTTAATTTCTTAAACATGTTACTACTGTTTGAAAAAATGAAAAAATCATCTACAAAAATTGCAATTTTGATCTGCTCCTTTTTACATATTTTTATATATAGACATGGTTCTAACTTTGACTTAACAAAATTCAATTTTAACAAACAATCATTTACTCTTTCATTCCAAGCCCTGGCTGATTGTTATAAACCATGAATTGCACGATTTGATTCGAGAACACAATTTTCTTTACAATATAAATTAGGCGGCACTTGCATATAGACATTTTCATGTAGGTAACCATTTAGGAATGCTGTATTTACATCTAAGTGAGTAATTTCAAAGTTAACTTTGACACTTAAAGCAAATAAAAGTCTTAATGTAGAGTAACGAAGCACTGGTGAGTATGTTTTCGTTTTGTCCAGCCTTCTTTTTGGGAGAAACCTTTTGCGACCAGTCTTGCCCTATACCGCACACTATTATCGCTTTCGTATTTTTTTATTTGAAAACCCACCTACACTGCACCAATCTACCAGCTTCTTTCGTATCAACAAATGTCCATGCTTGATTGTCGTCGAAAGCCTTCAGTTCATCTGTCATCGCCTGTCTCCACTGTTCCTTATCTGGTCCATTCATTGCAGCTTCATAGCTGATTTCTTCATCGCATGATTCCACGTTGTCCAGAATACATAGATTAGATATATCATACTGTCGCGTGTTACGGTTCGCGGCCAATAATTTTAATGTTCCGGGAAAGTGAAAACGCAATGTCCTTTTCAATTAAGTTTAAAAGAGTTTATTTAAAAGAATGCACAATTATCAATTTCACTATTAAAAGTCTAACTTCCACTTGTCAATAAATTTCTATTGCAATTGTCTTCAAAAATCACTTGACAATCACTTAATCAATATCGCCTTTACCTCGCGCTCCACTCTATCGCAGTTTTTATTATCGCGGTTGTAATGAATGATCCCTCCATTCATTCAGCTCGCCTTTATATAGGATCTCTAGCCATTCAACCTATTTCTCGTACATTGGCATACAAAAATTCTGACGTGGCTTAGGTCTGGTTTCTCACCTGTGCATCTCTCAAAAGGTGTCATTATACCTTAAACTGGCGGCTGGCGTTCTATTCTTTAAATATACTGCAGTACTAACTGCTAGCCCAAAAACTTTTGTCGAGGTTCGCTTCAAATAACAAGCATCTTGCCCGTTCAACTAAAGTTCTGTTGAACCTCTATGAGAGCCCATTCTGCTCTGGAGTGTGAGGATTGGTCTTTTGATGGACAATACTAACTTGTTTTAAGTAACTCTCCATCTCGCGCGAACAGAATTCACCTCCATTGTCGGTCCTCAATATTCTCATCTTGTTTCCGGTTTGATTCTCCACTAAGCCTCTGTAATGTGACGCCTACGCCCGGGAATCGAAGTGATTCCGATCCCGAACCCTTGCAACCGGCCAGATGGGTATGTCCTCGAAGTGCCAGCGGACTTCATCTGTCGTGCGGATATCGTTGCGCAGAAAATATTTTTTTTCTGTCCAAATATTTAGATCTGTGGATATAAATATTCGAAATATAGAATTAATCCCAAACCCCGGCACATTTCGAGACATAGCCATCTGGAAATGCCCCTCCACCGTGGCCATCGAGAAAACTATGCCACTGGTGACAACTGGAGAGGCACATTGCCGCCATACGGCGTGCCATTCCACACACAGCTGTTTTGTCCGATGTGACAACCGGTGGATTTGACAGCCACATGGAGGTGATGGCAGTCAGTATACTTTGATTTGGACAGATGTCAGTGAATTTGGCGCCTCTTGTTGGACGTAAAAGTCGAGAAGTGTGTAAGAAAATAACGGGTCATGGTAATTGCAGCTATTGTACGGACATTGGTTAATCGTTTGGCTAAGTAACAGCAATAAGAAAGTGAGTGATGAAAAACTATTAAGAGTCATCTTACCATGTGTTGTTTGTAGTTACTCGCCCCATGAATTGGATTCGCCGAAAACACCGAAGGAAATAGGAGCCTTGGACAAACTTGAAGCTTTGCACTCTGATAACTATTCTTCAAAATGCTTGTTGTAGTTCTTGGGGACTTGCACATTCCACATCGATGTAGTAGCCTGCCGTCAAAATTTTAAAAGCTATTGGTTCCTGGGCGCATGCATCATATCTTATGTACCGGCAATTTATGCACGAAAGAAAGCAATTGCTAGAGGCTGAATCAAGTGTCGCACAAAATCAGTTGCTGTACGAGTTTCTGACCCATTTACTGCGACAGAAAGAAGATCAACAGGCTCAAATTATGAAAGAGGTTAGTTTAGATAAGAAAGACTTAGAAAGTGTTAGCAATATTTTGTCTAGTGTGAGCGGAAAGGCACAAGAAGATAATAGTCAGGCGAAAGGTGACCATGCGGGTGAAAGCAGCAGTGCTGAAAAACCATCAGCAGTGGCAGAAGTTGAAGGCTTTAATAGTAGCATAACTGGTCTGGTTGATACTAGTTCTAGGAGTAATTTTCTTTCTCGCAAACGTCGAACGTACTCGCATTTCGACGACTTCGTTTCATCCTATTTTTCAGCTCGAAGTCAGGAACTATATCTAGGCACTGATTCCAGCCAACTGAACGTGCTGAAAATTTATCGAGTTTTAAGTGTTGATAAATTATTTCTTTTATACATCTACAAAAATTCTGAAGAATTAACCTGCTAATCATATGATTATCTGAAAACGCTGGCAAATGATGTGCACATAGTTCGTGGTGATTTTGATGAGAATCTCAACTATCCTGAGCTAAAGCTCATACTGAAAAGTAAGACAAGTACCCCATTGCACATACACTTCTTTGCTTTAAGGGGACCGTTCTCGGAAATGAAAGTAAACACTCAGATCTGCAAACACATATTCACAGATGAGAACAATGAAAGTGAATATTATCTCCTACCCTTGCCAGATAGTTCAGAGTGCAATCGGTTATTGGCAGCTAAGGCAATTAACTTTAGATTACTAATGCTTCTTCTAGCTAAGTAATAAGCTAAGTAGAGGATTAAAAATGAGAATAATAATTGGATGATCTATAAATATATTTTTAGGGATTTTATTTAAACAAAAGAAGAAAAGATTGACAAAATTCTATTTACATTTATTATTAGATTTATAAAATTTTAATATATTTGCTAGATATTTGTTTCGTACCATTGGAGGATAATTAATAGCTTGTCAAACTCAAGTTAATGATTTGTTGCACTATCTATGTGATACGTAGATGAACCAAAATAAATATTAATAATAACGATGAGATGTGCTATTGTCCGGAAAAAATTTATTTGATGCAATATTTATTTTCTGCCACGAGAAAGAAGTTTAAATAATGTTGATGATTACTTTTTACTAAATGATTGATGGCCTTTTTTTCGAAAATTAAACTTTCTCGTTGTTTCTTTTCTCATTAAAGCTTCCTTAACATCCTTCAAAATCATCCACGATAAATGCTCCTTCCAAATGTAACTTGAACGATTATTCTAAAAAAAAAATCCTAAATAATTGGTAGTTCCTTCCAAAAATAGTTCCAATAATAATTAATATTGTATTTCTAATACAAGTCCACTAAACCATTCTAAGTTTTACTTAAACCAAGATCAAATTGACTTGTAGATTTTCAAAATAACTAAGGTGCGATACAACAAATATATATCAAACAGATAGAACATCCATGAATCAAGAAATAACTATAAATAAATGAGTATTGTTAAGCTACATAGCTACTTAATTATAATATTTTATTCTAATTTCACTTATATTTAAGAGTGATTTATGCTGTCGTATTTTTCTGAGGATGAAGGTTGAACGAAAGATGTAAATCACATAACGAATTTAATCTGGGTATTACAATATGTAACTTTTCAAACCTCCATTCAATTTTTTTTGATTTTATGATCTGTTAGATTTAAATAGTTTCATGTAAAGTTCCTTGCATATACTGAGTGCAAAACGAGGTTCTAATTTTTCGACGGAACAATTATTTCCATTAGTCACATAGCATAGGAGTTTCAGTAGACTAACATTTGATAAATACGTATAATAATTAATATGAGAGCTAACTAGGATTAAACTTAACATTACTATGAATCAGATAATTACTTAAACTAAGTTGCATGAACCTAATACTCGTACTTCGACAATAATTTTATATTGCTTTGATTGCAAGCGATGTTCTAGTTTTCCTAAATTCACTAAATCCTCAGTTTATAAAACATAAATGCTTAAACTAATTCGCGTGTATGTTTCCTCCTAGTGATTTACGGGTACAATGACTGCAAAAGTTAAGTTTTCCCATTATATAAGTATTAGGGAATTTTTGGATAATTTAAGTGCATGTATAGATAATCGTAGATAAACATAAACTTGCATGAGTTTCCTTAGTTTTTTTAATGGGAATAAATTTATCTTTCTCAGCGGATGGAGTGTAGTGAGTTAAGTTTAATATATTGAGCTTTATTTGGAAATTGTATTCTATCCCAAATTGGTCGGTTAAGACTATACCTTCAGAATTACTACTCTAAACTTTAAAATAGTTAAGCACAAGTGCTCATAGGGAAATACCTTAGTGTAGGCATTTCTCTTGTATTTATACTCACCATAATTAGTAGAATTACAAGAACGAAAACGCTAAATAACTAGAAGTTACTGAAATTGTTTGATTTTATACTTACATCGATGTTTTGTTCAATATCTTTATAATTATTAAAAATGAATTGCTAAGATAACCCACGACTTTCCTTTTCAGTGACTCGTTCTTTTTCAGTGGGAACAGAGAGTGTAGGGTAAGTATGCGGTCGCGAGGGTAGGGTTTCGACAAATCCGCTGAAGTCGGTTTCGCGTCGCGCGCGGTACGCGGTACCTTTGCTTGTTTCGTCATTTCATTAGAGTAGTTTTCGTCGGTTTAATTTCGAGTAGCATATTTTTCGGTACCGCGTCGGTGATTCGGTAACGCGCCTATAGGATTTTATAGCGTTTTTGATTTGAGATCTGTGGAGAGATCACATCCAGAACTAAAGTAACGTAGGTTTCCCGTTCTGGATGAGTAGTTATTGACGCGTTTGGAAAACGGGCATGTCCAGGTGACTGAAATATTGTAATTGAGCGTAACCCATTCGGAGACCCGCGACCGAAATCCTCTCCGAACTAGCTGGCCGACAAGCAGTCACCGCGTGAATGGGTTACGGTGCACGGATTGGTTGACCTGTTGGTACCATCCGTTGGCACTACTCAGACTTAACGTCTAGAACCGATGAGAGGTCGGTTCCGCGTTCGAACTTGAAAAGTAAAATCATTACACCTCGCAATTCTTTGAAATGCTGAAACACCTGGTTTTTTTCCTTCAAGAAGTAGACAAAAGTCATTCTGCTGGCATCATCCACAAACAGGAGAAAATACTTTGCCTGACCAATTGACTTAGTCTCCATCGGCCCGCATAAATCTGAGTGTACTACATCCAGATAAAGGATTCTCGAATTTTTTTGTGTTTAACTTGTACACACCATATATCAAATTCGCTATACCAATGAGCTTATTCACTTGGTTGTATATCAAACAGACATTCTATTGCCATTAACTATAAGATGGCTTACGGACAATAAGTTTATCGTGAGATTAGGTATGTACAATACATTCTTCATAATTACATCATACTGAGAACTGTTTACGCATGTCGTAATTTTTGTTTCACCAACACTAACTACAGGCACCGTCGTTTGATTTGCCACTACGGTTTCTTTGTTTTCGTGCACTGGTTTGATTTGATATCATGTGTGCGCTTGCGGCTGAATCGACGTACCAGCTTTCTATACTATAACAGCCGTTGAAAAATGCCGTCCTAAAAAAATTCAATTGTTTATTTGCTTTTAATTCAGGACCCTTATTTTTGTAATGGCCGATTTTCTTGCAAGTATAACACTTTATTTGCTTACTTATGGCTGACATATCATTTAACGTTGACGTTTGTTAGCGGTTAGTGGTGCCACTTTTTGGCCGCTGTTGTTTTGTCCAAAATGCAGAGTCCGTACCGGTAGTGCCAACCTCCGAACACACATCAAGTAACTTTGATTTATGACGTCAGCGCTAATGGCGATTCCAGAATGATCTATCGCCATTATCATCGGTGAATACTTATCTGGGAGTCCAGCAAAAAGTAATGATCCAATCTACTCGTCTGTGATTTCGAAACCTGTCCCCTACAATTTATGTGCTGTCTCGACGATTTGAGATACATAGGATGTCATGGATTCACAGTTATCGAGACGTATTGAAATTAATGTTCGAAGCAAACATATTTTTCGTTGATATCCCGTGTCATCAAATAACTGTTTCAATTTATTCGATACACTGTAGTCTCACTCTTGATATGCACATATAACGAACAGTCAAAAGTCATTACGAGTTTAGCTTTGGCTTTCTTCATCTCATTTTCACTGATAGTCGCCGGAACATTTTCAATGTCAATACTCTCAAGTAACAAAAAATTGCTTATTGCGAACGCCCAATCGTCATAATTTTCGCGTTCTTTGAGTTTTGGCATATTGATTAAGTACCCCGACGTCGACATTACTACTTCCGCACAATAAAAATACTTGATATTTCGTTAAAATGGGACTGGGCCCATAACCTAATGAAACTCGTATGATGGTTTTTCTAATTTATTGCCATATGATACCATATGATAGTTCGTCATAGATGCCGCTAGTAGTATTTAAAATGCATTATTTTGATGTTAATCCTAACACATTCATGACATGTTAGAGAATCCAAATATATTCCACAGAAAAACAAAATCAACCTTTTCTTTCGGTGCATAAAGTTTTCAACTGTTGTTTACTAATTTGGGTGCGCTGATTTCAAATCTACCCCCAGATTTTTTGTAGCAGCTCTAGTTAGTGAGATACAGGTACCGTCTGGAGTTTACATAAGTAGTCGGTAGTTTCTATCAATAGTGGTGTAACTTAACTAGTTCCTTTATAAATTTCATTATGTCTTCCTCAAGATGGTCGTGTTTAAATAATCCTGATTCTTTTTGTGTTATTTGTGGAGAATATATGTTTCAAAAATTTCGTTTAAATGTGTCGGACTTTGTGAAAAAGGCTGTAATGAATTTCAAAATGACCGTGTAGGATGGTCTGGCGCAAGTGTCGGCGAGCTATAAACAACACCGAGCTCAGCTAACTAGCTTCGCTAACGACCGCGTACGCGTGCTTGACGACTAGCATTTGCGGGATCATATGAGGCGGGTTCTTGTCGAGCCACGAAGCTACACTACAAAATACTTATTACGCGTACTCTACAAGACGTACCGATCACTTTTTATTATCTTTAGAAATGTTCTATTAGGTGTCAATTAAGCTACTCTACAGTAATTCAATATTTTTTTGCCTCGTTAAAGGTCGCGGGCACGGAGGCTTGAGACAAACGCAAACATTACACAAAAAGCAACCGTTACTTTCTCCGAAGAAGGTCATTGCATTACAAGCGGAATGTCAAACCTAAAGATGTTAAAGTGGCTGAAGTGAACCGCTCATCTCTGCCTAAAGGATGGAAACTTGACGGATGTAGTTTACTTTACACTAGCAAAACAACAAACTAAGCAGTTTCGACGGGGTGACCACCTTATATCTTCAGGAGCAGCCACTCCTGATCACCACGGGGCTGCCCGACTGCTTATGTTTATTACAAGGCATACTTCGACTACTTTGGGTTTCTGTTGCCGTCAAACGCGAAACCTTGGATGCCAAGTTTGGCATGCAAAAGTTGTGTTGAATCTTTGCGACTCTGGGCAAACAAAAAAAGACCCACTTTTAAGTACAAAGCTCATATGGTTTGGTGTGAACCATCCAACCATCATGACGACTGTTATTTTTGTGTAACGAAAATCATAGGAATAAACCACAAAAATCGCTCTCAGTGGATATATCCAAACTTAAAATCTGCCATAAGACCAGTCTTGAGTATTAGTGACACATCAACACCACAGCAGCCATGTACATCTTCGGAAAATCCAGACCAGTGCAGCGGACAAACCGAAAACGACGGCAGTGGTAGCGATAGTGATTTTGATTGCTACAGTAGTCCCCGACCACTAAATCAAGATGATTTAATGACTTGATCAGGGACCTTGGACTGTCTAACACGGCATCAGAAATTTTAGCTTCCCGATTGAAAGAACGAAATTTGTTGACCAGAGAAACGAAGATATCGTACTACTGTAACAGGGAAAAGGATTTACTTCCTTTCTTTACTAAAAAAGATAATTTTGTGTTTTGTACTGATATTCCGGGCCTATGACTGCAATGCGATTACAAGAGTGTAATCCAAATCAGTGGCGGTTGTTCATTAATTCATCAAAACGAAGTTTGAAATGTGTACTTTCATATAATGGTAACAAACTTGGTTCCTTACCTATTGCTCATTCTACAAAGGTTAAAGAAGAATATCCTACAATATCTTTAGTTCTCGACAAAATCAAGTACAAGGAACATAACTGGGTTAAGCTAAACTTTTTAATTGGATCATTTCACCCTTTTCACATCAACTTAATGTAAATCTATACGACAAATTTGCTCTACATTTGCAGCTTATCTAACGTCGCGCGGATATCGATCACTCTTTCGGATGGCTCCGATAGCTTTTTAAACTACTTTTTTATGGAGTTGTTTGCAGCTACATATAAATGAGTTGCATATTTTGAATAATAATTTTTCTGAAAAATTATTAGAGAAGAAAAATGTTAGAAGAAGGTGGTTTCGCAGTGTGCTCTAATTCTCTTCAGGCCATCACTCTTAGATACACACCGGTGATGGCGACCACCATGCTCAGAGGTGAGGGAGTTGTAGCTGCAAACAACTCCATAAAAAAGTAATTTAAAAAGCTATCGGAGCCATCCGAAAGAGTGATCGATATCCGCGCGACGTTAGATAAGCTTCAAATGTAGAGCAAATTTGTCGTATAGATTTACATTAAGTTGATGTGAAAAGGGTGAAATGATCCAATTAAAAAGTTTAGCTTATACAAGTACTTACAAGAGAAATTTACCTTGAATATAACTTGCAGATACAAAAACATATTGAGTTTGCAGAAGTAGAAAAATTAAAAATTAACTCCCTCACCTCTGAGCATGGTGGTCGCCATCACCGGTGTGTATCTAAGAGTGATGGCCTGAGGAGAATTAGTGCACACGTCGAAACCACCTTCTTCTAACATTTTTCTTCTCTAATAATTTTTCAGAAAAATTATTATTCTAAATATGCAACTCATTTATATGTAGCTGCAAACAACTCCATAAAAAAGTAATAACTGGGTTGTATGTGTTGATTTGAAATTGGTTAATTTTCTGCTGGGCCAACAAAGTGGCTACACCAAATATCCCTGTTTCCTATGCTTATGGCACAGCCGAGCTAAAGCTGAGAACTGGACAAAAAGAGACTGGCCTTCCAGGGAGGGTTTGATTCCCGGTAAGCAAAATGTGAATAATGCTCCACTAGTATCCAGAGACCGAATTATATTGCCTCCTTTGCATATAAAATTGGGGTTGATAAAACAGTTCGTAAAAGCTCTTAACAGAGATGGCGAATGTTTCAAATATATTGACAACGTGTTCCCAAAGTTGAGTAGTGAGAAAATCAAAGGTGTTATTTTCGATGACCCATAAATCAGGAAGTTGATAGATGATAAAAATTTCATCAACCATATGACAGCTGTCGAGAAATGTGCATGGGAAGAGTTTGTTTGGGTAGTGAGAAATTTTTTGGGCAAAAGGAAGTCTGACGGCTACATTCAGCACGTTGAACAATTGCTGATACACTTACAGTGGTTTGGATGCAACATGAGTATTAAGCTTCACTACCTTCACAGCCATCTCTGAAAATCTGGGTGACCTAAGCGAGGAACAAAGAGAGCGCTTTCACCAGGATATTCGCACTATGGAGGAAAGGCATCAGGGGTACTGGAATGAACATATGATGGCTGATTATTGTTGGAGCAAAGGCGACTACACACACGAACGGAGATAGCGGCTCCGAGGGGGGACCCAATAAAATGGAGCAAAAAAATGAAACCACAAGCAAACAGGACGCTAGCACGGAGAACCCTTTCAGGCAAAAACCGCTGTTGGCAAGAACACCGATTAAACAAGTCACCGATTGCGGGAGGAGGCAGGTAACCCCAGAAACACTGTCGAAGTCAACATCACAGGTTAAATCATCGGAGACAGACCACAGACGGACTAACGAACGAAAGAAGGCAGAGTGCGTTGTGCAACCTGGCATCATTGCGGCCTTTGGGCGCAGTAGAAGGACTATGCGCACCCCGGAGCGCCTAGTGCAAGACGTACACAATCCGGATCAAGCTGCGACACCAACTGAGGCCAGTGTAAGACTGGGGGAAGGAGAAGTTTTGCCGTTAGCCGACGCCACTTCAAACGCGACCCAAGCGATAGAAGCAAAAGGGCTAGGAAACGGGGGCCTCTTCCAAGAGGTGGCGCCAAATAATACAATCGCCCTTGACCGCGCCGAAGAGGAGCGGCTTACTCAGAAAGCGGGGAATATCGTCAAACAACTGAGGGCTGCCTGCAAAGTGCAGAAAAACATAGGCAAGAGTGTCAAGAATGGCATTCTTGAACTGGAGGGGCTTTTTGGCCGCATAACGCACTACAGGCGGAGGTGGCTTGCAACCGAAAAGCACCAAAAAGACACGCTCTCCCTCGAGGCATCAGTGGGTCATAGCAGCAGCAAAAGAATGGCCGGTAGCCCAATTGAAGGCGACTGTGAGAAAAGGAGGAAGGACGAGACCATAAATGAAGCTGACACTCCAGGCGTGGAGTTTCATGTGGTGCGAAACAAGGCAGCGAAAAAAGCAGCCAAAAAGCTACTCCTAGAAAAAATAGACAAAGAGCTCAACCACGAAAAGAACAAAGAACCCCCCGATATACCGCAGAAAACAAAAAGCAAACCGCGGCGCAAACCCTTGCGAGAGGCACTGCTTATTAAACCCACTAAGGGCCGAACCTACGCAGATGTCCTCCGTGAAATTAAAGGAGCGGTCAAGCCAGACGACACCAAAACTGCCACCAAAGCAGTTCGACCAACCCGGACCGGTGGCTTGCTGGTGGAATTCGGGCCAGAGGCCACAAACAAAGATGCATTCCGTGACGCGGTTCAAAAGGTTCTTGGAGATGCGGCAACGGTTGCCTCGCTCGAACCAATGGCCACCCTGGAAATCAGGGACCTCGACTGCGTCACGGACAAAGCTGAAGTAGAGGATGCCATTAGGAGGGAGTTCCCCAGCTTAAGTGAAGTCAAGGCAAGATTGACACGTGAAAACACAAGGGGGCAACGCATGGCTATTGTCGAACTAGCTGATAAAGACGCCCAGGAAATCCTGGCGAAGGGCAAAATTAAGATAGGTTGGGTGATCTGCAGGATACGGAGAAGAACGATCCCTATCCGCTGCTTCAGATGCTTCGAATACGGACACACCGCGTATGGCTGTAGGGGACCCGACAGGACATCTCAGTGCTACAAGTGTGGTGAAACGGGGCACAAAAAGAAGGAGTGCACGAACGAGGCAAAATGCATTCTTTGCAAGGATGCTAAGCTAGCACCCGGCGACCTCAAACATGAGCCGGGGACAGGGAGATGCTGGGTTTTCAAGGAGGCCCTAACTAAAACCAAATCGATACTCAAATGATCCGTATCCTGCAGGTCAATTTTCACCGAAGCACAAACGCCCAGGACCTACTTGAGCAATTTACGAGGGATAAGAAAGCTGACCTCCTGTTGCTGAGCGAGCAACATCATAACAAGGACTTGCAAGCGTGGTACCCTGACAAAACTGGTACTTCGGCCATCTGGTTTCGAGACAGCGCCCGCCTTCAGGTGCAGGGCCATGAACGCAGGGATGGTTTTGTGTGGGTGCGGTGTTCAGGGATAACATATTTCAGTGTTTATCTGACGCCTAACGAGGCAATGCGATCCTTTCGAACCAAACTCGATGCCCTGGAGGACGCTGTCTCGAACACAGAGGGCCACATGCTGGTCGGGGGAGACTTCAACGCTAGAGCCATCGAATGGGGTATGCCACAATCCGACCCAAGGGGAAAGCAAATCTTAGACATGGCGGCCAGAACAGCGCTTTTTGTCCTTAATACTGGTAACACCCCTACTTTCCGCCGCTGGGGTTGCGTAGGAACCATACCCGATGTGACACTCGCTTCGGAGTCCCTGGTACCTAGAATACACAACTGGCGAGTACTAGAGGACTACTCGGCTAGTGATCACCAGTATATAGCTGTTGAGATTCACGACGGTGCCACTCTGCGTGCATATGCCCAAACTTCAATCCTCGGATGGAGGACTGGGAGGATGGACGTCGAGAGGTTCACTGACGCGCTTACGGCAGGCGCACCGTTGCTGGGAGCTCCGCCAGGGAGTGGAGGGCCTACAGCCAAGGACTTGGTGAACTTAACTATGAGTACCATCATAGCTGCTTGCGAGTCTTCCATGCCCCGTCGGAGACCTCGACATGGTAAGCCTCCAGTATACTGGTGGTCAAACGAGATCGCCGAACAAAGAAGCGAGTGTCACAAACTTCGGCGAGAGGCCCAGCGGGCGCGAACACAGGAGGAGGCAGACACTAGGCTAGCAGCCTAGTGTCTGCCTCCAGGAAATATCTTCGCAGGCTTATTAACAAGAGCAAGGCCCGATGCTGGCAAGACCTCGAGGACGATGTAAATAGGGATCCGTGGGGCCTTGGCTACAAACTGGTCATGGGGAAACTTGGTGCCCCACGGAAGCCTTGTATACATGATGCGGAAAAGATGGACGCGATAGTGCGGGGACTCTTCCCCGCCCATCCCGTCGGGGTTGACGCTGTCCATGGTGAAACAGCAGTCGAGTGCCCACTCTTCACACAGCTGGAACTGGAGGAGGCAGTCCTCTCCCTGAAAGCGAGGAAGGCTCCAGGTCGAGATGGTGTTCCAGCTGAGGTTTTGCAGCTCGTCTATCACCATTGTCCTGACTTGCTGCTCAGCACATTCAACGCTTGCCTACGGGACGGGGTTTTCCCGGTACGATGGAAGGTGGCGAGGCTCGTGCTGGTCAGCAATGGGAAGGGAAATCCCGAATCGCCGTCTGCATACCGCCCGTTATGCATGCTAGACACGGCTGGGAAAGTGCTAGAGAAACTCATCAAGGGAAGACTCACTGACGTGATTCGTGCTGCTGGGGACCTATTTCCTCGGCAGTACGGCTTTAGAGCAGGACGTTCTACCATTGATGCGATTGCAGAGGTGGTGAACGCGGTCCAAAAGGCAGAGGCATATAGTCGCACCAAGCGACGGATCGTCCTGTTGGTGACACTCGACGTCAGGAATGCCTTCAACTCCGCTAGATGGGTGGATATTCTGGATATGCTGGAAAACTCTTTTCAAGTTCCAGAATATCTAATGCGGCTTTTGAGGAACTACCTAAAGGACCGAAGCCTGGAAAGTGTCTTACGACGGGCTACTGAGACTTGAGATGCCAGATGAGTCGCGCTTGGTCGGCTATGCGGATGATGTTGCGGCTCTGGTCGCCGGACGCACCGTTGAACAAGCGCAACTTAGGCTAGGTATGCTAATGCGCCGAGTGAGGGACTGGATGACTGCTCGCGGGCTCAGTTTAGCACTGGGGAAAACCGAAGTGGTCATCTTGACAAAAAAAAGAATCCCTAGAGTAAGGATGATCAGTATTGGAGATATACAGATCGAATCGAAGCCAGCGGTGAAGTACCTGGGGCTACTGATCGACTCGAAGATGAGTTTCTCTGAGCAAATCAGGGCAACGGCTGGGAAGGCTGCTTCGGGAATATCGGCCCTGAGTTGACTTATGGCCAACGTAGGGGGACCCAGCCCATCAAGAAGACGCCTCTTGATGAGTGCTGTAGGGTCAGTGCTACTGTACGGAGCAGAGGTATGTGGCGACGCTCTCAGCAAGGAGGTATACCGAAAACGATTGGCACAGATACAGAGAAGAGGAGCACTGAGAATTGCATCTTCGTATCCAACAGTCTCCGACTCGGCGGTGAGAGTGATTGCAGGCGTGATACCTGTCGCCCTCCTTGCTAGAGAGCACCACGCTATTTACCTGCGCCGAAACGAGGATGCCAGGGATATCGTTGTCCGCGAGGAGAGACAACGCTCGCTCAACGATTGGCAGCAGTCTTGGAGGAATTGCACGAAGGGAAGGTGGACTGCGCGCCTCATCCCGGATGTGAGACCGTGTTAAACCGAAGGCATGGTGAGACTGACTTCTATCTGACCCAGCTTTTGAGCGGGCACGGGTGTTTTCAGTCTTACCTGCACAAGATCGGCAAGTCACGGTCTCCCGATTGTCGGTTTTGCCCAGGAGAGGAGGACAATGCCTGTCACACATTTTTTGCGTGTACCGAACGGGCCAGGCTGCGAAGGGAACTCTACAGGGAGACGGGAGAGCTCACCCCGGATAATATAGTTGCGGTGATGCTCGAATCGGTTGACAAATGGAACCAGGTGGCACATTATGCTCGGGCAGTCCTAAAATATAAAAGGGACTCACAGCAGCCGGAGGCGCTGGGGCTGGGGGATCGCTCTTCTGGCAACTCCTCTTCCCCCCTCCCCTCCCGCTAGGAAAGGGACTCCCCAGCTTGAAGGCGCCCCACGGCGTAACAAAACGAAGCCTGGCCCGAAGTAATGTGTCAAACGGTTCCAGGCTAGGTTCTCAGATTGACAGGGGAGGTGTTTAGTGGGTAGTCCAAAGGTATCCTCCATGGGAGTCCCACACTGTCAGACTCGGCGGGCATAAATGCCTTCACCTCCCTACCACAAAAAAAAATTGTTGGAGCATTCAAAATAATACTCATAATACATCTCACTCTAGAAAATCCAAAAAAAGGATATTTTATTCAGAATAAATATATTTCATATTTTTTTTCAACTTAAACTATGTGCATTTCCAATGAAAAGCCCTGTCACTTTGTAACTCCAAAACTAGAGCTGCTACATAAAAACGGCATTTATTTTGGAAATCAGCGTGGAAAAATTATTCAGATTCATGTAAAAAATCTCATGCAACAGACATGTTGTTTTCCAGTGTTATTGTTACGAGAATGCATTAATAATTAAACAAGTTGGATAGATAAACCTTCGCTCATGTCAGAAGGATTTTATACTCAACTTTCAAAATTCAATTATCAGCAACGAATAAAATCAAGAAACATGTCAAAGAGATTTGCTTGTTTAAAATAAAGTCCATTGTTTCTCCATTTTCAACTAACTAAAATCACTCAAATCATGAAATCCCAAAAGCATTTATGCCAACGATCTTATCTGAAAATTTTAAGAAGATCAAATCAAAACTGCAGTATCTGGTTCGATGGAAAATCCATAAAATACCAAAATGGTGTGTTATTGTTATTGTAATTGGAGAAATTACTAATGGATATAACTTCCGTAAATATGATACAAAATTTTATCAAACTTACAGAGTATTAGGACCATGTGTAAGGCTACTTAAATATTGAATGTTGTTGGGTTTAAAGGCGATACGATTTTATTGGAGAAAATGTGAAATTCGAAGATCATACCATTATTAACAAAGTTGAACGAATTTTGACTTCTGAGGTGTTTGTCATTGTTGTACTCATAAATATCTCCTTTGATAATTTTTTTCACGAGGGGGGAAACTCATTTTTCTCTGTGCTCCCACTGACGCGAAAACGGTCAGTTTAAGAACTGTTTTGAAAAGCTCTAATAAAGAACTTTCAATTGATACTCATATCGGTTACCTTTGATGAAATTTTTTTTCAGGGGCCACTCCCCTGTACTGTTATCATCGATTCATGGCCTATTTTTTCGAACCCTAGAATGGTCACAAAGCCCTTTTGTTATGAGCTCTCTCTCCTGCCTCCTCGACTTGTTTCACCGATAAGTATTAATTGTAGGTAGTTATCTTCAGTCATTCATTAAATTGAATCAAGTGTTAAAAGCATGCACCTTAAAGGTTGAAGTCAGGGAAGAATAACTCAAAATTATTTAATCTTCGCATTTAAAACAGCCACTATTTTGTTTTACGATTACTAATACCACTAGCTGAATCAATTCTCAAAGATATTCATGATACCTATCATTCCTGAAATGTTCATGCAAATCCTAACAAACCTGTAGTGTCTGAGTTGGTAAAAAGCGCATATTGTTCCATAGCCATATATTTTCATACTAATACAGTGTATATTGTTCTATAGTAAAACAGGAAAATTCAAACCGCTATAACTTCATTAAATACTATTTGATCTTGGTGAAACTTGCAGGACAAGTCAATTTTATAAAAAGTCATTTGTGTACTGAATTTCATTGAATTTAAAGGTACCGTTGAGATTTTATTCAAGAAAATGTAAAATCAATAAATCATACTATTACTAACAAAGTTGAGTGAATGTCGACTTCTCATGTATTTGTTGTTGTTGTACTCTTAAAGGCCTATGTCCGTGATTTTTTTCAAATTTTTCGGATGAAAGGTGTCCAATCGCGAGGGGGTTACGCGAAAAGCTCGAATGTTTCCCGTTCCCCTGCCCCCCACGGTACTGATAAGGCAATTACAAGACTTGTTTTGAAAAGATCTCATCGACACTTTTCCAACGACACCCTACTCGACTTACAGTGATCAAAACAAATTTTTCTAAGGGTCACCTCCCTATATGGGGACACCCCCCCTAAACCCATTTGCAAATTTTTTCCACCCCAAAACTTTCAAGAAGTCAACACTTCAGACCTTTCCACCAAGTTTCTAGCTGTAGCTTGTATAGTTTCGGAGAAAAAGTGCTGTGACATAAAGACGGACGGACGCAGGTCGTGATTGCAATAGGGTTTTGTATTTTAGTACAAAACCCTAAAAAAGATGAAATCAAATTATGATAATAAAATACTAGGATTAAATTATGACATTCAAATTTGTTAATATTCATTATGGTAGCCCTCAATAACGCATTACATGCACGTAATATCAATCAAGCTCATCAGTTTCGGGTGAAAGAGTTCGATGGCGCACCTGACCAATTATGTGGTTAAACAACCTGCTTGCAGTAAGCAGATGCGGGCGTTAAGTGATCGATCAAAGTGTGTCTGATCGCATACCTCACGCCTTAATGGGGATCTTCGGTTCGGATCCGATGATGTGTGACTTCTTTTTCAATTCGGTACGCGACGGTATGTCCAGTCATGATAGGGTTGACTTCTGATCACCTGGAATTGGTGATGGTTTGATGAATCAATTGAGCGTATCTCGATTTAGAGGGTAAACATGCTACCGAATTGAAATTCTTCTGCTTTTTCACAGCGGGCAACAAAAAGCGGAACGGGTCCACAGAAGGTGCCCTTTCCACATAACTTGACTACACAATCTGAACTCATTTCACAGATAAATCGTCAGCCTGAGATTTCGGCATTGTTTTGTGCCCATAAAAAATGTAGACGACAATAATGTCCCGTAAGATGATTGTTGAATGCTGCGGCAGCACTTTGTCTCTCGTCTTGAAGATTATCTTAAAGAAGACAAATGATGCAAGTTCATTTTGGACAACCAGTTAGTGTATGAGATTGTATGAGCTGTCGCCGTCGTATTCCTCCAAGGAGCTATATAAATTTTTTTCGGCGATGTCGTTTGATAAAAGCTACTACAATCATGGTGAACTACTATTCGTTTTTCCACCGAAAAGTTACAGTATAATGGAAGAACTAAAAAACGGACTTTTTGCAGGCGCGGAGGTCAAAGAAATGGTGACAAGATTTAGTAGGAAATTCGTGCCAAAATGTTGGGCAATTTTTAAGCAGATTTCGATGAGCAATAAAGAGTGTTTGAAGAATTTTTGAGGGATTACAGTAAAACTTTTGAAAGAAAGTATTATCAAACGTACTTTAAGAAAGCGTAATTAGTTCTCAGTTTGTTACTCGCCCATAGAAAATATAAGAGGGCGGAATGATGCGATCCCCTATAGCAAAGACCGTTTGTACTTGGTTTATTTGATTAAAGCAGGGGCCTGTACCCATCGAATTTCATTGACAATCACGATTGACCTTTGGCATACAACGTGAAGAAAAACTCACTCATACACCGTGGGGTTAATTTACCTTATAAAATATTTTTTCTATTCTGTGCAACCATTAAATAAAGTGTGCTCAACCGCCGTTTTTATTTTTTTGTTCTTTTTGTTCATAAGCTAATGAAAGAACTCTAAAAACATACCATTAATCATTATAAATTGAAAACAAAACACAAGATTTTCGTAATTCTGGCAAAAAATCAACTTAATGTTCTAACCTCCAAAAAATCAAATAACGTTTTTTATATTTTCATTTCTTTATATAAAATTACACTTCGTTAGCTTTATGAAAAAATGTACAACCAGCTCTTTACATTAATAAAACTAAGGTAAATCGTTACTTAATTTGTAACGATTTTTCTGCATCCATCTAGTTTCAAGATTTTCCGAAGGAAATCTAAGCCGAGTTCTCATCAGTCTTAGACGTGACGTCTAGAAATGTGCCGGTGAACTGTACGCAAGAAGTCAACAACTCCGGATACCCTTAGTCTGCTCCAAGATGGCTGCGGGCAGGCTAGCTAGTTCGGAGAGGAATTTCAGTCGCAGGTCTTCCGCGAGCAGACTAAGTCCGAATACAATTTAACAGCCACCGATTCAAATACCCTATTTAAAACGTGTCAAAACTTTCCAAAAACCCGATTCTACTTTACTTTACTTCATATTCATCTCTTTTCGACCGTACGTCTAGTCCAAAAGAGAGAAACAAGAAAAAAACAACGTCAATCAAAATCACGCGTTCCCGATTATACGGTGTCAGAAACAAACTACTCGAATCCAAAACTGAATTAATCTAAAACAAACTAAAAACGTAAAGCCAAACAATGGCACCGCGAACCACAACACCGAGCCGTTCTGTCGCAGATTATTGAAACCCCACCCCCTTTGCGGCATACTTACCTTCCGCCTTCCTTTCCTTATAAAAAGAATGACTACCCACTGAAATGGAAAGATTTGGTTCTTGATTAGAAATTTGTAATGATTTCAATGTCTACGTCCGGACGAGGAACCGACCTCTCATCGGTCCTAGACGTTAAGTCTGAGTAGTGCCAACGAATGGTACCAACTGGTCAACCAACCCGTGCACCGCAATCCATTTTCGCGGTGGCTGCTTGTCGGCCAGCTAGATGGGAAAGGATTTCGGTCGCGGGTCTCCAAATAGATTACGCTCATTTACAATCTTCAGCCACCAATACATGCCCGTTTTCAAACGCGTCACCAAAGCAAAACCATACGGAGAGGAAACCTACTTTACGTTACTCCGTGTTTCTTCATACAGCCAGTCAAAGGACAAAGATCTAATTTTTACTTCGCGTTCCCGAATTTCCGACGCGGTGCCGAAAAATATACTACGTTAACGTAAATCCGAACGAAAACTACGCTAAAGAAAAAACCGAAATCAACTAAGGTACCGCGTACCGCGAGCGACGCGAAACCGACCTCAGCGGATTTTCTCAAACCCTACCCTCGCGACGGCATACTTACGATGCACTCTATTTCCCGCTGAAAGGAAGGAACTACTGAAAAGGAAAGTCGCTGATACGGTTCAGCAATTCATATTATTTTTGTAATTCATTTTCAATCGACAACCTTTTGAACATATTTTACTAATTTTTCAAAAAGACCTATAACATAAAGGAAAAAAAACAAATGATCTACATTAGCCAGTTCTAAAATATATGCATAATCTACATTACATCCAAACACTAGAAGTTGAAATTTTGTTTTTGTTTTAAAATACCTCATCTACTCGTAAATGGAATACATCTTATACTGAATTATTATTTCGCACTGTTTTAAATTATATGTAAACAAGTAAATGCTTGATATTGATGTGCATTTATATGCTGGCTTGAGAAATGCTTTTAATTTTTTCCTATTCGAAACATTTTTTCTGCTGAACTTCTTAATGATATGACTATTTATGGGAAGTGAAACTCTTAGAATTAGGCACCGTTTTAGGTAAATCTGAGATTAATGTAGTTATTGCATGCAAAATTTGCCTGACAGTGTAAATACTTTTCATGGATAGATGCAACAGAAACAACTTCATCTCATTGGTTGAAAGTGATCTGACATACACGTAGTAATAGTAGTGACAACTGACAGCTTAATGATCAGGTAAAACCCATAAACCCTACCAAGAAATTATAGCAGTCATTAAAATATTAAATAGTTAATGGTTATTACACTTTATATTATTTCAAAGGTTGTTAGTCTATACACAGCCAGAAAACCCCTGGATCACACGACATTCAATTCTATCATGTTTTAGTCCTAATGGTCTGTTCATCAAAGTTGATTTCTTTAAGATATAATGGTTTCGGAATGTGAAACTTGATGTATCTTCCAACCTCGCTTCGACTTAAAGGATTTTCCACATTCGTCACATTTATAGAGGACCGGATTCTTATGAAAGACCAAATGAAGTCTTAATTATAAAATTTCCTTTAAAAGCGCTATTTATTATTAATCTTTTTAACCAGATACCGGTATTTCGAGGACAAGTTATCCTCTTCATCAGTGGCGGTATTCTGAAGCTCTTCTTATAATCATCCGAGTATTTAAACCTTTCACATTTAATGGTAATAAACATGAATATCCTTAAGTACTACTACGAGAAATAACAAACAATTATAATGCAATTAAGGGTATAAAATTAACAAAGAGCTTAAAGGTAAATTTATTACAGGGAATAAGGAAAATGGTAAAGTAATTACGGGCTAGCTGAGGCAAGTAACATAATTATGGAGATTTAATTACAAAAAAATTATTAGTTAATTGATGATTTTCATTAGGTCACTGTATCCGTTCCCTAGATCCGTATTTAAACGTTGTTCACTGGGGACTCTCGAGATCCATAAGGATTCGCAAGCATCCAACTTTTTCCAATCCCGGACTTCCTGTACATCAATTAACTAATAATTTTTTTGTAATTAAATCTCCATAATTATGTTACTTGCCTCAGCTAGCCCGTAATTACTTTACCATTTTCCTTATTCCCTGTAATAAATTTACCTTTAAGCTCTTTGTTAATTTTATACCCTTAATTGCATTATAATTGTTTGTTATTTCTCGTAGTAGTACTTAAGGATATTCATGTTTATTACCATTAAATGTGAAAGGTTTAAATACTCGGATGATTATAAGAAGAGCTTCAGAATACCGCCACTGATGAAGAGGATAACTTGTCCTCGAAATACCGGTATCTGGTTAAAAAGATTAATAATAAATAGCGCTTTTAAAGGAAATTTTATAATTTTTTTATTTTTTTTCAGTATCATTACAGGTGCTATTACTGCCGAAATGCAAATCGAAGTCTTAATGCTTGCATTGTACAGAACGATTTTCCACATTTATTACAATCGTTTGAATCAGAATGTGAAAATTGATGCTCATTCAAACTAATTTCGTTTTTAAACGTTTTCTCGCAGCTATCGCACTTATAGAGGTTGGGATTTTTGTGCAACGCGATATGGGCGTTTAAGCACCGTAAGTTAGCAAATGATTTATCAAACTCACCACATTTGTTTAAAACAGAATGTGAAAATTTATGTTCATTCAAACCGATTTCCTTGGTAAACGTTTTCTCACAAATATCACACTTAAAGAGCTCGAGATTCTTATGTAATTCGATATGAGTCTTTAGAAGTCGTATTGTTCCAAATGTTTTACCGCATATGTCACACGCGTTTAAATCAGAATGGGAAAATTTATGCTCCTTCAAATTTTGCGCTGACGCATAACGTTTATCACCTCTATTACATTAATATAAATTAGGATTCGAACGCCATTTCATATGTTTCCCCGCAATCTCCCGTTACGTAAGCACCAGAGTTATCCAATTCATTGGTTTTCGGTTGGATTCGAACTCTTGGGGAGTGTGAGCACCTCGGAGTAAATTATGATCTCCACATGTATAGCCAATCTCCGTTTCGTCCAACTCTCCATACGTATTCCTCTTTTTACCCTGCTACATAGTGAACACTGCACTTGCGCTTTAATATTTAGTATTTTAACACTAACCTGCAAGCCTTCTTCGTTTGATGATTGTTGATGAACCAACTGCCAATCGATCCTCTAATGGCACTTTGCAAAGAACTGAATCGCTAAATCGCTGAATTTTCACGGGCTGCTCTTTCATCCAGCAAATGGTCCTTTTCGGTGGTTCGTAAACTGATTCTTCCGCACATGTGCAACCCGACTCTTCTTGGGTGACGGCCACTACACACACACTTCACTGCCATGTGGCTGTCAATTCCTCTTGACATCCCACGACAAAATTGACGTGGGATGTGCACTCGTCACAACCACGTGAAATGACAAGCCACCTAGCAGCAAGGTGTGTTAGTAGTGGTCGCCAGCGGCGTCGCATGATTCATTACAAATTCATGGTTATGTATTTCTTTCTTCACAATCGTAGTGATACTATACATCCAGTATTATAATCCGATTTTGCATACACAAAGGCTTATATGATAGATTATCGTAAAACATCCTCTCATATATAACAGCTTTATCAAATAGTTATGGATATAAATCTGGCGGAACCTGGCCGTAGATGGTTCCAAGCCCGTTTGGGGAAGGAGGAGGGAGCCCCTCATTTTCCCAACCCACTGCTTCTATGACTCCTCATCCCGAACCCCCCAATTAAATGGTAGCAAATACTCTCGGGGTCATACATTAAGTTTACTGATTCCCCAACAATGGGACATTAAATGTCGAGAAATGCTAATAAATCTAAATACATCTACATCTTTGCTACTAGATCCTACCTACACCTCCTTTGTGGGGACGTAAGAGGGTGAAGGCAAATCTTCCGCGTCTGATGAAGGAATCGAAATCGACGGGCTAACTCCCCGTCGTTGTTTCGAAACCTGTAGAAGGGCCTCGAAATTAATTGGAATCACGGCAGCGACCTCGCAATCGGAAAAAGGACTATGGCATTGGAGCCTTGAATGTCAGATCACTCAATTACCCTGGTGCTGTTAAGGACCTTTTACAACAGTCCAGTCAATATAAATTAAAAATACTAGCGATCCAGGAAATGAACTAGACTGGAAATGATATTCAAGACATGAGATCACACACAATATTCAAAAGTGGGAAGCCTACTGGAAAACGAGAATTTAGAGTGGCCTTCATTGTGAATAGGGAGTTTAAATCGCACGTTATTGATTTGAAGGCACGGTTTTGATTTTAAAGCAATAAATGAGCGGTTGCGTGCGATCTGTTAAAAAGCGAAATTCTTCAAAATTTGACGCCCCGATCGAAGAATAGGATAAAGAAGCGCTGAGTATCGATGAGATTCCAGTAGAGCTCATTAAATATGGCATTGTTCAGAAAGTTATTCATAAAGTCATCCAGCACATTTGGCAACCAGAACATATGCCAATAGAGTGGAGCTAACCTTATTTTCCCTATCCACAAAAAAGGTGCCAAACTGTTGTGCGAAAACTAAAGAGGCATAACACTACTCTATACAGCGTACCAAATATTTTCAAAGATCTTAGAAAATAAAATCAGATCATCAAGGTGGTTTTAGAGCAGGTCAATTGACGATAGATCAATTGGTCACAGTCAAGCTATTACTTGTAATACGCTGGGAGTTCAACATTGACGCATACCAAATATTCGTTGACTTTAAGCAAGCATACGATAGTATTCATTGTAATGTATTGTACCAAATAATGCTTTGCTTTGTTATCCCAGCCAAATTAGCCCATCTTATCAATATGACAATGACATCAACAGCTTCCCTAGTCCGCATCAATTACCAACCGACCGATGCCTTAGACATAAATATCGGACTAATGCGATGGGGCCATGAGTGCTATTCAATTTAGCTCTGGAATACGTTATTAGAAAGCTACCTGTCGATACAGGAGGTACGTTACTATACGAGTCAGGTCAAGTGTGGTAGCCTATGCGGTTGACATTAACATTTTTTCAC
Organism: Odontomyia ornata; assembly: GCA_963969285.1. Taxonomy (NCBI): domain Eukaryota; kingdom Metazoa; phylum Arthropoda; class Insecta; order Diptera; family Stratiomyidae; genus Odontomyia; species Odontomyia ornata. The sequence continues at coordinate 46,371,552 of OZ017742.1, forward strand.
GGTCGTTAACAACCGCCAAAGAACTTTTCCTAAAACTTGGCAGCGACGCAAAACTAGTAGGGCTACAAATCAATAAGATTAATTCAAACCTCATGACGCAGTCAAGGAAGAATACCTTAAAAACAAAAAATCTCAACCTAGGCGAAAACATGTTAGCGAATTTGTGTATTTAGGCACCAAAATAACGAGAACCGGTAATAAAAGCTGAAGAATAGAGCTCACAAAAAAAATATTGGTAAGTTTAAAAAGTATTGAGCCTTTTTTTCATTTTTCATCTGAATATTTCTTTTATTTAAAATGAATTTTATTTAAGTATATATTGTTCATTATAATCTATGACCTTTTGCCATTTTTCGGGCAGAGCCATTATCTCATCTGTGTAGAACTTTTGTGGTTTATCGGAGAAAAACTCGGCCAAGTGATTTTCACAGTCCCTTTTTGTAGTGAATTTCTTTTCATTAAGGAAGTTTTGCACAGACCGAAATAAATGGTAGCCTTATGGTGCAAGGTCTGGAATATATGGTGGATGCATCAAACCTTCCCAGCCAAGCTCTGTGAATTTTTGCCGGGTCATCAAAAATGTGTGTGATCTGGCATTGTCATGATGGAAGACAACGCCCTTTCTATTGATCATTTCTGGTCGGTTTTTAGGGTTTTGTACTAAAATACAAAACTATAGAGGCTACAGCCATGAAACTTTGTGGAAAGGTCAGAAGTGGTGACCTTGAAAATTCAAGGGTGGAAAAATTTTTCAAAGGGGTTTACGGAGGGTCTCCCCATATAGGAAGGTGACCCCTCAAAAAAAATTTTTCAACATTGGTAGTCGTGTAGGGTGTCATTGGAAAGGTTTCAATGAGATCTTTTCAAAACAAGTCTTAAAATTGCCTTTAAAGTACCGAGGGGGGCAGGGGAAGGGGAAATTACGATCTATTCGCGTACCCTCCCCCCCCCCCCCGATTGAACA